>JARQOD010000002.1:71947313-72068949 GCA_033576555.1 Oophaga sylvatica | reverse complement strand
AAATCAACGATTTAAATCATGATTTAAATCAAATGATTTTTTCTATTTAAATCAGATCGATTTAAATCGTGATTTTAATCATGATTTAAATCACTGATTTAAATCAAAAGATTTTTTTAATATAAATCACGATTAAAATCTAAAACTTTCAATCATTGTTCAATTAACTCCACACTTCTAGCTTGGTTTTACTTTCTGTAGCTTGGTTTCAGTTTCTTTTTCCATTCAGTTGACATGCCCAAACTTGTTGGATAGTCAGTCAGCAGTACTTGGCTGTAGTAACAATCAAACTTCAGAAGTGATCTGCGTGAGCCATGGCAGGTCGTAAGAGAGACCCTATTTGGGTTCATTTTGTTGAGATGCCAGCAGAGCTTGGAAAGAAAGGTGGGAGAGCAAAGTGCAAATACTGTCAAAAGGATATCCAAGGACTTGTTTGCCGTTTGAAATCACATTATGAAAACTGCAACCAGAAGGGAAATGAAGATGTTGATAGTGATACAACTAATGTCAATGAACCCCCACAGCTTCTTATGCACCAGGACCCTAGCACTAGTGGTAAGTCTGGCAATTACAACCTATTTTAACAGACGTTTTACTGGGATGGTTAAAGTCTATGAAAAGAAACATTTCTAGCACTAGTTCTGGAGTATAGAATTTAAATTTATATTAAGGCAATATTTCACAGAAGATTAACGTTAAGTAAAAATAAAAGAGTGTGTATACGCCTATTTTTTTTTTATTGTAGGCTACAATTCACTTTTGAAGTCTGCCAAATTGACCTTTTTTTTAAAAAAACATTTTTAAAACTTTTGTGACATAATTTTTTTCAGTTGCTCTGATATTACTAGTATTACAGCAACTTCACCAGAAACTTGAGTAGCATAACTTTTGAGACTGCCCTTATAGGACGAGGACCATTACATTGTTCAAAAAGTTTGTTTCAAAATATTTTCGTTATATTTCTTCAAATACGCAGTCAATTATATTTTTAATTACTGTGCTTTCAGGGTCAAATATGGCTTGTGCTGCACGTGGCAATCAATATCTGGGTACAACTTCAACAAAGCAGCCCAACAAAAAACTTTGCGTGCAAAGTGTAGAAAAATTCCTCTTAAAGACTACGACGAGCCAGAAAGAACATTTTGATGAATTAATTGCTAAATTCATATTTGCAACCAATTCTTCTTTCCGACTAGTTGAACACCCATTGTTTGTACAAATGATCGAAGGAATAAGACCAGGCTACAAACCACCAAGTAGATTTGATATCTCAGGAAAACATCTTCAGGCTGTATACGACAAAGAAAGAGCGGCTTGTACAAAATATTTGAAAGACAAAGTTGTTAACATGAGCTTGGATGGTTGGAGCAACATCCACAACGACCCCATAATTTGCACTTGTGTCACAACAGAAGATGGTGAAACTTACCTTACAGACACAATCGACACATCTGGAAATTCACATACTGCTGAATATTTACTTGAAATTGCTAAGAACTCAATTCACCAATGCCAAGAACAGTTTGGATGTAAAGTAAGGAGCTTAGTTATGTAACGGGTCTGGTGGGTGGAACTACTGACGAGACAGGTCAGGTTGGTGGAACCACATAGCTTTATTATACAAGAGATTTTACTTGTAAGAGAGCGGGTGGCACCTGGGAAAAGGGCAGGGATTCACGGCAGAGGATATAGGTAGTTTCTGGACAGGCAGGTTTGTCACAGCAAGTGACCAAGGAAGTCTCTGGGCAGGCAGGTTGTAACGGTAAGTAACCGAGGCAGTCTCTGGACAGGCAGGTTGTCACGGCAAGTGACCAAGGCAGTCTCTGGGACAGGCAGGTTGTCACGGCAAGTGACCAGGCAGTCTCTGGGCAGGCAGGTTGTCACGGCAGGTGACCAGGCAGTCTCTGGGCAGGCAGGTTGTCACGGCAAGTGACCAGGAAATCTCTAGACAGGCAGGTTGTCACAGCAAGTGACCAGGCAGACTCTGGGCAGGCAGGTTGTCACGGCAAGTGACCAGGCAGTCTCTGGGCAGGCAGGTTGTCACGGCAAGTGACCAGGCAGTCTCTGGGCAGGCAGGTTGTCACGGCAAGTGACCAGGCAGACTCTGGGCAGGCAGGTTGTCATGGCAAGTGACCAGGCAGTCTCTAGACAGGCAGGTTGTCACAACAAGTGACCAGGCAGTCTCTAGACAGGCAGGTATATACGACCTGATATGGTGGAGCCTCCAGGTAGGCTGCAGTCGGATGGCAGATGATCGCTCCCAGGTGAGCAGGCAAGAGCCGGGGATCTCTGCAGATGATGTCCGAACTTCAGGATGGAGCTGCAGTCGGATGGCAGATGATCGCTCCCAGGTGAGCAGGCAAGAGCCGGGGATCTCTGCAGATGATGTCCGAACTTCCGGATGGAGCTGCAGTCGGATGGCAGATGATCGCTCCTAGGTGAGCAGGCAAGAGCCGGGGATCTCTGCAGATGACGTCCGAACCTCTGGATGGAACTGCAGACGGATGGCAGACAGGCAAGCCGACAGGTAACAGGCAGGTAACTGGAATCAGGAGCTGAAGGCTGAAACAGAGTTAGACTGCACAGGAACAACATTGCTCGGGCACCTACATTAAGGAGGAAGCCCTTAATATAGGGTGGAGTCCTCCAGCATTGGCTGGAGACTGATTTGGAAAATGCGCGCGGCTCCTTTAAGAGCGGGGGAGGGTGCGGGCGCGCGCCCTAAGGCCAGTAGCAGGGAAGGAGCGCGCGGGACCAGCAGGGCGGAAGGAGGACGTCATAGGCGCAGAGGGGGCTGGGAGCACTGAGGACGCTAAGCGCAGGTGAGGAGAGCGACGTCCCTGTCTGGCAGCAGGCAGGGACGCGGGCGCTACAAGTTACTGATAACGCAAGCAATGTGGCAAAAATGCGAGCGGAACTGGCACATGAGGATGACACAAATGTCATTACATACGGTTGTTCTGCCCATTTGTTGCATCTTTTGTTAAAAGACCTGCAATATTTCGGGTGTCAAGGAACATGTTGTAGAAATTGTTAAATATTTCCGCAATAATCATTTTGCACATGCAACCTACAAGGAAATGGGAGGACTGAAGTTGGTTCTACCACAAGATGTTAGATGGAATACCTTGGCTGAATGCTTGGAACTGTTTATTAACAACTGGTCAAAATTAGTGTCCATTTGCGAAACACATCGGGATAAAATTGATGCTAATATACGAAGCAAAGTATTAAATCTTTATGTGAAGAGAAATGCCGAGGACCTTTTGGAAAGGTTAAAGCCAATATCTATTGCGTTGGATAAAATGCAGAAAGATACTGCAACCATAGCTGATGCCACAGAAGTTTGGAAAGATTTAGAAGGTTCGCTAGATCGCTTGAACCTCTCAAACAATGTAAAGGTTGCAATACACCACCGCAAGGACCAAGCATTAAAAGAAGAACACTATTTAGCCAATATCTTGCATCCCATCTACAGAGGGAAAAAACTATCTGAGGCGGAAATCAACTCTGCAATGGAGTGGCTCGCCAATACTAACCATGACATTGTGGCAACTGTGCTGAAATTGAAGTGTGAATCTGCACCATTTCAAAAATACATGTTTGCAGATAACGTCGTTAATGAACTAAAACCACTGGACTGGTGGAAGTCGCAATCACTTGTTCTTCCAGCGAAGATAATAAATGTAGCTACTCAGCTACTGACTGCATCGGCAGGAGTAGAGAGATTGTTTTCTTCATTTGGTTTTGTGCACACAACAGTCCGAAACCCCTTAGGAACTGCTAAAGCAGGACAACTAGTTTTCCTATTAAAAGTCCTAAATAAACAGTAGGCTTAAAGGACTGATGTATTCACTGAAGATGTTTGCTTACTTCAAACGTTAGAGATAGACTATTGTTAAAAAGTACTTACTCTCTGTAGTTCAATTCTGATTGTTTAATAGTGCAAATAAAAATTATTAGGTTTCATAATCATCAACTGTTTTAATATTTTTATTTGTGTAAAATAATTTGATTTGCAAAAAGACAAAGTTTTGCTTGTGTACAACTTGATTAAAAAATCCTATTTAAATAAAAAAAATCCGATTTAAATCAAAAAAATCCGATTTAAATCAAAAAAATCAGATTTTTTTGATTTTTTTAAAAAAATCATGATTTTTATCCACCCTGCATCCAGGTATACATAGTTCCCTCATCCCCACCTTGGTATACATTTTCCCCTCATCCCCATCCTGATATATGTATCCCTCATCCTGGTATACATGGCCCCATCTCGCTGCACACATAAAAAAATGATTCTGCTTACCTTCCTTCCGCTGATGTCACTGCCATGCACGCCCACACACCGAGGTCAACTGCCAGAATATTCACTGCTCCTCAAGCCCAGGACTATGGGAGTGGTGAGCAGTGAATATTCATCTTCTTTAATAGCAGGCACACTGTTAGCCACTGGTTTCTGCAGTGGCTGGGTGATCACTTGTGCCTGCTTTTAATGAGAAAGAATATTCACTGCTCTCCACTCCCAAGGCACAATGAAACGGCAGACATACAGTATAAAATATGAAGGGAAGTGGATCACAGTAAAGAGGCAGAAAAGCAACACGAAATAAACACCAAAAGGGGGGGATAGAGATATTCACAACAAACCGCATGCAACAACCTCAAAACAACTAAGAGCAACTCTCCACACCACTTTTTCCAATGAAGCCATTAACAGAATGAAGATTATATTGCTCGCATGGAGGGAAGCCAGGCAAAAGTTTATATAATTGAAGGGTGTGCTTCCAATAAGCAGCACAGCCAATAGACAATGAGGAACTGTAAACCCTTTCCTTGCCACAAGAAACTCGTTAACTCATGAATGGCCATGTAGATTTAAAGAGGTCTGTGCACAGCTAATCACTGTGATCTTCTAATCTCAGATGTGCCACAGGTCCCAGCAGAGTGCTGCAAATTCATGATAGGCAACTCCCAAGTGCCAGTGGCAAGCATATATACCAGAGGGGAATGGCCAACACTGAACAGCTGAGACAATTCAGGATGGGGAGCTACAGGAGATCAACTGAAGTGATTAACCCTTACAGTGACAGAGCAAGGAAAACATACACTGTTTAGTAGGATGGTGAAGCAGTTCTAATTAGTGCAGGAGTTTGTGTAATCAGACGCCGTAATCTTCTGGCACCTCTCTGTCGCGGTATCCCAGTGACAGTATCCCCCCTCCTAGGAGGGACCTCTGGAACCTCAGAACCAGGTTTATCTGGATATGAAGCGTGAAAAGACTGTACCACAGGATCACAACCCTTCCAATGTACCAAATACTGAACAGACCGGCGTACAAAGCGATAATCGATAATCTTTGCTATCTAGAATTCCAGATTCCCATCAACAATGACTGGGAAAGGTGGTGGTGGAGATGGTTCAGAGGAAGCAAAATATTTATTGAGAAGTGATTGGTGAAACACATTATGAATCTTGAAAGTGAGTGGTAAAGCAAGGCGAAACGCAACTGTATTAATGACACCAACTATCTTATGGGGGCAGATAAACCTGTATTTGAGTTTCAAAGAAAGTTTCAAAGAAAGTCCGCTCCGCCCAAAGCCCAGCCCCCTAGTGAACGCGCAGTCAATCCGGATGTGTTCATGGAACACATCCGGAGCACATCCGGAATGACCGCAGGGCTACACAGGCCTGTGTTATTTCCCTTGCTTCGACGCAGCGTCGCCGCAAGGGAATAGGACATGCTGCGGTCTAAAAAGACGCGCCGCATGTCCGTTAACGCAGGTCTGTCGCCAGCGTGTTTTTAAGCATAGTGGAGACGGGATTTCTTGAAATCCCCTCCACTATGCTATAACATCTGGACGCTGCGTGTTTGACGCTGCGCCAGCGCACAGCGTCAAACGCAGCAATTACTGAAGCATTCCGGATCGTGGAAACACACCCTTAATGGCATAACAAAGTTTTCGTTGTGTCTTTCTGGTGTATTAAAAATAGTCTCTCATTCCTCCCCCTCCTTTATACGAATGAGATTATTTGTCCCACAGAGGTCCAGTTTAGAAAGCTACTTAGCTCCAATGATCTAATTAAGAGGCCCGGAATGAGAGGGAGAGGATATGGATCCTGTACTGTGATCCGATTTAGTTCACAGAAATTTATGCAGGGGCATAACCCACCGTATTTGTTCTTAACAAAGAAAGACCCTGCTGCATCGGGAGATGAGGAAGGTCTAATATGACCTCAGCCAGACTTTCTGTGATATAGTCATTCGTGGCCTGCCTCTCCGGACCTGAAACATTATACAACCTTCTCTTAGGCAATTTGGCCCCAGAAATTAAATTAATGATGCAATCATATGGACGATGAGGATGAATTTCCCCCGGGATCAATAAAGTGTATCGTATCGTATCGTAAGTTCTTGATACCTCTGTTCCGAGAATACATCCTCAAAATCTGGCAGGTATTGTCACATGTGTGTCAGATGTGTGTCGACCCGCCACCACAATTGTGGGTTACCAGGGCAATGGGGTACTCAGAGCCGAGCCCATGGAAGTCTATGGGGTTTGTCACAGGTAGCGGTGGCTCGGTCTGTGGCCCTGGCGGTCTGGCGTATGTTGGGGGAATATTTACAGGGGATAGATATATTTACAGTTCGTGACGCCACCTGTAGTCTTCTGGTAATTTATACCAGCGCTGCTGTAGAGCTCTGAGGGGATGGTGAGGCAGCTAGATGTCGGGTCCCCTACAGGTAGGACTCTTCCCTCAGGTCGATGGTTAAGGCAGGGTTGTGCAGGCATGCAAGTAAATAACTCAGTCTCACACGGTCAGCGTCTTTCCATACCTTTACTTGTAAGATGGTAAGGCAGGTCCCAGGGAGGCTGATCCAAGGAGAATGTATTTCGAGATAGCAGCTGGACAAGTTAGGGGCCTCCTTTACTTTCACAACGATGAGTACAACCAGCATGAAGCGTAGTTCCCTCTATAACTCCAGCTATTCCAAAGCTGTACTGCCCAGTCAGTTTTGTGGTCGGAGCCTTCCTGTGAGAGAGCTGAGTTCCTATTCTTGCTGATCAGGCTCAAGGTTCTCACTCCCCCTGACCCCAGTTACGTACCGACTATTTAGGGGCTGCTTTCCGCTACCTAAGGTCCGGTAAGCCTCTGGGTTTCCTACCACCATGCATGAAGCTATGGTGATGCTTCGGTCTCCAGTGACCGGTAACAACGTGCAGGACTTCTCCAATCCTATTGCACTCAGAATTTCTACCACTGTGCCTTTCGCCTTGTCCTCGCTGGTAGCATAAGCATTTCTCACTTCACAGGTTAACAAAGTCAGTCCCTTACTTAATTCCTTTCTTGAGCTTGTTGCCAGACTCTCAGTAATCTTCCAGGCAGGAGCACGTCTCTGAACCTTCACCGTCCTTGGGACAGGAGACTGAAGTATATCTGCAACTCACTTCTTTCTTCTTAATAAATGTCTCAGTCTGTCTTCTAGTGGGGCACAGCTCTGACCAGGCTGAGGTGATCTGGCCCACCTGTACTGGACTCCACTTTCTGAACTGCACACAGACTGCACTTAGCTCTGCTGCTGACTGACTCACTGAATGACTGAACTCGACTCCTCTCCTCACACTGCACACTCCCTAACTGTGACTAGACTTTATATACCTGTGGGCGTGTCTAAGTGTGTGTGTTGAAATGAATGTTCATTGAGCATTAAACTGCTATCTCTCCACACATTCTCCAGGGTACTGTGTGTGCCTTACACCAGGGCTACACATTCCCCCATGGTAAATGACAGCACTCCCGGGCTGTACAATACAAAAGAGACAGTTTTGTTTATGCAATAAACATCAACATTAAACATTAATTCGTCCCATCCGGGAGGTAAGGATGTCTTGAACGTTGCAAACAAAACATTATATATAGAAAAATACAATATTAAATAACATTTTCATATAAATAGACAATATGCTTGTGAAGGACCCGCACCAAACCTTCAACGTGGGTCCTGGGTGGGCTGCAGGACATCCGAATGCAGACCTCACTCAGTGCCACACCACACGGGTTTTTGTATTCAGAGGTAGTTGTGCTGGTTTTATGTAAAACCAAGATTAGGCACCGAAGCGCAACTATATACAGATAAGTTCTGGGCTGGCACAGTCCTCAGCCTCTGAGTCCATTGTAAAACGAAGACATATTATATCACATTATAATAATAAAGTGCAAAACTTTTTCTCTGTTTACCCAGCCGGGCATTCTACTAAATATAGAAATTATCTCTGGCAATAAAGTGCAAGATTGGCAAACATTCTCAAACTTTTTACAACATTACTTATGGTAGACCCCTATCTGGATCTCACCGGTTTTTCTTTTACTGTTTAATTATTTCAAATACATTTTCCACCCCGGGGCTGGAACAATGCGATGGTCCCTAGATCCCATTACTAACAAGTCGTGCGCTGCTATTAGGGTCTGGGTCGCCACAGTTCTCGTGCGAACCTCTAGGGGCGCAACGGGTACTTTCTCCTTGCGAGACACCGATTGCGTTTCAATTTGCGTTACAGTTAGCGAAATCGATCGTGTCATAGATTGCGATGGAAACTGGGTCGCAAGTTGCGATGCAGAAGGATGACTAGATGACGAAGAGTATGTAGACATTGCTTCCATTTGCGATGAGCCTACAGGGGGCGATGCTGGGGCACGGCCGAATGCTGTTTGAGCTGGAGACGGGGACGCTGCGGTAGTGGTGACGTTACCTGCGTCGGGGACGGGGTCACGGACGATGGCGACGTTAAGGGCATACCATCCCTTCATTCCCCAGTGCCGTGTATATGTGACAATGTCTCCATTAACTAAGTCCCTCCCGGGATGACCTTGCGGTAGGTGGGATTCTACATCACGTCTGCTGACAAAGACCCCTGGGTAGAGGCCCGGTTCTCTTATGAAGCCCCAGCCCTTCCGGAGCTGGAACTCAGTCACACACCCCTGCCGCCGCGGTTCCCTCAGGGTACCTTTCTCTCTCCGGACACTCTCCTTGTCCGCGATCAGCTCTGCATGTTGCCGCTGTCGGTTGCGCTGAGCTTCCCGCTCTTCCTCCTGCTGGCGTTGCTGCTTCTCCTCACGACGCTGCCACTCACATTCCCACTGGGCGGTATAGGCGACGTCATCCAGGCGCGCCATCTCGTCCCAGTCCACGTCTGGTAACGACGGACAGGACCCCTCCGGTGTCCCTGCCGGGGATCGATCATCTGCTGCGGCCTCCTGGCCGGGCGGGCGTTCCGGTACTGGCGGTACCTCCTCAACCTCCTTCGCCTCCACCGCTTCACCGGTGGGATCAGGATTGGTACTTTCGGGGGCAGCCTCCGGTTGCTCCTTTGCCTTGGGCAGCAGAAGTTTTGGTAACTCCAGACGTAGGGGATCATCGAAGGGGGAGAACACCGCGTCCCACAGCCGCCGCTGCTCCAGGGTACGCCGGCGTCTCTCGATCTCTTCAAATCCAGGTTGTGGCAAAATCATCTTTCTTAGTCGTGCATTTTCCTCTTTAACTTCCAGCAATGCTTGCTGCAGGTGCAGGACCACGGATGACTCCGGTGCTGGTGGCAGCTTGGCTGGGGCACGGGGCCTGCCTTCCTCCGCTTCCCTGCTCGGCTGCACACGTCCTGCTTCCATGATGTTCCAGAAGATTCTTTCTTCTTCCTCCAGAGACGTCCAGTCTCTTCCGTGGAGGCGGGGTTTGCGTCTCCTCCTCCTCGCAGGGAAGGTGAGAGGAGGCGGACCTCCTTTGCTGTAGGGCAGGATCGCATGTTGTAATAGCACTTTGAGAGGGCAGGCATTTTCTTCGCGCCACAGGGGGGTACACGCCCACGAAGGTACGCCCACCTTCTTCTCCAGCGCCTGAGGGCGCGAATATGGCGACAAAGATGGCGATTTTTGGCGCCAAAAGTGCAAACAGTCCTTTTCACAAAAACAACTCCATAGGCACACAGGGCTCGCAATTTTGCGAGTTTCGCATCCTGTTCGTGACGCCAAAGTTTTGTGTCGACCCGCCACCACAATTGTGGGTTACCAGGGCAATGGGGTACTCAGAGCCGAGCCCATGGAAGTCTATGGGGTTTGTCACAGGTAGCGGTGGCTCGGTCTGTGGCCCTGGCGGTCTGGCGTATGTTGGGGGAATATTTACAGGGGATAGATATATTTACAGTTCGTGACGCCACCTGTAGTCTTCTGGTAATTTATACCAGCGCTGCTGTAGAGCTCTGAGGGGATGGTGAGGCAGCTAGATGTCGGGTCCCCTACAGGTAGGACTCTTCCCTCAGGTCGATGGTTAAGGCAGGGTTGTGCAGGCATGCAAGTAAATAACTCAGTCTCACACGGTCAGCGTCTTTCCATACCTTTACTTGTAAGATGGTAAGGCAGGTCCCAGGGAGGCTGATCCAAGGAGAATGTATTTCGAGATAGCAGCTGGACAAGTTAGGGGCCTCCTTTACTTTCACAACGATGAGTACAACCAGCATGAAGCGTAGTTCCCTCTATAACTCCAGCTATTCCAAAGCTGTACTGCCCAGTCAGTTTTGTGGTCGGAGCCTTCCTGTGAGAGAGCTGAGTTCCTATTCTTGCTGATCAGGCTCAAGGTTCTCACTCCCCCTGACCCCAGTTACGTACCGACTATTTAGGGGCTGCTTTCCGCTACCTAAGGTCCGGTAAGCCTCTGGGTTTCCTACCACCATGCATGAAGCTATGGTGATGCTTCGGTCTCCAGTGACCGGTAACAACGTGCAGGACTTCTCCAATCCTATTGCACTCAGAATTTCTACCACTGTGCCTTTCGCCTTGTCCTCGCTGGTAGCATAAGCATTTCTCACTTCACAGGTTAACAAAGTCAGTCCCTTACTTAATTCCTTTCTTGAGTTTGTTGCCAGACTCTCAGTAATCTTCCAGGCAGGAGCACGTCTCTGAACCTTCACCGTCCTTGGGACAGGAGACTGAAGTATATCTGCAACTCACTTCTTTCTTCTTAATAAATGTCTCAGTCTGTCTTCTAGTGGGGCACAGCTCTGACCAGGCTGAGGTGATCTGGCCCACCTGTACTGGACTCCACTTTCTGAACTGCACACAGACTGCACTTAGCTCTGCTGCTGACTGACTCACTGAATGACTGAACTCGACTCCTCTCCTCACACTGCACACTCCCTAACTGTGACTAGACTTTATATACCTGTGGGCGTGTCTAAGTGTGTGTGTTGAAATGAATGTTCATTGAGCATTAAACTGCTATCTCTCCACACATTCTCCAGGGTACTGCGTGTGCCTTACACCAGGGCTACACAGATGCAACAGACAGTCGCTCTGCATCTGGCTGCAGAAGGTCTCTGCGTTTGGCATTGCAGACGCCTTCTTAATCCTTCTGAATTTTGGACCCAGTGGCAACCTCCCTCTGTGTAAGGTTCTTTGTACATGTTCTTGAAACTCAGTTTTCCGTCAGCCATTTTGCTTTCTGTCTTGCTGCAGCTATCTTGCCCTCAGTCAATATGGAGTTTTCAGCTTTCATGTTCCCGCCCTGATTCTCTCCCTCTTGCTTCTTAAGCAGCCACAGCTGAGCAATCAGTGCTTCAGAATCTAGCCTGCAGTGAACCTGTGACCTGACTCCTGGAAGCCTTGGACTATGTACTCCAGCTATTCCTACTGAGGAACTCTGAACACTTGTGGACTCTGGAACCCTGCTCTTTGAAAGATCCACGTTTGCATGGACTTACGGTAACAGAGAAGAAGATCCTGAACCTGTTGTGGAGAGTGATTGCTGAGCTTAAGTTACTCTGGCCTGCTGTGTCTCCTGCTTCTGTATCTGCAAACTGTGTGACTATTTTTGCCACTTGTATGAAGTAATACAAGACCTTCTATATCAAACCTGTGTCTCATGTATTTTCATCGCACCCAAGCACAAGACGCTATATGAACTGTACTACATACATTACAAGATTCTGAAGCCAAAACGTTAGTGTCTGCTGGGTCTGGGAAGGCTGTGTCTGCTGTAACTGTGGATATCAGACGTCCAGTTGTACTTTCTGTGATGACAGTGGTTGTGACTTCTCACAACCATTCCAGGTGAGCAATTCCCTTAAGTTTTTTTTTCTGCAGTGTTACCACAGGTAAACACTATTGTTTTTTTTTTTTTTTTTTTTCTCCCCTCTTTTGTGTCTGCTGTAACTGTGGATATCAGATGTCCGGTTGAACTTTCTGTGATGATAGTGGTTGTGACTTCTTACAACCATTCCAGGTGAGCAGTTCCCTTAATTTTTTTTTCTCTCTGCAGTGTTACCACAGGTAAACACTATTGTTTTTTTTTTTTCTTTTCTCCTCTCCTTCCAGTACTCCTGTCTTAAAAGATCTGGAAAATGGAGGCCCGCATAAAGGAACTTTGCGGAGTGACTGATAATATCCTTGCAGATTTACAGACTATAAAAACCCGTTTTACAAACCTACAGGACCTCACTAATCACAATTTGCAAGTGTTTGGACAGACTGCCCAGGATTTGCGAGCCAGGATTGAGGTTCTAGAGGAGCGAGGCCAGGCTCCTGCCGTAGCCCCAAGTTCTGGGATTCCCAAGTTGCCCCCTTTTCGTTTTGGCGGTGAACGTGAAAAATTCAGGGATTTATTAACCAATGTAATCTGTTTTTTTCTGCACATGCTTCACAATTTCCCACTGAACGATCTAAAGTGCTTACTATAATTATGTTACTTACCAACAAGGCTTTGATGTGGGCAAACCCTCTGATTGAGACTGAGGATGAATGTTTGGATCATCTTGATGCTTTCATTTCAGCCATGGGGCAGGTGTTTGATGACCCCAATCGAGGTGCAACAGCTGAAGCAGCCATGTTAACTTTGCGCCAAGGTAAGCACTCGGTAGCCGAATATGCCTTGGATTTCAGGAGATGGGCCCTTGATACCACCTGGGACAGTTCCGCCAAAAAATCTATTTTTCGAAAGGGGTTGTCTCCACTAATTAAGGATGAACTTGCTCGTGCCGACCCTCCCACTGCGTTAGGTGACTTTATTAACTACTGCATCCGTATTGATGCTCGCCTGACTGAACGCAGGCAAGAGAGATGGTTCGAAAGCAATCGCACTAACCGTTTCCTACCTTCCTCCCCAGCTAAGGAACCTTTGAGTAGGATCATACGGGAACCTGAACCTGAACCCATGCAGGTAGACTCTTTACAAAGACGGGTTAGTGATGCACGCAAGGAATATCGTTTTAAGGAAAATCTATGTTTCTATTGTGGTAAGTCAGGGCACTTCATTATAAACTGCCCCAGCCGTTCTCGTAAGACTACTGCAGCACTCATTCACTGTGAGTGTTGCGAGAGGAGATCTGTCAGGTCCGAGCCTCAGGCTCCAGAGAGATCTGCAGCAACAGATCTTGATTTCTCGGACTTAAACTCCGTTACTTCTGAGGACGATGACTGTGTAAACGCTGCAATTTTTCAAGTTTCCTCAGCGGTGTCCCAGCTGAGTTGTAGGAAAAACAATTCTCATTGCTTCCTTTCCATCAAACTCTGGGTTAACTCAGTCTGGGTGTCTAGCTCTGCTATGATCGACTCAGGGGCAAGTGGGAATTTTATGGATGTCTCCTTTGCTCTGAAACAGGGGATACGTTCAGTGAAGAAGGCTACTCCAGTACAGATGGAAACTGTGGATGGCTCCCTGCTGACCTCTGGACCAGTGGATCAGGAAACGGAGCCTTTGAGGGTCCTTATGGGTAAAGATCATCAAGAGAAACTGTCCTTTATGCTTATCTCTTCTCCCCACTTTCCCATTATTCTAGGGCTACCATGGCTGCAGGCTCAGAACCCTACCATTAACTGGGAACCAAGGAATTACACTTTCCAGAGAAACAGATGAGTCCAGAAGTTTCAGCTTGCTCTGTTCCTAAAGGAACCATGTCAGTCCCTGAACTACCAGCTGTATACCAGGACTATGTGGATTTATGTGACAAGAAGAACGCTGACCAGCTTCCCCCTCACCGTCCATATGATTGTCCAATTGAATTATTGCCTGGAGCAGAGATACCTTTTGGTAAGATCTACCCCCTGGCGGGGCCGGAGCTAAAGGCTTTAAAGGATTACATAGACGAAAATCTAGCCAAGGGCTTCATACGCCCCTCTTCATCTCCTGCAGGTGCACCCATCTTCTTTGTGAAGAAGAAAGATGGATCTCTGAGACCCTGCGTAGACTATAGGGAACTCAATAAGGTTACTATTAGAAACCGTTATCCATTGCCTTTAATCCCTGAGTTATTGGAGAGAGTGCGGCATGCCAAAATTTTCTCTAAATTGGATCTCCGTGGGGCCTATAACTTGGTCCGTATTAGACCTGGGGATGAATGGAAGACTGCATTCAGGTCACGCTATGGACACTTTGAATATCTAGTTATGCCTTTTGGTCTGAGTACCGCCCCAGCCACTTTCCAACACTTGGTGAATGACATCTTCAGGGATTCTCCTAGATACATTCGTGGTGATTTGTTTGGATGATATTCTAATTTTTTCTAACTCCACAGAGGAACATCATGGACATGTGAGAATGGTCTTGGAACGTCTAAGACAAAACCATCTTTACATCAAACTTGAAAAGTGTGAATTCCATAGGACCGAAATTCAATTTCTGGGGTATGTACTGTCTACACAAGGAATTAGTATGGATGGAAGTAAGACCCAAGCCATCAAGGATTGGCCAAGTCCTAGAAATGTGAAGGAGGTGCAGCGCTTCATTGGGTTTGCCAATTTCTATAGACGTTTCATTAGGAATTTCTCTGAGGTAGTGTCACCTATCACCCAACTTACCCGGAAAGAGTCTAGGTTCTCCTGGACTCCCCAAGCCAGGAAGCATTTTCTCGTCTAAAAGATAAATTTACCACCGCACCTATCTTGGTACATCCCAACCCCGAACTTGCCTTCATAATAGAGGTGGATGCTTCAGATTGTGCCGTTGGAGCTATACTCTCTCAGAGAACAGGTGAGAAGAATGTCTTGCATCCCTGTGCCTTCTTTTCCCAGCAGTTGTCTTCGGCTGAGAGGAACTACGATGTGGGCAATAGAGAGTTGTTGGCCATTATTGCCGCCTTCAAAGAATGGAGACACCTTCTTCAGGGAGCTGCACAGCAAATAGTCGTCCTGACAGACCATCGTAACCTTGAATTTATCAGGTCGGCTAAGTGCCTGACTCCTCGCCAGGCTCGCTGGAATCTTTTCTTAAACCAATTTAATTTTGTCATTTCTTATAGACCAGGATCGCGCAATGGAAAGGCTGATGCACTCTCTAGGATTCATTCAGCAGAGACCCGTCCACTTGCTCCTCCTAAGACTATTCTTCCTGACTCTAGATTCCTGGGAGTGATTCATAATCAAGACCTACTTAAGGACATCAAGGAAGCATACCATGCGGATTCCTTGTTGGCACAACCCCCAAGGGACGTAAGTCTTGTCTTTAAGAATGGTGTGTGGATTCTGGGACAACGTCTGTATATTCCTGAAACAGTCAGATTGAGAGTATTGCAACTCATTCACGATTCCAAGATAGCTGGGCATAGAGGAATTCTAAAGACACAGGAATTTCTTTCTCGTTTCTTTTGGTGGCCCACTTGCAGGAAGGATGTTTTAAACTATGTCACTTCATGTGAAGTCTGTGCAAGATGCAAAACACCTCGCTCCTCACCAACTGGTCTGTTACAACCTCTTCCCACCCCGTCCCGCCCGTGGGGATCCATTTCCATGGACTTCATTGTGGAGTTACCAACCTTTCAAGGGAAAAACACCATTCTAGTGGTGGTTGATCGTTTAACAAAGGCAGCTCATTTTATTCCTTGTGTCGGCTTACCCACTGCAAAACAGACATCAGATTTGATGATTAAAGATGTGTTTCGCTTACATGGAGTACTGGATGAGGTTATTTCGGATCGAGGGGTGCAATTCACTTCAAGGTTTTGGCAAAATTTCTGTGCAGCATTGGACATTAAAGTAAACCTTTCTTCTGCTTTTCATCCCCAGACTAATGGACAGACCGAACGAACCAATCAAACTCTGGAGCAGTATCTCCGCTGCTTTATCTGCCACCTACAGGATGATTGGGTGGATCTACTTCCATTGGCTGAGTTCTCTTATAACAACTCTCAGAGCGCCTCCACTAAGCAGTCTCCTTTTTACTCCAATCTAGGTTATCATCCTAACATTCTTCCACGATTTCCCATAGAAACGCCTTTACCAGCAGTGGCCGAAAGAATCACGTCTTTACAGAAGAATATGGATCTTCTAAAGGAGAATCTGGAATTGGCTCAGGAAAGGTACAAGAAAGCAGCAGATAAAATTTGTAAACCTGCACCAGCTTTCAAGGTAGGAGACCTGGTCTGGCTGTCAACCAGAAATCTTAAGTTAAGGATTCCATCGTCTAAGTTGGGACATAAGTACATTGGACCCTATAAAATCAGTAAAATTATAAGTGCCGTTGCTTG
This sequence comes from Oophaga sylvatica, assembly GCA_033576555.1. NCBI lineage: Eukaryota > Metazoa > Chordata > Amphibia > Anura > Dendrobatidae > Oophaga > Oophaga sylvatica. The sequence continues at coordinate 72,052,447 of JARQOD010000002.1, read as the reverse complement.
TCGTCTTCAACTGCCTAGAACTATGAGAATCCACCCTGTCTTTCATGTATCCCTACTAAAGGCTGCAACACCCAATACGTTTCCTGGACGTTCTTCTCCTTGCCCTGACCCAGTGCTAGTCGATGGTCAGGAAGAATTTGTGGTGGAAAGAATTCTAGATTCCAGGTTATACAGAAATCAGTTACAATATTTGATTAAATGGCAGGGCTACCCAGTGGAGGACAACTCATGGGAACCAGTCAATAACATTAATGCTCCTCGTTTGCTCCGCCAGTTTCATCAGAGGTACCCTGACAAGCCTGGTCTGAGGCCATCCGGAGGTTGTCCCTAAGGGGGGAGTAATGTAAGGTTCTTTGTACATGTTCTTGAAACTCAGTTTTCCGTCAGCCATTTTGCTTTCTGTCTTGCTGCAGCTATCTTGCCCTCAGTCAATATGGAGTTTTCAGCTTTCATGTTCCCGCCCTGATTCTCTCCCTCTTGCTTCTTAAGCAGCCACAGCTGAGCAATCAGTGCTTCAGAATCTAGCCTGCAGTGAACCTGTGACCTGACTCCTGGAAGCCTTGGACTATGTACTCCAGCTATTCCTACTGAGGAACTCTGAACACTTGTGGACTCTGGAGCCCTGCTCTTTGAAAGATCCACGTTTGCATGGACTTACGGTAACAGAGAAGAAGATCCTGAACCTGTTGTGGAGAGTGATTGCTGAGCTTAAGTTACTTTGGCCTGCTGTGTCTCCTGCTTCTGTATCTGCAAACTGTGTGACTATTTTTGCCACTTGTATGAAGTAATACAAGACCTTCTATATCAAACCTGTGTCTCATGTATTTTCATCGCACCCAAGCACAAGACGCTATATGAACTGTACTACATACATTACACTCTGGCTCTAATTGACAAATCTTGACCTGGGTGTTTATAGACTCTCAGTTTGCTTCAAAGAGCCGCCAGTGATAGTCACATTTTCCCTTGCGAAGGCTTGCAGCTATAGCAGTTGGCCTACTTCCTCTCTGGTGCTATTGGAGGATGTTTAGTGTTACCTCTCTGGAGTCTGCTCAAGTTAAGTTTCTCCTCCCTTATTTGTCTCCCTTTTTTGTCTTTAGTGTACCATGAGGACTGACCAGTGCTCATCCCCTTCCTTATTCAGGGCCTAGCTCTAGGGATATACAGGGCTTGGGTTTCCTTCTCGGCGATTGGTGTGGAACCAATATAGGGACGGTAGGGTAGGCAGGGTGCTATTAGATCTGCCTAGGGGTCTCCACACCCCCCATTCCATAGCATTTGGGCTTCCTTACCCTCATCTCTTCGTGTTGATCTAGTCTTCCCACGCTGTGCATGACAGGTATTCCGGCAGAGACCGGGTATCAACACTAGCTAAATGGGCACCCAAGCAGTGTCTATGTCAGTAGCATTTCTCACTGTAAACTCTAAAGTTGTCTTAGGCGCCCATTTACCAGATGGGTGCCAAAACTTTTGGTCTCTATCTAGCCAGATGAACCTTCACTACACCATGTATCGGATAGTGCAGCAGACTTCGCTTAACATGCTTCACTGCAAAGAAACATGTACCATGTTGTATACATTTCTTTACAATGGATTCCTATGGTGAACAGATGCCTTGGCATCAGGTATGGACTGGGGCTGAAATTCAGCCCTGGCATTTGAAATCACACGGGTCCATGCTGTCTCCGAGCACCAGATGGGATATATTACTAATAATATCCCAGATAGAGGAAAGCAAGATTTACTACCAGACCAATATGTCATGGTCTGTATGGACGTTCTTGTCTGGTGCCGCAGGGGTTAATGCTGGTGACCTCTCGCTGGTTGTGGGAGGGCTTCAAATAGCCTCTTTTGGGCTCTTTCCATTGTCAGTGATACTCCTGCTCTCCGCTGAGTTAGTTAACCCTTCAGTGCTTGTGTTTTGTGCCTTTTTCGTGTGATCCCCTGTTTGTGACCCGGTCTGTTCTCATGTTTTGCACTTGTTTGCTGATTCTGTAGCATTTGTTGTTTGCCTGGTATTGACTCCTGCTTCGTATTGTGACTACCCATTTGCCTGCTCCCCTGGTACCTCTATCGCCTCTCCCGGTTTTGGACTCTTGGCTTGGACCTGACCATTCTCTTGTCTCTCGTTCTGGTACCCTGCTGACCTCTCGGTATTGACCTCGGCTTGCCTGACTTTTCCTTTTCCCTGCCGGTCCCCTCCACTTTCTGCTATCTCCTCCGGGAGTCCAGAGGTTGGCTCCACCCCTGACCCTCCCTCATCAGTCACATGTCTCAGGTCCTGCACGCTGACGGTCGCGTCCGTCCCGACTAAATCTGCGTGCGCTGAGTTCCAGGTTATCCTTGTACCCGGGTGGACACGTGGACTGATTGTGTATCAGTCACGGTGTCCCTGATATTATCACTTACCAACTAAATTTTTCGATGTGTGGGGATTTTGGATCCTATGCGCACCCTCTCTGAGCAGGTGAAACAGTTGAATTAGATGATGCAAAAACTGAGTGTGTTCAGCAGGCCCTTGCTCAGTCTCAGCAGCTGGTGACTGTTACCGTGCAAGGGGCTTTGTCTTCTGCTGTTCAGGGGGCAGGTGTCAGAGAGGTTACTCTAATTTCTCCTGAACCTCCGGTAAAGTTGCCAGACACCTTCTCTGTAGACAAAGAGAAATTTAGAGTCTTCATTGAGGGGTGTAAACTGTTTTTTTCCTTAAGACCCCGCTCCTCAGGGGATGAAAGCTAAAGGGTGCGGGTCATTATATCTCTCCCTTCCTCGACCACTGAGAGAATGTCGGTGGATGTATTTTTTGAGGCCCTGGGGCTTATCTACGATGAACCTGACTGAGTGTGTATGGCTGAGGATATGGTGATGAGTGTTTGTCAGGGGAAGCATTCAGCCGAGTGGTTTTGTGCTGAGTTCAGACATTAGGCGACTGAGGTTTCTTGGGTGATGCCGCCCTCAGGGGCTTATTCCGCAGAAGTCTGTCGGAGCGTTTAAAGGATGCCTTGGCACTTCATCTCCCACCTGATTCTCTGGAGGACGCAATGACCCAGGCCGTCCATATGGACCCAGGCTACGAGTGAGAAGGGTGATGCAATTGGAAACCCGTTGTTCCCCAGTGGGAGTGAAGCCATTCCCGCATCTGAGGCTATGGAGGTGGGCGCCGTCACCTTTAAGGAGAAAGGAGACGCCGTTGCGAGAAGCAGCTGTGCTTCTATTGTGGGTAGTCTGGACACTGGAGGAAAGACTGTCCCTCCCGTCATTCATCGGCCAAGGGGTCTGGAAACGACTAGGTCTGGGTGGTTGTCGAGGAGACCATCCAGACCCTCAGGTACATTCTTCCTCATTTTCTAAGGTTTTGTTGCAAGTAGAACTACTGGTGGACGGTTGTCCTCTTTTTCTACAGCTTTTGTTGATTGCGGTTCATCCATCAACTTGATCGACTCACGTTTGATATCGCAATATAAGATAGGAACAGTTAAGCTGGAGACTCCTATTAAAGTGGTGGCCATTGACTCCTCCCCTCTCACCAAAGAAGGGATTCTCTATGTTTTGGAGGTCTTCTCACTTTAGGTGGGCTCTGTTCATGCTGAAGAGATAAGTTGTTTTGTTTTGGAGAACCTGCCGGCTGGGTTGGTGTTGGGCATGCCCAGGCTGCAACGCCACAACCCATTCGTCAATTGGGAGACTGGGGAAATTGTGCAGTGGGGTCCTAACTGTGTTGATCTATGTTGTAAATCTGCATTACTGCCTGAATCTGTAAAATCTGTCTCTATGTTATCTGTCGGTCTGAAGTGTATTCTGGAGTACCTAAAGGACTTCGAAGACGTGTTCTCAGAAAGCGAGGCTGAGGATTTACCACCACATAGACCCTTCGATTGTGCTATTGAGTTAGTACCTGGGGCTAAGTTGCTGAAAGTCCTCTGTTCAATTTGTCCGGCCCTGAACGTTCAGCCATGAAGGAGTATATTGCAGAAAGTCTCCGCAAGGGGCATATTCGTCCCTCCATCTCTCCTGTGGCTGCAGGGTTTTTTTTCGTTAAGAAAAAAGATAGCGGTTTACATCCCTGCCTCGACTTTCGAGAACTTAACAAAATTACCGTGCAAAACACGTACCCTCTTTCCTTTTTTCCAGATTTGTGTAACCAGTTGTCTGGAGCCAAATGGTTCTCCAAACTAGATCTCCAGGGAGCCTATAATCTGGTAAGGGATCGGGAGGGGGATGAATAGAAAACTGCGTTTCTCACATCTGAGGGACTCTTTGAAAACCTGGTTATGCCATTTGGTCTTACTAATGCTCCCGCCATATTTCAAAATTTAATTAATGTGGTGTTTGCTGACCTTATAGGCTGTTTCGTAGTTATCTATTTGACTTTGGCAAAACTTTATTGACATACTTAGGTGCAGATTACGTGCATGTTTTATGTGTTTCCTTCGTAAATGTTTTTTACTTGCGGATTTTCCCGCATCTAATCTAAGTCTATGGGAAAATCAGCACAGAAAACTCCGTGTACCCACAAGAGAAATTGACATGTTGTGGATTTGAAGCATGCACCACACGTCAGTTTACGCTCAGTAAAAAAGAAGCGCAGTGTGCACAAGATCTCTATAAATTCCATTCACTCTGCTGGAACTGTAAGACACTGCGTTTGAGACAAAGCAAAAATACATAGTGTCAAAAACGCACCAAAACTCATCATAAGAACATAGCCTAAGAAGGCCATTTTCACATAGGGGTGTACTCACTTTTGCTGCCAGCACTTTATACATTAATGGCTGTGTGTTGAGTTATTTAGAGAGCACACCAAATTTACACTGTTAGGCCGGGGTCACACTAGTGTATGGCATCTGATGTGAGAGCTAATGACCCTCGGCTCCTGCTCTGTTGCGAGCGGGAGCAGAGCGTCATGCTACTGTGCTTCGAGCCTCTCGGACAGAGCGGATCGGAACATAGCTGTGAAGGAGGCAGAGAAACTAATTTCTCCATCTCCTCCATTGCAGGGGTCGGCGTATATCGCACAGCACTCAGATGATATCTGAGTGATGTGCGCTGTGTCACTCGCACCCATAGACTTATATGGGTGCGAGTGAGACTCGGCCGAGTGCCGGCGACAATGGCAGCATGCTGCAATTTCTCTCGCATGTAGAATACGCCCAAAAAAAAAAATGGTGATAGGAGCTACCCCATAGATTAACAGTGGTCCGAGTACTATGCAATGTTTTATTGCATAGCACTCGTCCGTATTCAACGCTAGTGTGACTCCGGCCTGATACAAGCTGTACACTGACTACTTTACATTGTACCAAAGGGTCATATCTTCAGTGTTGTCCCATGAAAAGATATGATGAAATATTTACAAAAACGAGAGGCGTGTACTCACTTTTGTGATATACTATATTTCACTCTATGCAGTGAAAGGGGTGAAATCTTTGTCTGTTTTGTACATGTGCATGACATCTGTATGGCATCCCTTTTTATACATCTGCAATCACAATTAGGATCCAAGTTTTGTTTGCACACCCCTAGACTTCAATAGGCAAGTCTCATCCGAAATATGGAAATATCTAGTGCATGCTGCAATTTATTTTTTTTTGTCACACAGACATTCGGTCCTTGTGAAAAAACTGTCATCTGAACAGCCCTGTTGTATAACATCAGCCAGTGCGCTGTCCGATAGTCACACAGACGGCACACATACATATCATTCATCTGGATGAGCCCAATACTCTGAATGAGCCCAATAATTTATGGTGAGTTTTTTCCAACGAGATTTTGAAAACCCCTCCATGAAAAAAATGAAGAGACTTGTTTGTGCTTTGAGGTCGATTCCACGTGGACTCGGCTCCAAACCTGCCACTGCCAAGTCAAAAGGCGAGCATGGTGTGTAGCTAATCTTTTTACAGTATTTTAATTTATTTTTATTTTATTGTGTAGTGCACAACCGGCCACACAAACCGATCACTGACACATATTTAAAGGGCTCATCTTAAGGTACTGCCACACTTAGTGATCTCGTTAGCGATCTCAATAACGACGCAAGCTAATGAGATCGTTTTTGTGATCGTTTTAATGTCGCTAGTAGCTGCCACACTTAGTGATCTCGTTAACGACGCATAAGCGGTTAGCGATCTCATTAACGACTTTAACGGTCATTGCGATGTAAAAAACAGCGCACATCGCTCACAAAAGGTGCCAGACACAGCGATATAGGCTCACCAGCGGGACGCCAATGATCTAAATACGGTCCAGAACTCTAGTGAACGATCAGCGAGATCACAGCAGGGGCCACGTCGTTGCTACATGCCACACACGTTAGCGTCACGAACGAGATCGCTAAATAGTGACGTATTTTAGCGATCTCGTTAGCGACGCTGTTTAGTGTGGCATACCCTTAAGACTTAGATAGGTCATCAGTATCAAATCAGCTGTCATCACCTTCCGGTACTGCAGCTCCACTCCCATTGAAATGAATGTAATCTGAGATGTGTGAAAGATGGATGTTTGAAAGAGCTCAGGGTGAGAAATACCCTGTAGTGATAATACTGTGCAGGTGTAAAGTCCAACTCTGTAGGGCTGGCTGTAGGGGGAAGTGCCTGTTGTATGATCCTGAAATTAAGGTAAGGCCGGACTCACAAGAGCGTATATTCTCTCCCCGAGAGTATCGTGCCGATTATCCTAATGACACTCTAATCAAACTATGATCAGTGTCAGCATAGTGTGATCATTTTCATATGGGCAACAGGATAAAAGGAATCCTAAAATTTGTTGGGCAACTTCTCCTGAGCACACCGATAACTCATATGTGGTCATAAACCACTGTTTGGGCGCACGGAAGGGCCCGGAAGGGAAGGAGCGCCATTTGACTTTTTGAATGGAAATTTAGCTCCAATCGTTAGCGGACAACATGTCGCATTTGGAGAGCCCCTGTGTGCCTAAACATTGGTGCACCCCCACAAGTGACCCCATTTTGGAAACTAGACCCCCCAAGGAACTTATCTAGCTGCATAGTGAGCACTATTAAACCCCAGGTGCTTCACAAATTGATCCGTAAAAATGAAAAAGTACTTTTTTTTCACAAAAATTTTCTTTCAGCCTCAATTTTTTCATTTTCACATGAGCAACAGGATAAAATGGATCCTAAAATTTGTTGGGCAACTTCTCCTGAGTACACCGATACCTCATATGTGGTCATAAACCACTGTTTGGGCGCACGGCAGGGCTGAGAAGGGAAGGAACGCCACAATCGTTAACGGACACCATTTCGCATATGGAAAGTATGTAGTGTATGTCAGGTTGGTGTGTGGTGTGGTGTAGTGTACATCAGGTTGGTGTGTGTGGTGTAGTATACACCACACACACACACACACACACACACCATCCTGACATACACCACACACCACCTGACATACACTACATCAGGTTAGTGTGTGTGGTGTAGTGTATATCAGGTTGGTGTGTGGTGTAGTGTATGTCAGGTTGGTGTGTGTGGTGTATTATACACCACACACACACAACAACCTGACATACACTACAACACACACACACCAACCTGACGTACACTATACCACACCACACACCAACCTGACGTACTGCTTGTCAGGTTGGTGTGGTGTAGTGTACGTCAGGTTGGTGACTGTGGTGTAGTATACACCACACACACACACACACACTAACCTGACGTGCACTACAACACACGCCAACCTGACGTACACTACGCCACACACTCCAACCTGACACACTACATCAGGTTGGTGTGTGTGGTGTAGTGCACATCAGGTTAGTGTGTGGTGTGGTGTAGTATATGTCAGGTTGGTGTGTGTGGTGTAGAAAACACCACATACACACAACAACCTGACATACACTATAGCACACACACCAACCTGACATACACTATACCACACCACATACCAACCTGATGTACTGCTTGTCAGGTTGGTGCGGTGTAGTGTACGTCATGTTGGTGTGTGTGGTTTAGTGTATGTCAGGTTTGTGTGTGGTGTAGTGTATGTCAGGTTGGTGAGTGTGGTGTAGTATACACCACACACACACACCAACCTGACGTACACTACAACACTCCCACCAACCTGACGTACACTACGCCACATACACCAACCTGACACACTACGTCAGGTTGGTGTGTGTGGCGTAGTGTATGTCAGGTTGGTGTGTGTGTGTATATGTCAGGCTTGTGTGGGTGAGTTCTGTAGGGGAATGTCAGGATGTGTTTAGTCCATGGACGCGTGATGAATTCTGAAGCATTCAAACACAATGCAGGTTTGTCAGGACACGTTTCACATTGGAAACGAGTTTCCCTTCTTATCCCCCTTTTATAGCACACCCGGCACCTTTTTTTTGCTCTCCCCTCACAGAGAAAATGTTGCCCTGGTACCATGCGGGAAACTTGAGTTCCAGGAGTGCTGGGGCACGCTCCGTCCTTCTCTCCAAAAATCATGGCCTTTATCACCACCTCCTGGAACTGAAGGAAGGTGTTGTTGGTCTGACCTGCACATCGTGATAGCACGTATGCGTTATACAGTGCCATTTGCACGATGTGCACAGCCAGTTTTTTATACCACACCTTCGTCTTCCGTAAGGCACTATAGGGCTAGAGGACTTGATCAGAAAGATCAACTCCTCCCATGTGTTTGTTGTACCCCAGGGCACAGTCCGGTTTGTGGACCTGTGCTAGGTTACCACGAACGGTGGTGGCCGTGGTGCTGGGACCATGGATTGTTGTCAAGAAAAAGACGTCCCTTTTGTCTTTGAACTTGACCACAAGCATGTTGCCGCTACATTGGGCTTGGCTCTCACCCTTTGGGAGAGCCTGCTCAATTAGCGTCAAAGGGAGACCCCTCTTGTTTCTGCGCACAGTACCGCAAGCTGCGGCAGCTCTGGCAGAAAGGAATTGAAATAGTGGGATGCTTGTATAAAAGTTATCAACGTACAGATGGTAACCTTTACCAAGCAGTGGGTGGACCAAATCCCACACTATTTTCCCACTCACCCCCAGAGCAGGTGGACATTCTGGGGGCTGGATCTTGGTGTCCTTCCCTTCGTAAACTCTAAAGCTGTGAGTTTACCCTGAGGTACTCTCACACAGCTTGTAGAGTTTTATCCCGTACCTCGCCCTCTTGCTGGGCAGGTACTGACGGAACTGAAGCCTCCCTTTGAAGTGGACGAGGGATTCATCCACACAAATTTCCCTTTGGGGAATGTACACTTCAGCAAACTTGTTGCTGAAGTGTTCGATGACCGGCAGAATTTTGAACAGTCTATCAATTGAAGATGTAATGACAGCCATCTCCCCAGTGCCTTTACCTGACATGCAGCCCCATATCATCAATGACTGTGGAAATTTGCATGTTCTCTTCAGGCAGTCATCTTTATAAATCTCATTGGAACGGCACCAAACAAAAGTTCCAGCATCATCACCTTGTCCAATGCAGATTTGCGATTCATCACTGAATATGACTTTCATCCAGTCATCCACAGTCCACGATTGCTTTTCCTTGGCCCATTGTAACCTTGTTTTTTTCTGTTTAGGTGTTAATGATGGCTTTCGTTTAGCTTTTCTGTATGTAAATCCCATTTCCTTTAGGCGGTTTCTTACAGTTCGTCAACAGACGTTGACTCCAGTTTCCACTCATTCATTCCTCATTTGTTTTGTTGTGCATTTCCTATTTTGGAGACATATTGCTTTAAGTTTCCGGTCTTGACGCTTTGATGTCTTCCTTGGTTACCAGTATGTTTGCCTTTAACAACCTTCCCATGTTGTTTGTATTTGGTCCAGATTTTAGACACAGCTGACTGTGAACAACCAACATCTTTTGCAACATTGTGTGATGATTTTCGATCTTTTAAGAGTTTGATAATCATCTCCTTTGTTTCAATTGACATCTCTTGTGTTGGAGCCATGATTCATGTCAGTCCACTTGGTGCAACAGCTCTCCAAGGTGTGAGCACTCCTTTTTAGATGCAGACTAACGAGCAGATCTAATTTGATGCAGGTGTTAGTTTGGGAATGAAAATTTTACAGGGTGATTCCATAATTTTGTCCCTCAGAATTGAGTGATTCCATAATTTTTTCCCTATGCTTGGTTAAAAAAATAACCATTACTGACTACCACATTATTTGTTCTTGATTTCTTTTAGGCTGGTTTCACACATCCGGCGGGCGCCTTGCGGCGCCCCGGAATTTTCCCGCAGCGCCGCATCTGAAAATCTGATGCGCCGCATGCGGCTTTTTTCGCATTGACATGCATTAGCGCCGCATGGCGCCGCATGTCAATGCGTTGCATGCGGTTTTTCCGATGCGGCGCAAATGTACATTGCGGCGTCCGGAAAAAAACGCTGCATGTAACGTTTTTTTTTTTTTGCCGGATGGTTTCTTATCTCTCCAAGCATCAGAAACCATCCGGCAAAAAACCGCATTTTGGCCGCCGGATGTGTGAAAGCTTTTCACATGCGGCGCTGCGGCTAAATGCCGGGGGCGCGTTTAGGCGCCCGCCGGATGTGTGAAACCAGCCTTAGTGTTTCTTTAAGCCAGAAAGTTGCCATTTGAAATGACTTCAGTTTTGTGCCATGTCTGTGATCTGCTTTTTTCAACAAAACGAAACAACTGAATGAACATCCTCCAAGGCCGGTGATTCCATAATTTTTGCCAGGGTTGTAAATACATGCAGCCGCGCACTCCACTCCCGAGTGCCAGCACCAGAGCTGGGATTTCACATGCGAGAATCGACGTATTTCTCGCAAGTGGAAAGGAGCCCTCACAATCACATTCGAGCCGCTGGTAAATAACACATATATGTATTTAGTGCATTTAAATGGCACATGACAAAATCAATAAACTTTTGTCGAAGACAAATACCAGAAATTATAAAAAAGCAAAGCATCTTAATTTAAAACATGACATACCAGCAAGAGACAAAAAACTCAGTCGACAAGAAGATAAAATGCATATAAAAAAAGGTCTAAAAAATGCAATTAAAAAATAAGAAATAGGTGTAGAAATGCTGCAGAAAATCAGCAACATCAAAAACTCACCAAATGCTCATCGTGAGATTAGTAAAACTTCATTTAACCTAACGTACGTGCTCTATCCCTGTACTTGATTCATGGACATCTGAATGAGGTCTTCAAAAAACAAGGACATGTGAACAGCTCCATAGATTATAAGGGTGGATGATCTATCCATATTTTTCTCAAACAAAACCCACATACCCCTTATAATCTAGGGAGCTGGTCATTTGTCCACTTTTATGTGAACTGTGTATCCAGAAAAATCCAGGAGACCTGTTAGTTTTTGTTTATAGTCAAAATCACCCTTAGGCCGTGTCACACGTGCGAGTGTGATGCGAGAAACTCCCACTGCCACCGACACTCTGACCGGAGCGTGAGGCTGCATAGAAATACATGTCTTCTCCTGTGATGTGTATACCGCAGCCCCATGTCTCCTCCTGTGATGTGTATACCGCAGCCCCATGTCTCCTCCTGTGATGTGTGTACCGCAGTCCCATGTCTTCTCCTGTGATGTGTATACCACAGCCCCATGTCTCCTCTGTGATGTGTATATTGCAGCCTCATGTCTCCTGTGATGTGTATACCACAGCCCATGTCTCCTCCTGTGATGTGTATACCGCAGCCCATGTCTCCTCCTTTGATGTGTATACCGCAGCCTCATGTTTCCTCCTGTGATGTGTATACTGCAGCCCCATCTCTCCTCCTGTGATGTGTATACCACAGCCCCATGTCTCCTCCTGTGATGTGTATACTGCAGTCCCATGTCTCCTCCTGTGATGTGTATACTGCAGCCCCATGTCTCCTCCTTTGATGTGTATACCACAGCCTCATGTTTCCTCCTGTGATGTGTATACTGCAGCCCCATCTCTCCTCCTGTGATGTGTATACCACAGCCCCATGTCTCCTCCTGTGATGTGTATACTGCAGTCCCATGTCTCCTCCTGTGATGTGTATACCGCAGCCCCATGTCTCCTGTGATGTGTATACTGCAGTCCCATGTCTTCTCTTGTGATGTGTATACTGCAGCCCCATGTCTCCTCCTGTGATGTGTATACCGCAGCCCCATGTCTCCTCCTGTGATGTGTATACTGCAGCCCCATGTCTCCTCCTGTGATGTGTATACCGCAGTCCCATGTCTTCTTCTGGATGTGTATACCACAGCCCCATGTCTCCTCCTGTGATGTGTATACTGCAGCCCCATCTCTCCTCCTGTGATGTGTATACCACAGCCCCATGTCTCCTCCTGTGATGTGTATACTGCAGCCCCATGTCTCCTCCTGTGATGTGTATACCACAGCCCTATGTCTCCTCCTGTGATGTGTATACCGCAGCCCCATGTCTCCTCCTGTGATGTGTATACCACAGCCCCATGTCTTCTTCTGTGATGTGTATATCGCAGCCCCATGTCTCCTCCTGTGATGTGTATACCACAGCCTCATGTCTCCTCCTGTGATGTGTATACTGCAGCCACATCTCTCCTCCATGAAAAACTCAGACATCACATTGATTACATCCCAATTACACCATGGTGTGCTGTCTGTTTATTTTTTCGGAGTGCTAGAACAGCTTTTCAGTTTTTACTTCAGTTTTTCACCTTGATGGTAAACACTGACACGCTAATCAAACACTGTTGAAAATATGATCCAGCACATAAATTTACATACTGACTTTGATACTGAAATCTGCATTTAATCCACCTCTATTTATTACATTGTTCTGATTTTTTTTTTTGGCCACTTGGGTTTCAAATCCATATCACAGATAAAATAAATGAAAAGTCATTTATTGAAGTAAAAAATCTGGCAGGTGAGTCACACACAGACTTTCCCCATTAAATATTGTTCTGCACAGGAATGGAGAGGTGGCCTTATGTGCAGCGTTTTTTCTTTAGGTGGGAGTTCTGGAATTTGCTGTGCGCGCCTTGGAACACCCATCAGCATAACAAAGATGTAAGGCCACTGATCCACTGACAGTAGTGAGCAAGAGTTTCCAAGACAGATTGGATCCCAACAGTGGGACATGCACCAATCATAAACTGATGGCATATCCTATGGAAATGACAGATATGTATGAGATGGGAATTGATGTTTGATCAATAAAATATTATTAATAAAGATATATTTGTACAATATTGAAATATAGAATAATATTCTGGTGTTTTACTAAGCATCTCTGTATCCTAAATATAGGCAAGTTCTTCATATTTCTCCAGAGTCATAAACCCCCACTGCTCAATCTGTTTTTGGAAATTGCTGCACATGCCAGTCGTGTTATTCATAATTAAAATAAATTGTGAACCATGTCCTCAGCTGCTCTCGAGCAGTGCACGCAGGTTCAGGTTGTATCAACTGCCCTGCACTACACTGTGTGTAGATTTCTTACCTGTTCATTGACTGCTTTAGTCCCTAACTCATGAAGGCAAGAGAAAAACAAGGTAGAATATCCAGTAGTTTATAGTACATGATTTATAATTAAAGAAACACTCCCATCAAAAAATATCATCCCGTGTTGCTTTCTAAATGTGTATGAGATGTTTTGTTGGTGCTTTAAAATTCTTTCTTACCAATTGCCATCTTTTCCAGTTTCCAGCATAGCGCCGGAGCTCTTCTAATTCACATCATCTCAAATCAAACTAGCCGGATCACACAGGTGTTTAGGTAAGCCTAAGTCTCCAAAGGCTTACGTTGGCGGAAGTAGCACTGCAGATTGAGTCTCCATAGGCTTAGGTTAGTGGAAGTAGCACCACTCTGCACAGCAGTCCCTATGTGAGCTGGCAAAGATGAGGAGTACTTTGGTGGAAGTGCTTTCTAATGTTTATTTCAATAATAATAATTCTGCACAATGCAAAATTAACTGAAACCTACAAAAGAAGGAATGTAACCCTAATCAAAAAGATATAGACATGCAATGAAGCACTAATTCAAGTAGACCAATAACTATAAAACATAAAAAAATTGCTTTAAATAATCATTAAAGAGGCTACCCACTACTTTTACACTGATGGTCTATCAGCCCTAAGCCCTATCTGAGTCTCTATCAAGAAGCTGTCTCTGTATCTGTGGAGCCCAGCTGTGACTGAAGCCACATCTTCCAGAGGGTGCACTGACAGAAGATCCCACTAGAGGTCATTATACACACACACATGCAGCTTACCTAAAAAGACCATTAGAGGGAGCTGTGTAAGACGTATAAAAACCAGTTTTTAGTTTCACTTTGCCTCAGATAAGACCAGACTTCCAGAGACTGTCAGACAGACAGATTGTCTGCTTGGAGAGTTCAGTCAGAGCTCAGGCAGAGAGCAGAGCAGCTCAGCGCAGTTCAGTCTGCTAGTGGAGTCTAGTAGAGAGTGACACAGAGAAGTCACTCCAGCCTATTCAGAGCTGAATTAAGTGTGGCTCTGAGGCAAGCGTGCCGACGCTTGGAGAGCGGCGAAGAGGCAGCTCACCAACTGCCAGCGTGTGTGATCATAGGAGGACCTAGATAGGTCGAAGGCGAGAGGAATTTAATGAGACAGAGGAGCCTTAATAGCTCATCTCAACAAGTATTGCCGGACACTGGGATCCGAGCCTATAGGGATCTCCACGACCCAATAGGAGAACACCAGAGTTCCTGGAGGACTACAAGTCCCAGGAGTACCACCGCGCTGATACGTAGTAGGATCAGGAGGACGGAGTCCGGCTCGGCCGGGCCATCCAGGACCCTGTTCTTTCAGAGAGAAGATCCAATAACAAAGTCAGCCAGGTACAAGACAGAGACTAAGCTAGGCCCAGCTACACGCAGGCCAGAACTTATTACAAGAAAGGGAGAGAACAGGAGGCTACACACCTAACAAGTGGAGGAATCTGGATGTGCATCCTTCACCCTACAGTGCTCCGGGACATACCTGCAACAACATCAGTAGAGGTATGCAAAGAGACTGCATTGTGTGTGACTGACTTCTTATCTGCACCCTGCTTCACCATAGACTTTGAGGGACCAGTCCCACCTGTGTGGGACTTAACATCTAGCTGCCATAACATCCCCTCAGAGATCTACCCTGCAGCGCTGGTCAATCAGATCAGAAACCACAAGTGGCGTCACAAACTATTACTATAATCCCCTGTAAATATCCCCATTTCATGACCGCCCAGGGCCACGGACCGAGCTCTGCTGCCAGTGACATTCCCCATAGACTTCAACGGGCTCGGTGCCGAGTACCCCATAGCCCTGGTACCCACACCACTCGATGTGTCAGAACTCCGTCTGATCAGCTGTTTGGAGATGCTGCAGCGCATGTGTGAGCATCAGGCTTGCAGATTGGTTTGTACTTGCATGTGCCGTACTATTCACAGCTTAAAAAAAGGCATTGATATAAATTTAAAGAGCTACATTATATAATACTACTTTTTAAAAAGTTTAGATAGTTATACATTAACTATACCATGCTCCAAATTATTATGCAAATGATATTTTTCTCTGATTTTCCTAAGTGGTCAGTGCAATTGACAGTCAGTCTACTAAAAGTCATCACCCGTTAGAGTATACATCGAATTTTATTGAAGAAATCTCCCAATGATAACAGTATAATCTCCAAAATGGAAAAAAACTCAAAATGCACTGTTCCAAATTATTAGGCACAGTAGAATTTGTAAACATTTGTTTTAAAGAACTGAAAATGCTCATTTGTGGAATTTGCAGCATTAGGAGGTCACATTCACTGAACAAAAAAGCTACCTAACTCCAAAACATCCTAAAAAGGCCAAGTTACATGTTAACATAGGAACCCTTCTTTGATGTCACCTTCACAATTCTTGCATCCATGGAACTTGTGAGTGTTGGGAGAGTTTCTGCTTGTATTTCTTTGCATGTCAGAATAGCCTCCCAGAGCTGCGGTTTTGATGTGAACTGCTCCCACCCTCATAGATCTTTTGCTTGATGATACTCTAAAGGTTCTCTTATAGGGTTGAGGTTAGGGGAAGATGGCGGCCACACCATGAGTTTACCTTTTATGCCCATAGCAGCCAATGACTCAGAGGTATTCTTTGCAGCATGAAGATGATTTTGCTCATGAAGGCACGTTTCTGCTTTTTATACCATGGAAGAAAGTTGTCAGTCAGAAACTCTATATACTTTGCAGAGGTCATTTTCATACCTTCAGGAACCTTAAAGGGCCCTACCAGCTGTTTCCCAATTATTCCGGCCCAAAACATGACTCCTCCACCTCCTTGCTGACGTCGCAGCCTTGTTGCGACATGGTTGCCATCCACCAACCATCCACTACTCCATCCATCTGGACCATCCAGGGTTGCTCAACACTCATCAGTAAACAAGACTGTTTTAAATTTAGCCATGTATGTCTGGGCCCACTGCAACCGTTTCTGCTTTTGAGCACTGTTTAGGGTTGGCCGAATAGTAGGTTTATGCACCACAGCAAGCCTTTGTAGGATCCTACACCTTGAGGTTCGAGGGACTCCAGAGGCACAAGCAGCTTCAAATATCTGTTTGCTGGTTTGTAATGGCTTTTTAGCAGCTGCTCTCTTAATCCGATGAACTTGCCTGGCAGAAATCTTCCTCATTCTGCCTTTATCAGCACAAACACGTCTGTGCTCAGAATCAGCCACAAATCTCTTAACAGTATGATGATCACGCTTAAGTTTTCGGGAAATATCTAATGTTTTCATCCCTTGACCAAGGCATTGCACTATTTGATGCTTTTCAGCAGCACAGAGATCCTTTTTCTTTTCTATGTTACTTGAAAACTCTGGCCTGCTTAATAGTGTGGAACATCCAGTTTTCCTTTTATTGGGCTCACATGCCAAACTAATTGTCACAGGTATCTGAGATTAATTTCAGTGATCCAAAGAACCCTGAGACAGAATACCATCAATTGGTTTCATTTACAAAAAAAAGCAAAAACCGCTTTGACACTTAAAACTAATTTGCATAATAATTTGGAACATGGTGTAGATGGTGGCCCGATTCTAACGCATCGGGTATTGTAGGGGGTATATGTGGAGGCTGCTGCTGGGGTATATAGAGACTGCTGCTGGTGGGGTGTACATGGAGGCAGCTGCTGGGGTTTACGTGGAGGCCGCCGGTCATCTCCCGGCTGCGTCGTCGCTGACCTCCATGCGGCAGCAGATGACCCACGGCTACCATCGGGAGATCAGCAGCTAGCGCAGCTGATCTCCCGACGATAGCGGTGGCGTGCGTGGTTCAAATCCTGTGCCAATTCGCGGCTAGACTGCGCCTGTCGCTGATTGGTCGTGCGCAACCAATCAGTGACACAGCATTAGGGATAGACAGAATTAGATGATTATATAGAGGCTGCCCTCTCTTCACCCCCTGACACTGGCTGACAGTGCCTGCGTTCAAACCTCCCCCCCATCCTTTGCGTCTCCAGCCCCTCACGTCTCCCCCAGTGGCCCACCTGGCCCTCGTCGCGCTGGCCCTGCTCCCGACTCCGGGTACAGGGCACGTGGCACTCCTCCGTCCACATAGCCATTCCCGACGGTGTACCTCAGGTGCAGGAGGGCCGGCGGTCCATGCAGCGCCCATGTCACCTGAAGCGCCTGCAAGTGGGCGATCCAGGCGCGCTGCCCTGTTCTTCTCAGAGGCGGGCCGGGACGTGCTGGGCCCGGGTGCCTGCTGTCCCCGCCCGGCTTCCTGCGCATCACGACCAGGCGCCGCCCACTTTACAACGTTACTTCCATCACCACGTGACGTCAACCCGGGGCCTGTCTCCATTGTATCTCCCGCAGGCACCGCTACAATGCCTGTGGGAGAGTATATGGAGACATGCCACAGCCCCCTTAACACAGCCAGGGAGCGCGCTGTTCGGTTCAACCCGACTGAGCAGAGCGCTCCACGGTACTTCCGCTGCGAGCAGACGGGAGATGACCGGCTGGCGCCAGTCATCTCTCGGCTGCGTCGCCGCTGACCTCCCAACGATGGAGGTGGTGTGCGTGGTTCAAATCCTGTGTCAATTCGCGGCAGGACTGCGCCTGTCTCTGATTGGTCGCGTCCGGCCAGGCGCGACCAATCAGCGACGCGGGATTTCCGTTATAGACAGACAGAATTAGACGATTATATAGTAGATACATAGTTAATGGAAGGTCATCATTATTGCACATAAAAAGCAACTAATTCTTAATTTTATATGTCTAATAGTGCACAAAACTGGGGAAATCATCCTTTATGGGATACTGTCTTTACACATTCTATAGACATTGCACAATTTTAAATCACAAAGTTCCCCCGCTTTAAAAGACATTGATCATTACTTCATTAGTGATTTTATTTTTAAAACTTGTATATACTTGCAATCTTGCATAATTGATAATGGGCTATACAGAAAAATATAAATGCACGTTTTTTACCCATTTTTCTCCCTTGTGTTTGTTTTGATCCAAAGTAGTTCATTATTCACAATCCTAATGTTATACACACTTGGGCGCACGTTCTAAGCGTCTAATTGACATGGAAACACAGTGCTCCGGAGTGCCACCTATAGGCAGGAATGCTACATCCCAACAACAAGTGCCGAATCCTGAAACTATGTCTCTGATTTATTTGCACACTGTTGTCTCAGAATACAATCGTTTTAGGGTATAGAGAAACATTAAAATTGCAAGGAAACTTCCAATGAAATGGAAAATAAAACTTTATCTTGAGTTTTTCAACTGTTATCTACTTACTGCTAAAATTGGTAAAAACATGTTCTTTGTGACATCCGAGTTAGTGTCCGCCCTTTCTGTCTTTGCATTCATTGGCGGGCCCAGGCGATGCGGAGTGACCATACGATGCTTTAAGGTCATTTTGGCACGTGTGATACTGCCCTCCTCGAGAGTTCTGCAGTTAACTTTTGCCTTTATAGTGCTGCTGTTTATCTAGGGGCCCCTGGCTATGTTTTACCCTGAATGCCTTTATCTACTGCCAGTTATAGTTCATACTAGCTCTGGATAACTTCAATGTGTTAAGCCTGCTTTATCCAGAGCGTTTTATGACAATTCTGTTTTCCGATTTTGTCATTTGTCTTTCCTCTTGGTATCTATCCAGCAACTTGACCATTCCTGCCAGCCAACAGCACTCACCAGTTGCTACTTCGAGGACTCAACCCAGGGACCCTGTGTAAATCCATATCCCTATACAAGGGTTAAATGGTGAAGGCCAATGCTCCCTTTGAGCTTGATGGAGTAACTAGTGCCAAGCCCGTCCATGGTAGCCCTTTATAGAGGTACTAGGTAATGATAGTCACTTTACACTCTCCACCCATGACCCACATCACAGTATGCTCTGTCCTTTCTATGTACATAAAGACAGCTCCATGACTCTGGGTACATCAACTTACCACCGAAGATGGCATGCAAGGAATTTCCGCAACTAATCTCTGCAAAATTGGACATGTCCTGGTATAAAAAGGAGAGAGATTAGGTAACATTATCTAAAAGTGAGCGTTCCTCTCCTGTTTCGAGCATTCTCAGGTTCATCCTATAGGCGGGGCCTAAATGTGCCAATTTTACTAACTTAATGCTGGCAAGTATTAGATAATTCCTAATTGTTCTACTATTATTTTACGCCAATGACTTTCTGCCATGTCGGTTACAGCAAAATTTCCACTTTCATGGAAATGGGTAATTGGAGCAACTGTAATTCCAAATGTCGTATCTATTGGCAAACTTGCAATCACTTAAAATATGAGAGGTCAGAGCAAACATAATATAGTAATATACTCCTAAATATAGATTTATAGTATTTATAACTCCTCAAGCAGGTTTGTAGTAATCCCAGCCCCTTCACTTGTCATTCATGGGTCATATTGGTTTACAGTAGTCGTGAACCCCCCACATGAATGTATTTCTATATTCTGCAGACCATCTCTATTCGTATGGACAGTTGTATAATTTGTAGGACACACATGCAGTTACTTTATTCTTATAAGAAGATGACCTAAACCATAGATTAGAAATATATAATCATAGAGGTCAGGAACAAGAATGTTTTGGAATTTTCTTCTATGAAAATTACATCAACTATTAAACTCATTGTAGTCACTTTATTTACAATTTGTTAACGATAGGAGGTATGACTGTACAATCAGATTATACAAGGCATTTTAATAGAATTTTCACAACATATGCCCACAAAATCAGATATACTGAATTTTATACTACATTAATCTATAAGAACACTTTAGTGGTGATCAGAATACTAAAGACCCCACAAAATAGTATAAAAATACAAAATACTTTATTAGTAATAATGACACTACATAAAAATGCATAGAATATGGTAACAAGGTACAAAAGCACATAACAAAGAGGGACACTATACCATTGTGGAAAATATCACTACAGCAGCTCAGAAATACATATTTTTTAACCCTTGGGTTAAATCCTACTAGGTATGTATGGTTTACCAACCGCTAGGAGGTTTAATAATATCGATGTGCAAGATTGAATATCAATACCAATGAAAAAACAGCCATCCCTGCGGTTTGAAAAAGCCAAAAACAAAACAGTGCTGTTATTACCAACATACACTGCTATACATGGTATGCCCAACCACATTAATGGTCGGCGAAAAAAACCCTGAAAGGGGAATTAAAATATATAGGTGGTCAAAATGCAACCTACCACTGAAACTGCTGAGGCTCCACACGGACGTCCCTCTGCCCCGACGCGCGTTTCGCACTGCTTCTTCCTGGAGGCGCGTCGGGGCAGAGGGACGTCCGTGTGGAGCCTCAGCAGTTTCAGTGGTAGGTTGCATTTTGACCACCTATATATTTTAATTCCCCTTTCAGGGTTTTTTTCGCCGACCATTAATGTGGTTGGGCATACCGTGTATAGCAGTGTATGTTGGTAATAACAGCACTGTTTTGTTTTTGGCTTTTTCAAACCGCAGGGATGGCTGTTTTTTCATTGGTATTGATATTCAATCTTGCACATCGATATTATTAAACCTCCTAGCGGTTGGTAAACCATACATACCTAGTAGGATTTAACCCAAGGGTTAAAAAATATGTATTTCTGAGCTGCTGTAGTGATATTTTCCACAATGGTATAGTGTCCCTCTTTGTTATGTGCTTTTGTACCTTGTTACCATATTCTATGCATTTTTATGTAGTGTCATTATTACTAATAAAGTATTTTGTATTTTTATACTATTTTGTGGGGTCTTTAGTATTCTGATCACCACTAAAGTGTTCTTAAGGCATTTAATAGTCTGTTTCCAGGGTTTTTTCCAGGAGGATGCAGGCTTGCTGGTGGCCACCACAAGGCAGGGAACGTCAGATGGCGTGATGACAACAGTTTATTGTTCTACCTGGCTGCACAGGAGCATCCATTTTAGTGCAACACCTATATCAGGAAGCAGAGTTGTGCATGTATAAGAAGAATGACCATGCCGCTGGTACCTGTTTTGTGCTGGGTCCGGAACTGTTGGGGCTGTCTCCTCTGTTGTCCGGGGGAAAGCTTAAGAGACTGGACCAATTTTTGCAGGCGGAAGCAGGGGGTGTGGCTAAGGTTTTACAGCCACAGCACGCGCGGAAATGGGCAGACTTGGCGGGAACAGAAAGCACGCAGCAGGGGGAAGCTAGTGCTCCGGCCCTCGAGCATCAGTACAGCCAGGGCCGGCTCCAGGTTTTTATGGGCCCCAGGCGAAAGAGCCTCAGTGGGCCCCTTTAACACAGACCACGATTCATGATGCACAGATACAGCAGAGAAATATAGGTACAGTACAATGCCAAATACTTCACTTCTTCCATTACATGAGTGATATCTATTGTAAATTGTACAATAGCTCAAAAACCGCCAAATCCTCACAGCGCACAGTACAGACTGGACAGTACAGTCCTCCATACAATATTATGGGCACCACAGTCTCCCCCTCATCACCCATATAATACCCCATGCAGGATGTCACCCCCATATAATGCTCCATACAGAATACTGGACCCAAAATAATGCTCCATACAGAATACTGGACCCAATATAATGCTCCATACAGGATACTGGTCCCCATATAATGCTCCATACAGGATACTGGTCCCCATATAATGCTCCATACAAAATATGGAGCTCTCCTCTGCGCTGTACTGCGTTCTGCACTGTTACGGCTCAGGAAAGGGCGCTGTGGAAAGACTCCCCATTATCATCATGATTGTCTCCCCATCATCATCATTCCCTCCTTATCATCATCATTGCCTCCCCATCATCATCATGGCCTCCCCATTATCATCAATGCCTGCCCATCATCATCATCTCCTCCCCATCATCATCTTCTCCCCATCATCAATGCCTGCCCATTATCATCAATGCCTGCCCATTATCATCATCTTCTCCCCATCATCATCAATGCCTCCCCATTATCAGCAATGCCTGCCCATCATCACACACAGACAGCACCACAGCACACAAGCACTCTCTCACATACATACATACACACATACACACACACACACACATATACACACAGACACACACAGAGACACACACACACACGTCTTACCTGTCCGGCGTCCCCGCGCTCTCTGCCACAGCCGGCCGCTGAATGATGACGTCATGCTGCTGCTGTGAGAGGAAGCGCCGGCGTCCCCTGGAGCCCGGAGCTGCGGCAGCGGAGGCACGGGAGAGGTAAGTATTGTGCCAGCTGATGCCGGGGCCCTGAGCAAGCGGGGGGGGCCCAGTGGCGGCGCTGACACCGCTCTCCTCCGCTAACGGGCGCGGGGGTGCCAGACGGCGAGTGGGCCCCCCCGCCTGCTCAGGGCCCCGGCACTTGCCCGGGTGTGCCGGGTGCTGACGCCGGCCCTGAGTACAGCGCAGGCCCGCACTCGAGCATCCCCGCTGCTGCTGACAGAGACTGTGAGGAGAGACGTGGTGTGTGCCATTGGTCACCACAAAGCGAGATGCCAAGCACTCCGGGCTAGTGAGTACTGCGCGTGTACTGCCAAAAAGAGACCGAGTGCAGGACCGTCATCTGCACCTCGATTCCCCAGTGTATATCTGCCAGGCCACATTGGGCTCAGACAGTGCAGCGGCCCACACTCCTCTGGCCACATCAGTATATGGACTAGGTCTCAGTGGAAGGTACCGGAGACCAACTGCTGCCACCAAAAGATGGATCATCGTTACCTTCTAGACCTCAACAGACAAGCGTCGCACCAGCCATTGTTGGCATCATCACCTTCTCTGTGGCTACAACGTCTTGGGAAATGACTGACAGGATAAGTTGATTCAGCAAGAACTGGTAAGACCTTTTCTACTGTTCTTCAACTCTGCATACTATTTACATTTTGAACTTCTTATTCCTCTGTTAAACGTTTACCTCCCTGCGTGGAGTATACCAGTGTTAATTAAAACTGTTAACCCTTGCTCTGTCTCCTGTCCGTCACTGCATCCTGCAACCTGCTCACACTTGGTGTAGTCGGCAGGATGCAGTCTACAGGCACAGAGGGGACAGACCAAGCGGTCGGGGGTTCCCAAGGCACTGGGGAAGCAGTCCAGGCGGTCATGGGTGCCCCAAGGGCTAGTATACCGCTGGGAGCAATGTTGAGCATCCTCCCAAAGTTTATAGGGTGCAACACTCTCCTATGGGACTGGAATGAGCGGGTCAGGGATATGTTGAGGATGCACCCCATGACCCCCGCGATGGAGGCAGAAATTGCTATGATGGTCCTGGACAGAGAGGCTAGGCGCTTCATCATTTTTCGGCCCCCCCATGAACGAGATACCTTCACCAAGGTACAAATCTTATAAGAAGAGCATGGAGATCCCACAGACGTTGGAGAGTTGCCCATGCGCCTGTTAGCCGTGTCGAAAGGGAGGTGGAGTCCGTGACCCAGCACATGAATGCGCTGCAAGAGATCCACGCTGCGATCGCTAGGTGAGATGGCATAGGTGTAGGATCCCCTGAAAAAGTTCTGAGAGATCAGCTGGTAGCAGGCTTCAGAGACGCGCTGCTTAGACAGGCTTGCGGGAGCACTTGTGGGTTAATCCGTGCATGTCCTTTTTGAAAGTAGGGGCCAAAGCACGAGCGCGGGAGCAAGCGCAGAGGGTGACAGTCCCGGCAAGGAAGGTCCGGAGCAGAGAGGTATCCGCCTCATTGGTAACTGAACCAAGTTGGGTGAGAGAGCTTCAGAAGGAAATCCAAGACATGAGAGAGTAATAGTCTGACCTGAAGAAGAAACCTTCAGTACCACTGGAACCCTCCAAAGGCAGAACTGGTCCCAAGCCCCGCCAGGGACTGAGACCGCAACACATTGAGGGGCTGCCGACCTGTTTCAACTGCTGGGACACTAGACAATATGCTAAAGGATGCGCATGTCGGAGAAGGCCCCTCCACCACCGTCCGTTAAACTAGTGGGCTCCATGGTTGGGGGATGCCGCCCAGAGCCTGAGCAGCCAAGAAGGAGAGAAAGAAATCCCACAAGTTTAGTTTTGTTGAGTTCTCTTGTTTGGGCCGAAATGGATGGCTGGGCCGTCCACTGTTTAGTCGATACCGGTTCACAAGTAACTATGATGCCTGAGACTTATTTCAGACATCACTTCCCCAAGGCGATGCGACCTGAGTGGGGTCCCATGATCAAATTGACTTCACAGCAGCCAATCAGCTGCCCATCCTGGTCGCAGGGGTGGCCTGGATGCAAATCACTGTCCGCGGCAAAGATGTGGGCCAGAAAGAAGTCGTGTTAACAGCCTGGGACCCCAGTAGTGGCCCTCCTATGACTCTAGGAATGAATATACTGAAGGAACTGGGAAACATCCTGGTCATCGAGTCAGCCTATGTGTTTCTGAATCGATGGAGCCCTCACACCCTCAGAGAAAAATGTTACAACAGTTGATATGAGTGGCTCAAGCCCAAGAGACATCGAGTGAAGGGAGATCATTAGGCAAGGTGATCGTTCTGGCCTCCGCCAATCTCATCTTACCACCAAGTCAGACTGCTCACGTTGCCTATCCAAGCCTGTACCCCTCTTGAAGGAGTCGAAGTCCAGATAGATCCAGCTGTGATGGAGCAATTACCTCCAGGGCTACTCGTTGCGTGGACGTTAGCCATCATTCACAACGGAAATGTACCAATGCGATGTGTCAATCTCAGGGAGGGCGATCTCACGCTTCCGCCCAAGAGTGAGGTAGCACAGATCATGGTTATGCCAGAAGAGCTGATACCACCGGAGGCTGTTCAGTTTGCAGTGAAGCAGGGAGACCACCTAAAAAAGGACGCCAAATTCTAGAGCTAACGGAACTCTCACCTCAACAAGTACAAGTGGAAGCGGTGCTAGAGCGATACCAGGATGTTTTTGCTCGTCATGACGATGATTTCCGTTGTACCACAGCTATCACTTACGAGATTTCAATAGGAAGCACCGCACCCATTAGAGAACGATACCGACAGATCCCACCACAAATGTACCAGGAGGTGAAGGAGATGTTGGCGCATAAGATCCAGAGTGGAGTCATCCGAGAGAGCCAAAGCCAGTGGGCTGCACCCATTGTTCTAGTGCGGAAGAAGGACGGGACCCTGCACTTCTGTGTAGACTACCGGAAACTGAACGCTTGCACCGTGCGAGACTCATACCCATTACCGAGGATTGAAGAATCACTGTCTGCCTAGGGAAAAGCGAAGTACTTCTCGTCGTTAGATCTGGCCAGTGGATATTGGCAAGTACCCATGTCCGAGGAAGACAGGGGCGAAAACAGCATTCATATTGCCTATGGGGTTGTTCAAGTTCAACCGGATATCTTTCGGCCTTAGCAACGCACCCATGACCTTCCAACGATTGATGTAGAGATGCTTAGGAGACTTGAAGTTTGAAGATACTCTCATTTATTTAGATTACATCATCGTCTATGCAGCCACCTTCGAGGAGCATTTACAATGGCTGGAGCAAGTATTGAGCCAACTACATTGGCACGGCCTGAAAGTAAAACCTCGGAAATGTCACCTCTTTCGCAAGCAGACTGAGTACTTGGGACACGTCGTCTCCGCTGAAGGTGTGAGACCGTCGCGTGAGAAGATAGCAGCGGTACAGGACTGGCCTACCCCGAAGACCGTGAATCATGTCCGGGCCTTTCTGGGACTCACTGGGTATTATCAACGATTCGTGAAAAACTTCACTTGCATTGGTAACCCATTACTGGAGTTGTTGAAAGGAGTGCCGTCCGGCGCAAAGTATCGGACCATTCAGTGGAGAGATAGTCAGGAAGAAGCTTTCCGCGTCCTGAAGATGACCCCGACTGAGGCACCCGTACTAGCCTATACAGACTTCTTTCAACCTTTCATCCTTCACACCGATGGAAGTCTGCATGGACTAGGAGCGGTATTATCACAATTGTAAGACAGGAAAGAGCGAGAGATTGCGTATGCGAGTCAGTCCCTCCACGACTCCGAACGGATCCCAGATAACTACAGGTCTTTCAAGCTGGAACTACTGGCGCTGGTGTGGGCAATGACTGAGAAGTTTGCCGAGTATCTGTCAGGGTCCGAAGTCTTGGTGCGCACCGATAATAATCCTCTGGCTCATCTGGAAAATGCAAAATTGGGGGCCCTGGAGCAGAGATGGGTGGCCCGCATGGCCAAGTACCGATACATGATCGCCTATAGGAGATGAGCAGAGAACATTCATGCCAATGCTATATCCAGAGTAACTCACGAACGACCTGGACCTATCCGGGATGAAGAGCTGGAGGCTAAAGAGATCCCTGAGTTTTGTAACTCTGCCCGGACGGTGGCGGCAATGCAGGGACAGAAAAGGGAGATGTCCAGAGGACACACACTAGAGCAACCCCTGACAACTGGGTACGACTTCAGCAGAAAGATGGGGAACTCACTCAGATAAGGCAATGGGTGGCCTTAAGACAATTCCCTAGCTCAAGAGAGAGAGATGCCTTGTCCCCGGGAGATCTACAGATTCTTCGGCATTGGGAGAGGCTCCAGTTGGAAGATGGCCTGCTGTATAGGAAGGTGCAGTTGGCACGAGAGTTGGGGGTCACCTGGCTGGTGGTACTCCTGGAAAAGTTGCTGCATGAGGTGGCAACAGAAGCTCATGAGAGAGGAGCCCACGTCAGCCTGGAAAAGACATTCCAGTGACTACAGAAGTTGGTCTACCACCCTCGACTGAAAGCGGCAGTAGATGAAGCTTGTCAACAATGCAGGAACTGCGAGCTAGTGAATCCTCCAAAAAGAGGGCCCCTATGCAAACCATCGTGACTTCTGCTCCCTTAGAGATGTTGATGATTGATTTCTTGACTGTAGGCCCAGCCCACCTTGAGTATGAACACTGTCTGGTAATGACCGATCACTTCACCAAATTCGCGGTGGTGACTCCAACCTGAGATCAGACTGCTGAGTCGGCGGCACAGGCCATTTGCAGAGACTTCATCCGAGTGTATGGTTGTCTGAAGAGAATTCACTCTGACCAAGGCGCCTGTTTCCAAGGACAGGTTATGGAAGAATTGCATCGCCGGTATCGGATTGAGAAATCCAGTATGACGCTCTACCATCCCCAAGGGAATGGGGCCTGCGAGCGTTTTATTCGGATGCTGATTCAGATGCTGACAACCCCGGTAAAAGCATGAAAAGTTTGCTGGCCCGAGTTTGTGGCTGAATTAATCTGTGTGTACAACAATCGGGTGCACAGTACAACTGGATATACACCATACACCCTGTTTGGCCGGAAGGGGCGAGAGATCACTGAGCTGGAATTGGATCCAAGGAGGACTACCCATTGACAGGGGTGTCCAAATGAGTCCGAAAATATCGTCACCGATTGCAGATCCTACATCGGCTTGTGCAGACCAAGTTCCGGGAACTTGAACATCATGAAGTGACACCCTTGCGAGGGACAGCTCTTAAAGCTGGGGACCGCGTGTTGGTCTGAGACAAATGTCCTCGAGGCAAGTTGGAGTATCGATGGGAAAGACCCTGTATTGGGTGAAACGCAGGTTCAGATCTGAAGGTTCCGCCTATGAGGTTCAACCTGAGGAGGAAGTAGGCGCTCCCACTCGGGTAGTTCATCGGAACATGTTACGTCCTTGCTTGTCACGAGATCTCGATAAAATAGAGAGAACACAAGCTGTTCCCGAAACGCTCCCCTCTACAGCTTTCAACTATGATGAGGAAGAATTCTCCGACCCGCTGCCTATTGACCCAGAAGAGGAACCTGAACTTGAAGCTCCCAAACTGGCTGCTCCATTGAACCTGGGCGCGTCCCTGTCCTCGCCCACGCAACCTGACTCCACTACTCAACCTGACTCCACTACTCAACCCATGTCCGCTACTCAACCTGACTTATGCCACACAGAATGAACAACAGCAGGAATACCACCCAACCGATATGAACAAGACCAATTTATTTGGCAGCAAATCATCCAGGAGATGGAGGAATGTCAATGTCAACAAGAACTCTCGCCCGTGGAATGGCGAGCAAAAGTAGAGGGAGAGTGTAAGAAGAAAGATCGTGCGGCGGGTACTTGATTTGTGCCAGGTCCAGAACTGTTGGGGCCGTCTCCTCTGTTGTCCGGGGGAAAGCTTAAGAGACTGGACCAATTCTTTGCAGGCGGAAGCAGAGGGTGTGGCTAAGGTTTTACAGCCACAGAACTCGCGGAAACGGGCAGACTTGGCGGGAACAAAGAGCGCTCAGCAGGGGGAAGCAAGTGCTACGGCCCTTGAACATCAGTACAGCGCAGGCCCGCGCTCGAGCAATCCCGCCGCCGCTGAGAGACTGTGAGGAGAGACGTGGTGTTTGCCCGTTGTTCACCACAAAGCGAGTTGCTAAGCGCTCTGGGCTAGTGAATACTGCGCTCATAGAGCGACCGGGTGCAGGAACGCCATCTGTGCCCCGATTCCCGAGTGTATATCTGCCAGGCCACATTGGGCTCAGACAATGTGGTGGTCCACAGTCCTCTGGCCACCTCAGTATATGGACTAGGGGCTCAGTGGAAGGTACCGGAGACCAACCGCTGCCGCCAGAAGACGGATCATTACCTTCCGGACCTCAACTAACAAGCGCCGCACCAGCCGTTGTTGGCGCCATCACCTGCTCTGTGGCTCTCACGTCTTGGGAAACCACTGACAGGATAAGTTGACTCAGCAAGAATTGTGAATACCTTTTCTACAGTTCTTCAACTCTACATACTATTTACATTTTGAACTGCTTATTCCTCTGTTAACTGTTTACCTCCCTGTGTGTAGTATACCAGTGTTAATTAAAACTGTTAACCTTTGCTCTGTCTCCTGTCCGTCACTGCATCCCACAACCTGCTCACACATGCATAAATTGGTTAGGCTACTTTCACACATTAGGTTTTTACAATCAGGCAAAATCCATCAAAGTTGAAAAAAGATGGATGCAGCATAGATTGCAAAAAAACTGATGCGACGGATCCGTTTTTTTGACAGATCCATCATGAACTTTTGAACCTTGAGAAATGCAGCCCGGGGACCGGGGAGGAGAGAGAGAGATATTGATTCCAGGCATGCTCAGAGTGGAAAAACGGCATGCGGCGACTGATCAGTCTTTTGCCTGATCCGGCGCACATAGACTTGCATTGTAGCAAAGAGCCGGTAGCGCCGCTTCCGGTGCTGACCGTTTTTTTGCTGCATACAAAAAACGTAGATAAAGATGTTTTTTCCAGATGCGGAAGAAACGGTATGCCATGCAGCGCGATCCGGCGCTAATACAAGTCAATGAGAAAAAAACGGATCCGGCGGTAGAAAAAAATGGATCCAGTTTTTAAAAAAAAAGCCGGATTACGCCTGATGCAAAAAAAACTGATGTGTGAAAGTAGCCTTAGAGGGACAATATATTGCAGGATATGGCTGTATGTAGGAGGCTGAGTGGAAAGATATACTGCAGGATGGAGATGTAAATAGAGGGATGTTAGCATACTTAATTCTGCTCAATATTAAGTGATACAATTAATAGTAACATTAAATAATTATAATTAATATTTTAATATTATTGAGCAGAATTCATTTCAGCCTTTCTGTTAAGCTCTCCACAACATTCATGGTCTCTCATGTGACCCCTTGGGAAAATAAAAATGCTCTATAGCTACATCCAGTCCATATAAAAATTATACACACTCCTGTTAAAATTCCAGATTTGTCATGTAAAAAAATTAAACCAAGAAGAATCATTTCACAATTTTTTCCACCTTTAATGTCACTTATAATCTGTACAAAGCTATTGAATAATTGAAATCATTTTGAGGGGGAAATAATAATAACAAAACTAAAATAATGTGGTTGCATAAGTGTGAACACACTCAAATAATTTGTGATGTGTTTGTGTACAGAACTGCCATAATTTAAAGTGATTCTGATTAACTCCATATAAAATCGAACTGTTCTAGTACAATATTTCTGACATTTTCTTAGTTGCATTATACAGCAAAAGCCATGATCCATAAACAGCTGATTACACAGCCGGGTCCCTTACAGGGGCCTGTGCTGGTCTCTGGTTCTCATTTTTTTTCTGTTCATTTGCTCTGTTCCTGTTGTTTCAGTGCTGCTGGGTAGCGGCGTGTTCACACCAGAGATCTGATTAAGTGGGGGCGAGATTGTGTGGTCTCAGCATTTTTGGAATCAGAAGTGTTGGAATTTTTCCTAGGGTTTTGCTGGGTTGCAGACAGTATTCTTTCCTATCCTGTCCTGTCTAGATAGCTTTTGGCCCCAGCGTTTGCTTACTCTATTTTCTACCTGCGTTTGTATTTCATCTTGTCTAACCGCCATTATTTGTGTGGGGGCTGCCTATTCCTTTGGGGCGCTACTTCAGGGCAGTTAGCTTTCCTCTTTCTATCTTCAGGTGTAGCTAATCTCTCCAGCTGTGTCGAGGTGTCTAGGTCACCGTAGGTACGTCCCACGGCTGCTTCTAGTTGTGTGGTTAGATTAGGGGTCTGCAACCTTTTAGTTCCCAACCTCTCTGGTGTTCGGCTGCCTTGGCTGTTTTTTGCTCCTGTCCTCCTCAGCTACCAAATCATAACAGTCTGCTAAATGCATGTGGGAAAGTGTATGGTCTTATGATGAGACCAAGGTTTTACTTTTAGACCATAATCCCAAAAGGTATGTTTGGCAAAAAGCTAATGCTGTGTATCACCAAAAGGACATCATACCCACCCTGTGAAGCATAGTGGAAGCATTATGTTTTGAGGCTGTATATTGACAGCTGGAACTAGGGGTTTAGTCAAGGTGGAGAGAATTATGAAGAGTTCCAAATAGCAGTCAATTTTGCATCAAAATCTTTAGGGATTTGCTAAAAAGCTGAAGATAAAAAGAAATTTCACCTTTCAGCAAAAATGAACCTACGGATACCTGCAAATCAATAAAAGAATAGCTTCGCCAGAAGAGATCAAAGTTTTGGCATGGCCAGCCAGAGCCCTGACCTGAACACAATTGAAAATATGTGAATTGACCTGAAGAGGGCGCTGTACACAGGACATGGCTTCATAATCAAACAGATTTGGAGCTACTGCAAGGAAGAGTGGACAAAGATTGCCAATTCTAGATTTGCCATGCTGATAGATTCCTACTGAAAAAGGCTGAATGATGTCTTAAATTAAAAGGGTACTTCAACAAAGTATTAGTTTAAAGGGAATCTACTGCTTATACCCCAAACAAATGGAATCAATATAAAGGTATATAAAAATAACCAAGGCACTGGTGTGTTATGAGGTGACCTGCTGCGAATAATAAGACAATGCCACAATTTTGTCTCAAATAATCCAGATACACATAAAAGATATAAAATATTCGCGCTAGGTATTTCTCAAATGTAAGAAATCTTATCTTAATAGGTATAAATACAATAACCATGTGCGCCACAGCGCATCAATGATTGACACCAGAAGGTATAATATTCAGTAAGTGCCTAAAGTACACTATTATGCTTAAAAGCTCCAAAGGTCTATCAGTGATTAAAGATCATAATATGAGACTGTGACATAAAACCAATTATTTAATTCATAATACACTTACATGCACCGTATAGTTGATATGTCCTATTATTATTATAGCGCCATTTATTCCATGGCGCTTTACATGTGATGTGGGGAATACATAATAAGTACAAGTACAGTAATCTTAAACAATACAAGTCACGACCGGTACAGGATGAGAGAGGACCCTGCCCGCGAGGTCTCACAATCTACAAGGGATGGGTGAGGATACAGTAGGCGAGGGTAGATCTGGTCGTGCAGCGGTTTGGTGTATCGGTGGTTACTGCAGGTTGTAGGCTTGTCAGAAGAGGTGGGTCTTCAGGTTCTTTTTAAAGGTTTCTATGGTAGGCGAGAGTCTGATATGTTGTGGTAGAGAGTTCCCGAGTAGGGGGATGCACTGGAGAAATCTTGTATGCGATTGTGGGAAGAGGAGATAAGAGGGGAGGAGAGAAGGAGATCTTGGGAGGATTGGAGGTTGCGTGCGGGTAAGTACCGGGAGATGAGGTCAAAGATGTATGGAGGACTCAGGTTGTGAATGGCTTTGTATGTCATGATTAGGGTTTTGAACTGGAGTCTTTGGGTAATGGGGAGCCAGTGCAGGGATTGACAGAGGGAAGAGGCCAGGGAAATAACGGGGGGACAGGTGGATTAGTCGGGCAGCAGAGTTTAGAATAGATTGGAGGGGTGCGAGAGTGTTAGAGGGGAGACCACAGAGCAGGAGGTTGCAGTAGTCAAGACGGGAGATGATGAGGGCATGGACTAAGGTTTTTGCAGATTCTTGGTTGAGGAATGTACGGATCCGTGAAATATTTTTGAATTGAAGTCGGCAGGAAGTGGAAAGGGCTTGGATATGTGGTTTAAAAGAGAGATCAGTGTCAAGGATAGACCCCGAGCTTGTGGGACTGGAGTGAGTGGGCAGTCTTTTACTTTAATGGATAGGTCCATTGAAGGGGTTGCGTGAGATGGGGGAAAGATGATGAATTCTGTTTTGTCCATATTAAGTTTTAGCAATCTAGCGGAGAAGAAGGATGAAATAGCGGACAGACATTGAGGGATTCTGTTTAGTAGGGAGGTGATGTCTGGTCCAGAGATGTAGATCTGTGTGTCATCAGCATAGAGGTGATATTCAAAGCCGTGAGATTCTGAGCTGTCCGAGGCCGAAGGTGTAAATGGAGAAGAGCAGAGGCCCTAGGACTGAACCTTGCGGTACTCTGATGGATAGGGGGTGTGGTGAGGAGGTGGTGTGCGAATGGGAGACACTGAATGTCCGGTGTGTTAGGTATGACACGATCCAAGATAGGGCCAAGTCTGTGATACCAAGACATGAGAGGGTCTGTAGTAATAGGGAATGGTCCACTGTGTCAAAGACAGAGGACAGGTCCAGGAGGAGGAGGACAGAGTAGTGTCGCTTGGTCTGGGCGGTTAATAGGTCATTGGTGACCTTAGGGCAGTTTCAGTGGAGTGGTGTGGCCAGAAGCCAGATTGTAAGTGGTCAAGGAGGGAGCAAGAAGAGAGGTGGGAGGACAATTCAAGATGGACGTGTTGTTCCAGTAGTTTTGAGGCATAGGGGAGAAGTGATATAGGGTAATAGCTAGGTACAGAGGATGGGTCAAGAGAGGGCTTTTTGAGGACAGGTGTGATTGAGGCATGTTTAAAGCTTAAGGGGAAAACACCAGTTGTTAGTGATAAGTTGAAGAGATGGGTTAGGGTTGGGATGAAAACTGTGGTGAGGTTTGGGATGAAGTGGGATGGGATAGGGTCAAGTGCACAGGTAGTGAGATGTGATCTTGAGAGTAGAGTGGCGAGTCAATCTTCTGTAATGGTGGAGAAGTTGGTTTTGGAGGAAGAGGGCAGGACAGTTAGGAGGAAGGGCTCTGGGGGTTGTTGACAAAAACTGTGTCTGATGTTATCAATCGTCTCCTTGAAAAATGAGGCAAAGTCTTCAGCTGAGATGAGGGGGGAGGGAGGAGGTGCTGGGGGCGGAGGAGAGAATTGAAAGTGTTGAATAGCTGTGTAGGGTTGTGAGACAGGGAGGATATGAGAGATGAGAAGTAGGTTTGTTTTGCTGCAGCGAGTGTGGCCTTGAAAGTAGTGAGGGACTGTTTGAATGTGATGAAGTCTTCATTGGAGTGGGATCTTTTCCATCTCCGCTCAGCAGCCCTGGAAGCTCGCCTCATTTCTTTGGTCAGGCTGGTGTGCCAAGGCTATCTGTTGATTTTGCGAGCTTTGGTATTATAAAAGACAGGTAAAGTCACACTGTTCAGTAGTACCTTAGAAGCAAACTGATTTGCTAGCATCCACTTTAGATAGTATCTTTGTTAGGTGAGAATAAGTTTGTTCGTAGTCCGTGCAATCTACAGGGGCACA
The DNA here is from genome assembly GCA_033576555.1 of Oophaga sylvatica. NCBI lineage: Eukaryota > Metazoa > Chordata > Amphibia > Anura > Dendrobatidae > Oophaga > Oophaga sylvatica. Next base: position 72,018,149 of record JARQOD010000002.1, on the reverse strand, counting down.
GTCCCGGCCGGTAACAAGTGACCCACTGTTGCGGTGTCCAAATCCTGACTGCAGCATAATGCGGGATTTGGACACCGCAACAGTGGGTCACTTGTTACCGGCCGGGACAGTGCCTCTTAAGATTGCACGGACTACGAACAAACTTATTCTCACCTAACAAAGATGCTATCTAAAGTGGACGCTAGCAAATGAGTTTGCTTCTAAGGTACTACTGAACAGTGTGACTTTACCTGTCTTTTATAATAGGACATATCAACTATACGGTTCATCTAAGTGTATTATGAATTAAATAATTGGTTTTATGTCACAGTCTCATATTATGATCTTTAATCACTGATAGACCTTTGGAGCTTTTAAGCATAATAGTGTACTTTAGGCACTTACTGAATATTCTACCTTCTGGTGTCAATCATTGATGCGCTGTGGCGCACATGGTTATTGTATTTATACCTATTAAGATAAGCTTTCTTACATTTGAGAAATACCTAGCGCGAATATTTTATATCTTTTATCAATACAAAGGTGCTGTAATGCTGTTTACATTGATACCTTTATTTTAGAAAATAAATTTATTGTTGAACTGTTATGCAAATGAATCGCAAATGAACAGATTCTTCAGGGAAATAATGATCATGCGGATGGAATTCAATCATCCAATCCTGTCTTTTGCCTCAGGTATAAGACACTGTTAAGATTATTCTGGCAGTGGCTGTCTCATAGAGAATATAGGAACTATCTTATAATCCAAGCACTCGTGTGTATGTAAAGGGAGGACAGGACCGTAGTCATGACTAGTGTTGAGTGATACTGCCCGATATCCTAAAATATCGGATCGGATTGGATTGGCCCGATACTCAAAAAGTATCGGGTATCGCCGATCCGATACCTGAAACACAATGCAAGTCAATGGGACAGAAATATCGGAACTAAAAAAGCCCCTATCTTTCCTTGTAAACACTAGATATACACACATAGAATACATATATATATATAACATGTCATTGTGACATATATATATACATATATTTATAGTTCATACACTTCTACATAGTAAAATAGCCTCTGATTCAATTGCCGGGTAATGCCGGCTTTTGTGAAAATACAGAAGCACCCGACATGAAATGACACATGGTTTACATAGAGTTAACCATGTCTTTTCATGTAGTTTGATATATGGTTTTCACAAACAATTACATTAGTGTATGTGTGCAAAATTTGACACATGAAGAAACGAGTAGTAACCACCATGTCACATGCAGATGGTATCTATAAATGCTAACAATGTCTTATAATGTAGGCATGTGAATATAGGACATGGTCTAGAGACAAACTGTACCGAATACAGAAACATCACATAACAACGACCGGACGGTCGTTTCTTTGCTCTATCTGAGGTATTAGCCAGCTGCTTTTACATGCGCTATGTGATTGTCCTCCATTATATTCATACCGCTGTCTAAGTCTGTGTTTCAGGATTGTCTGCCACCTAGTTCTCGTACATTATGAGCTGTATTCTATGATATGGTTTGACATTCTTGATACTGTAATATGGATTGTACTGGCATTTCTTTGTTAGTTTTGAGCATTGTTCTGCACCATAGATACAAACCAGCGTCTATTGATCTTATTTAAAGTCATGGTGCATTACTCTGCATAATTATATATATAGGTACATCATTATATATGCATGATTTTGTGTGAATCTTCCTAGACTGCCAGTCTCCCTAGTCTTTTGTTTTATTTTCACCCTGATTCCTATACCTCTATATGTCATTATATTTGTCATCTCAATAATATGTATTTACAATATTTATGAGCAGAATACACTGTCAGGCCTGTTTCATCTACTTATATGTGACGGTTTCCATTGGACCATTTCTTCCTTTTGTCATCCCTTTTCCTTTCTTCAGTTTTTAAATTTTGTATTAATAAAGATGTTGATTTTGAGACTATATGGCTGTTTGTTATGTGATGTTTCAAAATTTGACACATGTAGGGGTTAATTAAAGGTGTAAATTCGTTGTAAAAAAACCCGCATTTTTTTGCTACGAATTTACACCTTTAATTAACCCCTACATGTGTCAAATTTTGCACACATACACTCATGTATTTGTTAGTGAAAACAATATATCAAACAACATGAAATGACATGGTTAACGCTATGTAAACCATGCGTCATTTCATGTCGGGTTCTGTATTTTCACAAAAGCCGGCAATTGAATTAGCGGCTATTATACTATGTAGAAGTGTATGAAATATATATATATATATATATAATAGTGTCACAAATTCAATGACATGTAATATATATATATATATATATATATATATATATATATAATATGAGGTGTAAAATTGTTGAAAAAAAAGCGTGGGCTCCCGCCCTATTTTCTCAACCAGACAGACAAAGCCAGCGAGTGGGGGCAGATAATAATAGCCCAGAGAGGGACCATTAATTTTGGCCCCCCCCCTGGCTACTAACATCTGCCCCCAGACACCCCAGAAAAGGCAAATCTATAATTAGATTCGCCCTTTCTGGCACTTTGCCCGTCTATTCCCATTGCCATGTAGCGGTGGCGAATGGGTTAATAAGGGGTTAGAGCCACCTTGCTATTGAAAGGTGAGTTTAAGCCAGGTTAATAATTGAGAGCTGTCAATTAGACAACTATCAATTATTAATCCTATTGTATGAAATAAAAATAAAACACACACACTTTAACCCCTTAATGTCCACTGACGTGCAGAGTCCGTCATGGCAAGGTGTCAGTTCCGGCACCAGGACGGACTCTGCACGTCATGGCTTTGATCTACCACTGCGTGTAAACACGCAGTGGTAGATCAGTGCCGACAGCTGTCACAGACAGCTGACAGGCACGGCAAGTGGTGCGGGGACCTTTGCCGTCGGTCCCCGCACCTACAGCGCTGTGCTTGGTCAGTCAATCTGACTGACCAAACACAGCAGCGATCGTGCAGGAGAAGCTGAAATTTCAGCTTCCCCAGCGCGATCAGTGCAGGAGCTGGCGCTGCAGTGGCCAGGCTTCCTGCACTGACAGCCAGGAGCGGAGCCCCCACCGCCCCTGGCTGTTAACCCCCTGACTGCTGCGATCGAGCGCGATCGCAGAGCTCAGGGGGGGAGGCAGAGGGTCGGGAGCTCCCTCTGCCTCAGATTGGCACCCTGCAATGTATTTGCAGGGCCCGATCTCTGCCTTGATGACCCGGGGGTTGTCATGACAACCTCTGGGTCATCTAGCTACGGAAAGCTGCTGTGATCATTGTCACAGCAGCTTCCACTATAGTTGCAATGCATTGCAATGCCAGAGCATTGCAATGCATTGTAACTGCAATAAAAAGTAAAAAAAGTGAAAGTCCCATAAAGGGACAAGTTAAAAAAAATCATTTTTTAAAAAAAATTGTAAAAAAAATATTAAAAAATAATTTAAAAAAAATCCCCTAAAAAATACACATTTTTATGTAATAAAAAAATAAAAAACAAAAAACATACACATGTTAGGTATCGCCACGTCTGTAAAAATCCCATCTATAAAAGCGTAACCCTAGTTAACCCCTTCAGTGAAAGCCGTAAAAAAAAACACAAAAAAGTAGTAAATTATACTTTTTCCAAGTGGTATCATTATACCGCTTGGAAAAAGTGCAATAACACGCGATCAAAAAGTCAGATATAAATAATCATGGTACCGCTGAAAACGTCATCTTGTCCCCAAAAAACAAGCCGCTATACAGCATCATCAGCAAAAAAATAAAAAAGTTATAGCTCGCGGAATAAACTGATGCAAAAATAATTATTTTTTCTATAAAATTTTTTATTGTGTAAAAAACGCCAAAACATAAAAAAAAATATATAAATGAGGAATCGCCGTAACCGCAGTGACCCGAAGAATAAAGCTGCTTTATCAATTTTACCACACACGGAACGGAGGGAAAAAAAAAAAAAAAAACAATTCCTGAATTGCTGGTTTTTGTTCATTCTGATTTTACAAAAATCGGAATAGGAAACGATCAAAAAACGTTATGTGCCTGAATATGGTACCAATAAAAACGTCAGCTCGTCCCGCAAAAAATAAGCCCACAGATAACTCTGTCGGCCGAAATATGGAAAAATTATAGCTCTCAAAATATGGCGATGCAAAAATTTCTTACAAAAAATTATTCCAAGAAAAAGCATCTTTTAGAGTGTGACAGAAGCTAAACATGAAAAAAGGGTGTAAATCTGGTATCGCTGTAATCGCACCGATCCGAGGAATAAAGTCGCCTAATCACTAATACCGCACGAGGAACGGCGTAAAAAAGAAAACCAATTCTTCACCTTTTGTGGATTTGTTCATTATGCCTCCCAAAGATCGCAGTAAGGCGATCACAGTGGTTCCACCCCACATATGGGGTATCAGCGTACTCAGGACAAAATGCACAATAGCTTTTGGGGTCCTATTTCTCCTGTTACCCTTAGAAAAATAAAAATTTGGGGCAAAAAGGTCATTTTTGTGGAAAAAAATATGATTTTTTTATTTTCACGGCTCTACATTATAAACTTCTGTGAAGCCCTTGGGGGTTCAAAGTGCTGACCACACATCTAGATAAGTTCCTTGGGGGGTCTAGTTTCAAAATGGGGTCATTTGTGGGGGGTTTCTACTGTTTAGGCACATCAGGGGCTCTCCAAGCGCGACATGACACCCGCAGACCATTCCATCAAAGTCTGCATTTAAAAACGGTGCTCCTTCCCTTCCGAGCTCTGCCATGAGTCAAAATAGTGGTTCCCCCCCACATATGGGATATCAGCGTACTCAGGACAAATTGCACAATAGCTTTTGGGGTCCTATTTCTCCTGTTACCCTTATAAAAATAAAAATTTGGGGGCAAAAAGATTATTTTTGTGGAAAAAAATATGATATTTTTATTTTCACGGCTCTACTTATAAACTTCTGTGAAGCACTTGGGGTTCAAAGTGCTCACCACACATCTAGATAAGTTCCTTGGGGGGTCTAGTTTCCAAAATGGAGTCACTTGTGGGGGGTTTCTACTGTTTAGGCACATCAGGGGCTCTCCAAACGTGACATGACACCCGCAGACCATTCCATCAAAATCTGCATTTGAAAAAGGCGCTCCTTTCCAGCTCTGCCATGCGTCAAAATAGTGGTTTACCCCCACATATGGGGTATCAGCATACTCAGGACAAATTGCACAATAACTTTTGGGGTCCTGTTACCCTTTGGAAAATAACAATTGGGGGTGGAAAGATCATTTTTGTGGAAAAGATATGATTTTTTAATTTTACTGCTCTACGTTATAACCTTCTGTGAAGCCCTTGGGGGTTCAAAGCTTTCACCACACATCTAGATAAGTTCCTTGGGGGTCTAGTTTCCAAAATGGGGTCACTTGTGGGGGTTTCCACTGTTTAGGCACACAGGGACTCTCCAAATGCGACATGGCGTCCAATCTAATTCCAGCCAAAAAAGTCAAATGGCGCTGCTTCCCTTCCAAGCTCTGCCATGCGCCCAAATAGTGGTTTACCCCCACATATGGGGTATCAGCGTACTCAGGACAAATTGCACAATAACTTTTGGGTCCTTTTACCCTTTGGAAAATAAAAATTGGGGGTGGAAAGATCATTTTAGTGGAAAAGATATGATTTTTTAATTTTACAGCTCTACGTTATAACCTTCTGTGAAGCCCTTGGGGGTTCAAAGCTCTCACCACACATCTAGATAAGTTCCTTGGGGGTCTAGTTTCCAAAATGGGGTTACTTGTGGAGGGTATCCACTGTTTAGGCACACAGGGGCTCTCCAAATACAACATGGCGTCCAATCTCAATTCCAGCCAAAAAAGTCAAATGGCGCTGCTTCCCTTCCGAGCTCTGCCATGCACCCAAATAGTGGTTTACCCTCAAATATGGGGTATCAGCGTACTCAGGACTAATTGCACAATAACTTTTGGGGTCCTTTTATCCTTTGGAAAATAAAAATTGGGATGAAAAGATCATTTTTGTGGAAAAAACATGATTTTTTAATTTTACAGCTCTACAATATAACCTTCTGTGAAGCCCTTGGGGGTTAAAAGCTCTCACAACACATTTAGATAAGTTACTTGGGGGGTCTAGTTTCCAAAATGGGGTCACTTATGGGGGGTTTCCACTGTTTAGGCACACAGGGACTCTCCAAATGCGACATGGCGTTCAATCTCAATTCCAGCCAAAAAAGTCAAATGGCGCTGCTTCCCTTCCGAGCTCTGCCATGCGCCCAAATAGTGGTTTACCCCCACACATGGGGTATCGATGTACTCAGGAGAAATTGTACAACAAATATTGTGGTTCATTTTCTACTGATACCCTTGACAAAATTTTAAAAAATTGTGTCGAAAGAAAAATTTTGGGAAAAAAAGTTAAATGTTAATTTTTTCCTTCCACATTGCTTCAATTCTTGTGAAGTACCTAAAGGGTTAATAAACTTCTTGAATGTGGCTTTGAACACGTTGAGGGGTGCAGTTTTTAGAATGGTGTCACTTTTGGGTATTTTCTGTCATATTGACCCCTCAAATTCACTTCAAATGTGAGGTGGCCCCTAAAAAAAAATGATTTTGTAAATTTTGTTGGAAAAATGAGAAATTGCTGGTCAACTTTTAACACTTATAACTTCCTAACAAAAAAAAATTTTGGTTCCAAAATTGTGCTGATGTAAAGTAGACATGTAGGAAATGTTATTTATTAACTAATTTTTGTGACATATCTCTCTGATTTAATGGCATAAAAATTAAAAGTTTGAAAATTGCAAAATTTTCAAAATTTTTGCCATATTTCCGTTTTTTTCATAAATAAACGCAAGTTATATTGAAAAAATTTTATCACTATCATGAAGTACAATATGTCTCGAGAAAACAATCTCAGAATCGCCAAGATCCGTTGAAGCGTTCCAGAGTTATAACCTCATAAAGAGACAGTGGTCAGAAATGTAAAAATTGGCCTGGTCTTTAACCTACAAAATGGCTTGGTCGTTAAGGGGTTAATTAAAATCATTTTAATGAAATAAACACACAGTTTTTTACAAGATTTTATTTTACTGCCATTCCTTGTAATAAAAATAAAATAATAAAGCAACATTATTCTTACCTATCCGATGTTCAGTCAGGTCCCCCGATGTAATCCTTCTGAAAGGGTTAATGTTTACTGCAGAGACTGCAGCTAATGCTGACAGTCTCACAGTAAACCCCCGACTGAATCATCTCCTCTCCTGGCTGACAGGAGAGGAAGTGGTTTGCATAATTGATTGCTTCCCACTTTCACTTCAGGTCAGCCAGGGACACCGCACTGCATCAGTGACGTCAGAGGGAATCCCGACTGACCTGAAGTGAACTGATTAACAAAAATAGGGGATCCCCTCTAAAAAAAAATGGCGTGGGGTCCCCCCTATTTTTGTTAACCAGCCTGATAAAGCAGACTACTGAGGCCTGGTTTTTCAGGCTGTTAAGGAGCCAATATCCATGGACCTTGCAAGCCTGATAATACCAGGCCACAGCAGTCTGCTTATCTTGGCTGGTTAACAAAAATAGGGGATCCCCTCGAAAAAAAATGGCGTGGGGTCCCCCCTATTTTTGTTAACCAGCCAGATGAAGCAGACTGCTGAGGCCTGGTTTTTCAGGCTGGTAAGGATCCAATATCCATGGACCTTGCAAGCCTGATAATACCAGGCCACAGCAGTCTGCTTAGCTTGGCTGGTTAACAAAAATAGGCGATCCCCTCGAAAAAAAAATGGCGTGGGGATCCCCCTATGTTTGTTAACCAGCCAAGTAAAATGCAGACTGCTGCGGCCTGGTATTAAAAGACTGTCAAGGCCCATGGATTTTGGCCCTCAACAGCCTAAAAATACCAGGCTGCAGCAGCCCCACAAATGGCGCATCCAAAGATGTGCCAATTGTGGCACTTTACCCGGCTCTTCCCACTTGCCCTGTAGTGGTGGCAAGCGGGGTAATAAGGGGTTAATGTCAGCTTTGATTGATCGGTGACAATAAGCCCGGTTAATAATGGCGTCAATAAGACACCGATCCATTATTAATCATAGTTTGAAAATTTAAAAAAAAAAACACAGCCAGAAAAAAAGTCTTTTAATGAAATAAAACACCACACAGTTTTCATTAACTTTATTTCACTCTCATCCTGCGACGCCATCTTTCTCCTGTAAAAAAACAAAAATAATAAACCAACACAAATACTCCCTGTCCGACGCAGTCCAAAATACCGAGTGTCCCACGACGAGTCCAGCTCTGCTACATCTGGATGACAGGCTGAGTCTGACATCCACATAGAGCACAGCTGCTTACCGTTGCGGCTTCCCTGGCGGTGACGTCATCTGGACTGGTTTACGGCCAGCTGTCGCGAGAGTATAGCTGGCCGAGATTACCTAGTACCCGGCAGTCACTGCAGTTATCGCGAGATTCTGTGACAGAGGAACTCCCATAGACTTTACAGGAAAACTCCGATTCCGGTATCCGATATGACAAAAATATTGGAACTCAGAATCAGAATTCCGATACAGCAAATATCGGCCGATAACCGATATTTGCAGTATCGGAATGCTCAACACTAGTCATGACCTGTATTCCAGTGGCAGTCCTTCCCCTACATGTAACAATACTATTCTTCTCGGCATACCTGCATCTCCAGCTTTAGGTTCACGCAGACACTTCCCAGGCAACAACGGTCCCTCTTTCAGGCAACCCCCAGTAATGGAGACACAGTCCAGGATAACTTGAACATTCTCTTTACTTAATACTTCGCACGTTACATCCACAGTTGGCACATCATGGGTTTCACTTGTTTCCTTTTCTTTCCCTGCTTTGCTGTCACTTCTGTGCAGTACACGCCCAGACCGGACCGTCCCAGACTGCTCCCCAGTTCCTTACAGGCCTGACCTCACTAAAATGACATTTCCTTCAGCCTGTTTCACCCCAGACATGAATTCCTCAATCACTACGTTTGGTGACCCCTTGTTTTGCCTTCCTCCACGTATAGTGCTGTGTGGATACCAGCATACAGCTAAACCCTCGTCCACTCCTCCAGTAAACAGACTGTATGGATTCTTAAGTCTATATTTATTAGGGTGATGATGTAACTTGATAACAGTGAACGATGACAATGGACAATAATGATGATATGGGCGATATGCTATGCGATATGGACGATATGGAGCGGGGGTAAAAACTACAAGAAAATGACAGCGTATCAGTACTTGGCACATTACAGCACGATACAGGATGCAATAACATGAATAATAGGGGCATTACTGAGATAGCGCATAACACAGAGATACAGTTATCATGGCTGTCTAGAGCTAGTTCAGGCTGCAAGCATTGTACTACTTATACAGACATGCATCTATCTGCATACAGAGAAAACAGCAATATGATACAAAGCAGAACATGCCTAACTACACAGAATGCTACAACTGTTAACACAAACACGCAGGTACATTTGACCCTCACCGGAATCCGCTTGACTGGAGCAGTGATATTTAGGGAGAGCCAGGAACACGTGTGTGTAAGACTCAGAGGTCCAGGGGGAAAACGGCTACAAGTTCTCTTGCGCGGGAAAACTAAAGGGGCGCTTCTAATCAGAATACGCTGTTAAAGAGAGAGGCTCCCTTATCCAGGAACAGTAAAAAAGAGGCAACTAATGACATCTAATTGTCATAACTGGTACCGCACTATGAAAATACTTGCTGCACATAGGCCTCTTTCACACATCAGATTTTTGCCATCAGTCACAATCCGCTGGCTCTACGGATCTGTCGCAGATTGTGAAAAACTGATGCGAAGGATCCATATTTTCGATGGATCCGACTAGCGGATCTGTTGAAAAAACGGATCCGTCGCATCAGTTTTTTCATCTGTTTCTTCCGTTTTTCGACGGATCTGTTTTTTATACTATCCTGTAAAATCACTCTGACAGGTTATAGAATACTTGTATACACATAGTATAGATGTGTGTATATATATATACCATTGACACATATATATATATAATATATATATAGATATGTATATTTATGTTTCATAGAGATATAGATAGCAGAATAGGTGAAAATGCAATTGTCGGCATCTGTAAAATCATTACAGAACCCGATAGGATATGAGATGTGGTTTACATACAATAAACCATTGCATATCCGTTAGATTTATATATGTCCCTCACTAATAATGTTAGTAGTGTCTGTGTGTAAAATTTTGGAGCTGTAGGTGTTAAATTAAAGGATTAATTCACGGAAAAAAACTGGCGTGGGCTCCTGCGCAAATTTCTCCGCCAGAGAGGGCAAGCCAGTGATTGAGGGCAGAAATTAATAGCCTAGAGAGGGACCATTGTTTTGGTCCCCCCTGGCTAAAAAAATCTAACCCCCCAGCCAACACAGAAAAGGCACATCTGTAAGATGCTCCAATTCTGGAACTTACTCTCTCTTCCCATTGCCCTCTAGCGGTGGCATATGGGGTAATAAGGGATAAATGACATCTTGCTATTACAAGGTGACATTAAGCCTGGTTAATAATGGAGAGCTGTCAATAAGACAGCTCTCCATTATTAATCCACTAGTCTGAAAGGGTTAAAAAAACACACACACATTAAGAATGAAGATTTTTAATGAAATAAACACACATTTTTTCCATCTTTATTGCACTCCAATTCCATTATCGAAGCCATTTAGCTCCTAGGAAAAATCCAAAATAAAAAGCAACAATATACCCATACCTGTCCGCCGTACAGTCAAGTCCCACGCCGCAATCCATCTGAAGGGCTTAAATAGTTTACAACTGGGAGTGGTGCTAATGTGACCGGCCCAGCTGTAAACCACGGAGGAATGAAGGAAAAGCTGCCTGCGCAGCCTCCCAGCCTGAGCGGAGATTAACTGATTAGCGTGGGAAAGTTTCTGAACATTTTCCCACGCTGTTAGTTCACCGCGGGTCAGGCAGGAAGTATGTGCAGCCTCAGTGACTATCGTTGACGTCACTTAGGCTGCGCAGACTCCCCGCGCCTGACCTGATGTGAACTCACCAGTGTGGGAAAATGTTCAGAAACTTTCCCACGCTAATCAGTTCATCTTCTAGCAAACGACGGACAGTGACGTACACAAAAAATGTTCCTTTGTCTGTTGTCTCCGGCCGCCAGACAAACAATTTCCGACGGATCCGGCGAACGATGGATGAAACGTGAGGCCATCTGTCGCAATCCGTCGCTAATACAAGTCTATGAGAAAAAAACAGATCCAGCGGCATCAGTTGCCGGATCTGTTTTTTTTTCAAAATTCGACAGATTGTGACTGATGGCAAAAAACTGGTGTGTGAAAGAGGCCATAAATGGGCAGTACACCCCTGTACTGGGCCATCTGTACCGATCTCGTCAAAGTTCCAACTCCTTTCATCTCCTTAGTCCAGCCAACTGCTGCCCTAAAATCATTGGCCCGGGCGGTAAAATGCCACATCTTCCTTCTTTGTCCATGCCCATTGATAGGATACACAGTGGCCGTGGGTAACGTGGGCTGCAGCACTTGAACGTTGCGTGGCTGACAACTGTCTAGGCCTATAGCCCATGTGGACTCTTGAGCATGCTGGCCCTGTCTGAGCTAACTACCTAGAAACTTCTCACTACTATCTGGCAGCCCTTCCTACACTTATCCCTATATAAACATCCTATCAGCTATTCCTAACAGTGCCCACTAGTATGCCCTCATTTAGTGGCCCACAACAGAAATACACTTACCCAATATATAAGAACTATATACTAAGGTGCCCACCTGTAGTGTCCCCAGAAGACACCACCTAACTTTCCCTAAACTGTACATGAACATTATTACACACCACATATATTATACTAAAAGAACACAATGCATAAACAATTATTGTACATAAAATGTAACACAATAGAGAATGTGGAAATACCATTACTATATGTGGTAATACATGTTCCATGTAGCAGTACCACTGAAATATTTACAACAACACAATAATTAGCACATATATACTGTACATTAATAGCTCTTAAGGGGGTAGGGCGAGGCAGTAATATTCCTTCACCCCCTTACATGTAAGGGATAGTGTTGAGCATTCCGATACTGCAAATATCGGGTATCGGCCGATATTCGCTGTATCGGAATTCCGATTCCGAGTACCGATATTTTCGTCATATCGGATACCGGAATCGTAATTGTCCTGTCACTGTCAGTGTCCGTCGGTCGGGTCTGTCAGGAGTCAGCGGCACTTACCCGGCAGAAGATCTCCGGTGGTCTCGTCCTGGACTGCTTGATGGCCGCCATCCTCTTCTCCCTGGCGGTCACATGCAGTTTCTCGCGATAACTGCAGTGACTGCTGGGTAATCGCGGCCGTAAAGCAGTCCGATGACGTCACCGCCAGGGAATCAGGTAATCAGCTGTGCTGCGCCGGGATGTCAGGCTCTGCCTGGCATTCTGATGTAGCAGAGCTGGATCGTCGTGGGACCCTCGTTACTATGGACTACGTTGGACAGGTGGTATACTGTTGGTTTGTTTTTTTTTCTTTTTTACAGGAGATCGATGGCGTCGCAGGATGAGCGTATAATAAAAGAAATGAAAACTGTGTTGTCTCTTTTATTTCATTAAAATACTTTTTTCTTGCTTTGTCTTTTTTTTTAAACATTTAAAAACTTTGGGATTAATAATGGATCGGTGTCTTATTGACGCCTCTCCATTATTAACCGGGCTTATTGTCACCGTGCAATGAACGGTGACATTAACCCCTTATTACCCCGCTTGCCACCGCTACAGGGCAAGTGGGAAGAGCCGGGTAAAGTGCCACAATTGGCACATCTTTTGATGCGCCAAATGTGGGGCTGCTGTAGCCTGGTATTATCAGGCTGTTGAGGGCCAAAATCCATGGGCCTTGACAGTCTTTTAATACCAGGCCGCAGCAGTCTGCATTTTACTTGGCTGGTTAACAAAAATAGGGGGACCCCTACGCCATTTTTTTTTCGAGGGGATCCCCTATTTTTGCTAACCAGCCAAGCTAAGCAGACTGCTGTGGCCTGGTATTATCAGGCTGGCAAGGTCCATGGATATTGGATCCTTACCAGCCTGAAAATCCAGGCCTCAGCAGTCTGCTTCATCTGGCTGGTTAACAAAAATAGGGGGGACCCCACGCCAATTTTTTTCGAGGGGATCCCCTATTTTTGTTAACCAGCCAAGATATGCAGACTGCTGTGGCCTGGTATTATCATGGGATGATTTAGAGAATCCTGCTTTGAGCAGGGGGTTGGACCAGAAGGCCCAGGAGTTCCCTTCCAACTCTACCATTCTATGATTCTATGATTCTATGATTATCAGGCTGGCAAGCAGGGTCGGACTGAGCCACCGGGACACCGGAGAAACCTCCGGTGGGCCCCAGCTCCTGCGTGGTGGGCCCTGATTTGAAAGGATAGGTCGCGGGCAGAGGGGGCGGTGGCCCCGGGCCCCGCGCTCTGAGGGGGCCCACCCGGAGCTACGCTACAGTAACTGTATCGGCGTGCACAGCACGCCGATACAGTTACATTCTGCGGCAGAGCAGGGAGAATCGCTCTCCCTGCTCTGCCGGCCGGAAGCTATGGGGCCTGAACAGGCGGTGGGGGGGCCCGTTGCCAGCAGTGGGCCCCCCACCCGTCATCGGAGGGTCAGCTGTATCGGCATCCAGCTGTATCGGCATCTCAGCGTCTGACAGCGGGCGCCGGCAGGTGACGTCATCGCGCCCGCTGTCAGACGCTGAGAGGGAGAACAGTGAGCAGCACAGGAGCCGGGAGGTGAGTATTGTTTTTTTTTTTTTTTTTTTTAATGGGGGTGCATTATACTACAGAGGCTGTATATGGGGGGTGCATTATACTACAGAGGCTCCATATTGGGGTGCATTATACTACAGAGACTCCCTATGGGGATGCATTATACTACAGAGGCTGCCTATGGCGGTGCATTATAATATAGCGGCTGCCTATGGTGGTGCATTATATTATAGACTCTGCCTATGGGGGTTTATTATAATATAGAGGCTGCCTATGGGGGTGCTTTATACTATATTGAGGACTATCTGGTGTATTATGCTGTATGGATGCTATCTAGGGGCCATCATACAGTGTTGGACCCATTAAATAGTTTGGGGACATTAAGGGGTCAGTATATATCCAGTGAGGGGCATTATTCTGTGTATAGGGGAGATGTACAGGGGGAGACTAGGGACATTATTAAATGTAAAGTGGACACTTATTGTTATAGGGGAACTCGGGTTACTGTGACTGTCAAAGGGCACACAGGGCATTATTACAGTCTAGGGGACAAAATGTGGGCACTGTTTTCTAGGGCACTTGCACCTGGCATTACTATATTCTAGAGGGGTGCTTTAGAATTTAGAGATCACACAGAACCACACAGCAGGTGCAGTAATAGGGACACATACGGCAGCAGCAGCTCAGTATTGGGGTATCAGGTGCAGAAATAGGGACACATATGGCAGCAGCGGCTCAGTATTGGGGTATCAGGTGCAGAAATAGGGACACATATGGCAGCAGCGGCTCAGTATTGGGGTATCAGCAGGATGAGGAGTTTGTGCAGGTTGAGAATAGTCCAATTGGTGACCGTGACAGTGCTAAAAATATGAGAAGTGAAATGTGTCTTTGTTGTAATCTCTGCAGTCGAGTCCTGGCTGGAGAAGTCGTCATGTCGGTCTGGGCCAGATGGAAAAGACATGAAAAGTGAACAATTCCATTAGAAAGAACATCAGCGGTAAGTCATTATCTATACCTGTGCTGTAATCTATTATATGTTCTGTAGGACTGGTATTATTTACCACACACCATATGGCGGTAATATCAATATTGGTCTTTTTATATATAGATTATTTTTGGCAACAGCGCGGTCATTTGCTGAGGTTCTCTGATTAGGGGCCCACTCAGAAGTTTCACCCCCACTAAACCAAAACCCTAGCTACGCCTCTGGCTCTCTCTCTAGTCTTTCTTTCTCTCTCTAGTCTTTCTCGCTCTCTGTTCTTTCTTTCTCGCTCTCTGTTCTTTTTTCTCTCTGTTCTTTCTTTCTCTCTCTCTTTTCTTTCTTTCCTCTCTTTCTTTCTCTGTTTGTTCTTTCTCTCTCGCTGCTCTTTCTTTCTTTTCCTCAGTACCAGCCACTGTGCCCTCATTACCAGTCAGTGTGATCAGCAGTGCTAAATGGGTACACTTGGGGCGAGGATATGGGTGTGATTAGTTGTGAAATGGGTGTGGTCGGGGCGTGGCCTAAAATTTGCAGCGGCGCTCTACGCGCGCCGCAGCTTTTATCCCTCTTTCCTGTCTTCAAATTTGGGAGGTATGCTGTATGACCTCCCTACAACTTCTGGGCATGCTCCTGATGAGCGCGACGGATGGTCTCCTGAGGGATCTCCTCCCACACCTGGACTAAAGCATCCACCAACTCCTGGACAGTCTGTGGTGCAACGTGGCATGGCCTAAAATTTGCTGCAGCAGGCACAGCGTGCCACAGCCTTTGTCCCTCTTTCCCTTCTTCAAAGGTTGGGAAGTATGATGGTGGGCCCCAAGAATAATTTTTCTCTGGTGGGCCCAAGGTACTCCAGTCCGACGCTGCTGGCAAGGTCCATGGATATTGGCTCCTTAACAGCCTTAAATACCATGCCTCAGCAGTCTGCTTCATCAGGCTGGTTAACAAAAATAGGGGGGACCCCACACCATTTTTTTTTAGAAGGGAACCCCTATTTTTGTTAATCAGTTCCCTCTGACGTCACTGATTGTGTCCCTGGCTGACCTGAAGTGAAAGTGGAAAGCAATCAATTAATTTTTCCACTTCCTCTCCTGTCAGCCAGGAGAGGAACTCATTCATTTGGGGGTTTACTGTGAGGCTGCAGCATTAGCTGCGGTCCCTGCAGTAAACATTAACCCTTTCTGAAGGATTACACCGTGGGACCTGACTGTGCATGGGATAGGTAAGAATAATTTTGCTTTTTTATTTTATTTTTATTACAGGAAATGGTTTTTGCAGTAAAATAAAAGATGGTCAAAAACATGTGTCTTTATTTCATTAAAATGATTTTTAATTAAAGTGTGTGTGTTTATTTTTTATTTCATGCAATAGGATTAATAATTGATAGTTGTCTAATTGACAGCTCTCAATTATTAACCTGGCTTAAGGTCACCTTTCAATAGCAAGGTGGCTTTAACCCCATATTAACCCATTTGCCACCGCTACAGGGCAATGGGAATAGACGGGCAAAGTGCCAGAAAGGGCGAATCTAATTATAGATTTGCCTTTTCTGGGGTGTCTGGGGGCAGATGTTAGTAGCCAGGGGGGCCAAAAATAATGGTCCCTCTCTGAGCTATTATTATCTGCCCCCACTCGCTGGCTTTATCTTTATGGTTGCGAAAATAGGGCGGGAGCCCACGCATTTTTTTTCAACAATTTTACACCTCATATATATATATACATGTCATTGAATTTATGACACATATATATACATATATATTTATATTTATAGTTGATACACTTCTACATAGTATAATAGCCGCTAATTCAATTGCCGGCTTTTGTGAAAATGCAGAACCCGACATGAAATGACACATGGTTTACATAGAGTTAACCATGTCATTTCAAGTTGTTTGATCTATTGTTTTCACTAACAATTACATGAGTGTATGTGTGCAAAATTTCACACCTCTAGGGTTAATTAAAGGTGTAAATTCGTAGAAAAAAAGTCAGTTTTTTTTACAACGAATTTACACCTTTAATTAACCCCTACAGGTGTGAAATTTTGCACACATACACTCATGTAATTGTTTGTGCAAATCAGATATCAAACTACATGAAAAGACATGGTTAACGCTATGTAAACCATGTGTCATTTCATGTCGGGTGCTTCTGTCTTTTCACAAAAGCCGGCTTTACCCGGCAATTGAATCAGAGGCTATTTTACTATGTAGAAGTGTATAAACTATAAATATATGTATATATATATGTCACAATGACATGTATATATATATATATGTATTCTATGTGTGTATATTTAGTGTTTACAAGGAAAGAAAGAGTTTTTTTTAGTTACGATATTTCTATCCCATAGACTTGCATTGGATTTCCGGTATCGGAATCGGGTATCGCCGATACTTTTGGGTATCGGCGATACCCATTCCGATCCGATACTTCTTGATATTGAAAAGTATCGCTCAACCCTAGTAATGACCTGAAGAATTATAATGGCAAGTCAGTTTTGGCATTTAGTGAATATGGCAAAATTCTCACCCCCAAAAACAACTGTGGGATTGTACTTTTTTGCAATTTCACTGCACTTGGAATTTTTTTCCCGCTTTCCAGTAAACGATATGTTAAAACCAATGGTGCCGTTCAACAGTACCACTCGTCCCGCAAAAAAACATAGCCCTCACATGGCCATTTTGACCAAAAAATAAAGTTATAGCTCTGGGAAAAAGGGGAGCTAAAAATGAAAATGCAAAAACAAAAATACCTCTGGTCGTTAAGGGGTTAACTTCCTAGAAAATGGCATTCCCCAAGGATGGTCCGAGTGGATGATTCACATTAATAGTAGGCTGCGCTGCTTGAATAAAGTTCTCTTGATGTACTGGAATTGAAGATTTTTTAATGCCACAACGCATTTCAACGCCATACCTGCATCTTTACCAAGAGGAAAAAAACAAATGTGAATTTTTTTTTTTTTTCACTTGATAAAGACTTGTTGAAATGCATTGCGGCAATAAAAACCTTGAATTCCACTACGTCAAGAGAACTTTATTCAAGCAGTGAAGCCTACTATTAATGTGAATCGTCCACCCTGGTCAGTTTCCTCTAGTGAATTTCTGCCCACAGCCATGGGGCAGCAGGAGCTGGTATTCTTTACTCGTTCGGTAGTTGTATCTCACACAACCAACCCAGCTGAGCACCACTAATTGTTTCAGTGTTCCCCTCAATATTCTAGCGCTATATTCCCTCTACAGCTTCATCTTCTATACCCCAAGGGTTGTCATATTATATATGTATGCAGCATTCATATATCGCGTCATGTAACAATTTATTTTTGCAGCAGTAATCTACAGAGGATAATATTTCACTCCACGGATTCCGTGTGATCACTTACTTACAGTTTACTTGATTGTAAGGGACTCAAATCCTCCATCAATTCTCGGTAAAGCATTATGTGCTGCAGGCAACAGGTGGTCTCAGTATTACCCAATCCTCGGTCCAGTTCTCACCTTATCCTAAAACACACAGTGGACAGCTGCACAAGAAAACTGTCTCTGCAGGGCAGACATAATATTCCACACATGTATTACTGTATGTACTTCTCCAGGGAATTTTATTGTGTTCATAGAACAGAACACTCTTCCTGGGTGACGTCCTCTTCCTTGCTTCTGTTGCGGCTCCTGCGCAGGCATACTGATTTGCCCTGTTGAGGGAAGAGCAGAGTACTGCAGTGCGCAGGCGCCTAACCTCTCTGACCTTTCCCGGCGCCTGCGCACTGCAATACTCTGCTCTGCCCTCAACAGGGCAGAAAATTACGCCTGCGCAGGAGCCGCAACAGAAGCAAGGAAGAGGACGTCATCGCTAGAAGATGGGAGGCGCCGGACCTGGACCTGCGACACACATCAGACCCGTACCGCATCAGACCGCCTCCGGTGAGTATAATATAACTCATTTTTCTTATCTTTCAGGTGACATCGGAGGCTTATCTACAGCATTACAGAATGGATCCCATGGATAGGGAATAACTATCAAACTTGAGATATCTGCTTTAAAGAGTAAACTTTAGTGATTTTTCTTATGTTTTATATCCCTTCTGAGCAGATCGTGAGTCACCTTGTTCAGAGGCCCCCACCAGTCACTGAACAATGACCTCCTAGAAGACTGCAACTCAGTAGGTCAGAGAACCTGCACAAAGTGCAGAGTGGATCCGGTAAGTTGAAAGTCATAGTCCTGTCCCCTGAACTGTGCACCTCTAAGAGGACCTTTGCGTAATCATGGGGGAATCAGGTTCTATAACGGGCTGGGTAGTGGAACCACTGTTCAAAAGCTGAAGGAAGACCGGGAGGTTTGTGACTTGGAGCCTCACCCAATCTGACCATGCACATGTGTATCGACCCGCCACCACAATTGTGGATTACCAGGGCAATGGGGTACTCAGAGCCGAGCCCATGGAAGTCTATGGGGTTGTCACAGGTAGCGGTGGCTCGGTCTGTGGCCCTGGCGGTCTGGCGTATGTTGGGGGGTATATTTACAGGGGATAGATTTATATACAGTTCGTGACGCCACCTGTAGTCTCTGGTAATTTGTACCAGCGCTGCTGTAGATCTCTGAGGGGATGGTGAGGCAGCTAGATGTCAGGTCCCCTACAGGTGGGACTCTTCCCTCAGGTCGATGGTTAAGATAGGGTAGTGCAGGCATGCAATTAAATAACTCAATCTCACACGGTCAGCGTCTTTCCATACCTTTACTTGTAAGATGGTAAGGCAGGTCCCAGGGAGGCTGATCCAAGGAGAATGTATTTTGAGGTAGCAGCTGGACAAGTTAGGGGCCTCCTTTACTTTCACAACGATGAGTACAACCAGCATGAAGCGTAGTTCCCTCTATAACTCCAGCTATTCCAAAGCTGTGCTGCCCAGTCAGTTTTGTGGTCGGAGCCTTCCTGTGAGAGAGCTGAATTCCTATCTTGTCCTGCAGAGACTCAAGGTCCTCACTCCCCCTAACCCCAGTTACGTACCGACTATTTAGGGGCTGCTTGCCGCGACCTAAGGTCCGATAAGCCTCTGGTTTTCTTACCACTAAGCTTGAAACTATAGTGATCCTTCGGTCCCCAGTGACCGGTAACAATGTGCAGGACTTCTCCAATCCAAAAGCACTTTTAAATATTCCTTCCACTGTGCCTTTCGCCTTGTCCGCGCTTGTAGCATAAACACTCACACTTGCAAAGAGTCATATAATCACTCCCTTCTTTTCTTCCTTCAGAGTTAGTTGCCAGACTCTCAGTAATCTTCTAGGCAGGAGCACGTCTCTGAACCTTCACTGTCCTTGAGACAGGAGACTGAAGTATTTCTGCACTAAACTCTTCTTTCTTTATCAATGTCTTCAAGTGAGGTACAGCTCTGACCAGGCTGAGGTGATCTATATCTCGCCCTTACTGGCCTCCACTTGCTGAACTGCTGATAGAACCAAGCTGGACTGCTTCCTCCCTCCAAGTCCCAGCTAGACTCCACACGTCTGCTCTGTCCGAAGACAGGAAACTGACTCCTAAATCACTCAACGAATCTACACTGACCACTCCCTACGAGTCACTACACTACCCTAAGGTGTGTCTAGTGTATATTGAGTGAATGGGTATAGAGCATTAAACTGCTATCTCTCCACACATTCTCCAGGGTACTGCGTGTGCCTTCACACCAGGGCTACACACATGCAGCAGCTATGACACCGCAGTCCGTGGAGAGAGATGGGAGGTGATCCAGGTGCTACTCCAGGACTGACCTTGGGTAGATGGCAGCTGACCCCTAGGAATGGGTAGCTGGGATGGCCCGGGGATTATCCAACAGATGCAGGCAGGCAGAGAAGATGACAGGAAGCACAGGTGCAGACAGGACATTCAGATGGAGAGATGAGCACTGGCAGGTGCAGCTGGCTCGGCTGCCGTTGAAGTGAGCACTTGCAGGTGCAGCTGGTTTGGCTGCTGTTGAGGTGGGCACTGGTGGGTGCAGCTGGCACGGCTGCCATTGACGAAAGCACTGCCGGGTGCAGCTTGCTTGGCTGCCTTTGAGGAAAGCACTGGCGTGTGCAACTGACTCGGATGCCATTGAAGGAAGCACTGGCGGGTGCAGCAGACTTGGCTGCCGTTGAAGGAAGCACTGGCGGGTGCATCAGGCTCGGGTGTCGTTGAAGGAAGCACTGGTGGGTGCAGCAGGCTGAGATGCAAGTATTGGGACCTGAGAACTGACAAGCGTGTTAGGAACAAAGTCACAACATTGCACAGGCACCTCCATGTTGAAGGAGGTGCTTTAAATAGTAAGAGACCTCCAGCTATAGGCTGGGGACACTTTAGGAGAATGCGTGTGAGCAGGTTGCGGGATGCAGTGATGCTCGAGAAGCAGGGCAAGGGTTAACAATTAAATTTAACAAGAAGATACTCCACGCAGGGAGGCAGACAGTTAAATGAGGGAATAAACAGTTAAATTGTAACAGATATGCAGAGTTAATGAACAATGAACAAGGTAACGGCAGTTCTTTCAAACTTTTATCGTGTCAGAGGTTTCTCAGGCTGTAGATGATGCTTGGAAGTTGGTAGCGCCAGCAACGGCTGGAGCGATGCTTGTTCAATGAGGTCCTGTAGGCAACGGTGGTCCCTCTTCTGGCGGCAGTGGTCAGTCTCCGGTACCTTCTGCTGAGCCCCTAGTCCATAAGAGGATGCAAACAAGGCCGCAGTACTGTCAGGGTTCCGGACTAGTGGCGTGGTAATGTCCGGCAATGAGGGCAGCAGAAAACAGCTCCGTACCCTGCCCTGGCTCCTATGTCTATGTGCGGCAGTCAGCTGAAGAGGGCCCGCGGCCCTTTCCCTGTTACTGCGATAAGCTCCGGCAGTGTCCTTGCACCTTGCCTCTGTCGCTGCCGGCGGGAATCTTGCTGACGCTATGCACACTTTTTCTTTTAACTGCGCCCCCGGCTTCAGGGTCAGGGCACCTGTCTGCGCCTTTTTGTCTTCCCCCGACAACATGGGACATGGCCTCAACAGTTCCGGACCCAGTAGAGTACAGGTACCTGCAGTCCGGTCTCTCTCCTTACATGCGCATGGCCCCTTTAAGAAAGAAGGAAGTGTGGGCTCACATGCTCTAAGCACAGTGCCTGGAGACCTGCTAGGAGTGCATGCACCTGGGCAGCAGCAGACTCGGAAGAAACAGGACGGGAGCCTCGGCGGTGAGTACTCTGGTTTCTCTGCAGGGAGAGAGGTGTTATGGGTCTGCAACTGAGGAATAGAGCGAGGGGAATCTGACCCTGCACTAGGACTAGACTCGATCCCTACGATGGAGCGGGCGACCTATTCCTTGCGAAGGGAAATAGAGGAAGCTGCAGAAACAAAAGGAAAATACATAAAGACTAAGCAAGCAGAACTAGAGTTCCCAGAACTGCACAAATTATAGCACAAAGCTAACAAGGCTCCTAGCCAGAACTCAAGCGGATAAACACTGATGTCCAGCAAGGACTGGGATGCAGGTGCAGGGTAATAAAAAGGGGTGATACAATCACCTGACCAACGACAAGCCCAACACCAGGGGAAAATTTTGTCTAGAAATTGTTGATCAATCAACTTCAGTGCAGAACCACAATCCATCATGACCTGAAAATCAATGGAATGACCACGATAGGTGGAATTACCAGAAAAAAAACTCTTGCAGACCGTAAAAATGCAATACGAACGGGAGTGTTGCTCCTGCTGACCTTTTTTTTCTTTTCTTTCTTTATGCAAACCTCGCATTGCTTAATCAAATGGTCAGCCTTACAACAATACAAGCATAGCCCCTCAGAGAACCTCATCTCCCTCTCCTGTGAAAGAGAAGATATCGCCCCAAGTTGCATTGGCTCCCCGCTGTCAACGGGGCTATCCTGAGAGACTGGGTCCAGCATTATAGGAGGCTTCTCAATATTCTGCCTGTCTCTCAATCTTCTATCCACACGGATAGCTAACTGCATAGCAGATTCCAAAGTGTCAGGTGAAGGATAAGCAATGAGCAAATCTTTAACCCTTTCACTCAAACCTGCTAAAACTGACTTTTGAGCGCTGGGTCATTCCAGCTGACCTCTGCCGACCATCGTCTGAACATGGTGCAATACCTCTCAGCATCACCAGTACCGTGTTAAAGCCGTCTGAGCTCTGCCTCAGCTGTGGTGACTCGATCAGGGTCATTATATAAAAACACCATAGCAGTAAAAAATGCTTCTACTGACGTCAAACAAGGATCATTAGGTGGTAACAAAAATGCCCAGATCTGAGGATCAATTCACAACAAAGACATAATAATCCCCACAGAACAAAAAACTGACCGGCACATCCAAAAATAGACTCAATGTGAACAGATGCTAAACCTAGAGTCACCAACTCATGCACATTCAAGAAAATGCACACTGTAGCGCCATAGTTTGCAGACACAAAATATGGAAAATGAATTGCATCACTGCCTTAGAAATATGAAAAATTGAGAAGTCAGCGCATGAAATGGCCAATTTATGTGTACCTGGAAGCCACGTTAAGGCTCTTCTCGAATTCCAGGTCCTAACTAATGCCAATCCTCGCTTAGAAAAGCCTATCTGTATGGGAACATATGAATCCTCTCTCTAGACTAAAATCTACATCTCTGTGGAGGCGTAATGGACCTGGTATACTTAAAACACCTGTGACCAGCAGGTGGAGTGCTCAGGTAGAAGGTAAATGAATACATATCAAAAAATTGACCGGTACATCCAAAAATAGACCCAATGTGAACAGGTGCTAAACCTAGAGTCATCAACTCATGCACATTCAAGAAAAAAAGGTAGCACACTGTAGCGCCATAGCTTGCAGACACAAAATATGGAAAATGAATTGCATCACTGCCTTAGAAATATGAAAAATTGAGAAGTCTTAGCGCATAAAATGGCCAACTTATGTGTACCTGGAAGCCACATTAAGGCTCTTCTCGTATTCCAGGTCCTAACTAATGCCAATCCTCGCTTAGAAAAGTCTATCTGTATGGGAACATATGAATACTCTCTCTAGACTAAAATCTACATCTCTGTGGAGGGGTAATGGACCTGGTATACTTAAAATACCTGTGACCAGCAGGTGTAGTGCTCAGGCAGAAGGTAAATGAATACATATCAAAAAATTGACCGGCACATCCAAAAATAGACCCAATGTGAACAGGTGCTAAACCTAGAGTCACCAACTCATGCACATTCAAGAAAAAAGGTAGCACACTGTAGCGCCATAGCTTGCAGACACAAAATATGGAAAATGAATTGCATCACTGCTTAGAAATATGAAAAATTGAGAAGTCTTAGCGCATAAAATGGCCAACTTTATGTGTACCTGGAAGCCACATTAAGGCTCTTCTCGTATTCCAGGTCCTAACTAATGCCAATCCTCGCTTAGAAAAGTCTATCTGTATGGGAACATATGAATACTCTCTCTAGACTAAAATCTACATCTCTGTGGAGGGGTAATGGACCTGGTATACTTAAAATACCTGTGACCAGCAGGTGTAGTGCGCAGGCAGAAGGTAAATGAATACATATCAAAAAATTGACCGGCACATCCAAAAATAGACCCAATGTGAACAGGTGCTAAACCTAGAGTCACCAACTCATGCACATTCAAGAAAAAAGGTAGCACACTGTAGCGCCATAGCTTGCAGACACAAAATATGGAAAATGAATTGCATCACTGCTTTAGAAATATTAAAAATTGAGAAATCTTAGCGCTTAAAATGGCCAATTTATGTGTACCTGGAAGCCACGTTAGGGCTCTTCTCACATTCCAGGTCCTAACTAATGCCAATCCTCGCTTAGAAAAGTCTATCTGTATGGGAACATATGAATCATCTCTGTAGACTAAAATCTATATCTCTGTGGAGGGGTAATGGACCAGATATACTTAAAACACCTGTGACCAGCAGGTGGAGTGCTCAGGCAGAAGGTAAATGAATACATATCAAAAAACTGACCGGCACATCCAAAAATAGACTCAATGTGAACAGATGCTAAACCTAGAGTCACCAACTCATGCACATTCAAGAAAAAAAGGTAGCACACTGTAGCGCCATAGTTTGCAGACACAAAATATGGAAAATGAATTGCATCACTGCCTTAGAAATATGAAAAATTGAGAAGTCAGCGCATGAAATGGCCAATTTATGTGTACCTGGAAGCCACGTTAAGGCTCTTCTCGAATTCCAGGTCCTAACTAATGCCAATCCTCGCTTAGAAAAGCCTATCTGTATGGGAACATATGAATCCTCTCTCTAGACTAAAATCTACATCTCTGTGGAGGCGTAATGGACCTGGTATACTTAAAACACCTGTGACCAGCAGGTGGAGTGCTCAGGTAGAAGGTAAATGAATACATATCAAAAAATTGACCGGTACATCCAAAAATAGACCCAATGTGAACAGGTGCTAAACCTAGAGTCATCAACTCATGCACATTCAAGAAAAAAAGGTAGCACACTGTAGCGCCATAGCTTGCAGACACAAAATATGGAAAATGAATTGCATCACTGCCTTAGAAATATGAAAAATTGAGAAGTCTTAGCGCATAAAATGGCCAACTTATGTGTACCTGGAAGCCACATTAAGGCTCTTCTCGTATTCCAGGTCCTAACTAATGCCAATCCTCGCTTAGAAAAGTCTATCTGTATGGGAACATATGAATACTCTCTCTAGACTAAAATCTACATCTCTGTGGAGGGGTAATGGACCTGGTATACTTAAAATACCTGTGACCAGCAGGTGTAGTGCTCAGGCAGAAGGTAAATGAATACATATCAAAAAATTGACCGGCACATCCAAAAATAGACCCAATGTGAACAGGTGCTAAACCTAGAGTCACCAACTCATGCACATTCAAGAAAAAAGGTAGCACACTGTAGCGCCATAGCTTGCAGACACAAAATATGGAAAATGAATTGCATCACTGCCTTAGAAATATGAAAAATTGAGAAGTCTTAGCGCATAAAATGGCCAACTTATGTGTACCTGGAAGCCACATTAAGGCTCTTCTCGTATTCCAGGTCCTAACTAATGCCAATCCTCGCTTAGAAAAGTCTATCTGTATGGGAACATATGAATACTCTCTCTAGACTAAAATCTACATCTCTGTGGAGGGGTAATGGACCTGGTATACTTAAAATACCTGTGACCAGCAGGTGTAGTGCTCAGGCAGAAGGTAAATGAATACATATCAAAAAATTGACCGGCACATCCAAAAATAGACCCAATGTGAACAGGTGCTAAACCTAGAGTCACCAACTCATGCACATTCAAGAAAAAAGGTAGCACACTGTAGCGCCATAGCTTGCAGACACAAAATATGGAAAATGAATTGCATCACTGCTTTAGAAATATTAAAAATTGAGAAATCTTAGCGCTTAAAATGGCCAATTTATGTGTACCTGGAAGCCACGTTAGGGCTCTTCTCACATTCCAGGTCCTAACTAATGCCAATCCTCGCTTAGAAAAGTCTATCTGTATGGGAACATATGTATCATCTCTGTAGACTAAAATCTATATCTCTGTGGAGGGGTAATGGACCAGATATACTTAAAACACCTGTGACCAGCAGGTGGAGTGCTCAGGCAGAAGGTAAATGAATACATATCAAAAAACTGACCGGCACATCCAAAAATAGACCCAATGTGAACAGGTGCTAAACATAGAGTCACCAACTCATGCACATTCAAGAAAAAAAGGTAGCACACTGTAGTGCCATAGCTTGCAGACACAGAATATGGAAAATGAATTGCATCACTGCCTTAGAAATATGAAAAATTGAGAAGTCTTTGCGCATAAAATGGCCAATTTATGTGTACCTGGAAGCCACGTTAAGGCTCTTCTCGTATTCCAGGTCCTAACTAATGCCAATTCTCGCTTAGAAAAGTCTATCTGCATCGGAACATATGAATCCTCTCTCTAGACTAAAATCTACATCTCTGTGGCCATTTTATGCACTAAGACTTCTCAATTTTTCATATTTCTAAGGCAGTGAGGCAATTCATTTTCCATATTTTGTGTCTGCAAGCTATGGCGCTACAGTGTGCTACCTTTTTTTCTTGAATGTGCGTGATGAGTTGGTGACTCTAGGTTTAGCACCTGTTCACATTGAGTCTATTTTTGGATGTGCCGGTCAGTTTTTTGATATGTATTCATTTACCTTCTGCCTGAGCACTCCACCTGCTGGTCACAGGTGTTTTAAGTATACCAGGTCCATTACCCCTCTACAGAGATGTAGATGTTAGTCTAGAGAGAGGATTCATATGTTCCCATACAGATAGACTTTTCTAAGCGAGGATTGGCATTATTTAGGACCTGGAATACGAGAAGAGCCTTAACGTGATTCCAAGTACACACAAATTGGCCATTTTATACGCTAAGACTTCTCAATTTTTCATATTTCTAAGGCAGTGATGCAATTCATTTTCCATATTTTGTGTCTGCAAGCTATGGCGCTACAGTTTGCTACCTTTTTTTCTTGAATGTGCATGAGTTGATGACTCTAGGTTTAGCACCTGTCACATTGGGTCTATTTTTGGATGTGCCGGTCAGTTTTTTGATATGTATTCATTTACCTTCTGCCTGAGCACTCAACTTGCTGGTCACAGGTGTTTTAAGTATACCAGGTCCATTACCCCTCTACAGAGATGTAGATTTAGTCTAGAGAGAGGATTCATATGTTCCCATACAGATAGACTTTTCTAAGTGAGGATTGGCATTAGTTAGGACCTGGAATACGAGAAGAGCCTTAACGTGGCTTCCAGGTACACATAAATTGGCCATTTTATGCGCTAAGACTTTTTAATTTTTCATATTTCTAAGGCAGTGATGCAATTAATTTTCCATATTTTGTGTCTGCAAGCTATGGCACTACAGTGTGCTACCTTTTTTTATAATAATCCCCACACTCTGTGATTCACTCCCTGAGGATCCAGGTTCAAGCTGAAAATATAGTAAACATTCATTTTTAAACGTAAAAAATTCCTGTCGTTTACCAGGAAAAAACTCAGACAGTCCTACCTTAGGCTATTCACATCGTACTCCATGACAATTACTCACGTGCTGTTGCAGGATGGCTACCTTCAAAGTTAACCCTTGCAAGTGTTAAGTAAGTTCTTGGACGCTGTTCATCTTGAAGGACTCTGGGAGAGAAAAAAAAAATCCTTTTTTTTTATATGTGCTGGCTGGACATACTGTTATGGGTCTGCAACTCAGGAATAGAGTGGGGGGAATCTGACCCTGCACCTGGACTAGACTCGATCCCTACGATGGAGCGGGCGACCTATTCCTTGCGAATAGACCCACCGACGATCCTAGTCTAGACTCAAGTGAAGACCTGAAGGTGGGGTAAGGGGATCCCTGAAAGATCTAGGGACTGGGAACAAAACACTGGTAACCTCCTAGCAGGGAAATAGAGGAAGCTGCAGAAAGAAAAGGAAAAAACAAAAAGACTAAGCAAGCAGAACTAGAGTTCCCAGAACTGCACAAAGTATAGCACAAAGCTAACAAGGCTCCTAGTCAGAACTCAAGCAGATTAACACTGATGTCCAGCAAGGACTGGGAGGCAGGTGCAGGGTAATAAAGGGTGATACAATCACCTGACCAACGACAAGCCCAACACCAGGGGAAAAAGACCAGCAGCCAGAAACCACAACAAGATGGCGGATGGTCAAACTGAATAGATTCTAACAAGAGGGACTGCAGACAGAGATGTACCCCCCCTTACGCCCCCTCTTTTTTAAGCCTGTCAGAACTTTCTCCAGGAGGAGAGGGGCATGGATGTTCTCCCTGGGCTCCCAGGACCTCTCCTTAGGGCCAAACCCCTTCTAATCCACAAGAATGAAGGTCTTTCCTCTTACATTCTTGGTGGCCAAAATGTTCTCTACCTCAAAAGCGTCCTCAGCGCTGATAGGAGTCTGAGTGGCAGCCTTTGCTGGTTAGAATTTATAGGGGACCCTTTCATTCAGCCATGCTAGAAAGGGCTTTTGCCAAACTGTTCCGGCAGAGTTGGAAATATACAATTGTACAAAACAGCTTGGTATGTTGAAGCATTAAAAATAACCCCACACCATTATTTCTCCTCCACCAAAACTTTGCAGTTGGCTTAAGGTAGTCAGGTAGGTAACATTCTCCTGGTATCCAACAATCGAGACTCGTCCATCAGATGAGAGATATAAAACTGTTATTCGTCACTTCACACAGCTCCAGACTGCAGTGGCGGTATGCTTTGCAGCACTACATCCAATGCTTGGCATTGTGCATGGTGATGTAAGGCTTGCATTCAGCTGCTCAGCTATGGAAACCCATCTCAATATCTCGGCACACAGTTTTATGCTGATTTTAATGCCTGAGGAGTAGTGATGAGTGAATGAGCATGCTCGGGTGCTCACCAAATATCTTGGGCGTGCCTGAATATTATGTTCTAGTCCCCACAACTGCATGTCTCACGGCTGTTAGACAGCTGCAACAGGAGGCCCTGAACAGATGCTGGAGGAGAGACTCAGGCCGCGATGGCGAGTGGGCCCCCCATTTGTCCAGAGCCCTGGCACTTGCCTGGATGTGCCGGGTGGTGACTTCGACCCTTAGTATGTGCCTGTTTTTCTCAGCATTGATGGCCCAAATAATTCATTGATTTATTTTGTCATTTGTCTTATCTATTACATTATTTCTGTGTCCTGTTGTGCATGAATATATGACTCTTCAGATTTTATGTTATTGTATGCCTGATGAAGAGACCTGAGTAGTCTTGAAAACTGCTCTTTTTCACCATCTTTTTAGTTAGCCATTAAGGGTATCAACCACTGAGGTCTCTCAAATCTTAATATTTTTTTAGTCCAAAAGAAACAGGTTTGGAATTTTTTTTCCAAAAATCACTAATGTCCTCTGCTCTGTTGTTGCTCTTTCTCTATCTTAGATCAGTGGCTCTTTCATGTACAACACGTGTCTTCTGAGGCCAGTGATGGCTACACTGGACATATGAATGATTGACAGGAAGTCTTATAGATTGGAGCTGCAGTGATGATGTGACGGGGTCAGAGCTGTAGTCGTAGCTAACGGTGGCTGCTCTGGCGCACCCTGGCCTCCTGCCACATTAACACAATGTCCCTTCTGTTGTACACTTTGTGGTCAACTTACTTGTAAATCGGGGTCCACTCTGGGCTGCTGAGGCTTCCTTCTTTTAAGCACCACACAATGACAGTCAAAGTCCAAGTCCATTTTCAACAAGACAACTTTACTCAGCTTGTTGAAATTCAGTCACAGAAACATCACAAGATTCTTCGCAAAATATCGCCATTCTGTTCCCTCTACTGTCCCTCACTCCTACATGAATATTGCAGGGTCGTACCATCTCCTCCGGTACCGCAGCTTCCTGACTGGTCAGACTAACTCTCTTCAGGAGTTACCCCGCCCACTTCCCTCTCCGGAGATGAAGTCGAAGTCTATTTTATTGTGCTGCCCCTACTGGTCTAAGTCCTACACTTTCCCTATATCTCCTCAGCACATAAACATAAATACAATGCATTACACAGTATAACAACATTATAAACATATGAGGTACATCAGCTTTTAACATAGGAACATGTGCAAGGTGAGCGGGGAATAAACTGGCCTCCGTACAACCCTTACAATGGAGTCTATTTTTTTTAGGGGTAAGTAATTCACATTTCTTTCATTTTTAACATTCTCTACTCTGTCCATTATAGAAAAATACCAGGATACTCCGAGTTTCACATAAAAGATATTACAACAGTGCCCACAATCTTAAAATGATTGTCTCAACTTCATAAATGGTTGAAATTTCTAAGTACCTGATAAAACAAGCACCTTTGCAATTAATTGAAAATTAAAACTCCTCTTCCCTTCTCACGAAATAGTTTGTCTATTGTGCACTGCTCATTGTCCTGGTGTATCAGCGGAAGATGGTCTCCTGGCCAAAAAACACAAGCTTGTAAGTGCTGCTCTGAAGATGGCTAGATCACCAGATCTGGTCAGCTTCGATGTCCTTGCACTCCTCTGATGCTGCCTCTGCTTGCAACATGGGAAAAGACACAGTTTGGGTCTGAGGTTCAATGATGCTGATGTATCGGACTTTCAGTTATCAGGAGTGCACCCCAGTAAGCAGGAAGCCAGGAACAATCATGAGAAAAACCTTTAAATTTTGCATTACAGACATCAGTACTTGCAACTATCCGATAATATCACGCCTGGGAAACCCTCAACTAACCAAGAATGGCATCCATTTGCACAGTATATTGTCCTGTATTGTCGGCCAACACAGATTAAATACACAAAAATCTAATATATAAAGCTGAATGTATGTATGTGTGTATGTATGTGGGTATGTTTGTCCGGGATTGGAATCCGCACCGTCGCACTTACGGGCATGAAATTTTGCACGCCCGCACGTCTCGACCCCGAAAGCGTCCTAGGCTATGTTTTGAATCGAAATTTTAACCCCGCGCGTTCCAAATCGCCAAACAATTTTGGCCCTATCTACATAATGGGGAGAAAGCTGAATGCTTGTGTGTATGTCCGGCATAGGAATCTGCATTTACGGGCATGAAATTTTGCACACCCGCACGTCTCGACCCCGGGAGTGTCATAGGCTAGGTTTTGAGTCAAAATTTTAACCCCGCGCATTCCAAATCGGCAAATAATTTTGGCCCGGGATAGGAATCTGCACCGTTGTACTTACGGGCATGAAATTTTGCATGCCCGCACATCTCAACCCCAGGAGCATCATAGGCTATGTGTTGAATGGAAATTTTAACCCCCGCACGTTTTGGTGTGTGATTTTTATGTGCAGAATAAATTTTTGTTAACATAGTCTATTTTGTTACAGCTAACAGCAGTTATTAATTAACCCGGGCGAAGCCGGGTACTACAGCTAGTTACATTATATATCACATTGATTACATTTCGCACAATAATGAGGACAGACAATACAACTTATACCTCTATGTATGTTCTCCAAAAGAAACGGCAACAGAATTGTTTCCAAAATAGATTTCTTTTAGATTGATTTCTTTTGTAGGAACAGTTCAGTTGAAAAGTCTAGTGATGACTTAGCAATGAGCATTAGTGGTTTCCAATACCATTGATTGGAAATGTGTGAATTACTCATAAATACCATAAATCCCTCTTTAAAAAGAAACATGAGACACCGTAAGCCTCAAGAGGCGGCTGCACCCGGCAGCTGTGCGCATTGTGATCTCCAGGATTCCAGCAAAGTAAAGCATTTATTGACCCTCGTTGTGCCACTCTGAAATCTTTTTATTGTACCTTGGTACAAGCCACTTAGGACAAATGGGAATTCATTTCACGCTTATACAAAGAGAGTTTCTGCATCTCGCTTTTTTCTGACACCTACTCTGTGTGTATAAATACGTGGTAATGGCACTCTACTATTATCTATTATCCTATATTTATTGTTGAACACAATAAAATAGATCAAATTTCTTCCTAATATTTGCATTGTGCTGATACCAGCATCATTTAGGCTCTGTAAAAAGGTGTAAAAAATTGTTATAAGTTTTAAGAAAGTTCACTAATGGATTATCTTTCCGAGGTAGGATAAGGGTTCGGTCAGACGGGTATGTTTTCATCCATGTGCGTGATGGACCACACACGGGCCAATTGTAGACTTATACTAGTTCACATCTGCGTTTTTATACTTTGACTGCTGGTATCTATGCACTAAGTGGTCTGTGTTACAGTTGATCCCGGCTTAAGTGGTATGGCTCAGCAGTGTCCAATTGTAACAATGGTAATAGTTTTTATGCTTGCCTGATTCAGTGTCTTTCACCCGAGTGATCATCACATAGCAAGGATACATTTTTATTTTCAAGAAGTAAACTATTCATTAACTTTAAGCAGAGATCTTGAAAATTATGTGGAACTGTTACACAAAATATATCAACAACATGCTTAAAGGAGTTTTCTAAAGTTCGGAAGTTTTTTCTTATTCCTAGGGTAAGGGATAACTTCCCAATCACTGGGGATCTGAAAGATGGGACGGACCATCGGTGCATGATATAATAAATGCATGATATTTGTTGAAACTGAAATATTCCTCTATGCAATTAGAATACATTGAAAACATTTTCATGTACAGTAGGTGAAATAAGTATTGAACACATCATCATTTTTTAAGTAAACATATTTCTAAAGGTGATATTTACATGAAATTCTCGCCAGATGTCTGTAACAACCCATCCAATCCATGCAGGCAAAGAAATCAACCCATAAATGTCCATAAATTACTTTATGGGGATAATGAGAAATGACACAGGTAAAAAATATTAAACATGCTTACTGAAATTTATTTAATAGTTCACACACAAGACTTTGTTGGTGATGACAGCTTCAAGACGCCTCCTCTATATAGAAACTAGTCGCATGCTTTGCTCAGATGTGTTTTGGCCCATTCTTCCACACAAACACTCTGTAAATCTTGACGGTTCCATGGGCTCCTTCTATGAAGTCTGAGCTTTAGTTCCTTCAATAAACTTCGAACTCAGCAATGTTGATCTGGCCAAATATTTAAATGAAAAAATTGTCTCCCAAGAACCCTGCAATCACCTCCCTCCTGCACTGCAACTAGCTTACTTTCTGTCTGTGAACCAGTGTAACAAGAAGAAGTGACCAGGCTCTTGTATTTTCTCACCTTACTACCTGCACGAGTGACCCTATGCCCTCACACCTCCTCCAGTCTCTTTTCCCGACTGTCACCACTCACCTTGCTAAAATATTTAATCTCTCCATCTCATCTGGTATTTTTCCCTCCTCATTTAAACACGCCAGCATTAGTGTTGAGCATTCCGATACCGCAAGTATCGGGTATCGGCCGATATTCGCGTTATCGGAATTCCGATACTTAATTCCGATACTTTTTCCATATCGTATACCGGAATCGGAAGTTCCCATAATTCTTTGAGAGGCAATGTGATTTTAGTCAGCCAATGAGGAATCCTACGAAGTGTGGGCACATCCTGTAATGCTGCGGTCATCTTAACTAATGGCATGGCTGTGATTGGCTGCTGAAATGATGTCAGAATGCACTATAAAAGGCGCCGCCGCCATTTTAGCGTCACTGTGCTGTGAACTCAGTAAGGGACAGAACGCTACTCTGCTAACTCTGAGGGACAGTTAGATATTGCGATTTTGTGTACTACTGTGCTTGAGGCAGGCTAGTTTACCAACCGCTGTGTAAAGCTTCATTTTGCCAGTGTTGTTTTAACAGCTCTGTGCAAGGTGTGTGTGTGACAGTGCAGGTGACGCTGCAGTTTGCTCTGCATCCACCGCTGTTTGTAGGCATCTGCACGTGTCACTTTTTTTTTTTTTTTTTTTTATTTTATTTAGTGGAATTGGTGCAGCTCCATTATATTAGAAAAAAATCAAATCTATTAGTGTGACGTGCTTCCATCCGTATACAATACATTGGTTGCAAACACTATAGAACTACACAAAGGAGCTTTTCACAGATAGTGAATAGTTGTGTTTCAGTGTTCACTGCAGTCTGTGAGGTTTTGATTTTTTGAGTGCAGATCACGCTCCAGTTAGTTCTTCAACCACTGCCGGTTGTAGTCTGCTGAGCGTGTGTCACTGCCTCATCCTTCACATTTTTCTCTAATTGGTGCTGCTCCATTTTAGTGGAAAAAAATCTAATCTATTAGTGTGACGCGCTTCCATCCGTATACAATACATTGGTTGCAAACACTATAGAACTACACAAAGGAGCTTTTCACAGATAGTGAATAGTTGTGTTTCAGTGTTCACTGCAGTCTGTGAGGTTTTGATTTTTTGAGTGCAGATCACGCTCCAGTTAGTTCTTCAACCACTGCCGGTTGTAGTCTGCTGAGCGTGTGTCACTGCCTCATCCTTCACATTTTTCTCTAATTGGTGCTGCTCCATTTTAGTGGAAAAAAATCTAATCTATTAGTGTGACGCGCTTCCATCCGTATACAATACATTGGTTGCAAACACTATAGAACTACACAAAGGAGCTTTTCACAGATAGTGAATAGTTGTGTTTCAGTGTTCACTGTAGTCTGTGAGCTTTTCATTTTGTGAGTGCAGATTACGCTCCAGTTTGTACTTCAACCACTGCCGGTTGTAGTCTGCTGAGCGTGTGTCACTGCCTCATCCTTCACATTTTTCTCTAATTGGTGCTGCTCCATTTTAGTGGAAAAAAAACTAATCTACTAGTGTGACGCGCTTCCATCCGTATACAATACATTGGTTGCAAACACTATAGAACTACACAAAGGAGCTTTTCACAGATAGTGAATAGTTGTGTTTCAGTGTTCACTGTAGTCTGTGAGCTTTTCATTTTGTGAGTGCAGATTACGCTCCAGTTTGTACTTCAACCACTGCCGGTTGTAGTCTGCTGAGCGTGTGTCACTGCCTCATCCTTCACATTTTTCTCTAATTGGTGCTGCTCCATTTTAGTGGAAAAAAATCTAATCTATTAGTGTGACGCGCTTCCATCCGTATACAATACATTGGTTGCAAACACTATAGAACTACACAAAGGAGCTTTTCACAGATAGTGAATAGTTGTGTTTCAGTGTTCACTGTAGTCTGTGAGCTTTTCATTTTGTGAGTGCAGATTACGCTCCAGTTTGTACTTCAACCACTGCCGGTTGTAGTCTGCTGAGCATGTGTCACTGCCTCATCCTTCACATTTTTCTCTAATTGGTGCTGCTCCATTTTAGTGGAAAAAAATCTAATCTATTAGTGTGACGCGCTTCCATCCGTATACAATACATTGGTTGCAAACACTATAGAACTACACAAAGGAGCTTTTCACAGATAGTGAATAGTTGTGTTTCAGTGTTCACTGTAGTCTGTGAGCTTTTCATTTTGTGAGTGCAGATTACGCTCCAGTTTGTACTTCAACCACTGCCGGTTGTAGTCTGCTGAGCGTGTGTCACTGCCTCATCCTTCACATTTTTCTCTAATTGGTGCTGCTCCATTTTAGTGGAAAAAAATCTAATCTATTAGTGTGACGCGCTTCCATCCGTATACAATACATTGGTTGCAAACACTATAGAACTACACAAAGGGGCCTTTCACAGATACTGAACAGTTGTCTGCAGGGTTCACTGTAGTCTGTGAGGAATAACCACACTTAGGCCTTAACTTTTCTGACTTTCTTTATCAATCTACCAAGATGAAGAAGTCAGTGAGTAAGGCACGTGGTCGTGGTCGAGGCCGTGGATTTGCAGCAGGGAGAGGACGTGGGGATTCTGTGGCTGCTGCCGCACCCAGTGACACAGCATCCACCAGTTTTCCCCGTGAGCGTTCCTTTATGCGCACTTTTGTAGGAGCTCAGCGTACCCCCCTGCTGCGTGAAGAACAAATTGAAGCCGTTGTTGGTTGGATGGCAGCCAATGCATCGACTTCAATAGCTTCCACCTCCTCTCAGGACCACAGCACTGTTGAACAACCATCAGTCTCTTCACCGCCTGCCAAATTGCCCAGGCAGTCAGAGAGCTCTGTACAGGAGCCAGCTGAGTCTCTGCTTCTGTTCTCAGAATCTGTTGGCTTGGAAACAGGGGCCCAGCCAAGCAGCATTCTGGAATGTGAAGAAGAGGCAGTATGCAGTGATGCGCAACAGCTGTGTCTCTCTGAATCTGAAGAGGCGGGTGAGCCAGTGCCGATGGTCAGCACACCGCAGAACGCATCTGATGATGATGAGACTCAGTTGCCAGTTTCTGTTGAGCATGGTGCTGGCCAGACCACCCAACAACAGCAGGTGTTGGAAGAGGGTAGTGGTGGAGATGATGAGGTCCAAGACCCAACATGGCGTGAGGAACAGGAAGGTGGTGGGAGCAGCTCTGAGGAAGAGATTGCACCAACGGTCCAAACAGTAGGGAGAGGTAGGCTGCAGACTCGCTTGCCTGTAGCCTCCAGTTTGGCACCCGTTCGGAGCAGTTCTCTTACAACAGCCAAACCGGGCGCTCCCAGGACTTGCTCTGCGTGGTCCTTTTTTGATACAGTTGCAGATGATATTTGCTATGTCAAATGCAAGCTGTGTAATCAAAAAATTAAAAGAGGTAAAAGTGTCAGTAACCTTAATACAACAAATATGTGGAAACATGTGCGGTCAAAGCACTTTGTTGAGTTACAAAGACACACTGGAGATGTAGGCCAACCTACAGCAGCACCTACATCTTCAGCTCCTGTTGGAGCCTCTTCCTCCAGTTCACACACAGCTGGTAAGGCTTCCTCAAAGGATAGCCATGGAAGAACCTCTGTCACTGTTGTCCAGAGACACAGTGTTATTCCACCCACAGGTGCAAGTTCCCTGTCATCCTCACACACCCAGGCCACAAAACAGCCATCGGTAGCACAGGCATGGGATAAAAGACGGCCATACTCGGCAAACCATCCACGAGCACAGGCTCTGAATGCTGGCATTGCAAAACTCCTGTCCCTTGAAATGCTGTCATTCAGGCTGGTGGAGACTGACAGTTTCCGTGAATTAATGGCATTGGCAGTCCCACAATACAATGTGCCCAGCCGATTTTATTTCAGCAGGCAAGCCGTCCCTGGTCTGCAAAAGCATGTTGAGGCAAAAATTAAACATGCGCTACTAAACGCCGTCAGTAGCAAGGTCCACCTGACCACCGATGCGTGGACCAGTACCCATGGCCAGGGACGATACCTTTCACTCACTGCCCATTGGGTGAATGTTGTGGAGCCGGGTACAGATCTTGCGAGTGGCGCTGTACGTGTTCTGCCAACTCCAAGGATTGCCGGAATCAAGTCTGTCCACATTGACTCCTCCTCCTACTCCAGTTCCTCAGAATCATCGCTGCAGGAGCCGTCACGGTCTACCTCCACATGGACCCGTGGACGCTTACCTGATGCGACCGATATGAGCACAGCCGTGGCCAAACGGCAACAGGCCGTTCTGAAATTAATTCCCATGGGGAATCGAAGCCACACAGCGCAGGAGGTCTGGAATGCCATCAAGCAGGAGAGCGACGTGTGGTTTTTGCCAGCGAATCTCCAGCCAGGTTTGGTAGTGTGTGACAATGGCCGAAATCTGGTGGCAGCTCTGGGCCTTGGCAACCTCACTCACATACCATGTCTGGCACATGTGCTCAACTTGGTCGTGCAGAGTTTTTTGAGGGACTATCCGGATCTTGATGCACTGCTGCACAAGGTCCGCCTAGAGTGCGCTCACTTGCGACGTTCCAGCATGGCCAGATCGCGCATTGCAGCTCTGCAACGCAGATTGCGCCTTCCTGAACATCGCATCATATGTGACGTATCCACCAGGTGGAATTCAACGTTACATATGTTGGAGCGGTTGTGTGAGCAGCAGCCAGCAGTTATGGAGTATCAGCTGCATCAGGCGCAATCAACACGCAATTTGCGCCGTCCACACTTCACCATTAATGAGTGGGCCATTATGAAGGACATGTGCCACGTTTTGCGTGCGTTTGATGAGTCAACGCGGATGGCGAGTGCAGATGATGCACTAGTCAGCCTGACTGTCCCCCTTATCTGCCTGCTTCAAAAAACACTGCAAGCAATAAGGGATGAGGTTTTGGAAGAGGTGGAGGATGAGGAGTCACAAATTCCATCACCTTCTGGAAAGTCAGCGCAACGTGGTTCCTCACAAAGGGCTGGGCAGGGCTCACTTTGTGAGGAGGATGAGGAGGAGGAGTCAATGGAGGAGGAAGACATCGCTCCAGAGGGAGGTACACAACGCTCTAGTCAGTATGTAGAGCGAGGGTGGGGTGATGCAGAGCAGGCAGAGATAACGCCTCTTGCAGAGGACAGCGTTTCTTTGCCAGTTGGGAGTCTGCAGCACATGGTTGATTTCATGCTGCAGTGCCTAAGAAACGACCGCCGCATCGCCCACATTCTCACGACGTCTGATTATTGGGTGTACACCCTCCTAGACCCTCGCTACCGGGACAACGTCAAAAGCCTCATCACACCGTTGAACCGGGAGCGTAAAATGCGGGAGTACCAAGACACACTGGTGCAATCCCTAATGTTCTACCTTACTGCCGAGAGCACTGCTGCTGCTACTGCTTTACAAAGCAGCTCTGTGCGTCGAGGCAGTGTAGAGAGCTCTGCAACAAGAGGGAGCACACGCAGTGCCTCTGCACAGGGAAAGACCAGTATGTTCAAAATGTGGCAAAGTTTTGTGGCAGCGCCACAAATGTCTACACCATCCGAGAGGGCTCCAGTCAGCGGGAGGCAACGTATCCGTCAGATGGTGACAGACTACTTGGCTTTGCCTCTCAGTGTACTCCCAGATGGCTCTTCCCCATTCAAGTTTTGGGTCTCTAAGCTGGATACATGGCCAGAGCTTAGCCAGTATGCATTGGAGGTGCTGGCTTGCCCTGCTGCCAGTGTATTATCGGAGCGCGTCTTTAGTGCTGCAGGTGGTGTACTAACAGACCGTCGCATGCGACTATCCTCCGATAATGTAGACCGGCTTACTTTTCTGAAAATGAACAAGGCATGGATCTCGCCAGAATTTGTCTGTCCGTTTTCAGATTAAATAACTGGTTCGCAACGTTATCCATGTCTCCTGTTATGTTCATCTTTCTACCACCTGAACTCTACTCCCTGGGCTCCAACACTGCCAGTTGCTGCTCAGAAGTGTCGTGTCCACAGAACAAAACACAAGCTCTACTGTTAGTGGGGTTCAGTAACGCCAGCTGTTCCCCTGCTGTGTCAACGGCAAGAAGTGTCCTGTTCCCGACACATGGACAGAAAAACACATGACCAACATGCTCCAAATAGGGAAGAGCCGTCACCCTGCTTGTTATGCTGAAAACATGAAATTGTGAAGTTTTGCAGGCCTAGAATGATAAATTTTAAGAAAAATATGGACAAATAATAATTTGTCATCACAGCGCATATCTGCACATGTCTATTAGAAATGGTAACAAAAAATAAAACATAGTCTACTCTTCACATTTTTAAATTAATGCATAAAAGTACATTTCAGACTTATGAATTAATGCTTTTAAAGGAACTTTATCTGTACCTGTAAGATAATGCACTCAATGGATGTACGAATCATTACATCCTCATCATCATCATCACGAGTTTTATTTATGACAGACATTATAAAATACACATACTGATGCCAACTGTAACTTCAAACACCATATATGAAATGGCCAGCATGTAAACATGGTAATAATGTCCAATAATAAATTATTACATCTAGAAAGTGCATCATGCATACTGACAATAGGTACTTATACCTGCAAGTGCTGTTGAAACAACCACAAGAGATATAAATTAATACTGGTATATAGGTATCACAGTGCATAGTTACTCATGGACAATGTTGATGTAATACTGTATCTCAATTAAGTCAGCGTCAACCATTAGGCTTGTTAGTCTTGTACATTGTTAAAGAGGGAACGTAATTTTTTTGTTTGTCATAGGTGTAGTATTACACATTAAATTATTACTGCTGTATTTTTTTTGGCGTCCCTAGTGCGCAATAACGCAGCCTAACCTCACATTTGATAGTCAGCTAATTGCCACACGCTACCCTACCCTACGCGTGACAGTAGGAAGGTAGTGTTGACGGATAAAGCTTTGCGCAAACAGACATTCTTTTACCCTCTTCAACACTCTACAAGCAAAAAATGCATGATTTCAGCCGCAGACTTTATTGACGTACAGTATAACATCGGCATTACCCATCAGAGGCTGTCCACTGTGTGATACAGACATAGAATATACCTTTGCTATCCGTAGCCTTTGTTTCACCTACACTTGCAGGCACACACTTAAATTGTGACAAACAATGCCTAATGTTTTTTTAAATGGTTATTTTTTATTGTACATTATTGTGTCATCAATCACATTGATGAGTCCATGCTGGACATGTCATACATGCTATAGAAAGTTACGATTTTATGAACTTAAATAATTAAATTGTCTTTGACTGTCACATAAAATTTGCGATGATGATGATGAGTGACTATTACAAAATCCATTGTCTTCACTATGTTATAGTTTAACATTGCGTTCCTTAAGCATTATTCATAAAAAAAAAAATGTACTTTTATTCTTAAATTTACAACACTATATTTTGTTACCAATTTTTTGGGTGTTGTGTTGTTCCATTTATTTTTGGCATGTGCATATATGCGTTTATATTTGTATTTTCTTTATTTTTCCTTCTTGAAATTAGAAAACATGTGTATCTTTGTACCGTGTTAGCCAGTAGATAGAAAAATATTTAGACTTCAGAGTCAGCAGTGGTTCATACCTTTTTATGGATAACTGAAAAGATGGAAACAAATTGCAAGCTTTCAAGGCTACTCACGTCTCTTCATCAGGGAAAGACTAACTAAAAAAATTAAGCATCACATATTTCTATACACAACAGGACACAGGAATATTGCAATAGGTAAGACAAGTAAGTGACGTGTATCAGAACTGTCATTATCCCACAGGGATGAACATAAATATTCAAACAGTTCCTAGATAAGGATAGAAAGTTTGATTGCCCTCTCATTGGCGTATTTTTTGGGGTTTTCATGACCCTGGAAGGGCATAGACGCAGATTCCTTAATTGATATAGAATGACATAAATCCATGTGATCTATTCATTCCATCACTAACAGTGTCAAAGGTCATGATGAGCTTATATTCTGAAACCTTTGTACGTTTCTCATATTTGAAGTTATATTTTAATAACAGTAATTCCATATCCATGATGCTATGACCGGGCGGGCATACAAAAGTCTTTTGCCACAGCTAAATTCATTAATTTATCTGTGATTGTGTGGCGCTGATAATTCATCCTTGTTCTCCTTTTTGTTGCCGGTCTCCCCTCACTTGTCCCTCCCTCACTTGTCTTAGCTATTCCTGTGTCCTGTTGTGTGTAGAAATATGTGATTCTTCATTTTTGGCTTTACTCTTAGCCTGATGAAGACACCTGAGTAGTCTCGAAAGCTTTGAATTTGTTACCATATTTTCAGTTAGCCATTAAACGTTATCAACCACAGAGGACTGTCAAGTATAAATATTTTTCTATTCTTGTAATTGAAATTTATCATTTTATTGTTGTAGTAAAACTTCATTTATTCTTGTTTGAAGTACATACATTTGCAATGGCCACGTAACAAGGCAATAACTCAATATTTTATGCCTACACCCTCCTTGACCCTGGGCTCCAACACCGCCAGTTGTTGCTTGGAAGTGCTGTTAACACAGTTAACACTTGCTCCTGTGTTACTGGGGTTCAGTAATGTCAGCTGTTCCCCTGCTGTGTGAACGGCAAATAGTCCTGCTGCCTCCACCATGTTCTGTTCTCATCCCTGGGTTACAACACCGCCAGTTGTTTCTCGGAAGTGCTGTTAGCACAGTCTACACTTGCTCCTGTGTTACTGGGGTTCAGTAATGTCAGCTGTTCCCCTGCTGTGTGAACGGCAAAAAGTCCTGCTGCCTCCACCATGTTCTGTTCTCATCCCTGGGTTACAACACCGCCAGTTGTTTCTCGGAAGTGCTGTTAGCACAGTTAACACTTGCTCCCGTGTTACTGGGGTTCAGTAATGTCAGCTGTTCCCCTGCTGTGTGAACGGCA
The DNA here is from genome assembly GCA_033576555.1 of Oophaga sylvatica. Lineage (NCBI taxonomy): Eukaryota > Metazoa > Chordata > Amphibia > Anura > Dendrobatidae > Oophaga > Oophaga sylvatica. The sequence continues at coordinate 71,975,783 of JARQOD010000002.1, read as the reverse complement.
AAAAGTCCTGCTGCCTCCACCATGTTCTGTTCTCATCCCTGGGTTACAACACCGCCAGTTGTTTCTCGGAAGTGCTGTTAGCACAGTTAACACTTGCTCCCGTGTTACTGGGGTTCAGTAATGTCAGCTGTTCCCCTGCTGTGTGAACGGCAAAAAGTCCTGCTGCCTCCACCATGTTCTGTTCTCATCCCTGGGTTACAACACCGCCAGTTGTTTCTCGGAAGTGCTGTTAGCACAGTCTACACTTGCTCCTGTGTTACTGGGGTTCAGTAATGTCAGCTGTTCCCCTGCTGTGTGAACGGCAAAAAGTCTCTGCCTCCACCATGTTCTGTTCTCATCCCTGGGTTACAACACCGCCAGTTGTTTCTCGGAAGTGCTGTTAGCACAGTCTACACTTGCTCCTGTGTTACTGGGGTTCAGTAATGTCAGCTGTTCCCCTGCTGTGTGAACGGCAAACAGTCCTGCTGCCTCCACCATGTTCTCTTCTCATCCCTGGGTTACAACACCGCCAGTTGTTTCTCGGAAGTGCTGTTAGCACAGTCTACACTTGCTCCCGTGTTACTGGGGTTCAGTAATGTCAGCTGTTCCCCTGCTGTGTGAACGGCAAAAAGTCCTGCTGCCTCCACCATGTTCTCTTCTCATCCCTGGGTTACAACACCGCCAGTTGTTTCTCGGAAGTGCTGTTAGCACAGTCTACACTTGCTCCTGTGTTACTGGGGTTCAGTAATGTCAGCTGTTCCCCTGCTGTGTGAACGGCAAATAGTCCTGCTGCCTCCACCCTGTTCTCTTCTCATCCCTGGGTTACAACACCGCCAGTTGTTTCTCGGAAGTGCTGTTAGCACAGTTAACACTTGCTCCCGTGTTACTGGGGTTCAGTAATGTCAGCTGTTCCCCTGCTGTGTGAACGGCAAAAAGTCCTGCTGCCTCCACCATGTTCTGTTCTCATCCCTGGGTTACAACACCGCCAGTTGTTTCTCGGAAGTGCTGTTAGCACAGTTAACACTTGCTCCCGTGTTACTGGGGTTCAGTAATGTCAGCTGTTCCCCTGCTGTGTGAACGGCAAAAAGTCCTGCTGCCTCCACCATGTTCTGTTCTCATCCCTGGGTTACAACACCGCCAGTTGTTTCTCGGAAGTGCTGTTAGCACAGTTAACACTTGCTCCCGTGTTACTGGGGTTCAGTAATGTCAGCTGTTCCCCTGCTGTGTGAACGGCAAAAAGTCCTGCTGCCTCCACCATGTTCTGTTCTCATCCCTGGGTTACAACACCGCCAGTTGTTTCTCGGAAGTGCTGTTAGCACAGTCTACACTTGCTCCTGTGTTACTGGGGTTCAGTAATGTCAGCTGTTCCCCTGCTGTGTGAACGGCAAATAGTCCTGCTGCCTCCACCCTGTTCTCTTCTCATCCCTGGGTTACAACACCGCCAGTTGTTTCTCGGAAGTGCTGTTAGCACAGTTAACACTTGCTCCCGTGTTACTGGGGTTCAGTAATGTCAGCTGTTCCCCTGCTGTGTGAACGGCAAAAAGTCCTGCTGCCTCCACCATGTTCTGTTCTCATCCCTGGGTTACAACACCGCCAGTTGTTTCTCGGAAGTGCTGTTAGCACAGTCTACACTTGCTCCTGTGTTACTGGGGTTCAGTAATGTCAGCTGTTCCCCTGCTGTGTGAACGGCAAATAGTCCTGCTGCCTCCACCCTGTTCTCTTCTCATCCCTGGGTTACAACACCGCCAGTTGTTTCTCGGAAGTGCTGTTAGCACAGTTAACACTTGCTCCCGTGTTACTGGGGTTCAGTAATGTCAGCTGTTCCCCTGCTGTGTGAACGGCAAAAAGTCCTGCTGCCTCCACCATGTTCTGTTCTCATCCCTGGGTTACAACACCGCCAGTTGTTTCTGGGAAGTGCTGTTAGCACAGTCTACACTTGCTCCTGTGTTACTGGGGTTCAGTAATGTCAGCTGTTCCCCTGCTGTGTGAACGGCAAATAGTCCTGCTGCCTCCACCCTGTTCTCTTCTCATCCCTGGGTTACAACACCGCCAGTTGTTTCTCGGAAGTGCTGTTAGCACAGTTAACACTTGCTCCTGTGTTACTGGGGTTCAGTAATGTCAGCTGTTCCCCTGCTGTGTGAACAGCAAACAGTCCTGCTGCCTCAACTTTAATTTCCATGGGTACCTTCTGCTACCCATCCGGGTTCCAGTACCGTCAGCTGGTTCTCCGCAGTGCCTTTGGCGTAGGTGCCTCCATCTCGGTATCCGAGTTCCAGCAACGTCTGCTGGTCCTTGGTAGTGCTTTGGAGCACAGGTACCTCCTGCTTAGTAACCGTGTCCCAGTAACGTCAGCTGGTCCTCGGTTGTGCCATTGGCTCTTTTCCTTCTGCTGACCCTCCGGGTTCCAGCACAGTCAGCTGGTCCTCGTTACTTTCATTGGCTCTTGTACCTTCTGCTACTCATCCGGGTTCCAGTACCGTCAGCTGGTTCTCCGCAGTGCCTTTGGCCTAGGTGCCTCCATGTCGGTATCCGAGTTCCAGCAACGTCTGCTGGTCCTTGGTAGTGCTTTGGAGCACAGGTACCTCCTGCTTAGTAACCGTGTCCCAGTAACGTCAGCTGGTCCTCGGTTGTGCCATTGGCTCTTTTCCTTCTGCTGACCCTCCGGGTTCCAGCACAGTCAGCTGGTCCTCGTTACTTCCATTGGCTTTTGTACCATCACCAACAGGACAAAGAAGGTTAAGACAAACTACAAGATACAGAACAAGAGACAGAAGAACAATAAGCAGAAGATCAAAAAGCAGAAGAACATTAAGTATAAGACCAAAATGAAGAGCAAAATATATGCTCTAAATTCTAAGCAGAAGAAGACTAAGCAGTGTATGGGGGTGAGTCCGTTCCTCCTCGTGGTGCCCCTGGAAAATGCCTGATGCTGCTGCAGGCTAAACTGAACGCGGACAAATACTGTTGTAATTAAAATCTTTCGTGACAGCAAGAACGGAAGGATGAAAATTCAGAGTTTTACAGATTACAAGTACAGGAATGTCTGTCACAAATAAGAATATGATGAAAAGGATGAATAGGAAGAAGATGAAGAAGTAGAATATGAAGAATAATAACTGTTTAATAAGAACAATATAAGTAATGTTAACAAAAAGATGAATAGCAAGAAGTTTTAGAAGATTAATAAGGTGAAGATGAAGAATAATTTGATGAGAAAGATGATGCTGCTGAAAATTATGAAGGAGAAAGTGTGTGAAAAGTTAAAAAGGTGAAGACCATGGAAGTTGTGAAACAGACATATTTGACAAAATAGAAAAAAGGTTAACAACATTGTCAATTTGTTCGTCAATCCGAACGTATTTCCTAAAAAAAAATAAATAATGCTATTCCATTGGATTGGGTCAAACATCTATGCCTTTAATGTCTCCTCAACCTCCCCCAATACATTCTACATTACTCTTTCTTGTTTTCCTTCATGTACAATTAACCAACAAGGCAAGAATGGGTTTTTTTTAATTTCGATATTTTGTTCCCATAGACTTACATGGGACTTCCGGTATCGGTATCGGGTATCGCCGATATTTTAGTAATATCGGCGATACCATTACGATTCCGATACTTTAGGATATCGGAAAGTATCGCTCAACTCTAGCCAGCATACATCCATTACTTAAAAAAATCTCTCAACCAGAACTGCGCTACTTACTACAGACTTGTGTCCAATCTTCCCTTCATCTCTACACTCCTAGAAAGCTTGATCCACCCCCCATCTAACCTGCTAGCTTTCAGATCACTCTCTTCTTGACCCTTTACAATCTGGTTTCCGGTCTTTACACACTACTAAAACTGCCCTCACTAAAGTCTCAAATGATCTATTAACAGCTAAATCTTATGGTCACTACTCCATGCTGATTCTATTGGATCTCTCTGCAGCAATTGACACTGTGGATCACCAGATCCTCCTCACTACGCTCTGCATCATTGGCCTCAAGGTTACTGCTCTCTCCTGGTTCTCCTCCTATCTCTCTGATTGCTCCTTCACTGTATCTTTTGCTGGTTCCTCTTCCTCCTCTTCTCCTTAAGGGTATGCCACACTAAACAATATCGCTAACGGGATCGCTAAAAAACGTCACTATTTAGCGATCCTGTTAGCGATGTTGTTCAGTGCGGCATCTGCCAGCGACGAGCTTCCTGCTGTGATCTCGCTCGTCGCTGGAATCGTTCCGGACCCTATTTTCTCGTCGGCGCTCCCGCTGGGTAAGTATATATCGCTAGTGTGGCACCTTTTCTTAGCGATTTAGCGGTACTTTTGTACCGCTAAAGTCGTTAAGAAGATCGCTAACGGCGATAGCGTCGTTAACTATATCGCTAAATGTGGCCGCATTTAGCGATATAGAAACAATCCCGCTAGCGATCGCATTAGTATGCGTCGTTATAGTGATCGCTAGCGGGATTGTTTAGTGTGGCAGTACCTTTACTGTGCTGTTCCATTTGTCTGGCTAATGTATTGTAATAATTTCCATGCTGTGTATAATCTATTCTTTCATGCTCTCTGCTGTCACCTGGTAGCCTTTTCTGTATGGCAGCCTGTAACTTATTTAATTCTGGTACATGCCTTTCACTTCCTGTGCTGAGGTCACTGCTTCTTCTTCCTGTTAGCAGCCATTTTGTTTTCTTAGTTCTTTATGGGAGAGACACGCTTTGCACCGAGCTGTGAAAGGCATCAGTTTTCGACCACCCCACTCACTCCTGCTGGTCACACTTGCAGCCACACTTGGTGCTACGTCTTGCTGCACCTCGTTTCACCTGCATTTCTGGAGAAGTTACTGTATACCAATCATATGCTGTATGTCCAGATTTCCAAATAAACAAGTCTGGACTTCACAATCCCTGGTGTGCATCATCTCTCCAGACGCTGAACAGCACTGGTCCTGTCTGCTCTGCATGAGGAAGCGGAAGGTAGGAAAAACTCTCCCAGCCCCATTCAACTTCACCTCCATTCGCCTCATGTGGGGACAGAACACTTACTGTCAGGGTTCCTCAAGGTCCCATCCTAGGCCCCTCCTTTTCTCTTTGCACACCGCCCCTATTGGACAAACAATCAGTAGATTCGGTTGACACCCAATTATACACATCGTCTCCTGCCATCACGCCTGCATTACTACAAAATGCCAGTGATTGTATTTCCGCTGTCTCTAATATTATGTCATCCCTCTATGTAAAACTGAATCTGTCAAAAAACGAACTCCTTGTGTTTGCTCCCTTCACTCACCTACCTATGCCAGATGTTGACATTTCTGTGTATGGTTCCACCATTACTCCCCAGCAACATGCTCGCTGTCTTGGTGTCATATTTGATTCAGATCTTTCCTACACTCCCACATCCGATCACTGGCTCGCTCGTGTCACCTACACCTCAAAAACATCTCTTGAATTTGACCTTTTCTTACGAGTATCTTTGACTTGATAAAAACTCTTTTCGGTAGCTCTTTTTCATTCTTGTCTTTTCTATTGCCACTCTCTACTAATTGGTCTCCCTCTTACCAAACTCTCTCCTCTCCAATCTTTCCTGAATACTGCAGCCTCGATCATATTCCTTTCCAACCGCTTCACCAATACCTCTACCCTGTGCCAGTCGTTGCACTGATTGCCCATCCACTCCAGAGTTCAATATAAACTTATCACTCTCACTCACAAAGTGCTCTCCCCCGTTCAGCACCACCCTACATCATCTCAGTCTACCACCCTTCACGTTCCCTCTATTCTGCTAATGACCTAAAACCTAAATCCTCAATAATCTTAACTTCCCATTCCTGTCTCGAAGACTTCTCGCATTCTGCGCCAGTTCTTTGGAATGCACTATCCAGGATGATTCGATTAATACCCAGTACCCACAGTTTTAAACATGGCTTCAAATGCTTTTCTTTAGACTGGACTATTGCTCCACCTCACTTACCTAACTATCCCTGTTTTGCCCGTACAAAATTTTCTTCAAAATCATGACCCTTGTAGCATCTGTTCACACACCCTTTATGCTCCTAATAGCCCTCTGTGTCTGAACTGTAAACATACTGGCTGGTGACCGGTTCATGCCGCATTATGTGCCTACCCTATTTAGCATAGTATGGCTGTATCGTACAATATAAGCACATTTTATAATTTACCTTTCGTGTCTCCACTATTTCCTCATAGATTGTAAGATTGCGAGCAGGGCCCTCTCTCATTTTGGTATGAGTTATGTGCTATTTTGTAATGTCTTCATTGTACAAGTCCCCTTCTAAAATTAAAAAGTGCTGCGGAATATGTTGGCACTATAAAAATAAAAAGTATTATTACAATGGATTCAGGTCAGGTGATTGGCTTTATTTTCTTTCTCTGAAACCAATTGAATTTCCTTGGTTGTGTGTTTGGGATCATTGTCTTGCTGAATTGTCCACTCTCATTTCCTTTTCATCATCCTGGTAGATGGCATCAGATTTTTAACAAGAATGTCTCGGTACATTTGTCCACTCATCCTCCCTTCAATTATATGAAGTTTGCGAGCGCTGTATGTTGAAAATAGCCAAACACCATGATGTTCCCACCTCCAAATGTCACTGTCGTTATGGTGTTCTTGGGGTGATATGCACTTCCTCCAAACATGGTGTGTATTATGTCATCCAAAGAGTTAAATTTTGGGCTCATTTGATGATACTACATTCTCCCAGTATTTCACAGACTTGTCTAAATGTTGAGCAAACTTTAAATGCGCTTGAACATGCTTTTCGTTCAGCAATTGAGTCTTGCGTGGTGAGCGTGCATACAGGGCCATGAAGGTTGAGTGCATTACCTATAGCTTTCTTTGAAACAAATATATCTGCTGATTCCAGGTGCTTCTGTAGCTCTCTACAGATGCTCCTTGCCTCTTGGACAACTCTTCTGATAATTCTTCTCACTCTTCTGCATGAAATCTTGCGGGGAGCACCAGGTCGTGGCTGGTTTATGGTGAAATGATGTTTTCACTTCTGGATTATGGCTCCGACAGTGGTCACTGGAACTTTCAGTAATTTAGACATTCTTCTGTAACCAATGCCATCAGGATGAATACAAATAAATCAATAATTGGTTGTTATGTATCTACTAAATTATATAACCTATAAACATGATATACAACTGATTGCTCAAAGCAATGTAAATTACATTTATCAGAAAGTATTAAAAGCAGTTAAAATTAAAAGGGAAAAGGCTCCTCAAACTATTGCACTCTAGTGGAGTTACCATAAGATATTGCATAGGCCATCAAGTAAAAATGGATACAAAGGTATTAAACATGTTATTATAACTAAGACATGGCCATAGATTGCCTTTGATCATTAGTCCAAAATTGCAAACTAATAAGAATAAAGAAGAGCAGCACAGACTCAGATAAAGAGAGTGAACAGTGACTTCAACAAATTATTGTATAGAAACATAAGTAACAGATCACTTAGATCAATGCATAATGAAAAACCAAATGGTATGATCAATATCCTAAAGTGACTATTTCATCTGAAAAACCTGCTCAAATATCGCTGTGAAAAAAAAATAGCTTGTTTAACAATGACCATATAAGAAAAAACGAGCTGGAAAATGGTCACCATTAAAATATAATACATGATGAAGGCTGCAAAAGGTTATACAATGCCATCAGTACATTTTGCAACAATAAGGTTATGAAGGTCTTGAGACAGCTCACTTTTTTTACTTGTGTGGCTCCATGGTAATGAGACAGCTTTTTATAGGCCATCAGTTGAACCAGCTGATATTTTTTTTCATTACTTTCTAATTACTGACAGATTTCAGCTGGTGTCATGACTTTCCATCACTTTTTGCACATCTATTTCTTCATGTATTCAATACTTTTCCCCTCTGTCATTTTTCATTTTTACACATAACTTAATTTATGGACATCTATAGTTTGATTTCTTTGCCTGTGTGGATTGGATGGGTTGTTACAGACATTATTACTATTATTTATTATTAAAGTGCCATTTATTCCATGGCGCTTTACATGTGAGGACGGGTATACATAATAAATACAAGTACAGTAATCTTAAACAATACAAGTCAGGACTGGTACAAGAGGAGAGAGGAACCTGTCTGCGAGGGCTCACAATCTGCAAGGGATGGGTGAGGATACAGTAGGTGAGGGCAGAGCTGGTCGTGCAGACAGCTGGTGAGAATTTCATGTCAATAGCACCTTTAGAAATATATTTGCTTAGAAAATTAGTGATAAGTTCAATACTTACTTCACCAGCTGTAATTGAAATTCTGATACATAATTGCTTAAATACTGTATTGTAAAATCATCATAGTGGATACACTCTAGCTACCATTGTTGTTAAGCTGCAATATCCTAACTATTTGCATTAGGTAACATTTACTATAGCTATCAGTTTTATGGACGAAGAACATCTCCATTTATGTCTGGGAGGGTTTTGCAGTAGTCTTTGTTGATGCATGCCTGAAATACATTTCTTGCAAAGAGCTTTCTTTACTATGGATTTTTACAGTAAGAAAGAGAAGATTACCTGAGTGTGCCTTCCCAGACATTACACCCCTGTAACTAATAAAAAGGCAATTCCTCCAGCAGCTGTTCTTACAATGTGATTACATAACCTATATTTCCACTTCGTTTCATGCTCAGATCACAACAAAAAAATAAGATGTGCTGCTGCAATGCAAACGCTAATAAACAAGATGACGTCAAATTCTGTAGACACCATCCCAAAATTGGGACCAAATTAATCTGAAGGGTCCACTGCGCTTTTGCACCATTATTCCATCGTAGCCATTAAAAGCAGTGCTTTATTTTCCGGATCAGTGGGGGTCTAGATGTCAGACTCCCACCAGTCATATATTAAGCAAAACTGGATATAAATAATACAAATGGCAAATGAATAAGCCAACCAGGATAACCTCAATTGTAATGAAGTGCAGTAGTGACCAAAACCCCTTACCCACCAGCACACGCCATAGTCAATAAGCCAAAGTCACGGATCACACTGCCCCGTACCCCAACGTACGTTTCGCGTAAGCTTCGTCAGCGGGGGAGATCAGTGGATCCGGGTCAGTGGGGGTCTAGATGTCAGACTCCTACCAGTCATAAACTGATGCTATGTATACTAATGATATGCCATGAGAATACATCTTTAAGCTGAGTAGTTAATCAGTTGCGCAACTTAAGGGTAAAAGTGGAAGAGCTAAAGTCAGATAAAATCAGACCAAAATAGCTGGGGCATGTGTGTCCTAGATTTGTGGGCTCAAGAATATCTCAGGCTAAAAAAAAAGACTAGACGCTTGGACCATAAGATTAAGATAACAAAAGGAGTATTCTAGTTTCAGCTAATAAAAGTTATTCATTGTATGCTGAAAAGTTTTACAATTCTCCATTATGCTTTGAACTTATTACTGCGAGTCTTCAAGATTTCTGCTTGATTTCATTCAAAAGGAACTTTCATTATTTACTTCTAATGAATAGAAAATTGGTCCTGCTTATTTAGCCCCTTAAAGGGAATCTGTCAGAGGGCTCATCCCTCTAAGCCGTCTAAATGATCATGCAGGTCATAGAAAGCTAAATAAAATGATACCTTGATATCTGCAATCTCATGTTTTATTTCAGAGTAATCCACATTTTTCTAAATATATACAGTAAATGAGCTGTTAAGATCTGTGGATCAGATCTAGATCTCCCTGAGAATCTGCCTCCAGAGCTTGTTTTAAATGAAAGGGGGAGTTACCAGTGTGAGACATGTAATAATTGAAGGTCGGCTCTCCTGATCTACATGTCTCACACTGGTAACTCCTTTTTTAATTAAAAATAATCTCTGGAGGCAGATTCTCAGTGAGATCTATGTCTGGCCATAGATCTTAACAGCTTATTTACATATTAAAGGGGGTGGTCTGAAACGAACACTGATTTAATCCTAAATGTATGCCTATTTATTGTAATAATCTAATTGTCTTTCTAGTATACTTTAAAAATATACTACCATTCCCTCTCTACTTTAGCTAACTGCTTTATTTTTCCCCCAAATTCTTGTTTGATGAGTCTTTGTTTGAGAACCCTCAGTGTATGCTGGGATACTCAAACAAGATGTCATCAGAGAGTCAGAGACTGCGGTCACTGACTCAGGCTCTGCTCCCTCTCTGAAATGAAGCGTCATTGGTAACCTCCATTATTAGAGGCTGTGCTGGTGCCTGCTGTACTGAGCATAAGTCGGTTGTCAATTCCATTGTATGCTCAGTAGGATCTTGTCAAGGTGCAATATTCTTTTTAATGCACAGTTAGAGAGCGCTCTCTCGCTGGCTCTGAGAGCTGGAAAGAGAGCTCAGTCAGTGTGCATTGTAAGGAGATAGCCTGGAGAACAGCAAAAGCAGAGACCAGCCCTGAGAAACTATCATCACTCTTGGGAGATGGGGATGATCTCTGCATTTCCTGTTTGTTGGGTTCTCTCCTCAAAGTAAGTACACCAGCCTCATCTGGTCTAAAATATCTCTCTAATAATGAATGCAGTCTTTATTCTGAAATCTGATGACCTATCCACTTTGCTAGATCTGAAGTTGTCAAACATCTTACTCTTTGTTCAAGAGTTCATGGAGAATGCTGTACAAAGGATCATTTGGAACAAGGAGGATTGGTACAATGCTGAACATAAAAAAGAATGGAAGTCTGAGTGAGCTTCAGTATAAGTTTTTGTCTATGATTATGACACACCTATAATTTGTGTCTTCTCTCTGTGGATATAATATATGGATTTCACTTCCTCGCCTGTCTCTTCTCTTTAATTTAGAGGAACCGCTTAAAGCTATAAAGATCTTTTTGTTGTGGGAAATAAACTGTCATTATAAGAAAGTAAAGCCTTTACTCTTAACAACACGGAAGAAGAGAGTAAATTTCTATCATAATATAGGGTATTAACAATTTGCAAAAGGCAAATGATCAACATCGGGACTGGGCACATTGTCTGCATTTTTCACTGTCCATATTAGGTTACGGTAACAGAAACTATAAGATTGATCTATTAAAGAAAAGAGTCACAGACTATGTATAAATAAAAGTATTTACATTTTCAAAACGTATTAAACACAAAACAGTCATTGGATAACACAGCAAAGTTATAATTAGGTAGCTATAATAGCGCTTTGATGAATTTAAAGGGAATCTGTCAGTAGGACCAACCCTACTAAGCCGTCTATATGGACATGTAGGTCATAGGTAGCTGAATAAAATGTTACCTGTGAGCAATGTTTTATTCCAGAGAAATTCATTTTTTTCTTATATATAACTACTGAGCTGTAGGAGCTCTATGGGCCGGACACTGATGTCGCTGAGAATCTGCCTCCAGAGATTATTATAAATGACAAAGTGTGTGACAGAGTGATGTGTAATGGCCGCTCTGCTCTCCTGATCTCACTGCAGAGCTGTGTGTGATTATACCTGACACATCTGCAGATTCATCTCAGTGCTTCAGCTTCCAGCTCACAGTCAGACAGTGTTGCAATATTGTTTCAGTACAGCAGAACTGTGAGAGCTGAAGCTGCTAATGTGTTTGTAATGAGACGTTTAGTTCTGCTGTCCTGTGTAAGTTATTTGTCTCACACTGGTAATTCTCCCTTTTATTAAAAGAAATCTCTGGAGGCAAATTTTTAGGTAGATTTATATCTGGCCATAGCTCTTAACAACTCATTTACATATAAGAAAAATGTGGATTTCTCTGGAATAAAACATTGGATTGCAGAAATCAAGGTATCATTATATTTATTTATTTATTTTACTCATTTACAGTGCAGACCAAAAGTTTGGACACACCTTCTCATTTAAAGATTTTTCTGTTTTTTCATGACTATGAAAATTGTACATTCACACTGAAGGCATCAAAACTATGAATTAACACATGTGGAATTATATACTTAACAAAAAAGTGTGTAACAACTGAAAATATGTCTTATATTCTAGGTTCTTCAAAGTAGCCACCTTTTGCTTTGATGACTGCCTTGTACACTCTTGGCATTCTCTTGATGAGCTTCAAGAGGTAGTCACCGGGAATGGTTTTCACTTCACGGGTGTGCCCTGTCAGGTTTAATAAGTTGGATTTCTGGCCTTATAAATGGGGTTGGGACCATCAGTTGTGTTGTGCAGAAGTCTGGTGGATACACAGCTGATAGTCCTACTGAATAGACTGTTAGAATTTGTATTATGGCAAGAAAAAAGCAGCTAAGTAAAGAAAAACGAGTGGCCATCATTACTTTAAGAAATGAAGGTCAGTCAGTCTGAAAAATTGGGAAAACTTTGAAAGTGTCCCCAAGTGCAGTTGCAAAAACCATCAAGCACTACAAAGAAACTGGCTCACATGAGGACCGCCCCAGGAAAAGAAGACCAAGAGTCACCTCTGCTTCTGAGGATAAGTTTATCCGAGTCACCAGCCTCAGAAAACGCAGGTTTACAGCAGCTCAGATTAGAGACCAGGTCAATGCCACACAGAGTTCTAGCAGCAGACACATCTCTACAACAACTGTTAAGAGGAGACTTTGTGCAGCAGGCCTTCATGGTAAAATAGCTGCTAGGAAACCACTGCTAAGGACAGGCAACAAGCAGAAGAGACTTGTTTGGGCTAAAGAACACAAGGAATGAACATTAGACCAGTGGAAATCTGTGCTTTGGTCTGATGAGTCCAAATTTGAGATCTTTGGTTCCAACCACCGTGTCTTTATGCGATGCAGAAAAGGTGAACGGATGGACTCTACATGCCTGGTTCACATTGTGAAGCATGGAAGAGGAGGTGTGATGGTGTGGGGGTGCTTTGCTGGTGACACTGTTGGGGATTTATTCAAAATTGAAGGCATACTGAACCAGCATGGCTACCACAGCATCTTGCAGCGGCATGCTATTCCCTCCGGTTTGCGTTTAGTTGGACCATCATTTATTTTTCAACAGGACAATGACCCCAAACACACCTCCAGGCTGTGTAAGGGCTATTTGACCAAGAAGGAGAGTGATGGGGTGCTACGCCAGATGACCTGGCCTCCACAGTCACCAGACCTGAACCCAATCGAGATGGTTTGGGGTGAGCTGGACCGCAGTGAAGGCAAAAGGGCCAACAAGTGCTAAACATCTCTGGGAACTCCTTCAAGACTGTTGGAAGACCATTTCCGGTGCCTACCTCTTGAAGCTCATCAAGAGAATGCCAAGAGTGTGCAAAGCAGTCATCTAAGCAAAAGGTGGCTACTTTGAAGAACCTAGAATATAAGACATATTTTCAGTTTTCACACTTTTTTGTTTAGTATATAATTCCACATGTGTTAATTCATAGTTTTGATGCCTTCAGTGTGAATGTACAATTTTCATAGTCATGAAAAAACAGAAAAATCTTTAAATGAGAAGGTGTGTCCAAACTTTTGGTCTGTACTGTATACAGCACCATTAATGCCACAGCGCTTTACAGACATTATTGGCACTGTCCCCGATGGGGCTCACAATCTATATTCCCTAACAGTATGTCTTTGGAATGTGGGAGAAAACCAGATAACCGGAGGAAACCCACGCAAACACGGGGAGAACATACAAACTCCTTGCAGATGTTGTCCTTGGTGGGATTTGAACCCAGGACCCTTGCGCCATTTTCAGCTTTCTGTGACCTACATGCCCATATAGACTGCTTAGGAGGGTTGATCTTACTGACCGATTCTCTTTAATAGCGAATCAACCCCAGTATGGTAAGTGTAATGCAACTGATAGATCAAAATTGAATAACACCTGCATATTATTTTATCCATAATGTAAGTAAATGTACGATAACGCAGCAGGACTCCCCAATTCTTTCTTATTGGGTAACCTTGCTGAGTTATATTATAGAATTTTTCTTGCTTGAGAGAAATGGTTGGGTCTTCTAAGCTATCTGAAGCTTTGTTTTGCGTTAAATTGTTTCGGTGCAATTCAATTTTATTGTCTGAATATGATGTATTGATCCTGAAGCTGACATCTCTACTTCTAAGTTATCCTCAAATAAATAATTCAGTTTTTGGCATACACAGATATGGACTGACAGTTCTTGAAGGTCTACAGTACAGCAAATGGACATCAGGGAGGGTGTTCCTTGTTGAGACCCTTCTATACAGACAGCCACACTGGAGGAGTAGATCCTTTATGTATTACATAGATGACCACATGTCAATGGCCACCAAGTTAAACCTCATTTTTACTGCAATGGATGCCATATAGGAATTGTTGTGGTTGTGTGAGCAGGTTGGGGGATGCAGTAATGGACGGGAGGCAGAGGAAGGGTTAACGTACAGTACAGACCAAAGGTTTGGACACACCTTCTCATTTAAAGATGTTTCTGTATTTTCATGACTATGAAAATTGTAAATTCACACTGAAGGCATCAAAACTATGAATTAACACATGTGGAATTACTGTATATACTTAACAAAAAAATGTGAAACTACTGAAAATATTTCTTATATTCTAGGTTCTTCAAAGTAGCCACCTTTTGCTTTGATGACTGCTATGCACACTCTTGGCATTCTCTTGATGAGCTTCAAGAGGTAGTCACCAGAAGTGAAGGGATATTTTAGGAACACTCTGCGTCTCCTCTACTTGGTCAGGATATCTTGAAATGCAAGGGTGTAACATATTCCGATGTACAACCCGAGTAGGAGCATCCACTTCTCTCTCAGGTTGGATTTCATAGACGGGGCCTTCTGAGCTGACTCTTTGTTTCACCTGATATGGAGTCTTCTCCCACCAGTACTCCAACTTACCCTGTGGGCATTTGTCTCAGACTAACACACAGTCCCCTGCCTGGAGAGCTGTCCCTCGCAGAGGAGCTTTTTCTGGATGTTCAAGTTCCCGATACTTAGTCTGCACGAGTCGAAGCAGCGTCTGCAAACGATGACTATGTTCTGGGACCCAGGTGGACACTCCTGTCCATGGGTAGTCCTCTTCTGGATCCAACTCCAACTCGGTGATCTCCCTTCCTGGCCGGCCAAACAGCAGGGTGTATGGCATGTATCCAGTGGTGCGATGTACTCGGTTGTTGTAGACAAAACGAGTTTAGCCACAAACTCAGGCCAGCAAATTTTTCTGTCTTCTTCCAGTGTTCTTAACATTTGAGTCAAAGTGCGGTTGAATCTTTCACAGGCTCCGTTTCCTTGAGGGTGATAAGGTGTTGTCCATGATTTGTCAATTTGATACATGCGATGTAATTCTTCCATCACTCGCCCTGGAAACAGGCGCCTTGTTCAGAGTGGATTCTCTTCAGGCAGCCGTACACTCAGATGACGTCTCTGCAGATGGCTTGAGCCGTTGATTCAACAGTCTGATCCCGGGTCGAGTCACCACAGCAAATTTGGTAAAGTGGTAAGTCATCACTAGACAATGTTCGTATCCAAGATGAGCTAGGCCTATGGTCAGGTAATCTATCATCAACACTTCTACGGGAGCTGTAGTTACGATGGTCTGTGTGGGAGCGCTCTGTTCTGGAGGTTTAGCTAACTCGCAGCTTCTACAGTGTTGACAGGCTTCCTCTACCACACTTTTTAGTCGAGGATGAAAGACTAACTTCTGCAGCTACTGAAATGGTTTTTCTTGGCTAAAATGGTCTCTCTCATGCGCCTCTGTAGTCACCGTGTGTAGCAGTGTTTCAGGGAGCACCACTTACCAGGTAACCCTCAGTTCCCGGTGTAACTGGATCTTCCGATACAAGAGACCATATTTCAGCTGGAGCCTTTCCCACTATCAAAGGATTTGCAAAGTCCCCGAGGACAGCGCATCTCTTTCTCTTTTACTGGGAAGTTGTTACAGAGCCACCCACTTTCTTATTTGAGCGAGTTCCCCATCTTTCTGCTGAAGTCGGTCCCACTCATCACAGGAACGTCCCAGGATGCCTTCCCTAGATGCCGCCTGAATATGCTCCTGCATGGCCGCCAACGTACTGGTGGAATCACGGAACTCCGTGATCACTTCAGCCTCCAGTTACTCGTCCCGATTGGGCCCAGGGTGCTCATGTGTCACTCTGGACAAGGCATCTGTGTGGGTGTTTTCAGTTCCTCTCCTGTAAGTGATCTTATAATGAAATTTGGCCATCCAAACCACCCAGTGCTGCTCCATAAAAGCTGGCTCTATCTGAACTTCAACTCCTTCTAGAGGGGTACAGGCTCGCATGGGCAGAGTTAGCACGGTCTGACCCGGTGGTAGAACAAGGTTAGCTGCGGCTGGAAAGTTCACTTTTCCCAGAGTTTTTCCATTACTTGAGGTTTCTTGGGCGTGCGCTACCTGGATCAACTGCTGGAACAATCTCCTTTCGGGGGGTGCGAGGGCACCACTGGCTCAGGAACTCATCTGCGGACTCGTTGATAATAAGATTTCCGAGTTCCTTTAACACGTTCATTCCCAGAGTCACAGTAGGGCCATTGCAAGCAGCGTCGGACTGGAACATCTTGGGCCCACCAGAGAAAATCATTCTTGGGGCCCACTATGTAGCTACATAGAAATAAATACAAGACCACAAATTGTGCAGTAAAACACACTAATATCAGGGTATAATATAAGGTAGTACATGTCTTAATTATGTAGCAGGAGTTGGGGTAGCCTCCCTCATAGATTATAAAGCAGCCCCCTCATAGGGGATAATGCTGCCCCCCATAGGGGATAATGCTGCCCCCCTCATAGGGTATAATGCTGCCCCCCTCATAGAG
Source organism: Oophaga sylvatica (assembly GCA_033576555.1). Lineage (NCBI taxonomy): Eukaryota > Metazoa > Chordata > Amphibia > Anura > Dendrobatidae > Oophaga > Oophaga sylvatica. Next base: position 71,959,088 of record JARQOD010000002.1, on the reverse strand, counting down.
GATAATGCTGCCCCCCCTCATAGGGTATAATGCTATATATATATATATATATATATATATAAAGGATAGATAATAGATACCAGGAGAATCAAATGTCCCACAAGTCTAGTGTCTATGTGTCCTCTCGTTTAGGCCGAAATCATTGGTGGGGCCGTACTCTGTTTGGTTGACACCAGTTCCTAAGTAACCACTATGCCAGAGATATACTTCAGGCGACATTTCTCTGCAGCGATGCGGCTTGAATGGGGCCCAGTAATAAAGTTGACGGCTGCTAATCAACTACCCATCCCGGTCACAGGTGTGGTCTGGATGCAAATAACCGTGTGTGACAAAAACGTGAGTCAGAAAGGAGTGGTGTTAACCGCGGGAGACCCTTGCAATCAGGGTCGGACTGGCCCACCGGAGAACCGGAGGATTCTCCGGTGGGCCCTAGCATCTGTTTCGTCCTGTGGAAGTAGATGAGCAGCGTCCCGACGGCAGCGGTGAGTCTCTGATGTCTATCACGGGGTCCTGGATCTGGAATGAAGCATAAGGAGAGGATCACAGTTCAAGGCCTTGCTGGGGCTCAACGTAGCCCGACAGATATGCACTGGGGAGTCAGAATACAGTTCACGGTAACAACCCCGGTCTTTCTTAGGCAGCCTGCGAGCGGTACTCACGGGCCCGTAGCGCTTGGCGCCTTGCATTGTGGGAGCCACCGGACACTCAGCCAGTCTCTGATCACTGTCAATAAGTGATCGCGTGTGCGCTGCAGCACGGGCCTGCTCTGCGGCGGTGCTCAAGGGACGGAGCACAGCCTTCTCCCTGCCGCGCGCTTGTCATGTGTGCATCGCCACGAAGATCGTCGCGGTTGCACATTCTGACTTCTCACAGCTGAGTTGCTGTTTCTTTGTGTTTGGCAGTTAGGGAGTTAATTCTGTCTGTGCTCAGTTCTGGGACTGGGTGCAGTTTCTCCTGGCTGCAATTAATTATTTGTTGATTGGTTTCCTTTAAATCTCTGGTTGTCTGTGTTGGGAGTTGCCAGTGAAATTCTTCATGCAGACCACAGATAGGATTGTATCTGTATAGACTTAAGTTAAAGAGCTCCTTAGTTGTTTTAAGCTCACCTTGCTTAGAGTTTAATATCCCAGATCATTTATGTTCCTTCTGTGTTTGAGTGTGTATGCAAGTCTGTGTTTTCTCCAGTCTGTCTTATATGTCTAATCTGTGTAGTTAGCAGAGATCAGCCCATATCCCTTTGGTGGTAATCAGAATCCTTCTTAGGACTGATTACAGGGTTCAGGGACTGATAGGAGACAGGGTTAGGCTGGAGACTTGGACCTCTGAACCATTATCAGTACCTCCAAGGTGAGGGATTAGTTAGGACCCCAGTTTAGGGTCAGGTTAGACCCCCGGTCCTCCTCTTTCCTGTGACAGTGTATCAAGTCCTCAAGATTAACCCTGAGTTCAACGGATATCGTGTCAGGTAAATCTATTCTATATTTACATGCTGATGTTGCTAATCTATATGTTGTATAGAGTGTTGTTCTTTTAAGAATAGTTTACTGACATCGTACACATATCATAAGACCGCGTGACATTTTCACTGGCCCATAAAATTATTCCCAGTTGCCATGGATCCAGTAGCCCAGCTGGCTCTGCAGTTGCAGGGATTATCCATGGAGCTGACGGACATTAAGTCCAAAGTTTTGTCTCCCTCGGAGAAAACCAGATTTGAACCTAAAGTAGCTCTCCCGGACAGGTTCACTGGTGGGCGAGACAAATTTTTTACCTTCAGGGAAGCATGTAAATTGTATTTTCGGCTTCGGCCTCGATCATCAGGGAGTGAAGAGCAGAGAGTGGGAATTGTTATCTCGCTCCTACAAGGGGACCCTCAATCCTGGGCCTTTTCCCTTCCTCCGGGATCCCGGCTCTACAGTCAGTAGATCGATTTTTTACTGCCCTGGGTTTGGTATATGATGACCCAGATCGGGTCTCTCTTGCTGAGACAAAATTACGTAAGATACAGCAGGGAGATCGTCCGGCGGAGGAATTTGCTTCTGAGTTCCGTAGATGGGCCACAGATACTCAGTGGAATGACCCAGCTCTTAGAAGCCAGTTTTGTCATGGGCTTTCTGACAAATTAAAGGACGTTTTGGCTCAGTATGATTCTCCTCCATCACTGGAGGCTGCTATGGCCCTAGCTATCCGTACTAATAGACGGCTCCGGGAGAGGTGCGAAGTAACTCCGCCCCCTGTTGTTACTCCACCTACTACTAAAGTCCCTTATGTTGAGGTTCCCCTTGTCTGTTCGGAGGAGCCTATGCAGTTGGGAGGGACATCATTTCGTAGGAGGGGATTGGCGGTACGCCGCAGGACTAGAAGGTGTTTCTTCTGCGGGAAAGAGGGACATTTTGTTGGGGGATGTCCATCCCGTGCCTTGTTGAGCAAAAAGTCGCCGGAAAACTGTTAATCCCAGGTTGTGTGGTGGACGACAACCTGGGAGTATGTATTTCGTCCGCTAGTTCTTCTCAGTTCCTTGTACCAGTGGAGGTGGTGGTTGGTACGAGAGTGGAGAGATTTTCTGTTCTTCTTGATAGTGGGTCCGGGCTAATCTGGTTGACGCTCAGTTTGCTCAGGCTCAAGGTATGCATCTGAGTGTATTGGTCAAACCGATCCCTATATTCTCCATTGACGCCAGGCCTCTCGGCCAAGGTAGCTTTGTTCATGAGGTTCATAACATTGACCTTCGGGTAGGGGCAATACATAGGGAACTATTATCTTGTTATGTGTTGGAGGGTCTACCTACTCCTATTGTGTTGGGACTTCCTTGGTTGGTTAAACATAACCCTGTGATTAATTGGCAGTCCAGAGATATAAGCCAAAGGGGGGAGTTTTGCAAAAGTAACTGCATGAACACAGTCATCAGTGTGGTCGTGCCTAGTACTTTGCCTCCTTTTTTGGAGGACTTTGGGGATGTGTTCTCTGAGGAGGGGTGTCAGGAGTTGCCTCCTCATCGCGTGTATGACTGCTCTATTAATTTACTTCCTGATGCTAAGTTACCTAAAGCTAGGTTATATAACCTTTCTGGTCCTGAGAGGCAGGCTATGAAAGATTATATTTCGGAAAGTCTGGCCAAAGGGCATATTAGACCTTCATCTTCCCCAGTGGGCCGCGGGGTTCTTCTTTGTGAAGAAAAAAGATGGAGGCCTACGCCCTTGCTTGGATTTCCGCGAACTTAATTGGATTACTGTTCGAGATCCGTATCCACTCCCTCTGATTCCTGATCTCTTCAATCAAATTGTTGGCGCCAAATGGTTCTCTAAATTGGATCTCAGGGGGGCGTATAATCTGATTAGGATAAAAGAGGGGGATGAGTGGAAAACGGCGTTTAACACGCCGGAGGGACATTATGAGAACCTTGTCATGCCTTTTGGTCTGACTACTGCACCAGCAGTATTCCAACATTTTGTTAATGACATTTTTCGTCATCTGGTGGGGCTGTTTGTGGTCGTATATTTGGATGACATTTTAATTTACTCACCAGATCTTGTGTCTCACCAGGAGCATGTGAGACAGGTGTTGCAGATCTTGCGAGACAATAAACTATACGCCAAACTGGAAAAGTGTGTATTCGCCGTACAGGAACTTCAGTTTTTGGGTTTCTTGGTGTCAGCCTCCAGTTTCCGTATGGACCCTGAAAAGGTGAGAGCAGTGCTTGAATGGGATCAGCCAGAGGATCTTAAGGCTCTGCAGCGTTTTCTGGGGTTTGCTAACTACTACCGGAAATTTATTTGTAATTTCTCATCTGTTGTCAAACCTCTCACTGACATGACAAGAAAAGGGACGGATTTTTCTAAATGGTCGGACAAAGCTTGCCAAGCTTTTTCCTCTTTGAAAAAATGTTTTGCTTCGGCACCCGTTCTCATCCAACCAGATGCATCACAGCCGTTCGTTGTGGAGGTGGACGCGTCTGACGTAGGGGTGGGTGCAATATTGTCCCAGGGTCCGTCCCCTGGTAAATGGCATCCGTGCGCTTTCTTTTCTAAAAAATTGTCGTCCGCCGAAAGGAATTATGATATCGGCAATAGGGAACTTTTGGCCATTAAGTTGGCTTTTGAAGAATGGCGTCACTTTTTGGAGGGGGCAGTCCACCCGGTCACCGTCATTACTGATCACAAGAACCTGCTGTATTTGGAATCTGCTAAGCGTCTGAATTCCAGACAAGCTCGATGGTCGTTGTTTTTTACCAGGTTTAATTTTGTTGTCACTTATCGCCCTGGATCTAAGAATGTTAAGGCGGATGCCTTGTCTCGCAGTTTCCCAGGGGCCGGGAAAATGGATGACCCGATTCCTATCCTTCAGGAGGGGGTGGTAGTGTCGGCTGTATGTTCTGAGCTTGAGGAGGAGGTGTTAGAGGCTCAGGGGGACGCCCCTGCAGGACCTCCAGGGAGACTGTTTGTCCCAAATCAGTTGAGACAAAAGGTTATTGAGGCACATCATAATTCTGCTTTAGCAGGACATCCAGGGAGTAAGGCTACTTTAGATCTCCTTTCTCGCCGGTTTTGGTGGCCTAACGTTAATAAAGATGTTTTAACTTTTGTCGCGTCCTGTGGGGTTTGTGCTCGCTCTAAGACCCCTCATACCCGTCCGTCTGGGACCCTCTTACCCTTGAAACTTCCGGAGCGTCCATGGACTCATTTGTCTATGGACTTCATCACGGACCTTCCTCAGTCGTCAGGGAAGACTGTCATACTGGTGGTTGTTGACAGGTTCAGTAAGATGGCACATTTCATTGCTCTTCCTGCCCTCCCTAATGCTAAAACTCTGGCGCAGGTGTTCATTGGGGAGATTGTGAGACTTCATGGGTTGCCTTCTGATGTGGTGTCAGATAGGGGGTCTCAGTTTGTGTCCAAGTTTTGGAGGGCATTTTGTTTACGTCGGGGGATGCAATTGTCATTTTCCTCGGCTTTTCATCCGCAGACCAATGGTCAGACAGAGCGTCTGAATCAAAGCCTAGAGACTTATCTTCGGTGTTTTGTCTCAGAGAACCAGGAGGACTGGTCTTCTTTCTTGCCTCTGGCAGAGTTCGCTCTTAACAACAGGCGGAGCGAGTCCACTGGTAAGTCCCCGTTTTTTGGGGCATATGGTTTTCATCCCCAGTTTTGTACATTCAATGGGGGGGCCCCTTCTGGGGTTCCTGAGGAGGAGCGTTTCTCGTCGTCACTTGCTTCAGTGTGGAGAGGTGTATTGAATAATCTGAGTGCTATGGGGAACCATTATAAACGTATGGCTGATAGGAGGAGAGTTTCTGGTCCAGATCTTAATGTGAACGATCTGGTATGGTTGTCTACCAGGAATATAAAACTTAAAGTTCCCTCCTGGAAGCTGGGCCCCAGATTCATCGGGCCGTACAGGATCAGTTCCATAATTAATCCTGTGGCATTTCGTCTGGACCTCCCTCCTACGTTTAAAATCCACAATGTGTTCCACAAGTCATTACTTAAGAGGTACGTGGCACCAGTCATACCATCACCTCTACCTCCTCCTCCAGTGGTGGTCAATGGTAACTTGGAGTTTCAAGTGTCAAAGATCATTGACTCACGTCTGAATCGCCGGTCCCTTCAGTACTTGGTGCATTGGAAGGGGTATGGTCCAGAGGAGAGGACGTGGGTTCCTGCGTCTGACATTAACGCAGATCGTTTGGTGCGGACCTTCCACAGAACTCACCCGGGCAAACCTGGCCCTGAGGGTCCGGAGGCCCCTCGTAGAAGGGGGGGTACTGTCATGTGTGCATCGCCACGAAGATCGTCGCGGTTGCACATTCTGACTTCTCACAGCTGAGTTGCTGTTTCTTTGTGTTTGGCAGTTAGGGAGTTAATTCTGTCTGTGCTCAGTTCTGGGACTGGGTGCAGTTTCTCCCGGCTGCAATTAATTATTTGTTGATTGGTTTCCTTTAAATCTCTGGTTGTCTGTGTTGGGAGTTGCCAGTGAAATTCTTCATGCAGACCACATTTAGGATTGTATCTGTATAGACTTAAGTTAAAGAGCTCCTTAGTTGTTTTAAGCTCACCTTGCTTAGAGTTTAATATCCCAGATCATTTATGTTCCTTCTGTGTTTGAGTGTGTATGCAAGTCTGTGTTTTCTCCAGTCTGTCTTATATGTCTAATCTGTGTATTTAGCAGAGATCAGCCCATATCCCTTTGGTGGTAATCAGAATCCTTCTTAGGACTGATTACAGGGTTCAGGGACTGATAGGAGACAGGGTTAGGCTGGAGACTTGGACCTCTGAACCATTATCAGTACCTCCAAGGTGAGGGATTAGTTAGGACCCCAGTTTAGGGTCAGGTTAGACCCCCTGTCCTCCTCTTTCCTGTGACAGTGTATCAAGTCCTCAAGATTAACCCTGAGTTCAACGGATATCGTGTCAGGTAAATCTATTCTATATTTACATGCTGATGTTGCTAATCTATATGTTGTATAGAGTGTTGTTCTTTTAAGAATAGTTTACTGACATCGTACACATATCATAAGACCGCGTGACAGCGCTGTCTCTTTCCGCCAAGTCTCCCTGCTTCCGTGCGTGCTCAGGCTTTTTTTTAGCTTAGCCACACCCCCGCTGGCAAGTGCAAAGGTTGGTCCGGGTCCAGTTCTCTAAGCTTTCCCTCGGACAACAAGGGAGACAGCCCCAACAGTTCCGGACCCGGCGTGAAAGAGGTACTCCCGATCCGGTCCTTCTTCTTACAGTTGGCACAGAGTGGGTATTTGTATGGTAACCAGGTTTATACGTTGCTTTTTTATTTATTGTACACAGAATTATATGAAAAAGAATGCAGAATGCACCTTCAGTCCTCGTCTACTGTACTTTTTTTTAACAAGAAGATGAAAGGAAGGTCAGTGTAGGAATATAGTCATAAATTCACTCTCTCTTCCCTCCTTACTTCTCACAACAAATAAAATATTCGCTGTCACCATAACAAAGCGTAGTATATCCTTCTCTCCACCGCAGGGCTCTTTAGTTTAAACAACAGTTCCCTTAAGTGTAGGTAACTCCGCCCCCTGTTGTTACTCCACCTACTACTAAAGTCCCTTATGTTGAGGTTCCCCTTGTCTGTTCGGAGGAGCCTATCAGTTGGAGGGGACATCATTTCGTAGGAGAGGATTGGCGGTACGCCGCAGGACTAGAAGGTGTTTCTTCTGCGGGAAAGAGGGACATTTTGTTGGGGGATGTCCATCCCGTGCCTTGTTGAGCAAAAAGTCGCCGGAAAACTGTTAATCCCAGGTTGTGTGGTGGACGACAACCTGGGAGTATGTATTTCGTCCGCTAGTTCTTCTCAGTTCCTTGTACCAGTGGAGGTGGTGGTTGGTACGAGAGTGGAGAGATTTTCTGTTCTTCTTGATAGTGGGTCCGGGGCTAATCTGGTTGACGCTCAGTTTGCTCAGGCTCAAGGTATGCATCTGAGTGTATTGGTCAAACCGATCCCTATATTCTCCATTGACGCCAGGCCTCTCGGCCAAGGTAGCTTTGTTCATGAGGTTCATAACATTGACCTTCGGGTAGGGGCAATACATAGGGAACTATTATCTTGTTATGTGTTGGAGGGTCTACCTACTCCTATTGTGTTGGGACTTCCTTGGTTGGTTAAACATAACCCTGTGATTAATTGGCAGTCCAGAGATATAAGCCAATGGGGTGAGTTTTGCAAAAGTAACTGCATGAACACAGTCATCAGTGTGGTCGTGCCTAGTACTTTGCCTCCTTTTTTGGAGGACTTTGGGGATGTGTTCTCTGAGGAGGGGTGTCAGGAGTTGCCTCCTCATCGCGTGTATGACTGCTCTATTAATTTACTTCCTGATGCTAAGTTACCTAAAGCTAGGTTATATAACCTTTCTGGTCCTGAGAGGCAGGCTATGAAAGATTATATTTCGGAAAGTCTGGCCAAAGGGCATATTAGACCTTCATCTTCCCCAGTGGCCGCGGGGTTCTTCTTTGTGAAGAAAAAAGATGGAGGCCTACGCCCTTGCTTGGATTTCCGCGAACTTAATCGGATTACTGTTCGAGATCCGTATCCACTCCCTCTGATTCCTGATCTCTTCAATCAAATTGTTGGCGCCAAATGGTTCTCTAAATTGGATCTCAGGGGGGCGTATAATCTGATTAGGATAAAAGAGGGGGATGAGTGGAAAACGGCGTTTAACACGCCGGAGGGACATTATGAGAACCTTGTCATGCCTTTTGGTCTGACTACTGCACCAGCAGTATTCCAACATTTTGTTAATGACATTTTTCGTCATCTGGTGGGGCTGTTTGTGGTCGTATATTTGGATGACATTTTAATTTACTCACCAGATCTTGTGTCTCACCAGGAGCATGTGAGACAGGTGTTGCAGATCTTGCGAGACAATAAACTATACGCCAAACTGGAAAAGTGTGTATTCGCCGTACAGGAACTTCAGTTTTTGGGTTTCTTGGTGTCAGCCTCCGGTTTCCGTATGGACCCTGAAAAGGTGAGAGCAGTGCTTGAATGGGATCAGCCAGAGGATCTTAAGGCTCTGCAGCGTTTTCTGGGGTTTGCTAACTACTACCGGAAATTTATCTGTAATTTCTCATCTGTTGTCAAACCTCTCACTGACATGACAAGAAAAGGGACGGATTTTTCTAAATGGTCGGACAAAGCTTGCCAAGCTTTTTCCTCTTTGAAAAAATGTTTTGCTTCGGCACCCGTTCTCATCCAACCAGATGCATCACAGCCGTTCGTTGTGGAGGTGGACGCGTCTGACGTAGGGGTGGGTGCAATATTGTCCCAGGGTCCGTCCCCTGGTAAATGGCATCCGTGCACTTTCTTTTCTAAAAAATTGTCCGCCGAAAGGAATTATGATATCGGCAATAGGGAACTTTTGGCCATTAAGTTGGCTTTTGAAGAATGGCGTCACTTTTTGGAGGGGGCAGTCCACCCTGTCACCGTCATTACTGATCACAAGAACCTGCTGTATTTGGAATCTGCTAAGCGTCTGAATTCCAGACAAGCTCGATGGTCGTTGTTTTTTACCAGGTTTAATTTTGTTGTCACTTATCGCCCTGGATCTAAGAATGTTAAGGCGGATGCCTTGTCTCGCAGTTTCCCAGGGGCCGGGAAAATGGATGACCCGATTCCTATCCTTCAGGAGGGGGTGGTAGTGTCGGCTGTATGTTCTGAGCTTGAGGAGGAGGTGTTAGAGGCTCAGGGGGACGCCCCTGCAGGACCTCCAGGGAGACTGTTTGTCCCAAATCAGTTGAGACAAAAGGTTATTGAGGCACATCATAATTCTGCTTTAGCAGGACATCCAGGGAGTAAGGCTACTTTAGATCTCCTTTCTCGCCGGTTTTGGTGGCCTAACGTTAATAAAGATGTTTTAACTTTTGTCGCGTCCTGTGGGGTTTGTGCTCGCTCTAAGACCCCTCATACCCGTCCGTCTGGGACCCTCTTACCCTTGAAACTTCCGGAGCGTCCATGGACTCATTTGTCTATGGACTTCATCACGGACCTTCCTCAGTCGTCAGGGAAGACTGTCATACTGGTGGTTGTTGACAGGTTCAGTAAGATGGCACATTTCATTGCTCTTCCTGCCCTCCCTAATGCTAAAACTCTGGCGCAGGTGTTCATTGGGGAGATTGTGAGACTTCATGGGTTGCCTTCTGATGTGGTGTCAGATAGGGGGTCTCAGTTTGTGTCCAAGTTTTGGAGGGCATTTTGTTTACGTCGGGGGATGCAATTGTCATTTTCCTCGGCTTTTCATCCGCAGACCAATGGTCAGACAGAGCGTCTGAATCAAAGCCTAGAGACTTATCTTCGGTGTTTTGTCTCAGAGAACCAGGAGGACTGGTCTTCTTTCTTGCCTCTGGCAGAGTTCGCTCTTAACAACAGGCGGAGCGAGTCCACTGGTAAGTCCCCGTTTTTTGGGGCATATGGTTTTCATCCCCAGTTTTGTACATTCAATGGGGGGGGGCCCTTCTGGGGTTCCTGAGGAGGAGCGTTTCTCGTCGTCACTTGCTTCAGTGTGGAGAGGTGTATTGAATAATCTGAGTGCTATGGGGAACCGTTATAAACGTATGGCTGATAGGAGGAGAGTTTCTGGTCCAGATCTTAATGTGAACGATCTGGTATGGTTGTCTACCAGGAATATAAAACTTAAAGTTCCCTCCTGGAAGCTGGGCCCCAGATTCATCGGGCCGTACAGGATCAGTTCCATAATTAATCCTGTGGCATTTCGTCTGGACCTCCCTCCTACGTTTAAAATCCACAATGTGTTCCACAAGTCATTACTTAAGAGGTACGTGGCACCAGTCATACCATCACCTCTACCTCCTCCTCCAGTGGTGGTCAATGGTAACTTGGAGTTTCAAGTGTCAAAGATCATTGACTCACGTCTGAATCGCCGGTCCCTTCAGTACTTGGTGCATTGGAAGGGGTATGGTCCAGAGGAGAGGACGTGGGTTCCTGCGTCTGACATTAACGCAGATCGTTTGGTGCGGACCTTCCACAGAACTCACCCGGGCAAACCTGGCCCTGAGGGTCCGGAGGCCCCTCGTAGAAGGGGGGGTACTGTCATGTGTGCATCGCCACGAAGATCGTCGCGGTTGCACATTCTGACTTCTCACAGCTGAGTTGCTGTTTCTTTGTGTTTGGCAGTTAGGGAGTTAATTCTGTCTGTGCTCAGTTCTGGGACTGGGTGCAGTTTCTCCCGGCTGCAATTAATTATTTGTTGATTGGTTTCCTTTAAATCTCTGGTTGTCTGTGTTGGGAGTTGCCAGTGAAATTCTTCATGCAGACCACATTTAGGATTGTATCTGTATAGACTTAAGTTAAAGAGCTCCTTAGTTGTTTTAAGCTCACCTTGCTTAGAGTTTAATATCCCAGATCATTTATGTTCCTTCTGTGTTTGAGTGTGTATGCAAGTCTGTGTTTTCTCCAGTCTGTCTTATATGTCTAATCTGTGTATTTAGCAGAGATCAGCCCATATCCCTTTGGTGGTAATCAGAATCCTTCTTAGGACTGATTACAGGGTTCAGGGACTGATAGGAGACAGGGTTAGGCTGGAGACTTGGACCTCTGAACCATTATCAGTACCTCCAAGGTGAGGGATTAGTTAGGACCCCAGTTTAGGGTCAGGTTAGACCCCCGTCCTCCTCTTTCCTGTGACAGTGTATCAAGTCCTCAAGATTAACCCTGAGTTCAACGGATATCGTGTCAGGTAAATCTATTCTATATTTACATGCTGATGTTGCTAATCTATATGTTGTATAGAGTGTTGTTCTTTTAAGAATAGTTTACTGACATCGTACACATATCATAAGACCGCGTGACAGGGTGATGCAAACAATCAGAAGACCACCGCAGCACATCTCTGATGATGATGATAAACGCAGGTGCCAACTGCTGCAAGTTTCTGCTGTGTGTTGTCTGGCAAGGAGGACAGGGGTGAGGACTGGATGGAACTTCATACGGAGGATTATTGTTATAATTTTTTTAGCGCACCATTGATTCCATGGTGCAGTACATGAGGAGGGTTACATACAAAACACAAATAGAAATTATAATGAACAAGATAGGCACAGAGGGGAGAGGATAATTAAGATTAACTGTTGTGTCATCACAACCAATGTGGCTGAACAAAGCCCAAACCAGTGTCAGCAAATCTGACTCCTGGGGTCAGCAGCTGCAGTACCAGGATCTGCCTTGGAATGCTACCTGGTGGCTACCTGAAGCCCAGTCTGTTTGCACCATCGGGAGCTTTGGTGAACACCTTGTAGTCGC
>JARQOD010000002.1:71857892-71947213 GCA_033576555.1 Oophaga sylvatica | reverse complement strand
TTGAATTTCGCTTCAGCATTGGAAAACTCCACTTGAAAAAAGGGGGCCAAAAACCTACTAGTGTTTCCGGGATGTCATCCTCCCCCCTACATTTTTCCCACAGGCCTGCAACCCCCAACCAAAAAAGGTAGGGAAAAACGGGACTTGGTTTCTCCTTTTTTCCCCTAAACCCTCCCCGGGGCCAATATTTTTGGGGATCAATCTTCCCTTTGGGGAAACTTAAACCCCTTGCTGCCCATAACACCCCCTCAAAATTCACCCTCAGCCGGGTCCCTTTAATCAAAAACCCAAGGTGGCGCCCACGAAAAAATTACAAAATCCCCTGTAAATATCCCCCTTTGTATGAGCCCCCCGGGGAAACGGACCCCCCCTGTGTACTTGTGACTTTCCCCCCAAGACTTCAACGGGCCGGTCCGGGAAAACCCAAACCCCCCCGGGTTTTTGTGCGACCATTTTTTTGGCGTCACAAACAATACGAAGCTTACAAATATGTGAGCCCCTGTGTGCCTAGAATTGAACTGTTTTTGTCCCAAAAAACTGTTGCTGTTTTTGTTTTTTGGGGCGCCATTTTCCACCATTTTGCCGCCATATTCGCGCCCTGAGGCGCTGGTGAAGAAGGAGGGCGTGCATTGGTGGGCGTGCCCCCCCTGTGGCGCGAAAGAGATGTCCGCCTACCCTAAATGTGACTGCCTTAACCGGACACGCCCATCAGCAAGGGAAGTCCGCCTCCTGATCCCAAAGGGAGTGAAGAGGAGGAAAAGGAAACCCCGCCGCTGTACCAAAGAACGGGACTCCCCGGATGAAGAAGGGACGGTGATCGGAAAAAGATGGCTGCCGGTGGTGAGCTGTCACGGGATGGAATGAAGGAGCTCACCCTCCCCAGCGATGAAGTGGAGCAAAGCTGTCAGGCTGTAAAGCTGCGGCTGCAGCAGAGCCAACCGCTCCCTGCCCAGAGCGCGCGACTGACACCCCGCCATCACCTGAGCTAGTGGCTGAAATCTGGCCGAAGGCTGATCCTGGAAGAGCTGTACCTGACCCCGCCGAGGACACGGCGGGAGGAGAGGAGGCTGCGGAGGCCTTGCCCGGACCGGAACGCCAGCTAGGCCCGGAACCAGACACCGTACCTGGAGCAGAGGAGGATCCCTACATCGAAGCTGCCACCATAGCGGAGGCACCCGGCTCCATGGAGGAGCCCACAGAGGAACGTCTTCTCACGCCGCCTGCGCAAGATCCGTGCCTGCCACCAGCATCGCCGGAGGAGGACAGGCCCTGCGGCCTGGAGAACCAGGAGGAGCCGACTCCCGCACCTGGATGTGCTGAGCGCCGCCTGTCCCAGCAGCGGATGCAGCAGATGAGAGGTACTGTGCAGGGGCAGCGGCGGCTGGGGGCTAGACATGATCCGATGGTGGAGTCGATGATCCTGGTGCTAGGCACTGGGCCCGTGAATAGGAACGGTCCTGTGCTGGCACCACCACCAGGTGTCACCCCAAGCTAAGTAAATGTCTAACCTGGACAAGGTTTCAGTACTGTAAAAAGTTAAGAAGAATTGCACTTTATTAAAAATGTGATGATAATGTTTTGCATAGTTTGATGCGTAGTATACCCCAGTTGGGTAATGTGAAATATTGTGTATAATGTGAAATGTTCTTATGCAAAGGACTGCATGCTGAGGACTCTTGCAGCACAGAACTTTAGTTGTAAATAGTTAGCACTTCGGTGCCCCATCTTGGTTTTACGTAAAAGCCATTCTACCTCTGAAGAAAAACCCGTACGGTGTGGCCTTGAGTGAGGTCTGCAGCAAGGAGGTCCTGCAGCCCACCCAGGACCCACGTGGGAGTTTTGGTACGGGTCCTCCACAAGAATATTGTATTTATTGTGAGAAAGTATTTGATATTTTTGTATTGCAATTTGTACACAATGTAACGTTAAAGTGTCCTTACCTCCGCAAGGGATGAGTTATGTTGTTGATGTTATTATAAAAATTGTTTTTCTATTTCAGCCCGGGAGTGCTGACGATAACTAGGGGGGATGTGTGGCCCAGCAGCGCTTGGTACACATGTTCCCAGGAGTATGCACAGAAAGGTAATGCACAAAACACCTGATATTCATTCACACTTCACATTTCCCAGGAGCCACCAGAGGGAGCCCTTTAGATTCAGGTATTTAGGGGTGTGGAGAGACGCAGCAGTAGGCATTCTAGCCAGACAGTCATGCTAGTTGTTGGTTGTACCTCAGACAGATGAGATCTCCTCAGGACACCAGAGTGAGAGGATTCCTGTCAGAGCTCAGACATTCTAGTTCAGTCTGTCTTTGCTAATCTAGCTTGATTCGTTCAATGCTAGTCAGAGCTTTGTCTGAGCCAGTGCGAGTTCAGACGTGTGGTGATTCCTGTCAGATGAGACAGAGGAGGAAAGATTGCAAGCTGTTACCTCAGAACAGGCTGACTGTTTGTTCCTTATGAACGTGGAAAGTGACTCTCGGAGCGAGCGTGAATTCAGTCTGACGGAAGGTCCTGAGAGCTGCTCTGGACAGAGTCTATGAAGGAAAAGAAGGAAGGGGACTACAGTTATTACAACAACGAGTCGACTGAGAAACGGTCAGTGAGCTGTGGAAGGAAGGAAGCTGACGACTACACCTACTGCTACCCGTGCTTATGTTAAGGGTGAGAGTAGGGCGACGGGCGAGTGGTGACCAGAGGAGAGAGTGACCGAGGCGTTATAGCAACAATTGCTGCCTCCACTCTGCTTAACCGGACGCCGGGTCCGAAGCCTTGCTAGTTCCTTCACGGCTAGTAGGAGAAAACCGGAATCCCTGCTGGACTTCAGGTAGCAGAGGGGCCCTATAGTGCTGATACGTAACCGGGGTCAGGGAGAACAGGAGTCAGGCCTGATCAGCCATAGACTTAGTTCTTGCCAAAAGAAGGCTCCACCACAATGTCGGCCGGGCGTAGCTGTTCTATACAGAGTTGAACTTCGCTTCATACAGGTTGGAAACTCACACATTGAGAAGTAAGGAGGCCTTAAACCTACTCAGTGATTACCTGGATGTGCATCCTCCACCCTGAGCAGCTTCCCGGGACATGCCTGCAACCATCACCAGTAAAGGTATGGAAAGAGACTGACTTGTGTGTGTCTGCCTTATTCCCTGCACCCTGCACCGCCATATACTTTGAGGGATCCAGTCTTACCTGTGGAAGACTTAACACCTTGCTGCCCAGTAACATCCCCTCAGAAGATTCACCCTGCAGCGCTTGTCACCTTGATCAGAAACCACAGGTGGCGTCATGAACAATTACTAAATCCCCTGTAAATATCCCCCTTTGTATGAGCGCCCAGGGCAACGGACCGAGCTGTGCTACTTGTGACATTCCCCATAGACTTCAACGGGCTCGGTGACGAGTACCCCATAACCCTGGTTGTGTGCGACTCATTCTTTGGCGTCACGAACAGGATACGAAGCTTACTATATGTGAGTCCTGTGTGCCTAGAATTGAACTGTTTTTGTGCAAAAAGACTGTTGCTGTTGTTTGAATTTTGGCGCCATTTTCCGCCATTTTGCCGCCATATTCGCGCCCTGAGGCGCTGGTGAAGAAGGAGGGCGTGCATTCGTGGGCGTGCCCCCCCTGTGGCGCAAAAGAGATGTCTGCCTACCCTAAATGTGACTGCCTTAACTGGACATGCCCATCAGCAAGGGAAGTCTGCCTCCTGATCCCAAAGGGAGTGAAGAGGAGGAAAAGGAAACCCCGCCGCTGTACCAAAGAACGGGACTCCCCGGATGAAGAAGGGACGGGTGATCGGAAAAAGATGGCTGCCGGTGGTGAGCTGTCACGGGATGGAATGAAGGAGCTCACCCTCCCCAGCGATGAAGTGGAGCAAAGCTGTCGGGCTGTAAAGCTGCGGCTGCAGCAGAGCCAACCGCTCCCTGCCCAGAGCGCGCGACTGACACCCGCGCCATCACCTGAGCTAGTGGCTGAAATCTGGCCGGAGGCTGATCCTGGAAGAGCTGTACCTGATCCCGCCAAGGACGCGGCGGGAGGAGAGGAGGCTGCGGAGGCCTTGCCCGGACCGGAACGCCAGCTAGGCCCGGAACCAGACACCGTACCTGGAGCAGAGGAGGATCCCTACATCGAAGCTGCCACCATAGCGGAGGCACCCGGCTCCATGGAGGAGCCCACAGAGGAACGTCTTCTCACGCCGCCTGCACAAGATCCGTGCCTGCCACCAGCATCGCCGGAGGAGGACAGGCCCTGCGGCCTGGAGAACCAGGAGGAGCCGACTCCCGCACCTGGATGTGCTGAGCGCCGCCTGTCCCAGCAGCGGATGCAGCAGATGAGAGGTACTGTGCAGGGGCAGCGGCGGCTGGGGGCTAGACATGATCCGATGGTGGAGTTGATGATCCTCGTGCTAGGCACTGGGCCCGTGAATAGGAACGGTCCTGTGCTGGCACCGCACCAGGTGTCACCCCAAGCTAAGTAAATGTCTAACCTGGACAAGGTTTCAGTACTGTAAAAAGTTAAGAAGAATTGCACTTTATTAAAAATGTGATGATAATGTTTTGCATAGTTTGATGCGCAGTATACCCCAGTTGGGTAATGTGAAATATTTTGTATAATGTGAAATGTTCTTATGCAAAGGACTGCGTGCTGAGGACTCTTGCAGCACAGAACTTTAGTTGTAAATAGTTAGCACTTCGGTGCCCCATCTTGGTTTTACGTAAAAGCCATTCTACCTCTGAAGAAAAACCCGTATGGTGTGGCCTTGAGTAAGGTCTGCAGCAAGGAGGCCCTGCAGCTCACCCAGGACCCACGTGGGAGTTTTGGTACGGGTCCTCCACAAGAATATTGTATTTATTGTGAGAAAGTATTTGATATTTTTGTATTGCAATTTGTACACAATGTAACGTTAAAGTGTCCTTACCTCCCGCAAGGGATGAGTTATGTTGTTGATGTTATTATAAAAATTGTTTTTCTATTTCAGCCCGGGAGTGCTGACGATAACTAGGGGGGGATGTGTGGCCCAGCTGCGCTTGGTACACATGTTCCCAGGAGTATACACAGAAAGGTAATGCACAAAACACCTGATATTCATTCACACTTCACATTTCCCAGGAGCCACCAGAGGGAGCCCTTTAGATTCAGGTATTTAGGGGTGTGGAGAGATGCAGCAGTAGGCATTCTAGCCAGACAGTCATGCTAGTTGTTGGTTGTACCTCAGACAGATGAGATCTCCTCAGGACACCAGAGTGAGAGGATTCCTGTCAGAGCTCAGACATTCTAGTTCAGTCTGTCTTTGCTAATCTAGCTTGATTCGTTCAGTGCTAGTCAGAGCTTTGTCTGAGCCAGTGCGAGTTCAGACGTGTGGTGATTCCTGTCAGATGAGACAGAGGAGGAAAGATTGCAAGCTGTTACCTCAGAACAGGCTGACTGTTTGTTCCTTATGAACGTTGAAAGTGACTCTCGGAGCGAGCGTGAATTCAGTCTGACGGAAGGTCCTGAGAGCTGCTCTGGACAGAGTCTATGAAGGAAAAGAAGGAAGGGGACTACAGTTATTATGAGTCGACTGAGAAACGGTCAGTGAGCTGTGGAAGGAAGGAAGCTGACGACTACACCTACTGCTACCCGTGCTTATGTTAAGGGTGAGAGTAGGGTGACGGGCGAGTGGTGACCAAAGGAGAGAGTGACCGAGGCGTTATAGCAACAATTGCTACCTCCACTCTGCTGAACCGGACGCCGGGTCCGAAGCTTTGCTAGTTCCTTCACGGCTAGTAGGAGAAAACCGGAATCCCTGCTGGATTTCAGGTCGCAGAGGGGCCTATAGTGTTGATACGTAACCGGGGTCAGGGAGAACAGGAGTCAGGCCTGATCAGCCATAGACTTAGTTCTTGCCAAAAGAAGGCTCCACCACAATGTCGGCCGGGCGTATGTTGTGAATAGGCTGGAAATAAGTTCTGAGCAGAAGCTCCCTCTGGTGGTTACAAACGGTACTGGACTGTCCAGTGAAGATTGTGAGGATTGGGAATCAGGTGTTACTGACTGGTCTTATATAAGGGAGTCGCCTTCCCATCAGGGTTGCCGGTGATCAATTGTTCTGGTCTCAATCCTTGATTCCTGTTTCCTTGGTAGTCTGCTGTGTCGTGTCTGAATCTCCTGCTAACAGATAAGACATTTTCTTCTTTTTGTTTTTGTGCTTGATTTTTGCATTTTGTCCTGCACTTCTGTGGGGGCCTTCAGGGTCCCCTCTGGGGGCTTTTGCCTCTCAGTTCAGTTCAGCCACTGTTGTTTGTACATTTGCTTTTTCCAGTTTTTTCAGTGGCTGCTGTTTTGTTTTTGGTTACACCAGAGAACTAATTTAGGTGGTAGAGGTCGTGTGATCTCAGGTGTTTTTGAAATTAGTAGAGTTGGTGCTTTTCAGGGTTTTTTGGGATTGCAGTAAGTGCCCTTCCTATCCTTTCCTATTTAGTAAGTTTGGGCCCCAACGTTTGCTCATACTATTTTCTGTCTGTGTCAGTATTTCTTCTTGTCTAACCGCCATTACATGTTTGGGGGCTTTCTATGTTCTTTGGGGATCTGCTCCGGGGCAGATAGCTTTCCTCTTTCTATCTTTAGGTGTAGTTAGTTTCTCAGGCTGTGACGAGGTGTCTAGGACCAACGTAGGAACGCTCCACGGCTGCCTCTAGTTGTGGTGGTTAGTCAGGGTACTGCAATCTCATAGTTTCCAACTGCTCTGGTGTATTTCCTTTTTTGCCTGCTCTCCTCAGTTACCAAATCATAACAGTATCACCGGCCCAAAGCTGAAAATTATATGGTACTCACAGAAGGGAAAATATTGTGAAAAAAAAAAAAAGTTGTCAGAGTTGTCAGAGATTTTTTTTTTTTTTTCTGTTTGTTGCATTTTTTTTTCCCTCTGTATCTCTGGTGCTGAGGAGGATTTTTTTTTTTTTCTCTCTCAATGGAGTTTGCACAGTTGTCTGGCCGTGTGGATCAGCTTGCCACTGAAGTTCGGAGTATTGCTACCTATCTTGCTAGGTTGCCTGTTGTGGAACCTAGGATTCCCATGCCAGATTTGTTTTTAGAGGATCGAGCTAAGTTTCTGAATTTCAAAAATAACTGTAAATTGTTTTTTGTCTTAAAATCTAAGTCCTCAGGGAACGCAGCGCAGCAGGTTCAAATTGTCATCTCTCTCCTGTGCGGCGACCCTCAGGATTGGGCTTTTTCCCTGACACCTGGGGATCCTGTTTTGAGTGATGTTGATGCGTTTTTTCAGGCTTTGGGGTTATTGTACGATGAACCTAATGTCACTGATCAAGCTGAAAAAACTTTGTTGGCATTAAGTCAGGGGCTTGAGGACGCTGAGTTATACTGTCAGAGATTCCGTAGGTGGGCAGTCCTGACCAAATGGAATGACGACGCTTTGGCAGCTATTTTTCAGAAGGGACTGTCAGATAATGTAAAGGATGTTATGGTGGGATTCCCTGTTCCCTCTGGTCTCAATGATTCTATGTCATTAGCGATTCAAATTGACAGACGTTTGCGTGAGCGGAAAGGTATGCGTGGAATAATGTTGCCTTGTGAACCTGCTTCTGAATCCATGCAGTGTGATAGAGTGGTTTCTGGGGCACAGCGTCATGAATTTCGAAAGCGCAATGGGTTATGTTTCTACTGTGGTGATGCCTCTCATGCTATTTCTGTCTGCCCTAAGCGGGGAAGACGTTTTGCTCGCTCAGTTGTCTTGGGTAGTGTTCAGACTAAGTTTTTATTAACTGTTACCCTGATATTCTCTCTGTCCTCATTTTCTGCTCAGGCTTTTGTTGATTCTGGAGCATTAACCTGATGGATTTTGATTTTGCTAAACGTTGTGGGTTTCCCTTGATACCCCTACGGAAGTCTATTCCCCTACTGGGGATCGATTCTACCCCTTTGGCTGAGAATAAACCTCAGTTCTCTACTCAGGTGATAATGAAGGTAGAACCTGATCATCAGGAGAGTTGCAAATTTTTGGTTCTGTATAATCTGCATGACATTATCGTACTGGGTTTCCCTTGGTTACAGTCTCATAATCCTGTTTTGGATTGGAAATCTGTGTCTGTTACCAGTTGGGGCTGCCAATGTGTTAATACCAACACTCCTGTTTTTTCTGCCTCCCCCCAGGCTCAGGATGTTCCTGACTTTTTGATTGATTTTTCTGATGTGTTTAGCGAAAGTAAATCTGCATCCTTACCTCCCCATAGGAGCTATGACTGCGCTATTGAATTAGTGCCTGGTAGTAAATTCCCTAAAGGTCGCCTTTTTAACTTGTCTGTACCTGAACATGACGCTATGCGGTCTTATATCAAGGAGTCATTGGAGAAGGGTCATATCAGACCATCCTCTTCACCTTTAGGTGCCGGTTTTTTCTTTGTGGCCAAAAAGGATGGTTCATTAAGGCCGTGTATTGATTATCGTCTCTTGAACAATATTACTGTGAAATATCAATATCCGTTACCTTTGATCTCTGATCTGTTTTCCAGGGTGAAAAACGCTACTTGGTTTACCAAGCTTGACCTCAGGGGGGCATATAACCTTATTCGCATTAAGCACGGGGATGAATGGAAGACGGCATTTAATACCCCTGAAGGGCATTTTGAGTACCTTGTGATGCCCTTTGGGCTCACTAATGCTCCTTCTGTGTTCCAGATTTTGAGAGAGAATGCTCTGTATATGAAGGGATCAAAGTGTCTTTTTGGCGTACAAAGGATCTCATTTCTGGGATTCATTTTGTCCCCATCTGTTATTGAAATGGACCCGGTCAAAGTTCAGGCTATCTGTGATTGGGTCCAACCTACTTCATTAAAGGCTCTTCAAAGATTCTTGGGTTTTGCCAATTTTTATCGTAAATTTATTGGTAATTTCTCTGTTATTGTTAAACCATTAACTGATTTGACCAAGAAGGGTTCTGATGTGGTGAATTGGCCTCCTGAGGCAATCTCTGCATTTCAGGAACTTAAGCAGAGATTCACTTCTGCTCCTGTTCTACGGCAGCCTGATGTTCTCTACCATTTCAGGTGGAGGTTGATGCCTCTGAAATTGGGGCAGGTGCCGTTTTGTCCCAAAGAGATCCAGAGACCTCTAAAAGTAACCCTTGTGCCTTTTTCTCTCGAAAATTTTCTCCCACTGAACGTAATTATGACGTGGGTAATCAGGAGTTGTTAGTCATGAAGTGGGCTTTTGAAGAGTGGAGACATTGGCTGGAGGGAGCCAAACATCAGGTGGTGGTCCTTACGGACCATAAGAATCTAGTTTATCTGGAATCTGCCAAGCGACTTAATCCTAGACAGGCCAGGTGGGCCTTGTTTTTCACACGTTTTAATTTTGTGGTTTCATTTCTTCCTGGCACTAAAAATGTTAAGGCGGATGCCCTCTCGAGGAGTTTCCTGGCGGACTCTCCTGAGTTATCTGATCCTTCTGTTATTTTGAAAGAGGGTGTAGTTCTTTCCACCATCTCGCCCAATTTGAGACTGGCTCTGGAGGGGTGTCAGGAGGATAAGCCCGAGCGCTGCCCTGTTGGGAAATTGTTTGTCCCGGACCAGTGGAAAAAGAATGTAATGTCTGAGATTCATTGTTCCGCGTTGGCCGGTCATCCCGGAATTTTTGGTACCAGAGACTTGGTTAGTCGGTCCTTTTGGTGGCCTACCTTGTCTCGTGATGTCAGGGAGTTTGTGCAGTCCTGCG
This sequence comes from Oophaga sylvatica, assembly GCA_033576555.1. Taxonomy (NCBI): domain Eukaryota; kingdom Metazoa; phylum Chordata; class Amphibia; order Anura; family Dendrobatidae; genus Oophaga; species Oophaga sylvatica. The sequence continues at coordinate 71,937,507 of JARQOD010000002.1, read as the reverse complement.
GGACTTGCTCTCGCTCCAAGCCTTGCTCTCGTTCTAGTGGTTTGTTGATGCCATTGCCTGTGCCCAGGAGACCATGGACCCATATCTCTATGGATTTCATTTCCGACCTCCCTGTTTCTCAGAGAATGACCGTCATCTGGGTGATTTGCGATAGGTTTTCCAAGATGATACATCTTGTGCCATTACCTAAGTTGCCTTCCTCCTCTGAATTGGTGCCTTTGTTCCTTCAGCACGTGGTTCGTTTACACGGCATTCCTGAGAACATTGTGTCTGACAGAGGAGTCCAGTTTGTTTCCAGATTTTGGAGGACCTTTTGTTCTAAAATTGGTGTTCAATTGTCTTTCTCCTCGGCGTTTCATCCTCAGACCAATGGTCAAACTGAGAGAACAAACCAGACATTGGAGACTTATCTAAGATGCTTTGTGTCTGCTGATCAGGATGACTGGGTCTCTTTTTTGCCTTTGGCTGAGTTTGTTCTTAATAATAGGGCTAGCTCTGCCACTTTGATGTCTCCATTTTTCTGTAATTCTGGGTTTCACCCTCGATTTTCTTCAGGACAGACGGAGGCTTCTGTCTGTCCAGGTGTTGACTCTGTTGTGGAGCGTATGCAACAGATTTGGGACCAGGTAGTGGAGAGGTTGTCCCTCTCTCAGGAGAGGGCCCAGCGGTTTACTAACCGGCATAGGACTGATGGTCCTCGGTTTAAAGTGGGGGACTTGGTCTGGTTGTCCTCAAAAAATATTCCTATGAGAGTGGCATCTCCTAAATTTAAGCCTAGGTTCATTGGACCTTATAAGATCATGGAGATTCTTAATCCTGTTTCTTTTCGTTTGCTTCTTCCAGGGACATTTAAGATCCATAACGTGTTCCACAAGTCCTTGTTGAAGAGGTTTGTTGAGCCAGTGGTTCCTACTACTGTGCCTCCTGACCCTGTTTTGGTTGAGGGCAATCTGGAGTATGTGGTTGAGAAAATATTGAATTCTCGTTTTTCTAGACGGAAATTCCAGTATTTGGTTAAATTGAGAGGTTATGGTCAGGAAGACAATTCTTGGGTGTTTGCTTCGGACATCCATGCTAGGAGACTCATCCGTGCGTATCATAGAACTCATCCTGACTGACCTGGTTGGTCAAATGAGGGTTCGGTGACCCCTCCTCAAGGGGGGGTACTGTTGTGAATAGGCTGGAAATGAGTTCTGAGCAGAAGCTCCCTCTGGTGGTTACAAACGGTACTGGACTGTCCAGTGAAGATTGTGAGGATTGGAATCAGGTGTTACTGACTGGTCTTATATAAGGGAGTCGCCTTCCCATCAGGGTTGCCGGTGATAAATTGTTCTGGTCTCAATCCTTGATTCCTGTTTCCTTGGTAGTCTGCTGTGTCGTGTCTGAATCTCCTGCTAACAGATAAGACATTTTCTTCTTTTTGTTTTTGTGCTTGATTTTTGCATTTTGTCCTGCACTTCTGTGGGGGTCTTCAGGGTCCCCTCTGGGGGCTTTTGCCTCTCAGTTCAGTTCAGCCACTGTTGTTTGTACGTTTGCTTTTTCCAGTTTTTTCAGTGGCTGCTGTTTTGTTTTTGGTTACACCAGAGAACTAATTTAGGTGGTAGAGGTCGTGTGATCTCAGGTGTTTTGAAATTAGTAGAGTTGGTGCTTTTCAGGGTTTATTGGGATTGCAGTAAGTGCCCTTCCTATCCTTTTCTATTTAGTAAGTTTGGGCCCCAAGTTTGCTCATACTATTTTCTGTCTGTGTCAGTATTTCTTCTTGTCTAACCGCCATTACATGTTTGGGGGCTTTCTATGTTCTTTGGGGATCTGCTCCGGGGCAGATAGCTTTCCTCTTTCTATCTTTAGGTGTAGTTAGTTTCTCAGGCTGTGACGAGGCGTCTAGGACCAACGTAGGAACGCTCCACGGCTGCCTCTAGTTGTGGTGGTTAGTCAGGGTACTGCAATCTCATAGTTTCCAACTGCTCTGGTGTATTTCCTTTTTTGCCTGCTCTCCTCAGTTACCAAATCATAACAGGCATAGCTGTTCTATACAGAGTTGAACTTCGCTTCATGCAGGTTGGAAACTCACACATTGAGAAGTAAGGAGGCCTTAAACCTACTCAGTGATTACCTGGATGTGCATCCTCCACCCTGAGCAGCTTCCCGGGACATGCCTGCAACCATCACCAGTAAAGGTTTGGAAAGAGACTGACTTGTGTGTGTCTGCCTTATTCCCTGCACCCTGCACCGCTATATACTTTGAGGGATCCAGTCTTACCTGTGGAAGACTTAACACCTTGCTGCCCAGTAACATCCCCTCAGAAGATTCACCCTGCAGCGCTGGTCACCTTGATCAGAAACCACAGGTGGCGTCACGAACAATTACTAAATCCCCTGTAAATATCCCCCTTTGTATGAGCGCCCAGGGCAATGGACCGAGCTGTGCTACTTGTGACATTCCCCATAGACTTCAATGGGCTCGGTGCCGAGTACCCATAACCCTGGTTGTGTGCGACTCATTCTTTGGCGTCACGAACAGGATACGAAGCTTACTATATGTGAGTCCTGTGTGCCTAGAATTGAACTGTTTTTGTGCAAAAAGACTGTTGCTGTTGTTTGATTTTTGGCGCCATTTTCCGCCATTTTGCCGCCATATTCGCGCCCTGAGGCGCTGGTGAAGAAGGAGGGCGTGCATTCGTGGGCGTGCCCCCCCCGTGGCGCGAAAGAGATGTCCGCCTACCCTAAATGTGACTGCCTTAACTGGACACGCCCATCAGCAAGGGAAGTCCGCCTCCTGATCCCAAAGGGAGTGAAGAGGAGGAAAAGGAAACCCCGCCCCTTTACCAAAGAACGGGACTCCCCGGATGAAGAAGGGACGGGTGATCGGAAAAAGATGACTGCCGGTGGTGAGCTGTCACGGGAGGGAATGAAGGAGCTCACCCTCCCCAGCGATGAAGTGGAGCAAAGCTGTCGGGCTGTAAAGCTGCGGCTGCAGCAGAGCCAATTGCTCCCTGCCCAGAGCGCGCGACTGACACTCGCGCCATCACCTGAGCTAGTGGCTGAAATCTGGCCGGAGGTTGATCCTGGAAGAGCTGTACCTGACCCCGCCGAGGACGCGGCGGGAGGAGAGGAGGCTGCGGAGGCCTTGCCCGGACCGGAACGCCAGCTAGGCCCGGAACCAGACACCGTACCTGGAGCAGAGGAGGATCCCTACATCGAAGATGCCACCATAGCGGAGGCACCCGGCTCCATGGAGGAGCCCACAGAGGAACGTCTTCTCACGCCGCCTGCACAAGATCCGTGCCTGCCACCAGCATCGCCGGAGGAGGACAGGCCCTGCGGCCTGGAGAACCGGGACGAGCCGACTCCCGCACCTGGATGTGCTTAGCGCCGCCTGTCCCAGCAGCAGATGCAGCAGATGAGAGGTACTGTGCAGGGGCAGCGGCGGCTGGGGGCTAGACATGATCCGATGGTGGAGTCGATGATCCTGGTGCTAGGCACTAGGCCCGTGAATAGGAACGGTCCTGTGCTGGCACCGCCACCAGGTGTCACCCCAAGCTTGTGTGTGTCTGCCTTATTCCCTGCACCCTGCACCGCCATATACTTTGAGGGATCCAGTCTTACCTGTGGAAGACTTAACACCTTGCTGCCCAGTAACATCCCCTCAGAAGATTCACCCTGCAGCGCTGGTCACCTTGATCAGAAACCACAGGTGGTGTAAGGTTCTGTGTACATGTTCCTGAAACTCAGTTTGTTCATCAGCCATTTTACTTTCTGTCTTGCTGCAGCTATCTTGCCCTCAGTCAAAATGGAGTTTCCAGCTTGCATGTTCCCGCCCTGATTCTCTCCTTTTGCTTCTTAAGCAGCCACAGCTGAGCAATCAGTGCTTCAGAATCTAGCCTGCAGTGAACCTGTGATCTGACCCCTGAAGCCTTGGACCTTGTACTCCAGCTATTCCTACTGAGGAACTCTGAAGCACTTGTGGACTCTGAACCCTGCTCTTTGAAAGACCCACGTTTGCATGGACTTACGGTAACAGAGAAGAAGATCCTGAACTTGTTGTGGAGAGTGATTGCTGAGCTTAGATTACTCTGGCCTGCTGTGTCTCCTGCTTCTGTGTCTGCAAACTGTGTGACTATTTTTGCCAACTTGTATGAAGTAATACAGGACTTTCTATATCAAACCTGTGTCTCATGTATTTTCATCGCACCCAAGCACAAGACGCTATATGAACTGTACTACATACATTACAAGATTCTGAAGCCAAACGTTAGTGTCTGCTGGGTCTGGAAAGGCTGTGTCTGCTGTAACTGTGGATATCGGATGTCCGGTTGTACTTTCTGTGATGACAGTGGTTGTGACTTCTCACAACCATTCCAGTACTCCTGTCTTAAAAGATCTGGAAAATGGAGGCCCGCATAAAGGAACTTTGCGGAGTGACTGATAATATCCTTGCAGATTTGCAGAATATAAAGACCCGTTTTACAAATCTACAGGACCTCACTAATCACAATTTGCAAGTGTTTGGACAGACTGCCCAGGATTTGCGAGCCAGGATTGAGGTTCTAGAAGGGCGAGTCCAGGCTCCTGCCGTAGCCCCGAGTTCTGGGATTCCCAAGTTGCCCCCTTTTCGTTTTGGCGGTGAACGTGAGAAATTCAGGGGATTTATTAATCAATGCAATCTTTTTTTTTTCCGCACATGCTTCACAATTTCCCACTGAACGATCTAAGGTGCTTACTATAATTATGTTGCTTACCAACAAGGCTTTGATGTGGGCAAACCCTCTGATTGAGACTGAGGATGATTGTTTGAATCACCTTGATGATTTTATTTCAGCCATGGGGCAGGTGTTTGATGACCCCAATCGAGGTGCAACAGCTGAAGCAGCCATGTTAGCTTTGCGCCAAGGTAAGCACTCGGTAGCTGAATAAGCCTTGGATTTCAGGAGATGGGCCCTTGATACCACCTGGGACAGTTCTGCCAAAAAATCTATTTTTCGAAAGGGGTTATCTCCACTGATTAAGGATGAACTTGCTCGTGCCGACCCTCCCACTGCGTTAGGTGATTTTATTAACTACTGCATCCGTATTGATACTCGTCTGACTGAACGCAGGCAAGAGAGATGGTTCGAAAGCAATCGCACTAACCTTTTCCTACCTTCCTCTCCAGCTAAGGAACCTTTGAGTAGGATTACACGGGAAACTTAACCTGAACCCATGCAGGTAGACTCTTTACAACGACGGGTTAGTGATGCACGCAAGGAACATCGTTTTAAGGAGAATCTATGTTTCTATTGTGGTAAGTCAGGGCACTTCATTATAAACTGCCCCAGCCGTTCTCGTAAGACTACTGCAGCACTCATTCACTGTGAGTGTTGCGAGAGGGGATCTGTCAGGTCCGAGCCTCAGGCTCCAGAGAGATCTGCAGCAACAGATCTTGATTTCTCGGACTTAAACTCCGTTACCTCTGAGGACGTTGACTGTGTAAACGCTGCCATTTTTCAAGTTTCCTCAGCGGTGCCCAGCTGAGTTGTAAGAAAAACAATTCTCATTGCTTTCTTTCCATCAAACTCTGGGTTGACTCAACTTGGGTGTCTAGCTCTGCTATGATTGACTCAGGGGCAAGTGGAAATTTTATGGATGTCTCCTTTGCTCTGAAACAGGGGATACGTTCAGTGAAGAAGGCTACTCCAGTACAGATGGAAACTGTGGATGGCTCCCTGCTGACCTCTGGACCAGTGGATCAGGAAACAGAGTGTAAGGTTCTATGTATATATTCCTGAAACTCAGTTTGTTCGTCAGCCATTTTACTTTCTGTCTTGCTGCAGCTATCTTGCTGTCACGCTGTATAGCAGATATAAATATGTGATGTCAGTAATCTATATCAAAAGGGCAACATACTATATAACATGCGCATAGATATATGATAACATAGATTTACCTGACAGAATGTCCAGTGGGTCAAAACGGAATCCGTTATACGCTGTCTCCGGCTAGAGGGTGACCGGGGTCTAAGCTGACCATAAACTGGGGTCCTAACTAATCCCTCAACCTGGAGGTACTGTTAAAGGTACAGAGGTCCAGGCCACCAGCGTAAACCCTGTCTCCTATCAATCCCTGCCAATGTGTAGCCCTGGTATTTAAGGTACACAATACCAGGAGGATGAGTGGAGAGGTAACGGTTAAGGGCTCTACATGACATCACATATACTTCGGACACACCCAGCAGGGGTGTAGAGGGGTGTGGTTTTTAGCACAAGGGAGTCTGGTAGTGTCTCCTGAGGTGAAGGGAGAGAGAAGGAGTGCCTGTCAGGAGCACCAAGATTCCTGTCGATTCAGGGAGACAGTACAGTAGTGGAGGCTAGTACAGGTGAGCCAGTTCACCTTAGCCTAGTCAGTGCTGAGATTGAGAGTTTGAGCAAGTCGAAAGGCACAGTGGAAGGAAATCAGAAGTGCTTTAGGATTGAAGTATCCTGCACATTGTCACCGGTCACTGGAGACCGAAGCATCACTATAGCTTCACGCATAGTGGTAGAAAAACCAGAGGCTTACTGGACCTTAGGTAACAGAAAGCAGCCCTTGAAGTGTCAGTACGTAACAGGGGTCAGGTGGAATAGGAACTTTGAGCTAGGCCAAGCATAGAAGAACCTAGTTTCATCACTGGAAGGCTCCACCACAAAACTGACCGGGCAGTACAGCTTTGAAATAGCTGAAGTTTCAGGAGTGAACTACGCTTTATGCTGGTTGGACTCATCATCATTGGAAAGTAAAGGAGGCCCCTGCCTTGCTCAGCCGTTGCCTCAAAACTCATCCTCCATCAACCCCATCAGCCTCCCTGGGACCTGCCTTACCATCTTACAAGTAAAAGGTATGGAAAGACGCTGACGGTGTGAGACTGAGTTATTTAATTGCATGCCTGCACAACCCCACCATAACCATCGACCTGAGGGAAGAGTCCCACCTGTAGGGGACCCGACATCTAGCTGCCTCACCATCCCCTCAGAGATCTACAGCAGCGCTGGTACAAATTACCAGAGACTACAGGTGGCGTCACGAACTGTAAATATATCTATCCCCTGTAAATATTCCCCCAACATACGCCAGACCGCCAGGGCCACAGACCGAGCCACCGCTACCTGTGACAAACCCCATAGACTTCCATGGGCTCGGCTCTGAGTACCCCATTGCCCTGGTAATCCACAATTGTGGTGGCGGGTCGACACAAAACTTTGGCGTCACGAACAGGATACGAAACTTGCAGCATTGCGAGCCCTGTGTGCCTGTGGAGTGTTTTGGTGAAAAAGACTGTTGCTATTGTTTGGCGCCAAATACCGCCATATTTGCCGCCAGATTCGCGCCCTAAGGCGCTGGAGAAGAAGGTGGGCGTACCTGAAAGAGCGCGCAAAGTCTTGGACACGCCCCCGGCTCTGACTCAGCGGCAGGTCCTGCAACAGGAAGTGAACGCTCTGACATCAGAGCGCCTGCGACGAAGGTCCTGTTCCCACTGCTGTGCCTGTGAAGTAGCAGCATCTGAAACCGGTAGGCTCCGTTTAACCAAGGGGGCGCTAAGATGTCACAACAACCGGCTGAGAGTGCGGCCCCGACCGGAGGCCCCAATCCCGCACCGCCTGGTATTGTAGCGCCAGATGGGGGTGCAGGTCCAGCACCCAGTCCGGTAGTCCCGATCATGCCACTAACGCTCCCATATATGCCTGGGGCGAAATGGCTTCCCCAGTACAGCGGTGAGCCAGGCACATTAGCAGGCTTCAAGCGGAAGTTATGCAGCATCCTAGAAATGTACTCCATGCCTGAGAGACAAAAAGCTGCTGTGCTAATAGGGCAGCTAACTGGCGCTGCTGAGAGGGAAGTGGAGACTTGGGATACCGTTGATCAGGAGTCGGTACCTGCGATCTTCCTTAAGCTGCATACCATATTTGAAGACCGCACAGAAACGGATCTCCGGATGGCCTTCTATCACTGTTCACAACAGCCAGGTGACAGCATCCGGGACTACGCTTGCCGACTACAAGGAGCCCTGAGAGCTCTTAAGCAGATTAATAATTTAAATGCTATCGATGAGAATAAAATGCTGAAAGAACAATTTATACAGGGATTGAGATCCCAAGAGGAACGCAGAACTGTAAACTGGTGGTCCTTAGATCATCCGGATGCTACCTTTGATGCCCTAAAAGACATGGCAATAAAAGGGCTGCGGCCCCTGGGCAAACCTGAAGTGGCAACCCAACATCAATCAGGGTGAAGTCACTCTGGAACCGGCAGTACCCCCCTTTTCCCCGCTAGTGGCAGAAACCAAGACGCAGGCGACACCCCCTAGTGAATTGGATTGTCTGCGCTCAGAGGTGCGCCAGCTGACTAAAAATCTGGCTGCTGTGATGAGTGCCCTGCAGCTGCGGAAAGAGGAGGAAGGGAAGATCTTGATAGCTGACTGCCCAGAAGACGTCCCGTGGATGCACGGAGAAGAAAGAAGACGTCGCCCCCCCGGAGGAGGACAACGCCACCCCCAGGAGCGACCTCTGATCAACACCCTCCTCGTCGAGAGATCATCTGTTATCGATGCAACCGGAAAGGTCATATGTCTCCACAGTGTCCTTTAAACGGGCAGAACCTGGGTCCAAGGGCCAACACCCAGGAGAATACCCGTCAGGCCCCTTAGACTGGAACCGCAGGTATGTGGGTGGGCGACCCTACCTGTCCATCATCTTAGATGGTATTGCAGTTCCGGCATTGTTAGACACTGGGTCCCAAGTGACCCTAATACCTGATGCCCTATATACTAAGTACTGGTCAATGGACAGTCTTAAACCCCCGAGCCCTGACTTTACCGTATATGCTTCTAATGGTCTTCCTGTAGAAGTACTCGGGACAAAATGTGTAGATGTAAAGGTGGGCAGAGAGGAGTTGAAAGACCAGGGGCTTCTGGTAGTAAAGACTGCAAATGAGGAGAACGGTTTAAATATAATTTTGGGCACTAACATTATCGGTAATTGTTTGGGAGAAGTTGTGTTCTTGCTCCAACAGCTCGCTGAGATTGCCCGACCAAGGCAGAAAGGAGTAATCCAAAGAGAGATCCGGGCCCTGGTGTGTCAGCAGCAAGCGAAGCTTACAGACGGCGAAATTGGTAATGTACGGGTCACTGACTCGGATCCTATTGTGATACCCCCAATGAGTGAAATGATTATCTGGTGCAGGGCAGCCATAGGTCTGAGAGGACAGAATTACCAAGCTGTAGTAGAACCCCACCATTCAGAACATAGACCTACACTTATGACTGCTAGGGGAGTAGTAGAAGTGGTGAATGGAAGAGTACCGGTACGGCTTCTCAATTGGGGAGATGATGAGGTAAACTTACCCCGTTATGCAACCATTGCTAAACTACATGCTGTCGACAATAATTCTATTCTTCCGGCTGAGTCCTTAGACTCCTGTCAAATAGCGGAGGACAATGACCCAGCAACTCAGGTGGCGGAATGGTGTCAGCAACTCCATGTTGGGACGGACACCACTCCCGCTCACCAGAAGCAAGGGGTATTACGGGTGGTGCAAGAGTATGCCCAAGTGTTTAGCAAGCACCCACTTGATTTTGGGGTAATTAAGGGAGTCCAACATCATATCCCTACAGGCAGTCATCCTCCCATCAAGGAGCGGTATAGGCCTATACCCCCAGACCATTATCAGAAGGCTAAAGAAATGTTGCATGATATGAAGAAGGCCGGGGTGATAAGGGATAGTTGTAGCCCCTGGGCAGCCCCTCTAGTTCTGGTTAAAAAGAAAGATGGTAGTATGAGAATGTGTGTGGATTACAGGCAGGTGAACCGCATAACACACAAGGATGCATACCCGTTACCACGCATAGAGGAATCATTAGCTGCTCTGAAAACGGCTAACTACTTTTCTACCCTTGATCTGACTAGTGGTTACTGGCAAGTGGCTGTGGCTGAGGAGGATCGTGAGAAAACGGCTTTCACCACCCCAATGGGGCTCTGTGAGTTCGACAGGATGCCGTTTGGGCTCAGTAGTGCCCCAGGAACATTTCAGAGAGTGATGGAGAACTGCCTGGGACATCTCAATTTTGAAACCGTGCTGCTATACCTAGACGACGTCATCGTGTATTCCAAGACTTATGAGGATCATCTGAAGCACCTGGCAGAAGTATTCGAGTCCCTGTCCAGGTACGGGATGAAATTAAAACCCTCAAAATGCCATCTACTCAAACAGAAGGTACAATACTTGGGGCACATCGTCAGTTCGGAAGGAGTAGCGCCGGACCCAGAGAAAGTCACTGCCATCCAGAAGTGGCCGGAGCCGAAGAACCTTAAGGAAGTGCGACAGTTCCTGGGACTAACGGGTTACTACAGGAGATTCGTGAAAGATTACACGAAGAAGGCAGCTCCTTTACAGGACCTCCTAGTAGGACAATCCCTAAAGAGCAGAAACCCTCCCTTTAATTGGGGTAAGGAACAGGCTGAAGCATTCCAAAAGATGAAAGAGATCCTTACAGGTGATGAGATCTTAACCTATCCTGATTACAGCCAACCGTTCCTGTTGTACACCGACGCCAGTAATGAAGGGTTGGGAGCAGTTCTCAGTCAGAAGCAGAATGGCCAAGAAAAAGTCATCGCATATGCCAGCAGAAAACTCAGGCCAACTGAAAGGAATCCGGAAAATTATAGCAGCTTCAAGCTGGAGTTTCTGGCGCTGGTCTGGGCCATTACTGAAAGATTTAAGCATTATCTGGCCTCCAATCGGTTCACTGCGTTTACAGATAACAACCCCTTAACGCACCTGGAAACCGCCAAGCTGGGTGCCATGGAGCAGCGATGGATGGCTCGGTTGTCCAATTACCAGTTTACTATCAAGTACCGGGCAGGTCGAAAGAATGCTAATGCTGACGCATTGTCCCGAATGCCGCATGACTCTGACACGGAAGAAGAATCGGACGACTTGGAAGAAATTGAGCTACCTGCGTTCCATCGAAATGGGGTAGTCCACGAGCATCGAGTCAACAGAAAGCAGTATGGTGCAACATTAAATCCTTTACCCCATCACAGCTGGAAAGAGACTCAGGACAGTGATCCAGTGGTCAGCCGCATCAAGGAGTTGTTAAGACAGGAAGGCTCCTCTTTGGAAAAGGATGCACCTATGTCAGCCAAGCTCCTGTGGAACGAGAAAAGCAGGTTGTTCCTATACCATGAGAAGTTGTGCAGGAGATACGTCAACCCCAGAACCCATGAGATGGTCTGGCAAATCGTGGTCCCCAAGGCAGACGTCCCAATGGTGTTGGAAGCATACCACGATCAAGCAGGACACTTTGGCTGGAGAAAGCTGGAGACCCTGTTGAGATGCCGGTTCTACTGGGTAGGGATGCGCAGCTCCATTGAGAGGTGGTGTCGGAACTGTGGACCCTGTGGTCTCAGAAGGAAGGACTACGGTAGTCAGAAGGCACCCCTACAACCTATCCGGACGACTCGCCCCTTGGAGATTGTGGCCCTGGACCACGTCAAACTGTCGCCAAGTAGATCTGGATACTCATACGCCCTGACCATGGTGGACCATTACTCCAGATTTCTGGTGGTTGTTCCAGTTAAGGATCAGACCGCAGTGACAGCCGCGAAAACCTTTCAAGCAAGCTTCTGCAGACCGCATGGGTATCCGGAGCAAGTATTAACCGATCAAGGACCTGCTTTCGAAGCTGATTTATTCAAGGAATTCTGTCACATGTACGGGTGCAAGAAAATTAGAACAACGCCATACCACCCTCAAACCAACGGTCTTTGCGAAAAAATGAACCATATTGTCCTTGACTTGTTGAGATCCATACCGTTGGAAGACAGAAATCGATGGCCGGACTTACTACCTGATTTGGTTGACTTGTATAACCATATACCTGTAAGTTCCACTAACTGCACTCCAGCCTATCTTATGAGAGCAAGGCCCGGAAGACTACCAATGGATTTAGAACTTGGAGTGGTAGAACCGGAGGCAGACGACGCCATTGAAAACTGGGACATCAATCGGCAAGAGCAGTACAGACGAGTGCAAATCTGTGTAGAAGAAAGTCTCAACAAGGCACGGGAGAAACAGGAAGATATTTACAACAGAAATGCTCCTGCCAAGCCTTTGATGCCTGGAGAAGTGGTATTAAAAAGGAAAAGGAAAATGCACAAATTGGATAACCAGTGGGAACAAGAACCCTACGTTGTACAAGATTCTAAATATGACAACAGAAAAGTTTGTATCATCAGTAAGGACGGAGGAAGAACAATAACCACTGTGTCCAGAGACCATTTGAAATTGTGTCCAGAACCCTTAAAGCTTTGTGAAAAGAACCCTGTCATCAATCAAGAGGAAGGAAAGGAAGAGGTCATACACACGGATCTGGGAGATTTTCCTGCGGATTGGCCCCGACTGGGAGATGCTGTAATAGTTCCGGTGTTGCAGTTTTATCAGCCACAAGAGGAAGTTCTACCTCCAGTTGTGTCCGTGGTGCCAGTTGAGTCCGTTCAGGAGTTACCCATTCCAGCAACACCTCAACCTACGGAATCTCAAGAAGGATCATCAGAAGCAGCGCCCCATACTATGGGATCCCCTGGTGAAGCTGACTCACACCGCCCAGCCATCAGTACGCTTGCCAGATCCATAGAAAGATTGAGGCAGTTCTATAGTTTGCCGTTACGCAGTGCAGACAGATCACAACTTAATATACCTGAAGCTACTCCACGTAGATCAGAGCGAATCACAAAAGGGAAGATACCCATTCGATACCAGCAGTAATTATAACAAATTAATGTGAATATTGTAAAAAGTATATATACATATGTGTCTTTTCCTTATGGTGTCTTATAATGGACTCAGAGGCTGAGGACTGAGCCAGCCCAAAAACTGTATCTTGTAAATAGTTGCACTAAGGTGCCTTATAATGGTTTCACACGAAGCCTTGACTTACCTCTGAACATAAAACCCGTGTGGTGAGGCACTGAGTGAGGTCTGCATTCATATGTCCTGCAGCCCACCCAGGACCCACGTTGAAGGTTTGGTGCGGGTCCTTCACAAGAATATTGCCGTTTATTTATATGAACATGTCTATTTAATATTTTGTATTTTTCTATATTTAATGTTTTGTTTGCAACGTTCAAGAAATCCTTACCTCCCGGATGGGACGAGTTAATGTTAATGTTTAATGCATAAACAAAATTGTCTCTTTGTATTTCACAGCCCGGGAGTGCTGTCGTTTACCATGGGGGAATGTGTAGCCCTGGTATTTAAGGTACACAATACCAGGAGGATGAGTGGAGAGGTAACGGTTAAGGGCTCTACATGACATCACATATACTTCGGACACACCCAGCAGGGGTGTATAGGGGTGTGGTTTTTAGCACAAGGGTGTCTGGTAGTGTCTCCTGAGGTGAAGGGAGAGAGAAGGAGTGCCTGTCAGGAGCACCAAGATTCCTGTCGATTCAGGGAGACAGTACAGTAGTGGAGGCTAGTACAGGTGAGCCAGTTCACCTTAGCCTAGTCAATGCTGAGATTGAGAGTTTGAGCAAGTCGAAAGGCACAGTGGAAGGAAATCAGAAGTGCTTTAGGATTGAAGTATCCTGCACATTGTCACCGGTCACTGGAGACCGAAGCATCACTATAGCTTCACGCATAGTGGTAGAAAAACCAGAGGCTTACTGGACCTTAGGTAACAGAAAGCAGCCCTTGAAGTGTCAGTACGTAACAGGGGTCAGGTGGAATAGGAACTTTGAGCTAGGCCAAGCATAGAAGAACCTAGTTTCATCACTGGAAGGCTCCACCACAAAACTGACCGGGCAGTACAGCTTTGAAATAGCTGAAGTTTCAGGAGTGAACTACGCTTTATGCTGGTTGGACTCATCATCATTGGAAAGTAAAGGAGGCCCCTGCCTTGCTCAGCCGTTGCCTCAAAACTCATCCTCCATCAACCCCATCAGCCTCCCTGGGACCTGCCTTACCATCTTACAAGTAAAAGGTATGGAAAGACGCTGACGGTGTGAGACTGAGTTATTTAATTGCATGCCTGCACAACCCCACCATAACCATCGACCTGAGGGAAGAGTCCCACCTGTAGGGGACCCGACATCTAGCTGCCTCACCATTCCCTCAGAGATCTACAGCAGCGCTGGTACAAATTACCAGAGACTACAGGTGGCGTCACGAACTGTAAATATATCTATCCCCTGTAAATATTCCCCCAACATACGCCAGACCGCCAGGGCCACAGACCGAGCCACCGCTACCTGTGACAAACCCCATAGACTTCCATGGGCTCGGCTCTGAGTACCCCATTGCCCTGGTAATCCACAATTGTGGTGGCGGGTCGACACACCAACTGTATTCTAGTCCTAAGAAGGACCCTGAATACCACCAAAGGGAAAGAACAGGTAACGGTTAATGAACAGAAAGACATACAAGAAATAGAAGGAATAAAGTAAATAAAGTCTTACATACAACACTCACACACAGTAGGAACACCTAAGGTCTCAGAGATAAACTATAAGCTGTAAGAGTAAAAACAACTAAGGAGCTCTTAGCTTAAGTATTCTCAGAACCGATCCAGTCTGCTAGACTACATGAATGCTTTCACCGGCATCTAACACCCAGACTGGCAGGTATATAAAGGAAACTAATTAGAACATAATCAAAAAGCAGCCGGGCGAGGCTGCACCTAGTCTTAGCAAAGAGCTAGGTAAAATTAACTCTCTCATTACCAAAAAACAAAGAACCAGCAACTCAGCTGTGAGAAGTCAGAATGTGCAATCGCGACGATCTTTGTGGCGATGCACCCATGACAGTACCCCCCCTTCTACGAGGGGCCTCCGGACCCTCAAGGCCAGGTCTGCCCGGGTGAGTTGTGTGAAAGGTCCGAACCAATCGATCTGCGTTAACATCAGACGCAGGGACCCACGTCCCCTCCTCAGGACCATACCCCCTCCAATGAACTAAGTACTGAAGAGATCGGCGACTGAGACGTGAGTCAATGATTTTCGACCCATGAATTTCCACGTTATCATTGACCACCACTGAAGGAGGTAGAGGTGACGGTATAACTGGTGCCACATACTTTTTAAGTAATGACTTGTGAAACACATTATGATTTTTAAACGTAGGAGGGAGGTCCAGACGAAATGCCACAGGATTAATTATGGAACTGATCCTGTACGGCCCGATGAATCTGGGACCCAACCTCCAGGAGGGAACTTTAAGTTTTATATTCCTGGTAGACAACCACACCAGATCGTTCACCTTCAGATCTCGACCAGAAACTCTCCCCCTATCAGCCATCCGTTTGTAACGGTTCTCCGTAACCTTCAGTCTTAACCGATCTGGAACTATCAGTCTCCCTGGAAGTCCCACAGGGGCGTCCCCCTGAGCCCCCAATACCTCCCCCTCAAGCTCAGAGCATACAGCTGACACTACAACTCCCTCCTGAGGAATAGGAACCGGATCATCCATCCTCCCGGTCCCTGGGAAAGTACGAGATAAGGCATCAGGAAGCAACTTTATTGAGCAGTCATATGCGCGATGAGGAGGTAACTCTTTACACCCCTCCTCTGAGAACATCTCCCCAAAGTCCTCCAGAAAAGGAGGCAAAGTCCTAGGCACAACCGCACCGATGACCGTGCTCATGCAGTTATTCTTGCAAAATTCACCCCACTGGCTTATCTTTCTGGATTGCCAATCAATCACTGGGTTATGTTTAGCCAACCAAGGAAGTCCCAACACAATAGGAGTAGGTAGACCCTCCAACACATAACAAGACAATTGCTCTTTATGTATTGCCCCTACTCGAAGATCTATGTTATGAACAGCTTGTACCAAGCTACCTTGACCAAGAGGTCTAGAATCAATAGAGAGTATAGGGACCGGTTTGGCCAATACACTCAGTTGCATACCATGCACCTGGGCAAACCGAGCGTCCACCAGATTAGCCCCGGACCCACTATCAAGAAAAACAGAAATCCTCTCAGTTCTAGTACCAATCACCACCTCCGCAGGCACGAGAAACTGAGAGGGATTTGGGGACGAAATACACACTCCCAGGTTAACTCCTTGGCTCAAAGAGGTCCGGGATGGACACCCCCCAACAAAATGTCCCTCTCTCCCGCAAAAGAAACACCTTCTAGTCTTGCGGCGCACCGCCGATTCCCTCCTACAAAATGATGTCCCTCCCAACTGCATGGGTTCCTCAGAACAGACCAGGGGAACCTCAGTATAAGGGACTTTAGTAGTAGGTGGAGTCATCACGGGGGCGGAGTTACCTCGCGTCTTCCCCGAAGTCGTCTATCAATGCGAATAGCGAGGGCCATAGCAGCCTCCAGTGATGGAGGAGAATCATACTGAGCCAACACATCTTTTAATTTGTCAGACAACCCTTGACAAAACTGGCTCCTAAGAGCTGGGTCATTCCACTGAGTATCTGTTGCCCATCTACGGAACTCAGAAGAATATTCCTCCGCTGGACGATTTCCTTGCCGTATTTTACGTAACCTTGTTTCAGCAAGGGAGACTCGATCCGGATCATCATATACCAGACCCAGGGCAGTAAAAAATCGATCCACTGACTGGAGATCTGGGGAGCCTGGAGGAATAGAGAACGCCCAAGATTGAGGGTCCCCTTGTAAGAGCGAGATAACAATTCCCACCCTCTGCTCTTCACTCCCAGATGACCGAGGCCGCAGCCGAAAGTACAATTTACATGCCTCCCGGAAAGTAAAAAATTTGTCCCGCCCACCAGTGAACCTGTCCGGGAGAGCAACCTTAGGTTCAGATCTGGTTTGCTCCGGGGGGGACAAAACCTTGGACTTAATGTCTGCAAATTCCATGGACAACCCCTGCAACTGCCGGGCCAGCTGGGCTACTGGATCCATGACAGCTGGGGAGAATCTTTAGTTGGGCCGGTGAAAATGTCACGCTGTATAGCAGATATAAATATGTGATGTCAGTAATCTATATCAAAAGGGCAACATACTATATAACATGCGCATAGATATATGATAACATAGATTTACCTGACAGAATGTCCAGTGGGTCAAAACGGAATCCGTTATACGCTGTCTCCGGCTAGAGGGTGACCGGGGTCTAAGCTGACCCTAAACTGGGGTCCTAACTAATCCCTCAACCTGGAGGTACTGTTAAAGGTACAGAGGTCCAGGCCACAGCGTAAACCCTGTCTCCTATCAATCCCTGCCAACTGTATTCTAGTCCTAAGAAGGACCCTGAATACCACCAAAGGGAAAGAACAGGTAACGGTTAATGAACAGAAAGACATACAAGAAATAGAAGGAATAAAGTAAATAAAGTCTTACATACAACACTCACACACAGTAGGAACACCTAAGGTCTCAGAGATAAACTATAAGCTGTAAGAGTAAAAACAACTAAGGAGCTCTTAGCTTAAGTATTCTCAGAACCGATCCAGTCTGCTAGACTACATGAATGCTTTCACCGGCATCTAACACCCAGACTGGCAGGTATATAAAGGAAACTAATTAGAACATAATCAAAAAGCAGCCGGGCGAGGCTGCACCTAGTCTTAGCAAAGAGCTAGGTAAAATTAACTCTCTCATTACCAAAAAACAAAGAACCAGCAACTCAGCTGTGAGAAGTCAGAATGTGCAATCGCGACGATCTTTGTGGCGATGCACCCATGACACTTGCCCTCAGTCAAAATGGAGTTTCCAGCTTGCATGTTCCCGCCCTGATTCTCTCCTTTGCTTCTTAAGCAGCCACAGCTGAGCAATCAGTGCTTCAGAATCTAGCCTGCAGTGAACCTGTGACTTGACTCCTGTAAGCCTTGGACCTTGTACTCCAGCTATTCCTACTGAGGAACTCTGAAGCACTTGTGGACTCTGAACCCTGCTCTTTGAAAGACCCACGTTTGCATGGACTAACGGTAACAGAGAAGAAGATCCTGAATCTGTATTGGAGAGTGATTGCTGAGCTTTGATTACTCTGGCCTGCTGTGTCTCCTGTTTCTGTGTCTGCAAACTGTGTGACTATTTCTGCCAACTTGTATGAAGTAATACAGGACTTTTCTATATCAAACCTGTGACTCCTGTGTTTTCATCGCACCCAAGCACAAGACGCTATATGAACTGTACTACATACATTACAAGATTCTGAAGCCAAAACGTTAGTGTCTGCTGGGTCTGGAAGTCTGTGTCTGCTGTACTGTGGATATCAGACGTCCGGTTGTACTTTCTGTGATGACAGTGGTTGTGACTTCTCACAACCATTCCAGGTGAGCAATTCCCTTAAGTTTTTTCTTTTTGCAGTATTACCACAGGTAAACACTATTGTTTTTTTTTTTTTCCTTTCTTTTCTCTTTTTTGTCTGCTGTAACTCTGGATATCAGATGTCTGGTTGAAACTTTCTGTGATGATAGTGGTTGTGACTTCTCACAACCATTCCAGGTGAGCAGTTCCCTTAATTTTTTTTTCTCTCTGCAGTGTTGCCACAGGTGAACACTATTGTTTTTTTTTCTCTCCTCTTCTTCCAGTAATCCTGTCTTAAAAGATCTGGAAAATGGAGGCCCGCATAAAGGAACTTTGCGGAGTGACTGATAATATCCTTGCAGATTTGCAGAATATAAAGACCCGTTTTACAAATCTACAGGACCTCAATAATCACAATTTGCAAGTGGTTGGACAGACTACCCAGGATTTGCGAGCCAGGATTGAGGTTCTAGAGGGGCGAGTCCAGGCTCCTGCCGTAGCCCCGAGTGCTGGGATTCCCAAGTTGCCCCCTTTTCGTTTTGGCGGTGAACGTGAGAAATTCAGGGGATTTATTAATCAATGCAATCTTTTTTTTTCTGCACATGCTTCACAATTTCCCACTGAACGATCTAAGGTGCTTACTATAATTATGTTGCTTACCAACAAGGCTTTAATGTGGGCAAACCCTCTGATTGAGACTGAGGATGATTGTTTGAATCACCTTGATGATTTTATTTCAGCCATGGGGCAGGTGTTTGATGACCCCAATCGAGGTGCAACAGCTGAAGCAGCCATGTTAGCTTTGCGCCAAGGTAAGCACTCGGTAGCTGAATATGCCTTGGATTTCAGGAGATGGGCCCTTGATACCACCTGGGACAGTTCCGCCAAAAAATCTATTTTTCGAAAGGGGTTATCTCCACTGATTAAGGATGAACTTGCTCGTGCCGACCCTCCCACTGCGTTAGGTGACTTTATTAACTACTGCATCCGTATTGATACTCGTCTGACTGAACGCAGGCAAGAGAGATGGTTCGAAAGCAATCGTACTAACCTTTTCCTACCTTCCTCTCCAGCTAAGGAACCTTTGAGTAGGATTACACGGGAACCTGAACCCATGCAGGTAGACTCTTTACAACGACGGGTTAGTGATGCACGCAAGGAACATCGTTTTAAGGAGAATCTATGTTTCTATTGTGGTAAGTCAGGGCACTTCATTATAAACTGCCCCAGCCGTTCTCGTAAGACTACTGCAGCACTCATTCATTGTGAGTGTTGCGAGAGGGGATCTGTCAGGTCCGAGCCTCAGGCTCCAGAGAGATCTGCAGCAACAGATCTTGATTTCTCGGACTTAAACTCCGTTACCTCTGAGGACGTTGACTGTGTAAACGTTGCCATTTTTCAAGTTTCCTCAGCGGTGTCCCAGCTGAGTTGTAAGAAAAACAATTCTCATTGCTTTCTTTCCATCAAACTCTGGGTTGACTCAGCTTGGGTGTCTAGCTCTGCTATGATCGACTCAGGGGCAAGTGGAAATTTTATGGATGTCTCCTTTGCTCTGAAACAGGGAATACGTTCAGTGAAGAAGGCTACTCCAGTACAGATGGAAACTGTGGATGGCTCCCTGCTGACCTCTGGACCAGTGGATCAGGAAACAGAGCCTTTGAGGGTTCTTATGGGTAAAGATCATCAAGAGAAACTGTCCTTTATGCTTATCTCTTCTCCCCACTTTCCCATTATTCTAGGGCTACCATGGCTGCAGGCTCAGAATCCTACCATTAACTGGGAGACCAAGGAATTACACTTTCCAGAGAAACAGATGAGTCCAAAAGTTTCAGCTTGCTCTGTTCCTAAAGGAATCATGTCAGTCCCTGAACTACCAGCTGTATACCAGGACTATGTGGATTTATGTGACAAGAAGAACGCTGACCAGCTTCCTCCTCACCGTCCATATGATTGTCCAATTGAATTATTGCCTGGAGCAGAGATACCTTTTGGTAAGATCTACCCCTGGCGGGGCCCGAGCTAAAGGCTTTAAAGGATTACATAGATGAAAATCTAGCCAAGGGCTTCATACGCCCCTCTCATCTCCTGCAGGTGCACCCATCTTCTTTGTAAAGAAGAAAGATGGATCTCTGAGACCATGCGTAGACTATAGGGAACTCAATAAGGTTACTATTAGAAACCGTTATCCATTGCCTTTAATCCCTGAGTTATTGGAGAGAGTGCGACATGCCAAAATTTTTTCTAAACTAGATCTTCGTGGGGCCTATAACTTAGTCCGTATTAGACCTGGGGATGAATGGAAGACTGCATTCAGGTCACGCTATGGACACTTTGAATATCTAGTTATGCCTTTTGGTCTGAGTACCGCCCCAGCCACTTTCCAACACTTGGTGAATGACATCTTCAGGGATCTCCTAGATACATTCGTGGTAATTTATTTGGATGATATTCTAATTTTTTCTAACTCCACAGAGGAACATCATGACATGTGAGAATGGTCTTGGAACGTCTAAGACAAAATCATCTTTACATCAAACTTGAAAAGTGTGAATTCCATAGGACCGAAATTCAATTTCTGGGGTATGTACTGTCTACACAAGGAATTAGTATGGATGGAAGCAAAACCCAAGCCATCAAGGATTGGCCAAGTCCTAGAAATGTGAAGGAGGTACAGCGCTTCATCGGGTTTGCCAACTTTTATAGACGTTTCATTAGAAATTTCTCTGAGGTCGTGTCACCTATCACTCAACTTACCCGGAAAGAGTCTAGGTTTTCCTGGACTCCCCAAGCCCAGGAAGCATTTTCCCGTCTAAAAGATAAATTTACCACTGCACCTATCCTAGTACATCCCAACCCCGAGCTTGCCTTCATAATAGAGGTGGATGCTTCAGACTGTGCCGTTGGAGCTATACTCTCTCAGAGAACAGGTGAGAAGAATGTCTTGCATCCCTGTGCCTTCTTTTCCCAGCAGTTGTCTTCGGCTGAGAGGAACTACGATGTGGGCAATAGAGAGTTGTTGGCCATTATTGCCGCCTTCAAAGAATGGAGACACCTTCTTCAGGGAGCTGCACAGCAAATAGTCGTCCTGACAGACCATCGTAACCTTGAGTTTATCAGGTCGGCTAAGTGCCTGACTCCTCGCCAGGCTCGCTGGAATCTTTTCTTAAACCAATTTAATTTTATCATCTCTTATAGACCAGGATCGCGCAATGGAAAGGCTGATGCACTCTCTAGGATTTACTCAGCAGAGACACGTCCAATTACTCCTCCTAAGACTATTCTTCCTGACTCTAGATTCCTAGGAGTAATTCATAATCAAGACCTACTTAAGGACATCAAGGAAGCATACCATGCGGATTCCTTTTTGGCACAACCCCCAAGGGATGTAAGTCTTGTCTTTAAGAATGGTGTGTGGATTCAGGGACAACGTCTGTATATTCCTGAAACAGTCAGATTAAGAGTATTGCAACTCATTCACGATTCCAAGATAGCTGGGCATAGAGGAATTCTAAAGACACAGGAATTTCTTTCTCGTTTCTTTTGGTGGCCCACTTGCAGGAAGGATGTTTTGAATTATGTCACTTCATGTGAGGTCTGTGCAAGATGCAAAACACCTCGCTCCTCACCAACTGGTCTGTTACAGCCTCTTCCCACCCCGTCCCGCCCGTGGGGATCCATTTCTATGGACTTCATTGTGGAGTTACCAACCTCTCAGGGGAAGAACACCATTCTAGTGGTGGTTGACCGTCTAACAAAGGCAGCTCATTTTATCCCTTGTGTCGGCTTACCCACTGCAAAACAGACATCAGATTTGATGATTAAAGATGTGTTTCGCTTACATGGAGTACCGGATGAGGTTATTTCGGATCGAGGGGTGCAATTCACTTCTAGGTTTTGGCAAAATTTCTGTGCAGCATTGGACATTAAAGTAAACCTTTCTTCTGCTTTTCATCCCCAGACTAATGGACAGACCGAACGAACCAATCAAACCCTGGAGCAGTATCTCCGCTGCTTTATCTGCCACCTACAGGATGATTGGGTGGATCTACTTCCATTAGCTGAGTTCTCGTATAACAACTCTCAGAGTGCCTCCACTAAACAGTCTCCTTTTTACTCTAATCTAGGTTATCATCCTAACATTCTACCACGATTTCCCATAGAAACGCCTTTACCAGCAGTGGCTGAAAGAATCACGTCTTTACAGAAGAATATGGATCTTCTAAAGGAAAATCTGGAATCGGCTCAAGAAAGGTACAAGAAAGCAGCAGATAAATTTCGTAAACCTGCACCAGCTTTCAAGGTAGGAGACTTGGTCTGGCTGTCAACCAGAAATCTTAAGTTAAGGATTCCATCGTCTAAGTTGGGACATAAGTACATTGGACCCTATAAAATCAGTAAAATTATAAGTGCCGTTGCTTGTCGTCTTCAACTGCCCAGAACTATGAGAATCCACCCTGTCTTTCATGTATCCCTACTAAAGGCTGCGACACCCAATACGTTTCCTGGACGTTCCTCTCCTTGCCCTGACCCAGTGCTAGTCGATGGTCAGGAAGAATTTGTGGTGGAAAGGATTTTAGATTCCAGGTTGTATAGAAATCAGTTACAATATCTGATTAAATGGCAGGGCTACCCAGTGGAGGACAACTCATGGGAACCGGTCAATAACGTTAATGCTCCTCGCTTGCTCCGTCAGTTTCATCAGAGGTACCCACACAAGCCTGGTCTGAGGTCATCCGGAGGTTGTCCTTAAGGGGGGAGTAATGTAAGGTTCTATGTATATATTCCTGAAACTCAGCTTGTTCGTCAGCCATTTTACTTTCTGTCTTGCTGCAGCTATCTTGCCCTCAGTCAAAATGGAGTTTCCAGCTTGCATGTTCCCGCCCTGATTCTCTCCTTTGCTACTTAAGCAGCCACAGCTGAGCAATCAGTGCTTCAGAATCTAGCCTGCAGTGAACCTTTGACTTGACTCCTGTAAGCCTTGGACCTTGTACTCCAGCTATTCCTACTGAGGAACTCTGAAGCACTTGTGGACTCTGAACCCTGCTCTTTGAAAGACCCACGTTTGCATGGACTAACGGTAACAGAGAAGAAGATCCTGAATCTGTATTGGAGAGTGATTGCTGAGCTTTGATTACTCTGGCCTGCTGTGTCTCCTGTTTCTGTGTCTGCAAACTGTGTGACTATTTCTGCCAACTTGTATGAAGTAATACAGGACTTTTCTATATCAAACCTGTGACTCCTGTGTTTTCATCGCACCCAAGCACAAGACGCTATATGAACTGTACTACATACATTACACAGAGCCTTTGAGGGTTCTTATGGGTAAAGATCATCAAGAGAAACTGTCCTTTATGCTTATCTCTTCTCCCCACTTTCCCATTATTCTAGGGCTACCATGGCTGCAGGCTCAGAATCCTACCATTAACTGGGAGACCAAGGAATTACTCTTTCCAGAGAAACAGATGAGTTCAAAAGTTTCAGCTTGCTCTGTTCCTAAAGGAACCATGTCAGTCCCTGAACTACCAGCTGTATACCAGGACTATGTGGATTTATGTGACAAGAAGAATGCTGACCAGCTTCCTCCTCACCGTCCATATGATTGTCCAATTGAATTATTGCCTGGAGCAGAGATACCTTTGGTAAGATCTACCCCTGGCGGGGCCCGAGCTAAAGGCTTTAAAGGATTACATAGACGAAAATCTAGCCAAGGGCTTCATACGCCCCTCTTCATCTCCTGCAGGTGCACCCATCTTCTTTGTAAAGAAGAAAGATGGATCTCTGAGACCCTGCGTAGACTATAGGGAACTCAATAAGGTTACTATTAGAAACCGTTATCCATTGCCTTTAATCCCTGAGTTATTGGAGAGAGTGCGACATGCCAAAATTTTCTCTAAACTAGATCTTCGTGGGGCCTATAACTTAGTCCGTATTAGACCTGGGGATGAATGGAAGACTGCATTCAGGTCACGCTATGGACACTTTGAATATCTAGTTATGCCTTTTGGTCTGAGTACCGCCCCAGCCACTTTCCAACACTTGGTGAATGACATCTTCAGGGATCTCCTAGATACATTCGTGGTAATTTATTTGGATGATATTCTAATTTTTTCTAACTCCACAGAGGAACATCATGGACATGTGAGAATGGTCTTGGAACGTCTAAGACAAAATCATCTTTACATCAAACTTGAAAAGTGTGAATTCCATAAGACCGAAATTCAATTTCTGGGGTATGTACTGTCTACACAAGGAATTAGTATGGATGGAAGCAAAACCCAAGCCATCAAGGATTGGCCAAGTCCTAGAAATGTGAAGGAGGTACAACGCTTCATCGGGTTTGCCAACTTCTATAGACGTTTCATTAGAAATTTCTCTGAGGTAGTGTCACCTATCACCCAACTTACCCGGAAAGAGTCTAGGTTCTCCTGGACTCCCCAAGCCCAGGAAGCATTTTCCCGTCTAAAAGATAAATTTACCACTGCACCTATCCTAGTACATCCCAACCCCGAGCTTGCCTTCATAATAGAGGTGGATGCTTCAGACTGTGCCGTTGGAGCTATACTCTCTCAGAGAACAGGTGAGAAGAATGTCTTGCATCCCTGTGCCTTCTTTTCCCAGCAGTTGTCTTCGGCTGAGAGGAACTACGATGTGGGCAATAGAGAGTTGTTGGCCATTATTGCCGCCTTCAAAGAATGGAGACACCTTCTTCAGGGGCTGCACAGCAAATAGTCGTCCTGACAGACCATCGTAACCTTGAGTTTATCAGGTCGGCTAAGTGCCTGACTCCTCGCCAGGCTCGCTGGAATCTTTTCTTAAACCAATTTAATTTTATCATTTCTTATAGACCAGGATCGCGCAATGGAAAGGCTGATGCACTCTCTAGGATTTACTCAGCAGAGACACGTCCAATTACTCCTCCTAAGACTATTCTTCCTGACTCTAGATTCCTAGGAGTAATTCATAATCAAGACCTACTTAAGGACATCAAGGAAGCATACCATGCGGATTCCTTTTTGGCACAACCCCCAAGGGACGTAAGTCTTGTCTTTAAGAATGGTGTGTGGATTCAGGGACAACGCCTGTATATTCCTGAAACAGTCAGATTGAGAGTATTGCAACTCATTCACGATTCCAAGATAGCTGGGCATAGAGGAATTCTAAAGACACAGGAATTTCTTTCTCGTTTCTATTGGTGGCCCACTTGCAGGAAGGATGTTTTAAACTATGTCACTTCATGTGAAGTTTGTGCAAGATGCAAAACACCTCGCTCCTCACCAACTGGTCTGTTACAGCCTCTTCCCACCCCGTCCCGCCCGTGGGGATCCATTTCTATGGACTTCATTGTGGAGTTACCAACCTCTCAAGGGAAGAACACCATTCTAGTGGTGGTTGACCGTCTAACAAAGGCAGCTTATTTTATTCCTTGTGTCGCTTACCCACTGCAAAACAGACATCAGATCTGATGATTAAAGATGTGTTTCGCTTACATGGAGTACCGGATGAGGTTATTTCGGATCGAGGGGTGCAATTCACTTCTAGGTTTTGGCAAAATTTCTGTGCAGCATTGGACATTAAAGTAAACCTTTCTTCTGCTTTTCATCCCAGACTAATGGACAGACCGAACGAACCAATCAAACCCTGGAGCAGTATCTCCGCTGCTTTATCTGCCACCTACAGGATGATTGGGTGGATCTACTTCCATTAGCTGAGTTCTCGTATAACAACTCTCAGAGTGCCTCCACTAAGCAGTCTCCTTTTTACTCTAATCTAGGTTATCATCCTAACATTCTACCACGATTTCCCATAGAAACGCCTTTACCAGCAGTGGCTGAAAGAATCACGTCTTTACAGAAGAATATGGGTCTTCTAAAGGAGAATCTGGAATCGGCTCAGGAAACGTACAAGAAAGCAGCAGATAAGTTTCGTAAACCTGCACCAGCTTTCAAGGTAGGAGACTTGGTCTGGCTGTCAACCAGAAATCTTAAGTTAAGGATTCCATCGTCTAAGCTGGGACATAAGTACATTGGACCTTATAAAATCAGTAAAATTATAAGTGCCGTTGCTTGTCGTCTTCAACTGCCCAGAACTATGAGAATCCACCCTGTCTTTCATGTATCCCTACTAAAGGCTGCGACACCCAATACGTTTCCTGGACGTTCTTCTCCTTGCCCTGACCCAGTGCTAGTCGATGGTCAGGAAGAATTTGTGGTGGAAAGGATTTTAGATTCCAGGTTGTATAGAAATCAGTTACAATATCTGATTAAATGGCAGGGCTACCCAGTGGAGGACAACTCATGGGAACCAGTCAATAACGTTAATGCTCCTCGCTTGCTCCGTCAGTTTCATCAGAGGTACCCACACAAGCCTGGTCTGAGGTCATCCGGAGGTTGTCCCTAAGGGGGGAGTAATGTAAGGTTCTGTGTACATGTTCCTGAAACTCAGTTTGTTCGTCAGCCATTTTACTTTCTGTCTTGCTGCAGCTATCTTGCCCTCAGTCAAAATGGAGTTTCCAGCTTGCATGTTCCCGCCCTGATTCTCTCCTTTTGCTTCTTAAGCAGCCACAGCTGAGCAATCAGTGCTTCAGAATCTAGCCTGCAGTGAACCTGTGATCTGACCCCTGAAGCCTTGGACCTTGTACTCCAGCTATTCCTACTGAGGAACTCTGAAGCACTTGTGGACTCTGAACCCTGCTCTTTGAAAGACCCACATTTGCATGGACTTACGGTAACAGAGAAGAAGATCCTGAACTTGTTGTGGAGAGTGATTGCTGAGCTTAGATTACTCTGGCCTGCTGTGTCTCCTGCTTCTGTGTCTGCAAACTGTGTGACTATTTTTGCCAACTTGTATGAAGTAATACAGGACTTTCTATATCAAACCTGTGTCTCATGTATTTTCATCGCACCCAAGCACAAGACGCTATATGAACTGTACTACATACATTACAGGTGGCGTCACGAACAATTACTAAATCCCCTGTAAATATCCCCCTTTGTATGAGCGCCCAGGGCAACGGACCGAGCTGTGCTACTTGTGACATTCCCCATAGACTTCAAAGGGCTCGGTGCCGAGTACCCCATAACCCTGGTTGTGTGCGACTCATCTTCTCTCTCTCAGGAGAAGGCCCAATGGTTTGCCAACCGGCATAGGACTGATGGTCCTCGGTTTAAAGTGGGTGACTTGGTTTGATTGTCCTCAAAGAATATCCTTATGAAGGTTGCTTCTCCAAAGTTTAAGCCAAGGTTCATTGGACCTTATAGGATCTTGAAAGTCCTTAATC
This sequence comes from Oophaga sylvatica, assembly GCA_033576555.1. Taxonomy (NCBI): domain Eukaryota; kingdom Metazoa; phylum Chordata; class Amphibia; order Anura; family Dendrobatidae; genus Oophaga; species Oophaga sylvatica. The sequence goes on along the minus strand of JARQOD010000002.1, from coordinate 71,909,994 downwards.
CAGTTTCTTTTCGCTTGGCTCTTCCAGGGACGTTTAAGATTCATAACGTCTTCCACAAATCTTTATTGAAAAGGTTTGTCGAGCCAGTGGTTCCTATGGCTGCGCCTCCTGAGCCTGTTTTGGTTGAGGGCAATCTGGAGTATGAAGTGGAGAAGATATTGGATTCTCGTTTCACTAGACGGAGACTCCAGTACTTGGTTAAGTGGAGAGGTTACGGTCAGGAGGACAATTCTTGGGTGTTTGCTTCTGACATTCATGCAGAGAGACTAGTTCGTGCCTATCAACGAGCTCATCCTGATCGGCCTGGTGGCGCAGGTGAGGGTTCGGTGACCCCTCCTCAAGGGGGGGGTACTGTTGTGAACGTGTTGGAGACAATTTCTGAGCTGAGGCTCCCTCTGGTGGTTGCTGACGGTACTGAAGCTGTATCTAATGACAGGTCCTCCTCACCTGCCAGCAATGACTGGCAATCAGGAGTCACTGACTGGGCTGATATAAGGGAGCTGCCTTCCCATGATCCTGGCCGGTAATCAATTGTTGTTTCCTGGTTCATTTGGAAGTCTGCTGGTGTCTTGCCTTCGTCAGCTACCTTCAGATAAGATATTTTCTGCTTGTTTCTATTGTGTTTCCATTTTTGTCTGCACCTTTGTGGAGGTTAGCCGGGTCCCCTCCTGGGGCCTGTGCTTCTCTCTGTTTTTCAGCAGCCACTGTTATTTGTTCAATTGCTCTTTCCCTGCTTTTTGAGTGGCTGCGGGTTAGCCTTGTTCACACTGAGATCTGGTTTAGTGGGTGGCGTGATCGTGTGATCTCAACTTTTTTTAAATCAGAATTGTTGGAAGTTTTGCTAGGGTTTTGCTGGATTGCAGATAGTATTCTGTCCTATCCTGTCCTATTTAGGCAGTGTTTGGCCCCAGCGTTTGCTCACTCTATTTTCTGCCTGCATTTGTGTTTTGTCTTGTCTAACCGCCATTATATGTTTGGAGGCTGCCTATTCCTTTGGGGCTCTACTCCGGAGCAGTTAGCTTTCCTGCTTCTATCTTTAGGTGTATCTAGCTCTCCGGCTGTGCCGAGGCGTCTAGGAACACCGTAGGTACGCTCCACGGCTGCTTCTAGTTATGCGGTTAGTTTAGGGATCTGCAACCCATTAGCTTCCAACCTCTCAGGTGTTTGGCAGCCTTTCTGTTTTGCTCCTGTCCTCCTCAGTTGCCAAATCATAACACCCGAGGCTGCGTTGCATTGGTGCGGGTTCTGACCCCAAGTCCAAGTCTCTGAGACTGTTACATAAGTCTTATGAAGGGAATGCTTGGCTGTTTGAGGCTATTTTGTGAAGCCTGAGGTTCGAGCAAGCAAGCATCTCTTGGGCTCTCCTGAGAAGACTGATGGCACTCTCATTTGAAGGCATGGCTTTCAGACAGTCGTCAACATAAAAGTCTTTTTCTATGAATTGTCTGACATCTGATCCATATTCTGTTTCTCCTTCTTGAGCCGACCGTTTGAATCCATAAATGGTGACTGCAGGTGAAGGACTGTTGCCAATGATGTGCACTCTCATGCAATACTCTGTGCCTTCTTTAGCAGGATCATTGACTCTGTACCAGAAGAATCTTAGGAAGTTCCTGTCTCTCTCACAAGGAAACAATGGAACATTTGCTGGATGTCAGCGATGAAGGCAATGGAATCCTTACGGAAGCGCATAAGTACTCCCTGCAGTTTGTTATTGAGGTCTGGTCCTGTCAGTAGAACATCATTCAGAGAGATATCATCAAACTTAGCACTGGAGTCAAACACCACTCTAATTTGGCCTGGTTTCTTAGGGTGGTATACTCCAAACATGGGTAGGAAACAGCATTCTTCTGAGTCTTTGAGAGTGGGAGCTAGCTCTGCATGACAATTCTCAAAAATCTTTGACATGAAGGAGAAAAAGTGATCTTTCATCTCTGGCTTCCTTTGCAGATTATGTTTGAGAGAGGAGAAACGTTTTAATGCCTGATTTCTGTTGTTCGGTAGACGTGGTCTGTGAGTTCTGAAGGGAAGAGGTGCGACCGAGCTGTTGGTCTCATCTTTAACAAGTCCCTTGTCCATTACCTCTAAGAACAACTTGTCCTCTAATTGACATTGCCACTTGGTTTCAGAGGCGTAGCTAGGGTTTCGGTTTAGGGGGGCGAAACATCTGAGTGGGCCCCTAACCAGAGAACCTCAGCAAATGACCGCGCTGTTGCCAAAATTAATCTATATATAAAAAGACCAATATTGATATCACCGCCATATGGTCAGTGGTAAATAACACCAGTCCTACAGAACATATAAGAGATCATAGCAGAGTTACAGATAATGACTTACCGCTGACGTTCTTTCTGATGGAATCGTTCACTTTTCATGTCTTTTCCATCTGGCCCAGACCGACATAACGACTCCTCCAGCCAGGACTCGACTACAGAGAATACAGCAAAGAAACATTTCACTTCTCATATTGTCAGCACCGTCACGGTCACCAATTGGACTATTCTCAACCTGCACAAACTCCTCATCCTGCTGATACCCCAATACTGAGCCGCTGCTGTCGTATGTGTCTCTATTACTACACCTCATACCCCAATACTGAGTCGCTGCTGCAGTATGTGCCCCTATTACTACACCTGGTACCCCAATACTGAGTCGCTGCTGCAGTATGTGCCACTATTACTACATCTGGTACCCCAATACTGAGCCGCTGCTGCCCTATGTGTCCCTATTACTGCACCTACTGTGTGGTTCTGTGTGACCTCTAAATTCTAAAGCACCCTCTATAATATAGTAATGCCAGGTGCATGGGCCCTTGAAAACAGTGCCCACATGTTGTCCCCTAGAATGTAATAATGCCCTGTGTGTGTGCCGCTTTGACAGTCATAGTAACCAGAGTTCCCCTATAACAATAAGTACCCACTTTACACTTAATGTCCCGAGTCTCCCCCCTTTACAGCTCCCCTATACACAGTATGATGCCCCCTCACTGGATATATACTGACTCCTTAATATCCCCAAACTATTTAATGGCTCCAACACTGTATGATGGCCCCGCCACTACAATCCCCACACTGTATGATGGCCCCCTAGATAGCCTCCATATAGCATAATACACCAGATAGTCCTCAATATAGTATAATGCACCCCCATAGACAGCCTATGCATTGTAATGCACCCCCATAGGCAGCCTCTGTATTATAATGCACCCCAACAGACAGCCTCTATATTGTAATGCACTCCCCATAGGCAGTCTTATTTATAATGCACCCCATAGGCAGTCTTATTTATAATGCACCCCATAGGCAGCCTTATTTATAATGCACCCAATAGGCAGTCTTATTTATAATGTACCCCATAGGCAGCCTTACTTATAATGCACCCCATATGCAGCCGTACTTATAATGCACCCCCATATGCAGCCGTACTTATAATGCACCCCCATATGCAGCCGTACTTATAATGCACCCCCATATGCAGCCGTACTTATAATGCACCCCCATATGCAGCCTTACTTATAATGCACCCCCATATGCAGCCGTACTTATAATGTACTCCATATGCAGCTGTACTTATAATGCACCCCCATATGCAGCCGTACTTATAATGCACCCTCATATGCAGCCGTACTTATAATGCACCCCCATATGCAGCCGTACTTATAATGCACCCCCATATGCAGCCGTACTTATAATGTATTCCATATGCAGCCGTACTTATAATGCACCCCCATATGCAGCCGTACTTATAATGCACCCCCATATGCAGCCGTACTTATAATGCACCCCCATATGCAGCCTTACTTATAATGCACCCCCATATGCAGCCATACTTATAATGCACCCCCATATGCAGCCTTACTTATAATGCACCCCCATATGCAGCCGTACTTATAATGCACCCCCATATGCAGCCGTACTTATAATGCACCCTCATATGCAGCCATACTTATAATGCACCCCCTTTACAAAAATAATAAATCCTGTACTCACCTCTCTTGCTCCCGGCTCCTGTGCTGCTCACTGCTCTCCCTCTCAGTGTCTGACTGCCGGCGCCGGGCAGTGACGTCATCGCGCCCGCTGTCAGACGCTGAGAGGGGGATTATTGGAGAGAAGGAGCGCTCGCTCCTTCTCTCTCAATGCGGTCAGCTGTATCGGCTGGATGTTGATACAGCTGACCCTGCGATGACGGGCGGGGGCCCACTGCTGGCCACGGGCCCCCCACTGCCTGCTCAGGCCCCATAGCGGCCGGGCGGCAGAGCAGGGAGATTGATTCTCCCTGCTCTGCCGCAGAATGTAACTGTATTGGCGCGCTGTGCACGCCGATACAGTTACAATAGCGTAGCTCCGGGTGGGCCCCCTCCGAGCGCGGGGCCCGGGTCCACCGCCCCCTCTGCCCCCCCGGTAGCTACGCTACTGGTGTCACCCCAAGCAGAGTTGTCACCCGGTGCGGCCCGCACCCCCCGCACCCGGGTGGCTACGCCACTGGTTGTCTTGCTTAGTTCTCTGGAAGACTGTGCACCCTAACTGATCCTCATAGCTTCCTGACACTATACTGGTGTCATCAGTAAAGTCTATTGGATGATTGGGCAGTTTTATGCTGTGTGGTAGCTCTTTGACATGGAATTCGTAGTTACAAGGTTGAAACAGAGATCGTCATCCTTGCTCCAATGTATTTGTCAGCATGCTTGTCACAGAAGATGGGGCGTGCATGCGTCCCAAGCATACGTTTCCTATTATGACCCATCCTAGGTCTAGCCTTTGGGCATAGGGAGCATTATAGAGTCCATTGATATGACGTCTCACTTTATGAACCTGCAGGATATCTCTCCCCAACAGCAGAATTATCTGGGCCTGATGGTCGAGTTAAGGCCTCTTTCACACTTCCGGCGGGCGCCTGACGGTGCCCCCGGCATTTTGCCGCAGCGCCGCATCAGAAAACCTGACGCACCGCCGGCGGCCGCATGCGGTTTTTTGCCGGATGGTTTCTGATGCTTGGAGACATCAGAAACCATCCGGCAAAAACAAAAAACGTTACATGCAGCGTTTTGTCCAGCCGCCGCAATGTACATTTGCGCCGCATCCGGACAAAACCGCATGCAACGCATTGACATGCGGCGCCATCCGGCGCTAATGCATGTCAATGCGAAAAAAGCCGCATGCGGCGCATCAGGTTTTCTGATGTGGCGCTGCGGCAAAATGCCGGGGGCGCCGCAAGGCGCCCGTCGGATGTGTGAAAGAGGCCTAAGTGAGCGTGATGGATTGCCACATCTGGCGTTGGTATTTCAGATCTGTTGTCTGGGATCTGATTACACTCGTTGATTGTAGGTAGTGGTAGGCAGAATTGTCCATCTAAGGACTCAATTTGGTAGTCAGTACCTTTCCTACCTGCTGTTGTCACAGTACCTGCAGACGTCTTTAATGAGTAGGGGGTGCTTGGCCCTTTGATGTTGAATAGGTCAAAGAATGTTGATCTAGCCAAGGATCGATTACTTTGATCATCCAAGATAGCATACAGCCTTAGGGCCCCGTCTCACATAGCGACGCACCAGCGATACCGACAACGATATGAAATTGTCAGGATCGCTGGTGTGTGGCTACATGATCGCTGCTGAGCTGCCAAACAGGCAGCTCAGGCTGCGATCAGGACAGCGACACTGCGGGTAACGTCGCTTAGTAACCTGCAGTGTACGTTGGATACCAGCCCGCTGATGCAGGGAGCTGGTAACCAAGGTACACATTGGGTTTCCAGGCGCTGCGCGGTGCCTGGAAACCCGATGTGTACCTTGGTTACCAGCTAATCGCTGGTCTTCTGCCTGCCACACGCAGCGATGCGTGCTTGCCAGCGGGAGACCAGCGATCAAAAAAAAGTCCAGGCATTTCTGACATGACCAGCGATTCACAGCAGGGGCCTGATCGCTGGTACGTGTCAGATATAGCAAGATCGCTGCTGAGATCGCTGTTGCGTCACAAAACTTGTGACTCAGCAGCGATCTCGCTAGTGATCTCGCTATGTGAGACGGGGCCTTTACAGCTCTGTCTCTATGGCCCTTTTAGTACACTCTGACGAGGCATATTTTTGAACAGGACCTACTGTCTATTGTCCCTTTACAGACTTCAGTACATTGTGAAGTGATCTCTGGCATAGCGGCATCAGTGTTCCTTTCCTCCCCGCCATGCTCACTGTCAGCTGGCATGTTTTGTGTACTCCACGGAGCTGGGCCAGGATGTAGGGCAGTGTTATGATCTGTGGTACCACATTCGGTGCATTTTACACTGACCTTGCAATCCTTGGCGAGATGAGTTGTGGATGAGCAGCACTTGTAGCAGTTACTGTTCTCTTTCAGGAAACTTCTGCGATCTGGCACAGATTTTCCTCTGAAGGCTCTGCATTTCAGGAGAGGATGAGGCTTATGATGGATCGGGCACTGCTTGTCAGGATCCTGCACCTTTGTCTCTGATTAGGAGCAGCCAACAGACCTGTAATCGGAACCTGGAGAAGAAACATAAGTCTTGTGCACTGTCACAGACGTTCTGCGTGGGTTTGCAGCTGGTGACGGTGTGGCATATGACAATGCAAAGTCAAAGCTGGGATCGTTTCTGATTCTTGCTTGTTGGTGTACAAAGTCTACAAAAACGGAGAAGGGAGGGAATGGAACACTGTGTTTGTATTTGTACGTGGAACCATGTGTGAGTCACCTCTCCTGTAGATTGTAGGGCAACTTTTGGACTATAGGGTTAACACCTCTGGCTGTGTCAAGGTATGTAAGTCCTTGTAGATCATCCTCACATTTGGCAATTTGGACTTCCTTTAGCAGGTCACTTAATTCTGTAAGTTTCTGGAGACTGTTGTTAGATATTTTAGGAAAGTCATCAATTCTTTTGAACAAGGCTCTTTCTATTACCTCAGCTGAGCTGTAACACTCATCCAGCCTCTTCCAGATCTCTTTGAGGCCAGTCTCAGGGCGGTTTATATTAATGTCTCTGATCCTTACTGCGTGTTTGACTGACTCTTCCCCAAGGTATTTGACTAATAGGTCTATCTCTTCCCTGTGTTGTAGCCCCAAGTCTCTAGTGACATTTTGGAAGGAAGCTTTTCAAGCTCTGTAACCTTCAGTTTGGTCAGTGAATTTCATGAGTCCCTTGGCAACCAGATCAAATCGTGTGAAGAACTTAGCAAATTCTGTTGTGAACCGATTGTCAGCAGAGTATACTGGTGATGGGTCAAACTGATAGTGATGTGAGGTGCATTCATATCTGTTAGTATCCTCTGGGTGGCACCAGCCGATGTCGTGTTGCTTCAGTCTGACATGTGGTGTATCAACAAGGTGATTTACGTTGTTAAATGAAGAAAAAAATCCAGGTCCATGACAAAGTGAAAAAGTAGATCTTTATTCACTTGATATATCAAGCATAGAGGATAAAAGTATCAGCATAGATAGCAGCAAAAAAAATGCGTTATCAACGCGTTTCTGGTGTCGCAGCATCCTTAGTCATGATTTTCACTTTGTCGGGGAGCTGGATTTTTCTTTTCATTTTGCCATGTTATACTTCTGACACAGTGGTTCCGTGCTCCGATCCCTGGGATGTTATACTGGTGAGCTGGACTTTATTTTATTTCAATTTACGTTGTTTACCTGATGAGGGGCAAGGTAGTCATTAGCAGAGTTATTTTGCTCCACGCTTTCGTGTTTGTATCTGTGGCGCCCCTGTGGATTCAGTCGCCACAGAGGTGTTGCACCTCATCCAGAGGTGTGACACCCCACTCCCAGATAAGGAGGGAGAACCCCTAGGACTCCAACACCTGCATCCAACACACACCATATCAGCTGGTCATATGGACGTACCCTAAGGGAGGATGGTCTCATACCAGGCTGGTTAGCAAGGGGTGTATGGGTGGGTGGAGTTTAGGCAGCAGTAAGAGGAGAAGTTAAGAAAGCAGAACACTTGGTGTGGAGGTGGGGAGAGCTAGCCGATAGGAGCTCGTCCTCTTAAGAGAAAGAAGGAGACTGAGGAGCTTCTGGAGAGCTAGAGAAAGAGTCCAAGGGCACGGAGAGCGCATATTTCCATCCGTGGCCCCATCAGGACCAGGCCAATGGGGACCGGCCCCTAGACTAGTGGGAAACCTACAGGCCCTGCTAGTAAGCCGGCGGTGGTAATCACTTTACGGGTCATTGCTATCAACCACCAGCACTATCTCCAGGAAGGAAACTATATAGGGCCAAGGACGCACAGAATTAATCTGTTACCCGACAGGGTCCGCAGCTTCTGGACTGAGAGACTGCGTGGTGAGGTGCTAGGAAGAGAGGAGTGGAATAGCACAGAGAGAGAAGGCCAGGAAAGGAACACACAGAATGGGAGTCCTCGGCAAGTGTGAACAATTTACCTGGGGGTTGCTGGGCCCTTCGCCCGGAGGACACAGTGCCTGGCGGGCATCTGTACTGCATGCAGCAGACTGTGAGTAAAACCCTGAAACTGCATACGGACTGTCTCCTAGAGTTATTTCAGCGACACACATCTCTCTGCTACATTCATCAGCACCATTCCCCAAATATATAACATCTAACTGCCCTGGAAGGACACAGCCTCACCTGTAGGAGGTTTACCAACTAGCTGCACAATACCATCCCTTCCAGAGGATTTGCACAGCAGTGCTGGTCACCTGGTCCCTGACCAGACACTACAGGTGGCGTCACGAATCACTACATAAACTTTATCCCCTGTAAATATATCCCCTTTTGGTGAGTGCCCAGGGCCATGGACCGGGTCATAGCTGCCGTGACATCCCCCATTGAAGTTAACAGGCTCAGTACCGAGTACCCCACGGCCCTGGCGGGCGACTCATATCTGTCCTGGAGCTGAGCCTCATGATGACTCTCGCTCGCTTCACTGGAGATGTCATGTTCTTGTTCCAATGCCGATTCAGGTTATAGTTTTGATCAGGAAGTTTATTAACATACTGGGATGTGCGTTGTGGTGGATCTTGCAGTGGAAACTCCTGACTTGACGCACTGCTTCGGCTGTGCAGCTCAGGGTTTTTGCGCGGCTTCTAGCGATTCTGCTTAAGCGAGGGCTGCGGCAGCTTCTCTTTTTACTGCTAGGCTCTCTAAGGTGGCATCCACGTGTGCCTTCTCTAACTGCGTCTTTCTCTTTTGCTCATCTCTCTCTAAGCATGCCCTTCTCTCTTGGTCCTCTAGGTGTGCTTTCTCTAATTTAATAACACACATTTATAGAAAAAGCAGTCATGGGTCAGATATGTGCAAAAAATGGAAAATTCTTTATTCAATATACAAGGATTTGAGAGCACAACAGTATCACAAATAAAAAGTGCCACTTAGAAGCATATATCAAGAAAAAAGCAGGGAACAATGTATGAAACGGCATAAATATAGATCCACGGAAGACATGTGATGGATGAGGTAATCGCATATATAGCATATATCTTCAATGGTCAAACAGCAGTAAACAAATAAGAATAAGGATAATATAGTGACAATATGTAAGCAAATACAAGATAATTATATCACATTTTGCTATATTGACAATACAATTTTCCTATAGAAATTCCCAGCAATAATATGTCAACAGCATCATAGCATATAGTGTCACTATATATTAATCAGCCTACACTATTCCACAAAAGTTCACCTCATAATATACAAGATACATGCAATAATGAATGAGACTATATAGAGAACAGAAGTCCAATAATTTTGATAGAAGTATCCTCATCCACCCATTGATCCGGGATCCATTGTACAGAGTACGACCCAAGGTGCCATAGATGAAAGTGCCACATTCAAAGCAGACTAAAGAAAATGAAACACACATAAAATGAATAAAAAATACATGATTCAAAGGGACACTAGTAGGGGTATCAGAGAAAAGGGGCAAACGAGAGGCATTCATTTAGTCCATCCGGATGAACCGTCTGTAAACGCCAGATACATTGTGTTTCTAGTCTAGCTAGACGTTTAGATAACTGTCCACCTCTAATATTAATATGTAAAGTATCAATGCCTCTAACTTTGAGGAGTGTGGCATCACACTCATGTTTGATTTTAAAATGTCTGGGTAGTGTCTTCAGGGTGGTTGTATCAGTATGGGTGGAGGCCGCTTGAATCCCAAGAACATGCTCACGAACGCGAACTTTAAGTTGTCTGGTGGTCAGACCAACATATATTAACCCACAAGGACATGTGGCATAGTAGATGACATAACGCGTGGTGCATGTAATTCGCTGTCTAATGGAAAATGTTCTCGTACCATTAGAGTCAGTAAATGAATTAGATCTCTCAACATTAGGACAGGTGATGCATCCCCCGCACGGGACACAACCAACCCTGGGTGTAAAATTATCGAGAAATGTAGACTGATGTTGTCCCGGATAGTGGCTATGAACCAGCTGGTCTCGAAGATTCCTAGCCCGTCTAAAAGTCATCTCTGGCTTGGCAGGAAGAAATTTCTTAATCACCGCATCAGCTTTCAAAATAGGCCAGGCCTTCTCTAGAATACCTCGTATCTGGTTAGACTGACAATGGAACGTTGTAACAAACCGGATTTTTTCACAAGAGGACAACCTAGACCTAGAGTCTACCCTATATAATAACTCATGACGGGAAGAATGTTTGGCTCTCTGGTAGGCCTTTTTAACTGATCTACCACTATATCCCCGCGCAAGAAATCGCAGTCATAGCTCCCTTGCCCTTGCCTCAAAATCTACATCCGTGGAACAGATCCGTCGAAGACGAAGAAACTGCCCCACTGGGATGGATCTAATCATATGCTGAGGGTGACCAGAGGATGCATGTAGCAAAGAATTAGTCGAAGTTTTCTTACGGAAAATATCCGTACATATCATCCCCGAATGGTCTCTCTTGATTGTTACGTCCAAGAAATCAATAGAATTCATGTCACTTACAAAAGTGAGATGAATATTCTGATCATTGCTGTTCAAGAAGGCCTGAAATAACTCAAGGTCGATGGTCATGCCCTGCCAGACGAAGAAGATATCATCAATATAGCGTGTCCATAACGGGACACGGTCTATTGATCCCTGTTCGTCTGACAGGAAGAGGTCCCTCTCCCACAGCCCCAGGAAGAGATTTGCATACGAGGGCGCATAAGCCGCCCCATAGCAGTCCCCTGGAGCTGTAGGTAGAAGGACCCCTTAAAAACAAAAAAGTTGTGGGTGAGGGTGAATTCTAGTAGTTCCAGCAGAAGCTCCCGCATTCCAATAGATAATGATGAAATATCAAGGAAGTATCTTACTGCAGCAATGCCGTCCTTGTGTCGGATGTTAGTATAAAGTGATTCTACGTCTGCTGAAACTAGTAGACTACCACCCTCCAAACACAGACCATCGACCCTGCGTAACAGGTCCCCTGTATCCCTGAGGGAGACGGAAGATTGACCACCAATGGTTGAAGATGGAAATCAATCCATCTATTCACATGCTCCAACAGGTTCCCCTCCCAGATATAATAGGTCTGCCAGGTGGTGTAACAGTATTTTTATGGATCTTGGGGAGTAAGTAGAGAGTTGGAATCGTAGGTTCTGTCACAGTCAAAGCCATAGCGAGATCCTTGGTGATAACGTCGTCCCGTAATGCACGTTGGATAATGGCATCCAATTGTGCGCTGTATGCTGATAAAGGATTATATGTTAATTTTTTATAGCATATGCCATTATCAAGCTGTCTAAAGGCTTCCTTCTCATACATGATCTTAGGCCATAGGACGACGTTACCACCTTTATCCGCCGGCTTTACTATGACGTCAGGCAGATTCTGCCAAAAGGTCAGTCTCTCCCTCTCCCCTTTAGTAAGATTGTCATTCATAATGGATCCTGAAATATTGGACAGTTCATCCGTGACCACATGAACAAAGAGATCGATACTGGCGCAAGAAGACAGAGGGGGGAACCTGTTGGAGCGGGGGGCGAATAGATGGAGGAACCTTACCGCCCTCATGTACATGTTCCACCGACAATTCCTCAAGGATTCTTAGTGCACCTTGTTCCTCTTCTGTGGGGAAAAGGACATGAGGTTCATTATTGTAATAAAACCTCTTAAACAGCAATGATCTAGCAAATAGATGTAAGTCCTTTAAGGTAGTAAACATATCAAATCTAGAAGTTGGAGAGAAAGAGAGACCCTTCTCCAATAATTGGAGATCTGTATCAGCTAAATTGTAGTGACTCAAATTAATCTCCTTATTATCTTTTCCATATGGAACATGGGGCGTGTTCTGTCTCCTGTACGGATGGAAAGAGTGATCCCTCAGTCTAGTATTTTCTGTACCACCAGTGTTGGAAGCTGAAACTGATGATGAATCAGATCGACCACTTAAGGATGATAAGGAGATGTTAGATGAAGATCTCATCATATTCTGTCTATCCCTGGTTCTCCAAAGGTAGACCCTTTTCGACTGATAGTCTTTAGTATCCCTATTGAATTTAGACATTTGTGTTTCTTGAATCTTCTTAACCAGCTGGTCCATAGCTTTATCCAACTCGCTGTCGAATGCCTGAAGCTTATCCGTAGACATCCAGCTCTTACCTCAACCTGTGCAGAATCTATCAAACTATCCAGTTCAGAAATACTGGCCGTATTTAAATCTATCAATAGTTGCATAAGAGTGGATGAGCATAGTGTACATGTCTCCTCCCACTTGGCAATGAATGCCACATCCTCAACCGGATATGATGGAATGACTCGAACTCGCAGTCCCCTAGGGACCATTTTGTTCTGAATATATTTCTCGAGAAAGAGTCTGTTCCACCAAATCCTGGAACATTTAACAAGCATCGTTTTGATAGATGATAGTTTATCATCCCATTTCAAATCACCGGTTTGTTGAACATGAATACCACTGGCACCAAAAACCTTGTCCATATTGTTGAGCCAAGTTTTTTCTTTGGCTCTGTAGTCCATGTTGAAATCAGACAAACCTGTGCATAACACAGTAAATAGAGTATGTATGTACATTGTTCCCTGCTTTTTTCTTGATATATGCTTCTAAGTGGCACTTTTTATTTGTGATACTGTTGTGCTCTCAAATCCTTGTATATTGAATAAAGAATTTTCCAATTTTTTGCACATATCTGACCCATGACTGCTTTTTCTATAAATGTGTGTTACTGATGTATATGCAGTTTGGTCTAAAACAGTCCAATCAGTCTCTCACAATTATGTTTTTTTTCACTCCCTACTAAGGGTACTGCTTATACATAGACTGAGATGTTGTTTTTTTCATATGTCTGGTTTTCTATAATTTAAGCTGCATCTCTTCTTCAGCAAAGCTTGCTCGTATTTTGGCAAATACAGCATTTGCGCCGGCAATGGCGACTGCGCTGCTGATGGATATAGTCTTTGAGGAGATGGAAGTAACAGATTTTGTCCTGTGTGATTTGTGAGACATGGTGTCTTGGGGGAATGCTTGGCTGTGCAGAGATTGATGCAGCTGGATTAAGTCTCTGTGTAGCCGGTGACTTGAATCTCACTAGGTAGATGGCTGCAGTTTCACTAGTTCCTGCAAGCTGGATGGCTGTCTTTTCACAGAATCCCACTAGCTGGAAGGCCGCCATTTCACTGTACTGTCCTCACTGAATGAAGCAGACGTATTGCAGCTATACAGACAGCTAAACCACTATATCGGGGTCCAATAAGGAGAATGTGATTGAATCTGTGCTTTTATTGAACTTGATATATTGATGCTGGGAAACTATAATGCAAACATAATATGCATACAATCAATACGGGGCATAGTAAAAATAAATATACATAGTACACTGTGCATAAACATTTGCAGATTAATAGCTGACCAGGACTGATTAAACTAGGCTAATATGGGACAGAAAATAGCTACAGAAAACAAGAGTACATGCCGGTGATGCTATCACAAGGAGAGAGGAAAAGATGATGCTTCCTCAATGCAGGCTGAAGGAAAATGGAGGGAAAGGTACCAAAATGATTTGCAAGGCTACCATCATGCATGGCTAAGCTACCATGATGCATTGCAAAGAGAGGGAAAAAGATTTTGCTGAAAGTGAAAGAAAAAACAAACTGTGAATATGACACTGGTCACTAGAGGGAGCCAAACAATCATATTATTAACCCCTCTCTGACATTAGACGTACTATCCTGTCCATAAAACCCGTGCCATTCTGCCCATGGACGGGATAGTACGTCATAGGCGATCAGCTGCGCTCCTGAGGGGAGCGCAGCTAATCGCCGCCGGGTGTCAGCTGATTATCACAGCTGACACCCGTGACTGTGTGTCAGGAGCGGTCACGGACCGCTCCCGGCACATTAACCCCTAGCACACCGCGATCAAACATGATCGCGGTGTACTGGGGCACAGGGGAGGATCGCGCAGGGTGGGGGCTCCCTGCGCGCCCCCCTGAGACCCTCAGACCAGCGCGATGTGATCGCGCTGTTCTGAGGGCTTCCTCCCTCCCAGGACCCGGATCCAAGATGGCGCCGGGGTCCTGGAGGGAGGCGGCTTCCTCAGTGCCTGCTGAGAGCAGGCACTGAGAAGCCTGCAGCTATGCCTGAGCGATCGCTGGTGTGACAGAGTGCTGTGCACACTGTCACACACAGCGATTGATAAAATACAGTGATGTCCCACCCTGGGACAAAGTAAAAAAGTTAAAAAAATAAAAATAAACATGTTATAAAAAAAAATCCAAAATAAATAAAAAAAAAAAAAATATTCCCCAATAAATTCATTTCTTCCTGTAAATAAAAAAAACAAAACAATAAAAGTACACATATTTGGTATCGCCGCGTCCGTAACGACCCCCCTATAAAACTGTCCCACTAGTTAACCCCTTTAGTGAACCCCTTAAAAAAAAAAAAACGAAGCAAAAAATCAATGCTTTATCATCATACCGCCGAACAAAAAGTGGAATAACGCGTGATCAAAAAGACCGATATAAATAAACATGGTACCGCTGAAAATATCATCTTATCCCGCAAAAAACGAGCCGCCATACAGCATCATCAGCGAAAAAATAAAAAAGTTATAGCTCGCAGAATAAAGCGATGCAAAAATAATTATTTTTTATATAAAATTGTTTTTATTCTATAAAAGCGCCAAAACATAAAAAAATGATATAAATGAGGTATCGCCATAATCGTACTGACCCGAAGAATAAAACTGCTTTATCAATTTTACCACACGCGGAACAATAAAAACGCCTCCCCCAAAAGAAATTCATGAATTGCTGATTTTTGTTCATTCTAACCTCCCAAAAATCTAAATAAAAAGCGATCAAAAAATGTCACCTGCTCAAAAATGGTACAAATAAAAACGTCAACTCGTACCGCAAAAAATAAGACCTCACATGACTCTGTGGGCCAAAATATGCAAAAATTATAGCTCTCAAAATGTGGCGATGCAAAAAACTATTTTTGCAATAAAAAGCGTCTTTTAGCGTGACAGCTGCCAATCATAAAAACCCACTATAAATAGTAAATCAAACCCCCCTTTATCACCCCCTTAGTTAGGGAAAAATAATAAAATTAAAAAAATGTATTTATTTCCATTTTCCCATTAGGGTTAGGGTTAGGGTTGCGGCTAAAGTTAGGGTTAGGGTTGGCGCTAAAGTTAGGATTAGGGTTAGGGTTGGGATTAGGGGTGTGTTAGGGTTAGGTTTGTGGTTAGGGTTGGGACTAGGGTTAGGGGTGTGTTGGGGTTAGGGTTGGAGTTAGAATTGGGGGGTTTCCGCTGTTTAGGCACATCAGGGCTCTCCAAATGTGACATGGCGTCTGATCTCAATTCCAGCCAATTCTGCGTTGAAAAAGTCAAACGGTGCTCCTCCACTTCTGAGCTCTGCCATGCGTCCAAACAGTAGTTTATCCCCACATATGGGGTATCAGCGTACTCTGGACCCCAAGAGTTATTGTGCAATTTGTCCTATTTCTTCTGTTACCCTTGGGAAAATAAAAAACTGGGGGCGAAAATATCATTTTTGTACAAAAAAAATTATTTTTTTGTTTTTACGGCTGTACATTATAAACTTCTGTGAAGCACTTGGGGCTTCATAGCGCTCACCACACACCTAGATAAGTTCCTTGTGGGGTCTATTTTCCAAAATGGGGTCACTTGTTGGGGATTTCCACTGTTTAGGCGCATCAGGGGCTCTCCAAATGCGACATGACGCCCCCAGACCATTCCATCAAAGTCTGCAATCCAAAACGTCACTACTTCCCTTCCGAGCCCCAACGTGTACCCATACAGTAGTTTTCTCCCACATATTGGGTATCAGCGTACTCAGGACAAATTGGGCAACAACTTTTGGGGTCCAATTTCTCCTGTTACCCTTGTAAAAATAAAATATTGGGGCGAAAAAATCATTTTTGCAAAAAAAAAAAAAAGTTTTTTTTATTTTTACGGCTGTGCGTTATAAACTTCTGTGAAGCACTTTGGGGTTCAAAGTGCTCACCACACATCTAGATAAGTTCCTTGTGGGGTCTATTTTCCAAAATGGGGTCACTTGTGGGGGGTTTCCACTGTTTAGGTGCATCAGGGGCTCTCCAAATGCGACATGACGCCCCCAGACCATTCCATCAAAGTCTGCAATCCAAAACGTCACTACTTCCCTTCCGAGCCCTGACGTGCGCCCATACAGTAGTTTTCTCCCACATATTGGGTATCAGCGTACTCAGGACAAATTGGACAACAACTTTTGGGGTCCAATTTCTCCTGTTACCCTTGTGAAAATAAAATATTGGGGGCGAAAAAATCATTTTTGTAAAAAAAAAAAGATTTTTTATTTTTACGGCTGTGCGTTATAAACTTCTGTGAAGCACTTCGGGGTTCAAAGTGCTCACCACACATCTAGATAAGTTCCTTGTGGGGTCTATTTGCCAAAATGGGGTCACTTGTGGGGGGTTTCCACTGTTTAGGTGCATCAGGGGCTCTCCAAATGTGACATGACGCCCCCAGACCATTCCATCAAAGTCTGCAATCCAAAACGTCACTACTTCCCTTCCGAGCCCCGACGTGTGCCCATACAGTAGTTTTCGCCCACATATTGGGTATCAGTGTACTCAGGACAAATTGGACAACAACTTTTGCGTTCCAATTTCTTCTGTTACCCTTGTGAAAATAAAATATTGGGGCGAAAAAATCATTTTTGTAAAAAAAAAAAAAGATTTTTTATTTTACGGCTGTACGTTATAAACTTTAGTGAAACACCTGGGGGTTCAAAGTTCTCACCACACATCTAGATAAGTTCCTTGAGGGGTCTAGTTTCCAAAATGGTGTCATTTATGGGGGTTTCCACTGTTTAGGCAGATCAGGAGCTCTCCAAACACGACATGGCGTCCAGCCAATTCTGCGTTGAAAAAGTCAGACGGCGCTCCTTCCCTTCCAAACTCTGCCATGCACCCAAACAGTGGTTTACCCCCACATATGGGGTATCAGCGCACTCAGGACAAATTGCACAATAACTTTTGGAGTCTTGTTACCCTTGGAAAAATAAAAATTGGGGTGAAAAGATCATGTTTGTGGAAAAAATATCATTTTTAAATTTTACGGCTCTACGTTATAAACTTGTGTGAAGCACTTGGGGTTCAAATTGCTCATCAAAAATCTAGATAAGTTCCTTAGGGGGTCTAGTTTCCCAAATGGGGTCATTTGTGGGGGGTTTCCACTGTTTAGGCACATCAGGGGCTCTCCAAACTCAATTCCAGCCAATTTTGGTTGGAAAAAGTCAAATGGTGCTCCTTCCATTCCGAGCTCTGCCGTGCGCCCAAACAGTGGTTCCCCCCCACATATGGGGTATCAGCGTACTCAGGACAAATTGTACAACAACTTATGTGGTCCAATTTCTCCTGTTACCCTTGGGAAAATAAAAAATTAGTGACTAAAAGATAATTTTTGTGGGAAAAAAATAGGATTTTTTATTTTCATGCCCGGGCATTATAAACTTGTGTGAAGCACTTGGGGGTTCAAAGTGCTCATCAAAGATCTAGATAAGTTCCTTAGGGGGTCTAGTTTCCAAAATGGGGTCACTTGTGGGGGGTTTCCACTGTTTAGGCTCATCTGGGGCACTGCAAACGGAACATGACCCCCATTAACGTCTGCATTCCAAAACGTTACTACTTCCTTTCCAAGCCCTGCCGTGCGCCCAAACAGTTTCCCCCCCCACATATGGGGTATCAGCGTACTCAGGACAAATTGGACAACAACTTTTGGGGTCCAATTTCCTTGGGAAAATTCAAAAATTTGGGACTAAAAAATCATTTTTGTGGAAAATTGATTTTTTTTTTCAACCCAGGCTTTATAAACTTTTGTGAAACACTTGAGGGTTCAAAGTGCTCACAACAGATCTAGATAAGTACCTTAGGGGGTCTAGTTTCCAAAATGGTGTCACTTGTGGGGGGTTTCCACTGTTTAGGCGCATCAGGGGCTCTCCAAACGCGACATGGCATCCAATCTAAATTCCAGCCAATTTTAGTTTGAAAAAGTCAAACGTCGCTCCTTCCCTTACGAGCTCTGCCGTGTGCCCAAACAGTGGTTTTCCCCCACATATGGGGTATTGGCGTACTCAGGAGAAATTGCATAACAACCTTATCTGTCCATTTTCTCCTTTTACCCTTGTGAAAATAAAAAAAAAGTTTGTAAAAGATCATTTTTGTGGCTAAAAAGTAAAATATTCATTTTTTCCTTCCACGTTGCTTTAGTTACTGTGAAGCACCTGAAGGGTTAATAAACTTCTTGGATGTGGTTTTGAGTACCTTGAGGGGTGCAGTTTTTAGAATGGTGTCACTTTTGGGTATTTTCTGCCATATAGACCCCTCAAAGTAACTTCAAATGTGAGGTGGTCCCTAAAAAAAATTGCTTTGTAAATTTTGTTGTAAAAATGAGAAATCACTGGTCAACTTTTAACCCTTATAACTTCCTAACAAAAAAAAATTTTGGTTCCAAAATTGTGCTGATGTAAAGTAGACATGTGGGAAATGTTATTTCTTAACTATTTTTTGTGATATATTTCTCTGTTTTAAGGGAATAAAAATTCAAAGTTTGAAAATTGCAAAATTTTAAAAATTTTCACCATATTTGCGTTTTTTTCAAAAATAAACGCAAGTTATATCGAAGAAATTTTACCACTAACATGAAGTACAATATGTCACGAGAAAACAATCTCAGAATCGCGAAGATCCGTTGAAGCGTTCCAGAGTTATAACTTCATAAAGAGACAGTGGTCAGAATTGTAAAAATTGGCCCGGTCATTAACGTGCAAACCACCCTTGGGAGTGAAGGGGTTAAACTGCTATATAAACAATGCAAATCAAACAACTTCAGAAAAACAATTAGATGTCGTATACAGAACATTCATGATAAAACACAGTGGATCTACACTAGCAGATGACATGGCTCCCCAAACCATCACTGATTGTGGAAACTTCACACTAGACCTCAAGCAGCTTGAAATGTGTGCTTATCCACTCTTCCTCCAGACTCTGGGACCTTGATTTCCAAATGAAATGCAAAATTTTCTTTCATCTTGAAACAGCACCTTGGACCACTGAGCAACAGTCCATTTATTTTTCTCCTTGGCCCAGGTAAGACGCTTCTGGTGTTATCTATTGGTCATGAGTGGCTTGACACAAGGAATGCGACACTTGTAGTCCATGTCCTGGATACCTCTGTGTGTGGTGGCTCTTGAAGCAATGACTCCAGCAGCAGTCCACTCCATGTGAATCTCCTCCAAATTTTTGAATGGCCTTTTCTTAACAATTCTGTCAAGTCTGTGGTTATCCCGGTTGCTTGTGCACCTTTTTCTACCACACTTTTTCCTGCCACTCAATTTTCCATTAACATGCTTGGATACAGCACTTTGTGAACAGCCAGCTTCTTTATCAATGACCTTTTGTGGCTTACCCTCCTTGTAGAGTGTGTCAATGACTGCCTTCTGTCAAGTCAGCAGTCTTCCCCATGATTGTGGAGTCTACTGAAACAGACTAAGGAACCTTTTTAAACGCTTAGGAAGCCTTTGCAGGTGTTTTTTGTTAATTATTCTAATTTACTGAGATAATGACTTTTGGGTTTTGATTGGCTGTAAGCCGTAATCATCAACATTAACAGAAATAAACACTTGAAATAGATCACTCTGTTTGTAATGACTCTATATAATATATGAGTTTCACTTTTTGTATTGAAGAACTGAAATAGATTAACTTTTTGATGATATTCTAATTTTGTGAGAAGCATTTTTTTGGATAAAATACAAAGGGAATTTGTCTTCTTTAACTTGAGGCCTTAAAGATCATTTGAACTTTAACTTGTTTAACTGTTCACAATAACAATAATTTTGACCAAGGGTTTCCAAACCTTTACATTCCATTGTATGCTTTTTCCGCACCAAATTCATGCAGAAAAAAAGCAACAAAAATGCAACATGTGCAGAAAGCTTAACTGTTTAATACACAACTCTAATGTCCTAGGGCCACCATCAAGGCATTACTGCCCTCACTGGCGTATGGGGGTCGGATCGTGCCCCCTCTCTTTCGCTCACCGGGCCCCAGTGGCAGGATTCTGCCGGTGCAGTAACTAAACCATATCCGAGACGCAGGTTCAGTCAAAATCTATTGCCATGCGGGCCCGCACGGCAATAATTAAAAGCCGGCAGCTAATCGGAGGTTGGCAGCTGACGTCAGCGCACACGTTGCCGGCGTATGACATCATTGTCAATCACTGGCGAGTCCACGCTTGAAATGGAGGGGATGTCACCAGTGCATTATGGCCAGGTATGAAGAAAGTGTGTTGTTTTTTTTAATTGAAAGTGGCAAGCCGCATGATTGAACGGCAGGATGGAGACACATGGTGCAGGATCATTGGGCAGGATGGAGACAGACATTGACACTATACACAGAGCTCCTGTGTATAATGTCACAGGTGATCACTGTATTACCTGTACACTGACATTATATACAGAGCTCCTGTGTATAATGTCACTGGTGATCACTGTATTACCTGTACACTGACACTATATACAGAGCTCCTGTGTATAATGTCACTGGTGATCACTGTATTACCTGTACACTGACACTATATACAGAGCTCCTGTGTATAATGTCACTGGTGATCACTGTATTACCTGTACACTGACACTATATACAGAGCTCCTGTGTATAATGTCACTGGTGATCACTGTATTACCTGTACACTGACAATGTATACTAAGTATAATGGCACTTATGGTGATATTAGTATTGTGTTTTTTTTATTAATTATCAGTATTGTAGCATTTGGTCACTGGTGGTAATATGTGATCTGGTCATGGTGCGGTGGTATTTGTCCCTCGTATGTGATATTATTGGTCATTTTAAAAATTTAAAAATAAATAAAAATATACCTAAAGAATATTGGATATTTTAACAAATGTTTAATAAGTTAAAGTAGAGTAGAGCCAGACAAAAGAGTCTACCTTGTTGTGGTGGCGGATTAAAAAATCTTTTGGTCAAAACAAAAGCTGCTAGCTATGTATGTGATCTGGTGATGGGAACTGTTACTGTGTGATTGGTGATTATGTGGTGCAGAAGTGGAGTTTTTCCATGAGAGGACGATGAGACTGTGGACTGTTTGAGGAGTGTGAGCTCTGTTCATCATCACTTTCTTGTGCTTAGTGTTTGTCAGCTAGAGTAGGCTGATGCACTGGTCTGGTCACATGTTTGTCCTTCAGTGGCCATTTTGCGAACAAGAGAACTGTGCAGTCTGTGAGGCAGGTTGTGCTAACAAATGCAGGAGGATAACATGTAATACAGTACTTACATATTAGTAAGTGCCGCAAAATCATTTCCTCAACATAGTTATTAAAATAAATATAGAAGTGAACAACCCCTTTTAAAGGGATATACGGAACATAGTAACTTCCATATTCCCTCATTTCTGCAGAAGACTTTGCAGCACATTTTAAAGACAAGATTGACCAAACCCACTTTTCAACAGCCTACAATCTGACTTCTGTCCCCACCCCTCCACTAAAACTGTCCTAATCAAAATTTACTAACTAATTACTACTAAAGCTAACAGACAATTCTCCATACTCCTCTGTGTAGCCCTGGTACACAATACCAGGAGGATGAGTGGAGAGGTAACAGTTAAGGTCTCTTCATGACATCATGTACACTTCTGACACACCCAGCAGGGGTGTGGAAGGGAGTGATTTTAGTCAGTCAGTTTCCTGTCCTTGGACAGAGTAGACGTGTCCAGTTTAAAGCCTGTCTTCAGTTCAGAACGTGGAGGCTGGTACAGGTGGTCTAATTCACCTTAGTCTAGTCAGAGCTGTGCCCCACTGGAAGAAAGACTGAACTAGCTATTAAGAGTTGAGCAAATCGAAGGGCAAAGTGGAAGGAAGATTATTGGAAAAGTGCGTTTGGCTTGGAAGAGTCCTGCACATTGCTACCGGTTACTGGGGACCGAAGGATCACTGTTAGCTACAAGCATAGTGAAGAGAAAACCAGAGATTTACCGGACCCTAGGTCGCGGCAAACAAGCCCCTTATAGTCAGTACGTAACTGGGGTCAGGGGAAGTGAAGACTTTGAGTCTCTGCAGGACAAAATAAGAATTCAGCTCCCTCATAGAAAGGCTCCTAACACTAAACTGACTGGGAAGCACAGCTTTGGATAAGCTGGAATCATAGAGGGGACTACGCTTCAGGCTGGTCGTACTCATCTTCATTGGACAGTAAAGGAGGCCCCTAACTTGCTTAGCTGTTGCCTCAAAGCTCATCCTCCATTAACCCCATCAGCCTCCCTGGGACCTGCTTGAACATCTTACAAGTAAAGGTATGGAAAGACGCTGACGGTGTGAGACTGAGTTATTATTGCATGCCTGCACAATCCCTACCTGACTACCGACCTGAGGGAAGAGTCCCACCTGTAGGGGACCCGACATCTAGCTGCCTCACCATCCCCTCAGAGATCTACAGCAGCGCTGGTATAAATTACCAGAAGACTACAGGTGGCGTCACGAACTGTATATAAATCAATCCCCCGTAAATATTCCCCAACATACGCCAGACCGCCAGGGCCACAGACCGAGCCACAGCTACCTGTGACAAATCCCATAGACTTCCATGGGCTCGGCTCTGAGTACCCCATTGCCCTGGTAACCCACAATTGTGGTGGCGGGTCGACACAAAAACTTGGCGTCACGAACAGGATACGAAACTTGCAGCATTGCGAGCCCTGTGTGCCTGTGGAGTGTTTTTGTGAAAAAGGACTGTTTGCACTTTTGGCGCCAAAATCGCCATCTTTGTCGCCATATTCGCGCCCTCAGGCGCGGAGAAGAAGGTGGGCGTACCTGAAAGAGCGCGCAAAGTCTTGGACACGCCCCCGGCTCTGACTCAGCGGCAGGTCCTGCAACAGGAAGTGAACGCTCTGACATCAGAGCGCCTGCGACGAAGGTCCTGTTCCCACTGCGGTGCCTGTGAAATAGCAGCGTCTGAAACCGGTAGGCTCCGTTTAACCAAGGGGGCGCTAAGATGTCACAACAACCGGCTGACAGTGCGGCCCCGGCCGGAGGCCCCAATTCCGCACCGTCTGGTATTGTAGCGTCAGATGGGGGCGCAGGCCCTGCACCCAGTCCGGTAGTCCCGATCATGCCACTAACGCTCCCATATATGCCTGGGGCGAAATGGCTTCCCCAATACAGCGGTGGGCCAGGCACTTTAGCAGGCTTCAAGCGGAAGTTATGCAGCATCCTAGAAATGTACTCCATGCCTGAGAGACAAAAAGCTGCTGTGCTAATAGGGCAGCTAACTGGCGCTGCTGAGAGGGAAGTGGAGACTTGGGATACCAGTTGATCAGGAGTCGGTACCTGCGATCTTCCTGAAGCTGCATGCCATATTTGAAGACCGCACAGAAACGGATCTCCGGATGGCCTTCTATCACTGTTCACAACAGCCAGGTGACAGCATCCGGGACTACGCTTGCCGACTACAGGGAGCCCTGAGAGCCCTCAAGCAAATTAACAATTTAAATGCTATCGACGAGAATAGAATGCTGAAAGAACAATTTATACAGGGATTGAGATCCCCAGAGGAACGCAGAACTGTAAATTGGTGGTCCTTAGATCATCCGGATGCTACCTTTGATGCCCTAAAGGACATGGCAATAAAAGGGCTGCGGCCCCTGGGCAAACCTGAGGTGGCCACCCAACATCATCAGGCTGAAGTCACTCCGGAACCGGCAGTAACCCCCTTTTCCCCGCTAGTGGCTGAAGCCAAAGCGCAGGTGACACCTCCTAGTGAATTGGACTGTCTGCGCTCAGAGGTGCGCCAGCTGACTAAAAATCTGGCCGCTGTGATGAGTGCCCTGCAGCTGCGGAAAGAGGAGGAAGGAAAGATCTTGTTAGCTGACTGCCCAGAAGACGTCCCGTGGGTGCACCGGAGAAGAAAGAAGACGTCGCCCCCCCGGAGGAGGACAACGCCACCCCCAGGAGCAACCTCTGATCAACACCCTTCTCGTCGAGAGATCATCTGTTACCGCTGCAACCGGAAAGGTCATCTGTCTACACAGTGTCCTTTAAACGGGCAGAACCTGGGTCCAAGGGCCAACACCCAGGAGAATACCCGTCAGGCCCCCTAGACTGGAACCGCAGGTATGTGGGCGGGCGACCCTACCTGTCTATTATTCTAGATGGTATTGCTGTTCCAGCATTGTTAGACACTGGGTCCCAGGTGACCCTAATACCTGATGCTCTATATACCAAGTACTGGTCAATGGACAGTCTTAAACCTCCGAGCCTTGACTTTACTGTGTATGCTTCTAATGGTCTTCCTGTAGAAGTACTCGGAACAAAATGTGTAGATGTAAAGTGGGCAGAGAGGAGTTGAAAGACCAAGGGCTTCTGGTAGTAAAGACTGTAAATGAGGAGAACGGTTTAAATATCATTTTGGGTACTAACATTATCGGTAATTGTTTGGGAGAAGTTGTGTTCTTGCTCCAACAGCTCGCTGAGATTGCCCGACCAAGGCAGAGAGGAGTAATCCAAAGAGAGATCCGGGCCCTGGTGTGTCAGCAGCAAGCGAAGCTTACCGACGGCGAAATTGGTAATGTACGGGTCACTGACTCAGATCCTATTGTGATACCCCCAATGAGTGAAATGATCATTTGGTGCAGGGCAGCCATAGGTCTGAGAGGACAGAATTACCAAGCTGTAGTAGAACCCCACCATTCAGAACATAGACCTACACTTATGACTGCTAGAGGAGTAGTAGAGGTGGTGAATGGAAGAGTACCGGTACGGCTTCTCAATTGGGGAGATGATGAGGTAAATTTACCCCGTTATGCAACCATTGCTAAACTTCATGCTGTTGATAATAATTCTATTCTCCCGGCTGAGTCCTTAGACTCCTGTCAAATAGCGGAGGACAATGACCCAGCAACTCAGGTGGCGGAATGGTGTCAGCAACTCCATGTTGGGACGGACACCACTCCCGCTCACCAGAAGCAAGGGGTATTACGGGTGGTGCAAGAGTACGCCCAAGTGTTTAGCAAAAATCCACTTGATTTTGGGACAATTAAGGGAGTACAACATCATATCCCTACTGGCAGTCATCCTCCCATCAAAGAGCGGTATAGGCCCATACCTCCAGCTCATTATCAGAAAGCTAAAGAAATGTTGAATGATATGAAGAAAGCTGGGGTGATAAGGGATAGTTGTAGCCCCTGGGCAGCCCCTCTAGTTCTGGTTAAAAAGAAAGATGGTAGTATGAGAATGTGTGTGGATTACAGGCAGGTGAACCGCATAACACACAAGGATGCATACCCGTTACCACGTATAGAGGAATCATTAGCTGCTCTGAAAACGGCTAACTACTTTTCTACCCTCGATCTGACTAGTGGTTACTGGCAAGTGGCTGTGGCTGAGGAGGATCGTGAGAAAACGGCTTTCACCACCCCAATGGGGCTCTGTGAGTTCGACAGAATGCCGTTTGGGCTCAGTAGTGCCCCAGGAACATTTCAGAGAGTGATGGAAAATTGTCTGGGACATCTCAATTTTGAAACCGTGCTGCTATACCTAGACGACTTATCGTGTATTCCAAGACATATGAGGACCATCTGAAGCACCTGGCAGAAGTATTCGAGTCCCTGTCCAGGTACGGGATGAAGTTGAAACCCTCAAAATGCCATCTACTCAAACAGAAGGTACAATACTTGGGGCACATCGTCAGTTCGGAAGGAGTAGCGCCGGACCCAGAGAAAGTCACTGCCATCCAGAAGTGGCCGGAGCCAGAAGAACCTTAAGGAAGTGCGACAGTTCCTGGGACTAACGGGTTACTACAGAAGGTTCGTGAAAGATTACACGAAGAAGGCAGCTCCTTTACAGGACCTCCTAGTAGGACAATCCCTAAAGGGCAGAAACCCTCCTTTCAATTGGGGTAAGGAACAGGCTGAAGCATTTCAAAAGATGAAAGAGATCCTTACAGGAGATGAGATCTTGACGTATCCTGATTACAACCAACCGTTCCTGCTGTACACCGACGCCAGTAATGAAGGTTTGGGAGCAGTTCTCAGTCAGAAGCAGAATGGCCAAGAAAAAGTCATCGCATATGCCAGTAGAAAACTCAGGCCAACTGAAAGGAATCCGGAAAATTATAGCAGCTTCAAGCTGGAGTTTCTGGCGCTGGTCTGGGCCATTACTGAAAGATTTAAGCACTATCTGGCCTCCAATAAGTTCACGGCGTACACAGACAACAACCCGTTAACGCACCTGGAAACCGCCAAGCTGGGTGCCATGGAGCAGCGATGGATGGCCCGGTTGTCCAATTACCAGTTTACTATCAAGTACCGGGCAGGTCGAAAGAATGCTAATGCTGATGCGTTGTCCCGAATGCCGCATGACTCTGATACGGAAGAAGAATCGGACGACCTGGAAGAAATTGAGCTACCTGCGTTCCATCGAAATGGGGTAGTCCACGAGCATCGAGTCCACAGAAAGCAGAATGGTGCAACATTAAATCCTTTACCCCATCATAGTTGGAAAGAGACTCAGGACAGTGATCCAGTGGTCAGCCGCATCAAGGAGTTGTTAAGACAGGAAGGCTCCTCTCTGGAAAAGGATGCACCCATGTCAGCCAAGCTCCTGTGGAACGAGAAAAGCAGGTTGTTCCTATACCGTGAGAAGTTGTGCAGGAGATACGTCAACCCCAGAACCCATGAGATGGTCTGGCAAATCGTGGTCCCCAAGGCAGACGTCCCAATGGTGTTGGAAGCGTACCACGATCAAGCAGGACACTTTGGCTGGAGAAAGCTGGAGACCCTGTTGAGATGCCGGTTCTACTGGGTAGGGATGCGCAGCTCCATCGAGAGGTGGTGTCGGAACTGTGGACCCTGTGGTCTCAGAAGAAAGGACTACGGAAGTCAGAAGGCCCCCCTGCAACCTATCCGGACGACTCGTCCCCTGGAGATTGTGGCCCTGGACCACGTCAAACTGTCGCCGAGTAGATCTGGATACTCATACGCCTTGACCATGGTGGACCATTACTCCAGATTTCTGGTGGTTGTTCCAGTGAAAGACCAGACCGCAGTGACGGCCGCGAAGACCTTTCAAGCAAGCTTCTGCAGACCGCATGGGTATCCCGAGCAAGTCTTAACCGATCAGGGACCTGCTTTCGAAGCTGATTTATTCAAGGAATTCTGTCATATGTACGGGTGCAAGAAAATAAGAACAACACCATACCACCCTCAAACCAACGGTCTTTGTGAAAAGATGAACCATATTGTCCTTGACTTGTTGAGATCCATACCGTTGGAAGACAGGAATCGATGGCCGGATTTACTACCTGATTTGGTTGATTTGTATAATCATATACCTGTCAGTTCCACTAACTGCACTCCAGCCTATCTTATGAGAGCAAGGCCCGGAAAACTACCAATGGATTTAGAACTTGGAGTGGTAGAACCGGAGGCAGACGATGCCGTGGAAAACTGGGACATCAATCGGCAAGAGCAATACAGAAGAGTACAAATCTGTGTGGAGGAAAGTCTCAATAAGGCACGGGAGAAACAGGAAGATGTTTACAACCGAAATGCTCCTGCCAAGCCTTTGATGCCTGGAGAGGTAGTCTTAAAAAGAAAGAGGAAGATGCACAAATTGGATAATCAGTGGGAGCAAGAACCCTACGTCATACAAGATTCTAAATACGACAACAGAAAAGTTTGTGTCGTCAGTAAAGACGGAGGAAGAACAACAATCACTGTGTCCAGAGATCATTTGAAGTTGTGTCCAGAACACTTAAAGCGTTGTGAAAAGAACCCTGTCCTCAATCAAAAAGAAAAGAAAGAAGAGGTCATACACACAGATCTGGGAGATTTTCCTGCGGATTGGCCTAGACTGGGAGATGCTGTGATAATTCCAGTGTTGCAGTTTTATCAGCCACAAGAGGAAGTTTTACCTCCAGTTGTGCCTGTGGTGCCAGTTGAGCCTGCTCAGGAGTTACCCATCCCAGCAACACCTCAACCTGTGGAACCTCAAGATGGATCATCTGAAGCAGCGCCCCATACTATGGGATCCCCTGGTGAAGCTGACTCACACCGTCCAGCCATCAGTACGCTTGCCAGATCCATAGAAAGATTAAGGCAGTTCTATAGTTTGCCGTTACGCAGTGCAAACAGATCGCAACTTGATATACCTGAAACTACACCACGTAGATCAGAGAGAACCACAAAAGGGAAATTACCCATTAGATATCAGCAGTAGTTATAACGAATTTATGTGAACATTGTAAAAGTCTATATATATAAATGTGTTTTTCCCTACTATGTCTTCGTTTAACAATGGACTCAGAGGCTGAGGACTGAGCCAGCCCAAAAACTGTATCCTGTAAATAGTTGCACTAAAGTGCCTTTTTAATGGTTTCACATGAAACCTTGACTTACCTCTGAATCAAAAACCCGTGTGGTGTGGCACTGAGTGAGGTCTGCATTCGGATGTCCTGCAGCCCACCCAGGACCCACGTTGAAGGTTTGGTGCGGGTCCTTCACAAGTATACCGTATATTTATTGAATGCTATTTAATACTTTTGTATTTCTATATATAATGTTAATGTTTGCAACGTTCAAGATATCCTCACCTCCCGGATGGGACGAATTACTGTTATTGTTAATGTTTTCATGCATAAACAAAAATGTCTCTTTATATTTTACAGCCCGGGAGTGCTGTCGTTTACCATGGGGGAATGTGTAGCCCTGGTACACAATACCAGGAGGATGAGTGGAGAGGTAACAGTTAAGGTCTCTTCATGACATCATGTACACTTCTGACACACCCAGCAGGGGTGTGGAAGGGAGTGATTTTAGTCAGTCAGTTTCCTGTCCTTGGACAGAGTAGATGTGTCCAGTTTGAGCCTGTCTTCAGTTCAGAACGTGGAGGCTGGTACAGGTGGTCTAATTCACCTTAGTCTAGTCAGAGCTGTGCCCCACTGGAAGAAAGACTGAACTAGCTATTAAGAGTTGAGCAAATCGAAGGGCAAAGTGGAAGGAAGATTATTGGAAAAGTGCGTTTGGCTTGGAAGAGTCCTGCACATTGCTACCGGTTACTGGGGACCGAAGGATCACTGTTAGCTACAAGCATAGTGAAGAGAAAACCAGAGATTTACCGGACCCTAGGTCGCGGCAAACAAGCCCCTTATAGTCAGTACGTAACTGGGGTCAGGGGAAGTGAAGACTTTGAGTCTCTGCAGGACAAAATAAGAATTCAGCTCCCTCATAGAAAGGCTCCTAACACTAAACTGACTGGAAGCACAGCTTTGGATAAGCTGGAATCATAGAGGGGACTACGCTTCAGGCTGGTCGTACTCATCTTCATTGGACAGTAAAGGAGGCCCCTAACTTGCTTAGCTGTTGCCTCAAAGCTCATCCTCCATTAACCCCATCAGCCTCCCTGGGACCTGCTTGAACATCTTACAAGTAAAGGTATGGAAAGACGCTGACGGTGTGAGACTGAGTTATTATTGCATGCCTGCACAATCCCTACCTGACTACCGACCTGAGGGAAGAGTCCCACCTGTAGGGGACCCGACATCTAGCTGCCTCACCATCCCCTCAGAGATCTACAGCAGCGCTGGTATAAATTACCAGAAGACTACAGGTGGCGTCACGAACTGTATATAAATCAATCCCCTGTAAATATTCCCCCAACATACGCCAGACCGCCAGGGCCACAGACCGAGCCACAGCTACCTGTGACAAATCCCATAGACTTCCATGGGCTCGGCTCTGAGTACCCCATTGCCCTGGTAACCCACAATTGTGGTGGCGGGTCGACACACCTCCATCTAGACTTCTCCGCTGACTTCAACACAGTCGACCACTCCCTCCCGGTGCATAGTCTCTCTTCACTTGGAATCAAAGACCTTGACCTCTCCTGGATCTCTTCATAGTTCATACCTTTCTAACTGCACATTTAGCATCTCTCATTCCTACACCACCTCCTCATCTCTCCTTCTCCATTAGTATCCTTCAAAGCTCTGTCTTGGAACACTTACCGTATATACCCATGTATAAGCCGACCCATGTATAAGCCGACCCCCCTAATTTTGCCACAAAAAACTTGGAAAACTTATTGACTCGCGTATAAGCCGGGTGTATAAGTTGCCGTCCTGCTCTGTGCTCCCCCATCCAGCTCTGTGTGCCCCCATTCTCCTCTGTGCTCCCCTCCTCCTGCTCCATTATCCTGTCCTGCTCGTGCTTTCCATCCTCCCCCGTCCTGCTCCGTGCTCCCCATCCAGCTCTGCATTCCCCCATTTTCCTCTGTGCCCACCCCCGTCCTGCTCCGTGCGCTCCGTCCTCCCCCGTTCTGCTCCGTGCTCTCCGTCCTCCCCCCGTTCTGCTCCGTGCTCTCCGTCCTCCCCCCATTCTGCTCCATGCTCTCCGTCCTCCCCCCCGTCCTGCTCCGTGCTCTCCGTCCTACCCCCCGTCCTGCTCCATGCTCCTTGTCCTCCTCCATGCTCCCCCATCCTCCTCCATCATACTCACCCTCCCCGTGCCATCGCTGAACGTCCCGGCCGGCAATCCTGCGTTCCCCCGGCTTAATGCAGCTCTCCAGCGCTGAGCGGTGACGTAATACCGCTCATTGAGGCCATGAATATGGAGGCCACGCCCATGGGAGTGCCGTCGCGTCCATATTACATGACCTTAATGAGCGGGTATTACGTCACCTCTCAGCGCTGGAGAGCTGCAGGAAGCCGGGGAGAGCTGCAGGAAGCCGGGGAGAACGCAGGATTGCAGGGACGTTCAGCGATGGCACGGGGAGGGTGAGTATGATGTCCCAGCCACCGGCTCCTGCCGCCGCATCACCTCCCCTGCTGGTTTCTGCCCTATGACTCGTGTACAAGCCGAGGGGGCATTTTCAGCACAAAAAAAGGTGCTGAAAATCTCGGCTTATACACGAGTATATACGGTACTCTTCTCCATTTATATCTTTGGCCGGGACAACTCGAAGTCCCATAACTTTCAGTACACTTATACACTGATAACACTCAGTTCTAACTCTCTGGCACCGCTGTCCAGAATCCCAGAGTGTCTATCAGTCATATCTTTCATGTTCTCATCAAGCTTTCTAATACTCAATGTGGAGAAAAGCAAATTTATCATCTTTCCCTCATCCCACTTAATTCCCCTATCTGACCTATCTATGACAATAAATGACATGATGCTTTTCCCTGTACCGGAAGTCCACTGCCTACGAGTAACCCTCAATTCTGTCTTGTCTTTCAAACCACACATCCAAGTCCTTACCACCTACTGCCCTCTCCAATTCAAAAATATTTTCACAAACCGTCCTTTCTTAAACCTTGAATCTACTAAAATGTTAGTGCATGCATTCATCATCTTTCTCTTCGACTACTGCAATATTCTCCTCTGAGGCCTTCCTGCTAAAAGTCTTGCACCTCTCCAGTCCGTCCTTGTTGGCAGCGGATTATTCAGGATACTCTCCAAGCGTGTGACAACAGAACTTGTTTATTCAGGAACAATCAGGAATAATATATGATAAGCTTAATAAATCAGCAATAAATCATTTGTGTGTCTCTATCTGTGCAGCATCTACAGCTGGCTGCTTCTCTAATACACAGGTAAAAAGGAAATACAGTCACATGCTCTCCTTGTGTGAGTCTCTGGGAGTTTTTTTTTTGTTCTAACTTATAAACAGCTAACAATCTAGCAACTAAACACTCATAGACAGGAATGGAGTTGTGGCACCAAACATATTCCAACACCCCCACTCAACAACTACTTATCCTGTTAGTTCCATTGCGGTTCTGAAGTCCAGAAACTTGGCTCTTGATAATGGCTTTGTCATACCATCGGCTATCTTCTTGTCAGACTCGCAATAAACAAACTCGAGTACACCACGTTCCACTAAGTCACGTAAGTGGTGAAGATTATGTTGTACATCAATGTGCTTAGTCCTTGCACTAACCTTCTCACTGCTGGCAAGTTTAATGCATCCTTGGTTGTCCTCATAGATAACTGTTGGTTGACCTAATGGCTTGCCAAAATCTTCCAAAAGTTGTTTTAACCAAATTACTTCTTGACTTGCATAAGCAGCTGACATACAGTATATTCTGCTTCTGTAGAAGATAATGTGACTGACACTTGTTTTCTGCTGGACCAAGAAATTGAATTTTCTCCTAATTTGAACAAGTAACCACTTGTTGATTTCTGATCACTTGAATCTCCAGCCCAATCTGCATCCACATAACCTCTGAGAGTGAGATCTCCTGATGCAGATGTGTGGCCCAGCTGCGCTTGGTGACACATGTTCCCAGGAGGATGCACAGAAAGGTAAATCACCAACACCTGATATTCATTCACACTCACACTTCCCTATAGTGCCACCAGAGGGAGCCTTAGAATATATAAGGGTGTGGGAGACGTAGCAGTAGCCAGTCTGAGTCATTCTGGTATTCCAGTCAGAGCCAGTCTTGGAGTGGATTTCCTGTCAGAGACATTCTAGTCAGACGGACGGAGATTTTACCTCAGAACAGGCTGACTGTTAGTTCCCTATGAACGTGGAAAGTGACTCTCGGAGTGAGCATGAAATCAGTCTGACGGAAGGTCCTGATAGCTACTCTGGACAGAGCCTATGAAGGAGCAGAAGGAAGGGAACTACAGTTATTTGTAACAACGAGTCGACTGAGAAACGGTCAGTGAGCTGTGGATAGAAGGAAGCTGACGACTACACCTACTGTTGCCTGTGCTTATGTTAAGGGTGTGAGTAGGGCAACAGGCGAGTGGTAAAGAAGAAGAAAGAGTGACTGAGGTGATATAGCAACGATAACTGACCTCCACTCTGTACTACCGGACACTGGGTCCGAGCTTGCTAGTTCCTTCACGGCTAGTGGGAGAAACCGGGGACCCTGCTGGACTTCAGGTCGCAGAGGGGGCCCTTCAGTGCTGATACGTAACCGGGGTCAGGAAGAACAGGAGTCAGGCCTGATCAGCCACATAGACTTCGTTCTGTCCAAAAGAAGGCTCCACCACAATGTCGGCCGGGCGTAGCTGTTCTACACGGAGTTAAACTTGGCTTCATGCAGGTTAGAAACTCACACACATTGGAAGAAAGGAGGCCTTAAACCTACTCAGTGATTACTGGATGTGCATCCTCCACCCTGAGCAGCTTCCCGGGACATACCTGCAAATACCACCAGTAAAGGTATGGAAAGAGACTGACTTGTGTGTGTCTGCCTTATTGCCTGCACCCTGCACCGCCATATACCCAGAGGGACCAGTCTTACCTGTGGAAGACTTAACATCTTGCTGCCCAGTAACAACCCCTCTGAGGATTCACCCTGCAGCGCTGGTCACCCTGATCAGAGACCACAGGTGGCATCATGAACATTATTAAATCCCCTGTAAATATCCCCCTTGTATGAGCGCCCAGGGCAACGGACCGAGCTGCGCTACCCGTGACCTCTCCCCCATTGAAGTGAACGGGCTCGGTGCCGAGTACCCCATAAGCCCTGGTACTGCGTGCGACTCACAGATATCTTAGATATCTTAAGATTTAGCCTTTGCGTTTCTTTAAGATATTGAAGAATTCTCTTAATTGCATTCTACTCTCTTTGGCGTGGCTTGCTTACACATCAGCAGTGAATTCCGACTGTGGCTGTGATATCCGGACGAGTTGTAGTTGCTTGCTATGTCAAAAGCACCCCCACTGCTTGGCTATAACGCTCATTGCTGGGTAGCAGACCTTCTTCTCCTTCCAACTTTAAGTAGGGAGTATCCATTGGTGTTGACGCACCTTTGGCTTCTGACATTCCAAACTGGTTTAGTATTGCGGAAATTTTAGAACTTTGGTTGAGAAGAAAACTCCCATCTTCTCTCTGGATTTGGATTCCCAAATAATATGTCACATTTCCAAGGTCCTTAGTCTCAAAGTGGTGGTTGAGAATTTCACCTAGCTTTGCAATTTCTTTTTCATCTTGATGAGACATGATTACATCGTCTACATATAGGAGAACATACATCCACTCCTTCGCTACATTTTTCATATACAAACATGGATCAGCTTGAGATCTTTTAAATCCTTCATCCATCAAAACTTTGATCATTTTTGAGTTCCATGCTCTTGTTGACTGACAGCTTAAGTCCATATAGAGATTTTTGCATTTTACAAACAAGGTGCTCTTCAACCTTTTTAATATATCCCTCGGATTGGCTTATGTACAACTTTTCTTCAATGTCACCATGTAGGAAGGCTGTTTTGATGTCAAAATGTCTGTGTCATCTGTTGAACTGCAGCTACGGACATTAAAGTTCTGAATGTGGTTTGCTTCGCAACTGGAGAAAATGTAGCATCATTATCTTCACCATACTTTTGCGAGTACCCTTTTGTGACCAATCTTGCCTTAAAAAAGTGAACTTTACCTTCTGAGTCATATTTGTTTTTGAAGACCCACTTACATCTGATAGCTCTTTTTCCTTGTGGTAGCTCAGTAAGCTCCCATGTCTGGAGTTGGTGAAGGGACTCCATCTCTTCATTAGCAGCATTTATCCACTTCTGTTTCTCGTGGATAGGCAGTTTTTGCATCTCTTGCCATGACTGTGGCTCTGGTTCAGGAAGTGTTCTGACCATATAACAAAGGCGTCTAGCTGGGATACCTTTGTTTGTCCTTTCTGATCTGACTGGAGGTCGATTTGGTTCTTCTGTGTCTTCTTTGGTGGCTTCAAAGCTTATCCGCATTTCAGTGTTTTCCTTTTCGGTGTCTGGGTTTGGTGATTGAGATTCTTGCTCTTCTTCTTAAGTTGAATAACTGGTGTAACTTCATGGAATTTGAGCGATACAGAGTTTTCATCAATCACAACATCTCTGCTGATTCTTACTGTGTTGGTCTCTGGGTGCAGGATTCTGTATCCCTTTTGAGTTTCGCTATAGCCCACCAGGACTCCTTGCTTTGAGTGTAATTCCCACTTGGAACTTTTTTCTGTGGGAGCATACACAAACGTTTTGCTTCCAGATATCCTGAGGTGCCTCAGGTTAGACTTCTCGCAGTTCCATAGATCATATGGAGTTTTATTTGTGGCTTTACCTGGCAGTCTGTTTTGAAGATAGCAAGCTGTCATGATGGTTTCGGCAGCATGAATCGGCTGACAAGTTTGCCTTAAATTGGATGGGCAATGAAGGTGAAAGGTTAGGTAGTTAGGCTAGCAGGTGTTCAAAGGTTGTAAGGGGACACTGGGGAAACTGATTTCCAGTCATTAAGGGGTTTTGTCCTGTGTACATTTTAGCAAGACTTCACTGATTTGGTGATATATAACAGATGGCTAGACTAAGTAGTGTGATGGATGTATGGTGCTTGCTGACAGGTTTTGATTAATGGTCTCCATGGAAGATTTACCAAGTGGTCTTGCAATATGGAAGCATAAGAAAGGATGAAGAGACATTAATCATGCTATAAGTAGTTGCTCTGTAGCTGCACCTGAAACATTTTAGCACTCATTGATATAAATAACAAGTCCATTGTGAAGTTTGCTCATTGACATCACTTTTGCATGTCTTGGTGTGCTTTTTGGTGTGCTTTTTCACATTAAAACAAAAACATTCTTTGCATACTTGATGTAGGTTTGTGATAAAAATTGACGTATCCTTTATTTGCAGCCATTTCTCAGGTGCCTTGCTACAAAATTGGAATATACAGTAAAAGGCAGTGAAAGCAGTCCATCCACAGAGTATATTTACTGAGAGCTCGGCCATCCTGCTAATGTATTTACTTACTGCACAGCTGGATTTTGTCTCAGTGGATCCACATGAAGCAAGTATTAGGATTATAAGCAGCTGTGACTTTTTAAAATGCAGTTTTGTCATGTTCTGCATTTTGTTTAGAGCCATTGTATTTGAAGAGTGCGATACCCTGTGGTATTACGTATGAGCATTATAATAAAAACATGTACAACTGCATAATACGTCACTGCTCATATATTACTAAGGTAGTACCCCGTATTTACCACAAAGATAAAATATATATAGTATATGATATAGTATATGTGAGAGAGACAGAAGTGTATATGAATGCTATATATAAATATATACACAGTAATGTACACATGATTTAGTGTTTAGCTGGGTGTGGAAAAGATACTGAAAAGTAAGAATGCTTTCAAAAATAGAGTTAATAGTTTTTTTAGATGCAAAGTGAATGGACAAAAGTGAAATCTCAATTGAATCAATATCAATAAATATGACTGCATTTTGCTTTCAAAATAGCATCAAAGCATCAATTCTTCTAGGTACACTTGCACACAGATTTTGAAGGAACTCACTGGTCCAGGGAGGCACGGGGAGTGAGAGGATTTGGCTCACACAGTCACTGACGTGGCACTACACTCATTCACAACCCTGACAGGCTGAGAGGCCCCTTTCACTAGCACCATTGAAACAGCACCTGGTCAGCCTGGTAGGACTGCCACCATTTCTTCTTTGGATATAAGCCCGGACTGTTAACGGGATTTTATCGGGCCAGAAAACAGCCCCGGTAGCATGCAAAGTTAAACCAAGAAACGGACGTGTGGATTTGTGGATCAAGATATAAGAGCAGTTCAAGGTTAAATTATATAACTAATTGCCTTTAGAGTACACTAAACAATACACTTTGTACACAATGGTTATACATATACAATGGTCAGAAATGCAAATACAATAGTGGTAGGACAAAAAATATAAGCAGAATATATGTCAATTACCAGGTGATGTTAGATCATGGGTGTGTAGGGCCACAAGGGGGCATGGCTGCCAGCTGGCTCCTAAATCCTTCACAGCATGTTACTGCAAAGGCTCCCACTGTTGAAGTGGACCACATGCATAACAGACAGAGATACCACATGGCCTTACACTAGCCTTAATCCCATTTGGGTCAATCGCTTCCTGCTCTCTGGGCTTAACCTAAATCCCCTCCCCCTGCCTCTGCAGCTACAAATCTCCAAAACCTATGAAAGATCATAACTCCTTTCTGGACAGTCCTAAGGTGGTGGTTCTGGTGCCATCTGATCCAGCCAGGCCCCTGCTATGCATGGGGACTAAACAAGCCTTCGCTACATAGCTTCTACTAGATGTTCTATGTATCTCTATACCCTTGGGTGCTAGAACGGGTCGAGACCCAGTTGAGTGTTTGTGATGTTCTGGGGATCTCGGAAATATACACGATGTACAGCTAGGATGTATAGTATCTCCTTAACTGCTTATGGAATCATGTTTCTAGAATATTCTTTGGCAGCTTCAGAATGACTCTATATTGCAAGCCAGCCTTTGTCCTGCTCTGAGATGCTCAAGGTGTGAGATCTGTCACTGACAGCCTTTGAGACTTGGACCCCCTGCTGCTGCTAGCTGCACACTGAAGGGGGTCTAGGTGTTCTGGTACAGCTGCACTCTGAAGGGGGTTTTTATAATCCCATGCCACATAGGATACAAATGATTGGCATGAAATTATGTATCGAATATTCTTCACAATGAATAAATAGAAAAATGGAATGGTCTCACCAATTTTTTGGATGAAGTCCAAAAATTAATTGACAATCCAGCTGAAAATCTTCTGGCATACATAGGGAGGGAGATCTAGACCTGGCTCTGATGTGCTCTATTTAGCCCTAGAAACACTACGAAGTGGAAGTGAAATATGCGTTCCACCAATATACCGGATGTAACTTCAGCGTGCGTGTCAGCGTTGATGTCAGGAGAATGACATATAATGAAAGATACTCTCTGATTGATTGGATCAGGTGAGTCATGATCCACCTCTAAGGTATTTAAAAAGTTGATTGACATAACCCTGTGCCACTAATGTCTAGTATACAGCTAGTGAGGGACAAGGAAAACTGAGCACAGCCTTTGGGTGATTTTTTTTGTCACTCATACTTCTGTGAAATAGAGGGTGATCTTGTTAATGTCCCTAATAAGCAAGAATGATCTGTGTGGTCACATTTGGTGGTGAGACCTTTAGCTACGCAGTTACCTCAACTCATTCTGTCTCTGCCTAATGTGTTCAGTGCTTGCAGAGAATATTCAGATGGAGGTCTGATGGACATACGAATGAATAATTACAATAGTCTGTGTTTTCTCTTCATTTTCCTCTAAAACACAGTATCTCTGATCTTTTTACCATGTACTGAGAATACAAGGTGGATTGGGGTTATTGTGAGCTTGGAATACACAATGGAGAAAAGAATTTTAACAAGGAGTTCCTTCACATGCCTAGGATGTGGCAGTGTTAGCTTAGCGTTTTCTTCGCAAAAGATGTGAATACTTTTCCATCCAATTATGACAAGAGCATTCTTAAGGTGATACCTTTATTGGCTAACCAGAAAATTATATGTTCGCAAGCTTTCAGAGCGCAGAGGCTCCTTCTTCAGGCAAGATTACATTTGGAATAATAAGAAAGACACATTAGATGCTTACTATAGTAGGAAATTTGTTCAAGACCTGGGAGGTGTGATGCCTTCAAAAGATAAGCAAAGGAAATCAAATTAGCATTTTCTTACAAATGGAGAGCTAGTGTGAATGTGTTATTGGCTATCTGGAGTCCTTCTGGTGAAGGTGTGAACTGTGTCTATGTAATGAGTCATAAAACCGGGTGTTAAGTTGAGTCCTAGTGTCAAAGTATTGAACATCCTAATAAGTTTGAATTCCCATATTTTTCTCTCCCTGTCATCCTTAAAATGACCTTTTAGTATTAAGACTTTTAAGTCTGTCATACAATGTCCAGTTCCAGAGAAATGTTTTCCCACAGGCGTGTCCATTTCATTCCTGATCGTATGTCTGTGTAGATTCATCCTTGTTTGTAGTTTTTGCATGGTTTCCCCAATATAGATAGCTCCAGGGCACCTTGTACATTGTATCATGTACACCACATTGGAGGATGTACATGAAAAGGAACCCATGACCTTATAGTCCTGATTTGTGTTTGGTACACAGACTGTATTTGTTGGTAATATGTGGGTACAAGTTTTGCATTTTTTGTTGTTACATGGGAATGTGCCAGTCACTGATGGTGACGAAAGGACACTTCTGACAAGGAGATTCCTTAAGTTAGGGGGCTGTTTGTAGGAGAGGAGTGGTAGTTCTGGGAATATGTCTTTCAATTTGTGGTCCCTGTGGAATATGGGTTGGAGATCAGCACCAATTTTCCTTAGGATGCTCATGTGGGGGTTGTATGTGACCACAAGAGGTACCCTGTTGTTGTCCTCTCTCAGTTTGTAATCCAGGAGGTTGCTTCTTGGGATTCTTGTAGCCCTGTGGATCTGTTCATCTATTGCCAGTGGATGGTATCCTTGTTGTAGGAATGTATTCCTCAGAGATAGCAGCTGTAGTTCCCTGTCTTTACTGTCTGAACAGATCCGAATATATCTCAGAGCTTGACTGTAGATGATGGATTTTTTTTGTGTGTCTTGGATGAAAGCTGTTCCATCTAAGGTATGTTGGACGTCCTGTGGGCTTATGGTAAATTGATGTTTGTATGGCGTTGTCCTTGATGTATATGGTCAAGTCCAGAAAATGTATTTGAGA
The DNA here is from genome assembly GCA_033576555.1 of Oophaga sylvatica. Classification (NCBI taxonomy): domain Eukaryota; kingdom Metazoa; phylum Chordata; class Amphibia; order Anura; family Dendrobatidae; genus Oophaga; species Oophaga sylvatica. The sequence continues at coordinate 71,869,975 of JARQOD010000002.1, read as the reverse complement.
CTTTGAAAAGTTGAGGGTGAGCTTGATGGTTGGGTGGTATTTGTTGAAGTTATTGTGGAAGGTGAGCAGATCATCTTTTGAGCCTGTCCAGATTATTAGCAGATCATCAATGTAGCGGAAGTATGCAAGAGGTTTAATAGGGCAAGATGACAAAAACTCCTCCTCCAGTTTGCCATAAATAGGTTGGCATATTGTGGGGACATTTTGCTTCCCATGGCGCTGCCCATGCACTGTTGGTATAAATTGTTCCCAAAAGAAAAATAGTTGTGATGAAGCACAAACCTGATGAATTGCAGTGTTGGTTCTGTGGCCAGATTGTTCTTTTGAAGGAAATATTTACATGCTGTGATTCCATCCTCATGAGGAATGTTGGAATAGAGAGACTCTACGTCCATGGTGGCTAGTATCGTGTCCCTTGGAAGTGGGCCCAGCGCTGACAATTTGCAAAGAATATCCGTGGTGTCCTGGATATAGCTGGGTGTGCTCCTCACCAAGGGTTTTAGAATGTTCTCCACCCAGCCGGAGATATTCTCAGTTAAAGTCCCAATACCAGAGATGATGGGCCTCCCAGGATTACCTTCTTTGTGTATTTTAGGCAACATGTAGAAGGTACCTGTTTTGGGATTGCCTGGTACTAGTTCCAGTAGTGAGGATGAAGTAGAATCAAATCCATTGATGATACGTGTTAGTTCCTCAGTGTATTGTTTGGTAGGATCTTCCTGAAGTGGAGTGTAGTATTTTATATCCAAGAGTTGTCTGTTTGCTTCCTGGATGTAATCTGTCGTGTTCATGATGACTGTAGCTCCTCCTTTGTCCGCTGGTTTGATGATGATATTGTTGTTGGCTTTTAAGGATTGTATAGCTTTTCTTTCCTCCATGCTGATATTGTTTGGCACTTTATGGTGTCTGTCCAAAATGTCAGATTTAACTTTTTTGCGGAAACAGTCTATGCAATGATCCAGAGTTTGGTTGTGTCCGGGTTGCGGGGTCCAGTTTGTCCTCTTTTTCTTTTTTGCTGTGTTATTCACATTGTCTTGTGAAGTGATATCTGCATGGTTATGAAAGAATTCTTTGAGTCGCAATCTGCGGAAGAATTCCTCGATGTCACTACAGAACTGAGCCGTATCCAGCTGTTTTGTAGGACAGAATGTTAGTCCCTTTGATAGAACATGCATTTCTCCTGTGTTTGGCTTGTATTGTGAGAGGTTCACAACAGAGGGCAATGTATGTAAATGATTCTGTAAATAGGGCTTACCTTCAGCTACATTGAGACCTGCTTTCTTCCTGAGTCTGTCCAGTTTCTTTTTCTGTTGATAATGAGGTGATGTTGTAAATTATTGTAGAATTCCTGTAGCGTCTCCTTGATGAAACGTGAACCCGGTCCTTGTATTCGGTCCTGTAGGTAATTTATCTCTTTATGGATGGTCCTTTTCTTGTGGTAGAAAAATCCAATGAGATGATTCCGCAGTCTCTCAGATGATCTGTAGCAAAGTTTCTGTGAAAAATGGGTGTTGTAGGTATATTTTGTTGGATTCCTTATCATGAGGCCTTTAGGGATTAGGTTTTCCTTTTTGCATCTGGATAGAAAGAAGATGTCGCTGTTCATTTGTGCCAGTTTCTTCAGGAGATTTTTCAAATCCATCTGTGATCGGTACATTGGGGTATCTTCCATTTTCATGGTGTACAATAATAAATAATATTGTGGTACCGTGTTAGCCAGAAAAATCGATGTGAATACTTTTCCATCCAATTATGACAAGAGCATTCTTAAGGTGATACCTTTATTGGCTAACCAGAAAATTATATGTTCGCAAGCTTTCAGAGCGCAGAGGCTCCTTCTTCAGGCAAGATTACATTTGGAATAATAAGAAAGACACATTAGATGCTTACTATAGTAGGAAATTTGTTCAAGACCTGGGAGGTGTGATGCCTTCAAAAGATAAGCAAAGGAAATCAAATTAGCATTTTCTTACAAATGGAGAGCTAGTGTGAATGTGTTATTGGCTATCTGGAGTCCTTCTGGTGAAGGTGTGAACTGTGTCTATGTAATGAGTCATAAAACCGGGTGTTAAGTTGAGTCCTAGTGTCAAAGTATTGAACATCCTAATAAGTTTGAATTCCCATATTTTTCTCTCCCTGTCATCCTTAAAATGACCTTTTAGTATTAAGACTTTTAAGTCTGTCATACAATGTCCAGTTCCAGAGAAATGTTTTCCCACAGGCGTGTCCATTTCATTCCTGATCGTATGTCTGTGTAGATTCATCCTTGTTTGTAGTTTTTGCATGGTTTCCCCAATATAGATAGCTCCAGGGCACCTTGTACATTGTATCATGTACACCACATTGGAGGATGTACATGAAAAGGAACCCATGACCTTATAGTCCAGATTTGTGTTTGGTACACGGACTGTATTTGTTGGTAATATGTGGGTACAAGTTTTGCATTTTTTGTTGTTACATGGGAATGTGCCAGTCACTGATGGTGACGAAAGGACACTTCTGACAAGGAGATTCCTTAAGTTAGGGGCTGTTTGTAGGAGAGGAGTGGTAGTTCTGGGAATATGTCTTTCAATTTGTGGTCCCTGTGGAATATGGGTTGGAGATCAGCACCAATTTTCCTTAGGATGCTCATGTGGGGGTTGTATGTGACCACAAGAGGTACCCTGTTGTTGTCCTCTCTCAGTTTGTAATCCAGGAGGTTGCTTCTTGGGATTCTTGTAGCCCTGTGGATCTGTTCATCTATTGCCAGTGGATGGTATCCTTGTTGTAGGAATGTATTCCTCAGAGATAGCAGCTGTAGTTCCCTGTCTTTACTGTCTGAACAGATCCGAATATATCTCAGAGCTTGACTGTAGATGATGGATTTTTTTGTGTGTCTTGGATGAAAGCTGTTCCATCTAAGGTATGTTGGACGTCCTGTGGGCTTATGGTAAATTGATGTTTGTATGGCGTTGTCCTTGATGTATATGGTCAAGTCCAGAAAATGTATTTGAGACTTTGAAAAGTTGAGGGTGAGCTTGATGGTTGGGTGGTATTTGTTGAAGTTATTGTGGAAGGTGAGCAGATCATCTTTTGAGCCTGTCCAGATTATTAGCAGATCATCAATGTAGCGGAAGTATGCAAGAGGTTTAATAGGGCAAGATGACAAAAACTCCTCCTCCAGTTTTGCCATAAATAGGTTGGCATATTGTGGGGACATTTTGCTTCCCATGGCGCTGCCCATGCACTGTTGGTATAAATTGTTCCCAAAAGAAAAATAGTTGTGATGAAGCACAAACCTGATGAATTGCAGTGTTGGTTCTGTGGCCAGATTGTTCTTTTGAAGGAAATATTTACATGCTGTGATTCCATCCTCATGAGGAATGTTGGAATAGAGAGACTCTACGTCCATGGTGGCTAGTATCGTGTCCCTTGGAAGTGGGCCCAGCGCTGACAATTTGCAAAGAATATCCGTGGTGTCCTGGATATAGCTGGGTGTGCTCCTCACCAAGGGTTTTAGAATGTTCTCCACCCAGCCGGAGATATTCTCAGTTAAAGTCCCAATACCAGAGATGATGGGCCTCCCAGGATTACCTTCTTTGTGTATTTTAGGCAACATGTAGAAGGTACCTGTTTTGGGATTGCCTGGTACTAGTTCCAGTAGTGAGGATGAAGTAGAATCAAATCCATTGATGATACGTGTTAGTTCCTCAGTGTATTGTTTGGTAGGATCTTCCTGAAGTGGAGTGTAGTATTTTATATCCAAGAGTTGTCTGTTTGCTTCCTGGATGTAATCTGTCGTGTTCATGATGACTGTAGCTCCTCCTTTGTCCGCTGGTTTGATGATGATATTGTTGTTGGCTTTTAAGGATTGTATAGCTTTTCTTTCCTCCATGCTGATATTGTTTGGCACTTTATGGTGTCTGTCCAAAATGTCAGATTTAACTTTTTTGCGGAAACAGTCTATGTAATGATCCAGAGTTTGGTTGTGTCCGGGTTGCGGGGTCCAGTTTGTCCTCTTTTTCTTTTTTGCTGTGTTATTCACATTGTCTTGTGAAGTGATATCTGCATGGTTATGAAAGAATTCTTTGAGTCGCAATCTGCGGAAGAATTCCTCGATGTCACTACAGAACTGAGCCGTATCCAGCTGTTTTGTAGGACAGAATGTTAGTCCCTTTGATAGAACATGCATTTCTCCTGTGTTTGGCTTGTATTGTGAGAGGTTCACAACAGAGGGCAATGTATGTAAATGATTCTGTAAATAGGGCTTACCTTCAGCTACATTGAGACCTGCTTTCTTCCTGAGTCTGTCCAGTTTCTTTTTCTTGTTGATAATGAGGTGATGTTGTAAATTATTGTAGAATTCCTGTAGCGTCTCCTTGATGAAACGTGAACCCGGTCCTTGTATTCGGTCCTGTAGGTAATTTATCTCTTTATGGATGGTCCTTTTCTTGTGGTAGAAAAATCCAATGAGATGATTCCGCAGTCTCTCAGATGATCTGTAGCAAAGTTTCTGTGAAAAATGGGTGTTGTAGGTATATTTTGTTGGATTCCTTATCATGAGGCCTTTAGGGATTAGGTTTTCCTTTTTGCATCTGGATAGAAAGAAGATGTCGCTGTTCATTTGTGCCAGTTTCTTCAGGAGATTTTTCAAATCCATCTGTGATCGGTACATTGGGGTATCTTCCATTTTCATGGTGTACAATAATAAATAATATTGTGGTACGTGTTAGCCAGAAAAATCGATGTGAATACTTTTCCATCCAATTATGACAAGAGCATTCTTAAGGTGATACCTTTATTGGCTAACCAGAAAATTATATGTTCGCAAGCTTTCAGAGCGCAGAGGCTCCTTCTTCAGGCAAGATTACATTTGGAATAATAAGAAAGACACATTAGATGCTTACTATAGTAGGAAATTTGTTCAAGACCTGGGAGGTGTGATGCCTTCAAAAGATAAGCAAAGGAAATCAAATTAGCATTTTCTTACAAATGGAGAGCTAGTGTGAATGTGTTATTGGCTATCTGGAGTCCTTCTGGTGAAGGTGTGAACTGTGTCTATGTAATGAGTCATAAAACCGGGTGTTAAGTTGAGTCCTAGTGTCAAAGTATTGAACATCCTAATAAGTTTGAATTCCCATATTTTTCTCTCCCTGTCATCCTTAAAATGACCTTTTAGTATTAAGACTTTTAAGTCTGTCATACAATGTCCAGTTCCAGAGAAATGTTTTCCCACAGGCGTGTCCATTTCATTCCTGATCGTATGTCTGTGTAGATTCATCCTTGTTTGTAGTTTTTGCATGGTTTCCCCAATATAGATAGCTCCAGGGCACCTTGTACATTGTATCATGTACACCACATTGGAGGATGTACATGAAAAGGAACCCATGACCTTATAGTCCAGATTTGTGTTTGGTACATGGACTGTATTTGTTGGTAATATGTGGGTACAAGTTTTGCATTTTTTGTTGTTACATGGGAATGTGCCAGTCACTGATGGTGACGAAAGGACACTTCTGACAAGGAGATTCCTTAAGTTAGGGGGCTGTTTGTAGGAGAGGAGTGGTAGTTCTGGGAATATGTCTTTCAATTTGTGGTCCCTGTGGAATATGGGTTGGAGATCAGCACCAATTTTCCTTAGGATGCTCATGTGGGGGTTGTATGTGACCACAAGAGGTACCCTGTTGTTGTCCTCTCTCAGTTTGTAATCCAGGAGGTTGCTTCTTGGGATTCTTGTAGCCCTGTGGATCTGTTCATCTATTGCCAGTGGATGGTATCCTTGTTGTAGGAATGTATTCCTCAGAGATAGCAGCTGTAGTTCCCTGTCTTTACTGTCTGAACAGATCCGAATATATCTCAGAGCTTGACTGTAGATGATGGATTTTTTTGTGTGTCTTGGATGAAAGCTGTTCCATCTAAGGTATGTTGGACGTCCTGTGGGCTTATGGTAAATTGATGTTTGTATGGCGTTGTCCTTGATGTATATGGTCAAGTCCAGAAAATGTATTTGAGACTTTGAAAAGTTGAGGGTGAGCTTGATGGTTGGGTGGTATTTGTTGAAGTTATTGTGGAAGGTGAGCAGATCATCTTTTGAGCCTGTCCAGATTATTAGCAGATCATCAATGTAGCGGAAGTATGCAAGAGGTTTTAATAGGGCAAGATGACAAAAACTCCTCCTCCAGTTTCGCCATAAATAGGTTGGCATATTGTGGGGACATTTTGCTTCCCATGGCGCTGCCCATGCACTGTTGGTATAAATTGTTACCAAAAGAAAAATAGTTGTGATGAAGCACAAACCTGATGAATTGCAGTGTTGGTTCTGTGGCCAGATTGTTCTTTTGAAGGAAATATTTACATGCTGTGATTCCATCCTCATGAGGAATGTTGGAATAGAGAGACTCTACGTCCATGGTGGCTAGTATCGTGTCCCCTTGGAAGTGGGCCCAGCGCTAATTTGCAAAGAATATCCGTGGTGTCCTGATATAGCTGGGTGTGCTCCTCACCAAGGGTTTCAGAATGTTCTCCACCCAGCCGAGATATTCTCAGTTAAAGTCCAATACCAAGATGATGGGCCTCCCAGGATTACCTTCTTTGTGTATTTTAGGCAACATATAGAAGGTACCTGTTTTGGGATTGCCTGGTACTAGTTCCAGTAGTGAGGATGAAGTAGAATCAAATCCATTAATGATACGTGTTAGTTCCTCTGTGTATTGTTTGGTAGGATCTTCCTGAAGTGGAGTGTAGTTCTGTAGAGACATCGAGGAATTCTTCCGCAGATTGCGACTCCAAAGAATTCTTTCATAACCATGCAGATATCACTTCACAAACAATGTGAATAACACAGCAAAAAAGAAAAAGAGGACAAACTGGACCCGCAACCCGGACACACCAAACTCTGGATCATTACATAGACTGTTTCCCCGCAAAAAAGTTAAATCTGACATTGGACAGACACCATAAAGTGCCAAACAATATCAGCATGGAGGAAAGAAAAGCTATACAATCCTTAAAAGCCAACAACAATATCATCATCAAACCAGCGAAAAAGGGAGGAGCTACAGTCATCATGAACACACAGATTACATCAGGAAGCAAACAGACAACTCTTGGATATAAAAACTACACTCCACTTCAGGAAGATCCTACCAAACAATACACTGAGGAACTAACACGTATCATCAAGGGATTTGATTCTATTTCCCATCCTCACTACTGGAACTAGTACCAGGCAATCCCAAAACAGGTACCTTCTACATGTTGCCTAAAATACACAAAAAGGTAATCCTGGGAGGCCCATCATCTCTGGTATTGGGACTTTAACTGAGAATATCCCCGGGCTGGGTGGAGAACATTTAAAACCCTTGTGAGGAGCACACCCAGCTATATCCAGGACACCACGGATATTCTTTGCAAATTGTCAGCGCTGGGCCCCACTTCCAAGGGACACGAAACTAGCCACCATGGACGTAGAGTCTCTCTATTCCAACATTCCTCATGAGGATGGAATCACAGCATGTAAATATTTCCTTCAAAAGAACAATCTGGCCAAAGAACCAACACTGCAATTCATCAGGTTGTGCTTCATCACAACTATTTTTCTTTTGGTAACAATTTATACCAACAGTGCATGGGCAGCGCCATGGGAAGCAAAATGTCCCCACAATATGCCAACCTATTTATGGCGAAACTGGAGGAGGAGTTTTTGTCATCTTGCCTATTAAACCTCTTGCATACTTCCGCTACATTGATGATCTGCTAATAATCTGGACAGGCTCAAAAGATGATCTGCTCACCTTCCACAATAACTTCAACAAATACCACCCAACCACATAGCTCACCCTCAACTTTTCAAAGTCTCAAATACATTTTCTGGACTTGACCATATACATCAAGGACAACGCCATACAAACATCAATTTACCATAAGCCCACAGGACGTCCAACATACCTTAGATGGAACAGCTTTCATCCAAGACACACAAAAAAATCCATCATCTACAGTCAAGCTCTGAGATATATTCGGATCTGTTCAGACAGTAAAGACAGGGAACTACAGCTGCTATCTCTGAGGAATACATTCCTACAACAAGGATACCATCCACTGCAATAGATGAACAGATCCACAGGGCTACAAGAATCCCAAGAAGCAACCTCCTGGATTACAAACTGAGAGAGGACAACAACAGGTACCTCTTGTGGTCACATACAACCCCCACATGAGCATCCTAAGGAAAATTGGTGCTGATCTCCAACCCATATTCCACAGGGACCACAAATTGAAAGACATATTCCCAGAACTACCACTCCTCTCCTACAAACAGCCCCCTAACTAAGGAATCTCCTTGTCAGAAGTGTCCTTTCGTCACATCAGTGACTGGCACATTCCCATGTAACAACAAAAAATGCAAAACTGTACCCACATATTAACCAACAAATACAGTCCGTGTGCCAAACACAAATCTGGACTATAAGGTCATGGGTTCCTTTTCATGTACATCCTCCAATGTGGTGTACATGATACAATGTACAAGGTGCCCTGGAGCTATCTATATTGGGGAAACCATGCAAAAACTACAAACAAGGATGAATCTACACAGACATACGATCAGGAATGAAATGGACACGCCTGTGGGAAAACATTTCTCTGGAACTGGACTTGTATGACAGACTTAAAAGTCTTAATACTAAAAGGTCATTTTAAGGATGACAGGGAGAGAAAAATATGGGAATTCAAACTTATTAGGATGTTCAATACTTTGACACTAGGACTCAACTTAACACCCGGTTTTATGACTCATTACATAGACACAGTTCACACCTTCACCAGAAGGACTCCAGATAGCCAATAACACATTCACACTAGCTCTCCATTTGTAAGAAAATGCTAATTTGATTTCCTTTGCTTATCTTTTGAAGGCATCACACCTCCCAGGTCTTGAACAAATTTCCTACTATAGTAAGCATCTAATGTGTCTTTCTTATTATTCCAAATGTAATCTTGCCTGAAGAAGGAGCCTCTGCGCTCTGAAAGCTTGCGAACATATAATTTTCTGTTAGCCAATAAAGGTATCACCTTAAGAATGCTCTTGTCATAATTGGATGGAAAAAGTATTCACATCGATTTTTCTGGCTAACACGGTACCACAATATTATTTATTATTGTACACCATGAAAATGGAAGATACCCCAAGTACCGATCACAGATGGATTTGAAAAATCTCCTGAAGAAACTGGCACAAATGAACAGCGACATCTTCTTTCTATCCAGATGCAAAAAGGAAAACCTAATCCCTAAATGCCTCATGATAAGGAATCCAACAAAATATAACCTACAACACCCATTTTTCACAGAAACTTTGCTACAGATCATCTGAGAGACTGCGGAATCATCTCATTGGATTTTTCTACCACAAGAAAAGGACCATCCATAAAGAGATAAATTACCTACAGGACCGAATACAAGGACCGGGTTCACGTTTCATCAAGGAGACGCTACAGGAATTCTACAATAATTTACAACATTCACTCATTATCAACAAGAAAAAGAAACTGGACAGACTCAGGAAGAAAGCAGGTCTCAATGTAGCTGAAGGTAAGCCCTATTTTACAGAATCATTTACATACATTGCCCTCTGTTGTGAACCTCTCACAATACAAGCCAAACCACAGGAGAAATGCATGTTCTATCAAAGGGACTAACATTCTGTCCTACAAAACAGCTGGATACGGCTCAGTTCTGTAGTGACATCGAGGGAATTCTTCCGCAGATTGCGACTCAAAGAATTCTTTCATAACCATGCAGATATCACTTCACAAGACAATGTGAATAACACAGCAAAAAAGAAAAAGAGGACAAACTGGACCCCGCAACCCGGACACAACCAAACTCTGGATCATTACATAGACTGTTTCCGCAAAAAAGTTAAATCTGACATTTTGGACAGACACCATAAAGTGCCAAACAATATCAGCATGGAGGAAAGAAAAGCTATACAATCCTTAAAAGCCACAACAATATCATCATCAAACCAGCGGACAAAGGAGGAGCTACAGTCATCATGAACACGACAGATTACATCCAGGAAGCAAACAGACAACTCTTGGATATAAAATACTACACTCCACTTCAGGAAGATCCTACCAAACAATACACTGAGGAACTAACACGTATCATCAATGGATTTGATTCTACTTCATCCTCACTACTGGAACTAGTACCAGGCAATCCCAAAACAGGTACCTTCTACATGTTGCCTAAAATACACAAAGAAGGTAATCCTGGGAGGCCCATCATCTTGGTATTGGGACTTTAACTGAGAATATCTCCGGCTGGGGGAGAACATTCTAAAACCCTTGGTGAGGAGCACACCCAGCTATATCCAGGACACCACGGATATTCTTTGCAAATTGTCAGCGCTGGCCCACTTCCAAGGGACACGATACTAGCCACCATGGACGTAGAGTCTCTCTATTCCAACATTCCTCATGAGGATGGAATCACAGCATGTAAATATTTCCTTCAAAAGAACAATCTGGCCACAGAACCAACACTGCAATTCATCAGGTCTGTGCTTCATCACAACTATTTTTCTTTTGGTAACAATTTATACCAACAGTGCATGGGCAGCGCCATGGGAAGCAAAATGTCCCCACAATATGCCAACCTATTTATGGCGAAACTGGAGGAGGAGTTTTTGTCATCTTGCCCTATTAAACCTCTTGCATACTTCCGCTACATTGATGATCCTGCTAATAATCTGGACAGGCTCAAAAGATGATCTGCTCACCTTCCACAATAACTTCAACAAATACCACCCAACCATCAAGCTCACCCTCAACTTTTCAAAGTCTCAAATACATTTTCTGGACTTGACCATATACATCAAGGGACAACGCCATACAAACATCAATTTACCATAAGCCCACAGGACGTCCAACATACCTTAGATGGAACAGCTTTCATCCAAGACACACAAAAAAATCCATCATCTACAGTCAAGCTCTGAGATATATTCGGATCTGTTCAGACAGTAAAGACAGGGAACTACAGCTGCTATCTCTGAGGAATACATTCCTAAAACAAGGAAACCATCCACTGGCAATAGATGAACAGATCCACAGGGCTACAAGAATCCAAGAAGCAACCTCCTGGATTACAAACTGAGAGAGGACAACAACAGGGTACCTCTTGTGGTCACATACAACCCCCACATGAGCATCCTAAGGAAAATTGGTGCTGATCTCCAACCCATATTCCACAGGGACCACAAATTGAAAGACATATTCCCAGAACTACCACTCCTCTCCTACAAACAGCCCCCTAACTTAAGGAATCTCCTTGTCAGAAGTGTCCCTTCGTCACCATCAGTGACTGGCACATTCCCATGTAACAACAAAAAATGCAAAACTTGTACCCACATATTACCAACAAATACAGTCCGTGTGCCAAACACAAATCTGGACTATAAGGTCATGGGTTCCTTTTCATGTACATCCTCCAATGTGGTGTACATGATACAATGTACAAGGTGCCCTGGAGCTATCTATATTGGGGAAACCATGCAAAAACTACAAACAAGGATGAATCTACACAGACATACGATCAGGAATGAAAGGGACAGCCTGTGGGAAAACATTCTCTGGAACTGGACATTGTATGACAGACTTAAAAGTCTTAATACTAAAAGGTCATTTTAAGGATGACAGGAGAGAAAAATATGGGAATTCAAACTTATTAGGATGTTCAATACTTTGACACAGGACTCAACTTAACACCCGGTTTTAATGACTCATTACATAGACACAGTTCACACCTTCACCAGAAGACTCCAGATAGCCAATAACACATTCACACTAGCTCTCCATTTGTAAGAAAATGCTAATTTGATTTCCTTTGCTTATCTTTGAAGGCATCACACCTCCCAGGTCTTGAACAAATTTCCTACTATAGTAAAGCATCTAATGTGTCTTTCTTATTATCCAAATGTAATCTTGCCTGAAGAAGGAGCCTCTGCGCTCTGAAAGCTTGCGAACATATAATTTTTGGTTAGCCAATAAAGGTATCACCTTAAGAATGCTCTTGTCATAATGATGGAAAAGTATTCC
>JARQOD010000002.1:71825009-71857792 GCA_033576555.1 Oophaga sylvatica | reverse complement strand
CCTGTGAAGCACCTGAAGGGTTAATAAAATTCTTGAATGTGGTTTTGAGTACCTTGAGGGCTTCAGTGTTTAGAAAGGTGTCAATTTGGGGTATTTTCCATCATCTAAACCCCTCAAAGTCACTTCAAATGTGATGTGGTCCCTAAAAAAATGGTTTTGCAAATTTTGTTGGAAAAATGAGAAATCGCTGGTCAAACTTTAACCCTTCAAACATTTAACCCTTCTAACTTGCTAACAGAAAAAATACAATTATGTTTCAAAAACTGTGCTGATGTAAAGTAGATATGTGGGAAATTCTATTTATTAACTATTTTGTCTCTCTGATTTAAGGGCATAAAAATTAAAAGCTTGCAAATAGCAAAATTTTCAAAGTTTTTGCCAAATTTCTAATTGTTTCACAAATAAACACAAGTCATATTGAATAAATTTTACCATTATCATTCCAGAGTTATTACCGCATAAAGTGACTAGGTCAGAATTGTAAAATTTAGCCTGGTTATGAAGATGAAAACATGCTTGGGAGGTGAAGGGGTTAAACTTAGGGTCCAAAATGACTTGCAGTGAAAACTTGTCCAGAATATGTAAAAAGACAGTGAAATGAGTGGGAGCATTGCCTCAATGGGAGAAAACCTCTCTTAGGCTATGTTCCCACGATGAGCTTTTGGTAAGTTTTTGCTGTTGCAGATTTTCTGCACCATTTCTTCACTTATGAGTAGTGTTGAGCGATACGATACTGCAAATATCGGGTATCGGCCGATATTAGCTGTATCGGGCTTTCGATTCCGAATACCGATATTTTCGTCATATCGAATACCGGAATCGGATTTGTCACTGTCACTGTGAGTGTCCGTCGGTCGGGTCTGTCAGGAGTCAGCGGCACTTACCTGGAAGAAGATCTCCGGCGGTCACGTCCTGGACTGCTTGATGGCTGCCATTATCTTCTCCCTGGCGGTCACATGCAGTTTTTCGCGATAACTGCAGTGACTGCAGGGTAATCCCGGCCGTAAACCAGTCCGATGACGTCACCGCCGGGGAAGCAGGTAATCAGCTGTGCTGCGCCGGGATGACAGGCTCTGCCTGTCATTCTGATGTAGCAGAGCTGGATCGTCGTGGGACACTCGTTACAATGGACTGCGTCGGTCAGGTGGTATACTTTTTTTTTTTTTTTCATTTTTTTACAGGAGATCGATGGCGTCGCAGGATGAGACTGTAATAAAAGTAATGAAAAGTGTGTTTTGTTTTTTTTATTAAATTAAAAAACTTTTTTATGAACATTCACCCGTCCGGGTACATCAACAATTTAACTATTTACATACAGGGACCCTGTCCGGGTTATTTATAATTCTTTGGCAGGGGTGTTCCAGGTACCACCTGGTACTCTTCTGATGCTTGCCAAACATCCGAGACACCAAGGACCACCAGGACCTGATGACGTCGTGTGGCCTGTACAGTCAAGTCGTGACCCCCTATCTGGGTCTGTGTGGCCACCTCTTTCATCTCCCTCCGGGTCTGGAACCCTATGTCCCGGACTGAACGAACCCCAGGGGGCCTAACAGGCGCCGGGTACGGGCCAGCTATACTTATCATGTCCATAGCTGGGGCTGCTGAGGAGACCACTGAGGGAGGCTGGGGAGATTTACGGCGTGGGGTGGGCACTTTTGCAGAGGCCTGGATGTGGGAGGCTGAAGGCTCCGAGGTTCTCACAGGTTCTTGACACTCTGGGGAGTAGGGGTCGCACCTGGTAACATTTAGGGCGTACCATCCATTGTAACCCCAGTGTCGGTGTAAGTCACCGAGTCTCCTGGCAACAGGTCCCTCCCCGGGTGTCCTTCTGGGAGGTGAGCCTCCACGTCCCGCCGGTTCACAAAAACTTCTAAATAAAGTCCAGGCTCCTGGATGAAGCCCCAACCACCTTTCAATTTAAAGCTCCGTACTGCACCCTTACGCCGCGGCTCCCACAGGGTTCCTTTATCTTTTCTCATCCGGTCCTTATCTGCCCGGTCCTTCTCCAGGTTACGTTGCTGAAGCTTTTGGGATTCTCGCTGCTCCCTTTGTCGCTCTGCTTCCCGCTCCCAACGTCTCCACTCTTCCTCCTGACGCCGGTTGTAATTCTCCTCCACCAGCTGCTCCATGTCTCCACCATCAAACTGCAGCTTACAGTGTCCGGTTTGCGGCAGCTCTCCTGGCGCCCCCCAGTCCTGGCGGCGCTCACCTGCGGAGGAAGCAGCCGGCTCTGGAACAGATGACAGTCGGGGCTCCGGTACAGACAGGTAGACCTCTGGTGCCTGCGCGGCCTCCTCCATGAGGACGGGTGTCGCTTCTTCTGTCTCAGCGACTGGGGGCAGACAGCGGGATCTGGGGTGCTGCCGGTGCAGAGTTTTTTGCAGGAACGGGTGCCTCCACTGCGACAACGTCAACCGGATCACATTGCAAGGGCTGGGATGCCCGCACGGACTCCTCTACTAGAACGGGTGCCTCACCTTCCGGTACAGACACTTCAGGTAAGAGGGATTGGCGCCGCTCCAAGTTTAGTTTTAGGGCACGCCAGCTGGCTTCCATCCTGGCGACCTCCTCCCGGTGCCGGGCCAGGCCTCTTAGGGTATCCTCCGCTTCTTGCAGCGTAGGAGGGTTTCCAGGCCGGGTGCCCAACGGTGGTTCCGTGGCGATCGGGTCGCTTCCGTGTGGGAAGAGCTCTGACTGCTCCATCCCTTCACACTTCTGCTCATGTCCATTAGCCTCTCTGCCAAGTCACATGTGTCATTAGCATCTGGAGAGGGCCCTCTTTTGTAGGGAGGCGGGACCTTCGTGTTAGTTTCCGCACACTGAGGAGGATGAGGAGGCGGAACTGAAGAGCTGTGGGGCACGATCTTACATTGCAGTACCATTTAGAGTGGTCGGCCATCGTTTTCGCGCCACTGAGTGAGTGTACACCCACGAAGAGCACGCCCTTCTTCTTCACCAGTGCCTCATCGTGATGCAGATATAGCGGAAAAATGGCAAATACATTCTCTGATGATTTTAGCAATTCTCAAGCACAAAACCAGTTCAATTCAGGCACACAGGACTCGCTTATAGCGAGCTACAGAATCCTGTTCGTGACGCCCAAGTTGAGTCGCACAGAGCCAGAGGTTTTGGGAGTACTCGGCACCGAGCCCGTCGACTTCTATGGGGTATGTCACGGCTTTACCCGGCAATTGAATCAGAGTCTATTTTACTATGTAGAAGTGTATAAACTATAAATATATGTATATATATATGTCACAATGACATGTATATATATATATATATATATATGTATTCTATGTGTGTATATTTTGTGTTTACAACTAAAGAAAGGGTTTTTTTGTTGCGATATTTTGTTCCCATAGACTTACATGGGACTTCCGGTATCAGAATCGGATATCGACGATATTTAGTGATATCGGCGATACCATTCCGATACGATATTTTTAGATATCGAGCAGTATCGCTCAACACTACTTATGAGGCTAAGTGCCCACAATCCGCACGGAGCAGTCCTTTGTACTCAGCATATTTTTGCTGCATCCAAAACGCTGCATTCTATAAACGCAGGTAAATTCGCATGTGTTCACTGAACCGTGCAGATTTACCACATTCAATACATTCTATTGATTAAATTTCTATTGCGTAGACTAGCTACGGTCCTGAAAGACATGCAACATGGTAGTGTCCGCGGGTGATCCGCTGGCACACATGCCATGCACGCGTAGTGGATATGGGACTTCTAGAAATCCCATCCACTATGCTGTAACAGCTGCCACTGCGCTTGTGACTCTGCCTAAGGGTATGTGCACACGTTGCGGATTCTTTTGCCCTGCGGATCCCAGCAGAACTGCAAGTGATGTACAGTACCATTCTAGTCAATGGAAATAAAAAAACTCAGTGCACATGCTGCAGATTTTTCCGCGCAGATTTGCTGCGGATTTAAAACTGCAGCATGTCACTTCTTTTGTGCAGATCCGCAGCGTTTTGAGACCTGCTCCATTATAGGAATCCACAGGTCTCAAAACGCAGGGGAAATCCGCATAAAAACTGCACTAAATCCGCACATAAAATGCAGGTCATTTTACCTGCGGATTAAGCAAAATCTGCGCAGAAAATTCCACAGCAGAATCCACAACGTGTGCACATAGCCTAAATACGCAGCGTCAAACCCGCAGTAATTCCTGATAATGGGCACATACCCTTAAGTAAATTAGGTTACCTGTGTTTTTTCCTTGTGTTTTTCAGTGTTATTTTACATGCGTTTTTATAGCACTTTTGATGCTGCGTTTTTTGTCTCTTTCTTTTATGTCAAGTTTTAATTAAGTTGCTTTGCTTTTGATACTTTTGGTATTTGGCTTTGAATAAACTTTATTGATAGACATGTGCGGACTATATGCGTTTTTGATATGTTTCCACCGCATGTGCGTTTTTTACTTGCGCATTTTCCCCATGTAATGCAAGTCTATGGGAAATATCTGCACATAAAGCACAGCATACCTGCAAAATAAATTGATGTTGTTGATTTGAAAACATTCACTGCAGGTCAGTTTACACTAAGTAAAAACAAAGCACAGTGGGCATGAGATTTCTATAAATTCTTTCCACTTCGTAAGACACTGCATTTTTTTGACGCAGTGAAAATACACAGCATAAAAAAAATCACAGAAGGCACACATACAGAAGCGCAATACTCCAAAGTATCCATGTACATAACTCTGCCATGAATATAAAAATATGTGCAACCTGTGCATACAATTTTCTTACCCCTAAAAGCTGCAAAATTTGCTGTAATGTATTCATAAACTTACATAAATCAGGAGAAAATCTTTAGTCAGTATTATATTCTCATAGTCTTGAGAGTACAGTGTAGGATCTTGTGACGACACAGCATTTATTCTTAATTAGACCAGATGTATTTCTCAGTAGGTCAGGAGACATAGGCCATTGTTCATATGAGCCTGAATATTGACTCTTCAATTGATATTTGTTGCAACTTATTGTGCCGCTATCCTTGGAAGACAGAGAAGCAGGGTAATTGAACAATTGATGTTTGCTGATATGTTGATTACCTGTCATACTAGTCCATGCCACTTATTGACCTGCAAACATTGAAGGCTAAACTATGCAAATTGGTTGAATACTCGAACAATGAGAGATGACCTCATCTCACCTTGCCCCTGACCTGTGGACGATGGCATGAAGGATAGCTGGGAACTATAAACGAGGGATCTGCCTCTGTTCCCAGAGAGATTCTAAAGGATGCCATCTTAAGGGACCATGGCCCTAGCTGGAGGAATACAGATCTGCTCCATTGACCATCACTGAACCCTCATAGATATTTGGAAAATCCAGGTTGGAACAATCAGGTTGCCTGGCCCCATGAATGTTTGGGCAGATCCATACTATCGAACTAAAGAATCATGGGGAGCAGGTGTCACACTGTTCACCATCTTCAGCTTAAAGGAACCATTCAATGCAGAGGACGTCATGTGTGGACGTGATGGATACGAGTTGGTTCTCGTCAATTACGTGAGGAGTTACCCAGGTCAAGCTGAGGACCAGGAAAAGGATGATCGGAAGCCTATCATGTCTGGCTAATTAAGATGGGGGAGTAATGTGACGACATAGCATTTATTCTAAATTAGGACATATTTCTCAGTAGGTCAGAAGACATAGGCCATTGTTTATATGAGCCTGAACATTGACTCTTGAATTAATGCTCTTAATTAAACTTATTGTGATTCTGTTCTACAGGTCTGCTTCATTGACCGTCACTGAAACCTCAAAGACGTATGGAGAATCCAGGTTGGGACAATCAGTTTGCCTGGCCCCATGGAGACATTCAAAGAAGCCAGTTTGGGACCATCAGGTTGCCTGGCCCCATGGAGATGTTCGGAGAAGCTAGGTTGGGACAATCAGGTCACTTGGGCCTATGGAGACATTCGGAGAAGGTAGGTTGAGATAATCAAGTCACCTGGCCACATACCTCAATAGACTGTCAGCTTCCTAACCTTGTTGTTACCTTCTCTCTGTGGGTGCCGGCCAAAAGCGGAGTGTCACTGGTGGGTGTAGTTGGTCCTAGTAGCCCCGAAGTTGCAGCTGCTCTAATCCCGGCAAGACAGAGTAAGGGTGAGACTCTGTAATTTCCACCATCTTGTGTATTTGCTGGGATTGTACTATAATGTTATTGTCTGTTGTTTATCCAATAAATTTTTAACATAGTGTGCTACCCTCACCCTGTATTTGAGTAGTATTCTGCCCACAGTGAAAGAGTAAGGGCATTCAGTGGGATGAGCAGTGGTCCATGCGGTCTTTCTAAAGACATTGTTTCCTTCCACAGTAGTCTACTCCAGGTCTGGTGTAGCACACTGTTTCGCTCTGCCTCGCCACAGTCTAACTTGTCGCCACAGTACAGTTCAGCGAGTTTCTCTACACCCGCCCAACAGCTCCACATCCCATCACTATCACCGCCCTGAATCCACCGCTTTGGACCCTCACTAGTCCTACAGCCTCAGTCTACTTTAGGTCTTCGGCGTTTACCAAGCTCAGGATTTTTTGTGACACATCGTCCTATCCAAGGACCCCGTTAAGGTGGAAGGCCACTGTCTTATCTGTCAGTTCCTACCTTCTTTGAGCTGTAGCTAACCCTATGGCAGCACTGCACATTCATTGCTTTCCAACTTCTCTGCCTTTCCTGGCACGAGTCTCTCCCACTGTGGGTTATTCCCAAACATTAACTGTATCATAACTCTCCCTGTCACTGCCAGCTACCTGTGACTGGGCAGACTACAGCTTCATACTAACAATGTAAAGCATCTATATACACTAAGCCTATTACAATTATAATGCAAACCTATACTATCACATCCTGTACTGTACATTGCTTACATTACTACATACATTACATGGGCAAACACCTTACACTTCACATGACACTATGCACACAAGACGCAGGACATTTTTCAGATTACACATCACATTATAACACAGCACTGATGTCATCAAGGGGAATCAGGGCAATATGTCCATCTCCTTACACTGTCAAAAAGCTTTAAAAAAGAAAATGATAAATATGTATTTCACATACCAAAATTATTAAAGAAAAACTGTCAGCAAAAATAAACAAAACAACCCAAGTATTTACTTACAGCCAAAGTGGTAATCTGCAATTAAATATAATTTTAAATATACAGTGTGTGGCAATCTAAGTTCAGCTGCAGGGAGAATATAACATTATGTTTCCACTGCAGCCGCTCGCTTCCCATCTTTCCGCTGATGCTGGGGGCAGTGAACAGTCAGTGCTATGTACACATTCAGCACACAGTAATCACTCCACCTGCTCCTTGACTGACATGGTGTTCAGCAGAGCGTGTGCAGAGCAAGGTGTCAGTCAAGGAGCAGGAGGGGTGATTACAATGCACTCACTGTGTACATACTGTTGACTATTACAGCCCCTGCTCCACCCCTATGACTGGAAGTAGGTAGCTGCAGGGGGAATATAACTTAATTTTCTCCCTGTTGCCACACTTCCAATTAAACTGCTGCATATGTTACCTCTGGCTGTTTGTAATTACTGTTTTTTTCTTCTGACATGTCCTCTTTAAACTTTATTTGGGTCAATTGTTGTCTTTATTTTTTTATGTTGCATATATAGATCCAACATATCCTGCAACACTGTACAAAAGCACTCAGCCTGCAGTGGGGCTTAAAATCTGTTTCTTCAATCTCACATTCACACAAATATGTGTTTTTATTTCTGAAGGTATCTGTACGTAATAGATAAATGAGGGTTTAAATTGTCACATTCAATATCAGCTACAGATCTAGTGTGAATCGTTGCCAATGGTAGTCAACTGTCACATACTGGCAAATATATAGGGAATTAAAGTTTAGGTTGGCTAGATTTCAACATTCCTGATTCTTTGTTCCTATGGGTGATGAAGCTTATTCCCCTCTTCTAAAAAAAGCAAAAAAACAAAAAAGACATGCAAACACAGGATATTATTGAAAATAAAATCTTTTAAACAAATCACCAGGATTTTACTATCTGATATGAGAGCCACATGATGTAGGAAAAGATATCTGGATTCCAATGATGTGTCGCTTTCTGTGCTGCTTGCTGTAATTTTGATAAAGTCAATGTTTTATCAGCAGAAGATTATCACTAGAGGACTTGTAAACCTGCAGCAAGGTAGACCTCTATATTCAGGAGCTCTGAATATTCCTGCCCCCACCACTGATTAGCAGCTTTCTGCCTATGCACAGTGTAGACAAAAAATTGCTAATCAGTAGTGTGGGCGGGGTTATACAGAGCTCAACATTCAGAGAACTGCAAGATCTGTAACAGAGAAAATATTGATTTTTATCAAAATGATAGCAAGCAGCCCAGTAAGTTGTACACATCACTGGAATCAGGGTCTCTGCCTCCTACATTATGTTGCTCTCATATTTGGTGGCAAAAACCTGGTGATAAAATCACTTTAACCCCTTTCTTCCATCTGACGTACTATTCCGTCCATGTGACATGGGACTTAATTCCCAAGGAAGGAATAGTACATCATACGCGATCAGCGGTGCTCACAGGGGGAAGTGCAGCTGATTGCGGCCGGGTGTCAGCTGATTATCACAGCTGACACCTGGCACTAAGCGCCAGGATCAGTCATGGACCGCTTCTGGCACTTTAACCCCCGACACACTGCGAACAAACATGATCGCAGTGTTCCGGCGGTATAGGGAAGCATCGCGCAGGGAGGGGGCTCCCTGCGTGCTTCACTGAGACCCTCAGAGCAACGCAATGTGATTGCGCTTTTCCGAGGGCCTCCTCTGTTGTGAATGGGTTTGAGATGAGTTCTGAGCAGAGGCTCCCTCTGGTGGCTAAAGCGGTACTAGTGAGGATTGTGAGGACTGGGAATCAGGTGTTACTGATTGGTCTTATATAAGGGAGTAATTTTCCCATCAGGGTTGCCGGTGATCAATTGTTCTGGTCTGAATCCTTCTTTCCAGTTTCCCTTGTAGCCTGCTGTGTCGTGTCTGCATCTCCTGCTATCAGATAAGACTATTTCTTATTTTGTGTTTTTGCTATATTTTTGCATTTTGTCCTGCACTTCTGTGGGGGCCTTCAGGGTCCCTCCGGGGACTTTTGCCCTCTCAGTTTAGTCCAGCCACTGTGTTTTGTACTTTTGCTTTTTCCAGTTTTTTCAGTGGCTGCTGTTTTTGTTACACCAGAGAACTAATTTAGGTGGTAGAGGTCGTGTGATCTCAGGTGATTTTGAAATTAGTAGAGTTGGTGTTTTTTCAGGGTTTTCTGGGATTGCAGTAAGTACCCTTCCTGTCCTTTTCTATTTAGTTAGTTTGGGCCCCAGCGTTTGCTCATACTATTTTCTTTCTGTGTCAGTATTTCCTCTTGTCTAACCGCCATTACATGTTTGGGGGCTTTCTATTATCTTTGGGGTTCTGCTCCGGGGCAGATAGCTTTCCTATTTCTATCTTTAGGTGTAGTTAGTTTCTCAGGCTGTGACGAGGCGTCTAGGACCAACGTAGGAACGCTCCACGGCTGCCTCTAGTTGCGGTGGTTAGTCAGGGTACTGCAATCTCATAGATTCCAACTGCTCTGGTGTATTTCCTTTTTTGTCTGCACTCCTCAGCTACCGTAACAAAACAGTATCACCGGCCCTAAAAATTGTATGGTACTCACAGAAGGGAAAAAATATTTTGAAGGAAGAAAAGTTGTCAGAGATATTTTTCTGTTTGTTGCATTTTTTTTTTTCCCTCTGTATCTCTGGGTGCTGGGGAGGATCTTTTCTCCCAATGGAGTTTGCACAGTTGTCTGGCCGTGTGGATCAGCTTGCCACTGAGGTTCGGAGTATTGCTATCTATCTTGCTGGGTTGCCTGTTGTGGAACCTAGGATTCCCATGCCAGATTTGTTTTTAGGGGATCGAGCTAAGTTTCAGAATTTCAAAAATAATTGTAAATTGTTTCTTGCCTTAAATCTAAGTCCTCAGGAAACGCAGCGCAGCAGGTTCAAATTGTCATCTCTCTCCTGCGCGGCGATCCTCAGGATTGGGCTTTTTCCCTGACACCTGGGGATCCTGTTTTGAGTGATGTTGATGCGTTTTTTCAGGCTTTGGGGTTATTGTACGATGAGCCTAATGTCACTGATCAAGCTGAGAAAGCCTTGTTGGCTTTAAATCAGGGGCTTGATGACGCTGAGTTATACTGTCAGAGATTCCGTAGGTGGGCAGTCCTGACCAAATGGAATGACGACGCTTTGGCGGCCCTTTTCCGGAAGGGTCTGTCGGATAATGTAAAGGATGTTATGGTGGGATTCCCTGTCCCCTCTGGTCTCAATGATTCTATGTCATTAGCGATTCAAATTGACAGACGTTTGCGTGAGCGGAGAAGTATGCGTGGAGTGGTGTTGCCTTGTGAGCCAGCTGCTGAGCCCATGCAGTGTGATGGAGTGGTGTCTGGGGCACAGCGTCATGAGTTTCGAAAGCGCAATGGGTTATGTTTCTACTGTGGTGATGCCTCTCATGCTATTTCAGTCTGCCCTAAGCGGGGAAGACATTTTGCACGCTCAGTTGTCTTGGGTAGTGTTCAGACTAAGTTTTTATTAACTGTCACTCTGATATGCTCTCTGTCCTCATTTTCTGCTCAGGCTTTCGTTGATTCTGGAGCAGCTATTAACCTGATGGATTATGATTTTGCTAAACGTTGTGGGTTTCCCTTGATACCCCTACAGAAGTCTATTCCTTTACTGGGGATCGATTCTACCCCTTTGGCTGAGAATAAACCCCAGTTTTCTACTCAGGTGATAATGAGGGTTGAACCTGATCACCAGGAGTGCTGCAAATTTTTGGTTCTATATAATCTGCATGACATTATCGTGCTGGGTTTCCCTTGGTTACAGTCTCATAATCCTGTTTTGGATTGGAAATCTGTGTCTGTAACCAGTTGGGGCTGCCAATGTGTTAATACCAACACTCCTGTTTTTTCTGCCTCCCCCCAGGCTGAGGATGTTCCTGACTTTTTGTTTGATTTTTCTGATGTGTTTAGCGAAAGTAAATCTGCATCCTTACCTCCCCATAGGAGCTATGACTGCGCTATTGAATTAGTGCCGGGTAGTAAATTCCCTAAAGGTCGCCTTTTTAACTTGTCTGTACCTGAACATGACGCTATGCGGTCTTATATCAAGGAATCATTGGAGAAGGGTCATATCAGACCATCCTCTTCACCCTTAGGTGCCGGTTTTTTCTTTGTGGCCAAAAAAGATGGTTCATTAAGGCCGTGTATTGATTATCGTCTCTTGAACAATATTACTGTGAAATATCAATACCCGTTACCCTTGATTTCTGACCTGTTTTCCAGGGTGAAAAACGCTACTTGGTTTACCAAGCTTGACCTCAGGGGGGCGTATAACCTTATTCGCATTAAGCACGGGGATGAATGGAAGACGGCATTTAACACCCCTGAAGGGCATTTTGAGTACCTTGTGATGCCCTTTGGGCTCACTAATGCTCCTTCCGTCTTCCAGTCCTTCATGAATGACATTTTCAGGGATTTTGTGGACAAGTTTCTGATTGTTTATTTGGATGATATCTTGATTTTTTCTAATGACTGGGACTCTCATGTGAAGCATGTTCGAACTGTATTCCAGATTTTGAGAGAGAATGCTCTGTATGTGAAGGGATCAAAGTGTCTTTTTGGCGTACAGAAGATCTCATTTCTGGGATTCATTTTGTCCCCATCTGTTATTGAAATGGACCCGGTCAAGGTTCAGGCCATCTGTGATTGGGTCCAACCTACTTCATTAAAGGCTCTTCAGAGATTTTTGGGTTTTGCCAATTTTTATCGTAAATTTATTGGTAATTTCTCTGTTATTGTTAAACCATTAACTGATTTGACCAGAAAGGGTTCTGATGTGGTGAATTGGCCTCCTGAGGCAGTCTCTGCGTTTCAGGAACTTAAGCAGAGATTCACTTCTGCTCCTGTTCTACGGCAGCCTGATGTTTCTCTGCCATTTCAGGTGGAGGTTGATGCCTCTGAAATTGGGGCAGGTGCCGTTTTGTCCCAAAAAGATCCAGAGACCTCTAAAAGTAACCCTTGTGCCTTTTTCTCTCGAAAATTTTCTCCTACTGAACGTAATTATGACGTGGGTAATCGGGAGTTATTGGCCATGAAGTGGGCTTTTGAAGAGTGGAGACATTGGCTGGAGGGAGCCAAACATCAGGTGGTGGTCCTTACGGACCATAAGAATCTGGTCTATCTGGAATCTGCCAAGCGACTCAATCCTAGACAGGCCAGGTGGGCCTTGTTTTTCACACGTTTTAATTTTGTGGTTTCCTTTCTTCCTGGCACTAAGAATGTTAAGGCGGATGCCCTCTCGAGGAGTTTCCTTGCGGACTCTCCTGAGCTATCTGATCCCTCTGTTATTTTGAAGGAGGGTGTAGTTCTTTCCGCCATCTCGCCCAATTTGAGACTTGCTCTGGAGGGGTGTCAGGAGGATAGGCCCGAGCGCTGCCCTGTTGGAAAATTGTTTGTCCCGGACCAATGGAAAATGAGTGTGATGTCTGAGATTCATTGTTCCGCATTGGCTGGCCATCCCGGAATTTTTGGTACCAGAGACTTGGTTAGTCGGTCCTTTTGGTGGCCTACCTTGTCTCGCGATGTCAGGGAATTTGTGCAGTCCTGCGGGACTTGCTCTCGCTCCAAGCCTTGCTCTCGCTCTAGTGGTTTGTTGATGCCATTGCCTGTGCCCAAGAGACCATGGACCCATATCTCTATGGATTTCATTTCCGATCTTCCTGTTTCTCAGAGAATGACCACCATCTGGGTAATTTGTGATAGGTTTTCCAAAATGATACATCTTGTGCCATTACCTAAGTTGCCTTCCTCCTCTGAATTGGTGCCGTTGTTCCTTCAGCACGTGGTTCGTTTACACGGCATTCCTGAGAACATTGTGTCTGACAGAGGAGTCCAGTTTGTTTCCAGATTTTGGAGGACTTTTTGTTCTAAACTGGGTGTTCAATTGTCTTTCTCCTCGGCATTTCATCCTCAGACCAATGGTCAAACTGAGAGAACAAACCAGACATTGGAGACTTATCTAAGATGCTTTGTGTCTGCTGATCAGGATGACTGGGTCTCTTTTTTGCCTTTGGCTGAGTTTGCTCTTAATAATAGGGCTAGCTCTGCCACTTTGATGTCTCCGTTTTTCTGTAATTCTGGGTTTCACCCTCGATTTTCTTCAGGACAGACGGAGGCTTCTGTCTGTCCAGGTGTTGACTCTGTTGTTGAGCGTATGCAGCAGATTTGGGACCAGGTAGTGGAGAGGTTGTCCCTCTCTCAGGAGAAGGCCCAGCGGTTTGCTAACCGGCATAGGACTGATGGTCCTCGGTTTAAAGTGGGGGACTTGGTCTGGTTGTCCTCAAAGAATATTCCTATGAGAGTAGCATCTCCTAAATTTAAGCCTAGGTTCATTGGACCTTATAAGATCATGGAGATTATTAATCCTGTTTCTTTTCGTTTGCTTCTTCCAGGGACATTTAAGATCCATAACGTGTTCCACAAGTCCTTGTTGAAGAGATTTGTTGAGCCAGTGGTTCCTGCTGCTGTGCCTCCTGACCCTGTTTTGATTGAGGGCAATCTGGAGTATGTGGTTGAGAAAATATTGGATTCTCGTTTTTCTAGACGAAGACTCCAGTATTTGGTTAAATGGAGAGGTTATGGTCAGGAAGACAATTCTTGGGTGTTTGCTTCGGACATCCATGCTAGGAGACTTATCCGTGCGTATCATAGAACTCATCCTGACCGACCTGGTTGCTCAAATGAGGGTTCGGTGACCCCTCCTCAAGGGGGGGGTACTGTTGTGAATGGGTTTGAGATGAGTTCTGAGCAGAGGCTCCCTCTGGTGGTTACAAGCGGTACTAGTGAGGATTGTGAGGACTGGGAATCAGGTGTTACTGATTGGTCTTATATAAGGGAGTAATTTTCCCATCAGGGTTGCCGGTGATCAATTGTTCTGGTCTGAATCCTTCTTTCCAGTTTCCCTTGTAGCCTGCTGTGTCGTGTCTGCATCTCCTGCTATCAGATAAGACTATTTCTTATTTTGTGTTTTTGCTATATTTTTGCATTTTGTCCTGCACTTCTGTGGGGGCCTTCAGGGTCCCTCCGGGGGCTTTTGCCCTCTCAGTTTAGTCCAGCCACTGTGTTTTGTACTTTTGCTTTTTCCAGTTTTTTCAGTGGCTGCTGTTTTTGTTACACCAGAGAACTAATTTAGGTGGTAGAGGTCGTGTGATCTCAGGTGATTTTGAAATTAGTAGAGTTGGTGTTTTTTCAGGGTTTTCTGGGATTGCAGTAAGTACCCTTCCTGTCCTTTTCTATTTAGTTAGTTTGGGCCCCAGCGTTTGCTCATACTATTTTCTTTCTGTGTCAGTATTTCCTCTTGTCTAACCGCCATTACATGTTTGGGGGCTTTCTATTATCTTTGGGGTTCTGCTCCGGGGCAGATAGCTTTCCTATTTCTATCTTTAGGTGTAGTTAGTTTCTCAGGCTGTGACGAGGCGTCTAGGACCAACGTAGGAACGCTCCACGGCTGCCTCTAGTTGCGGTGGTTAGTCAGGGTACTGCAATCTCATAGATTCCAACTGCTCTGGTGTATTTCCTTTTTTGTCTGCACTCCTCAGCTACCGTAACATAACACTCCTCCCTGCTAAGAGCAGGTGCTGAGAAAGCCTTCTGCAGTGCCTGTCAGATCTCAGATCTGACACAGTGCTGTGCACAGTGTCAGATCGGCGATCTGACCTTATACAGTGATGTCCCACCCTGGGACAAAGTAAAAAAATAAAAATTAACCTGTGTAAAAAAAATTCCTAAATTAAAAAAAAAAAAATATTCCCCAATAAATTTATTTCTTTATGTAAATAAAAAAAAACAATAAAAGTACACATATTTAGTATCGCCGCGTCCATAATGACCCGCCCTATAAAACTGTCCCACTAGTTAACCCCTTTAGTGAACACCTTAAAAAAAAACAAAAAAAAACCAAGGCAAAAAAACTGCTTTATCATCATACCGCCGAACAAAAAGTGGAATAACATGCGATCAAAAAGACAGATATAAATAAACATGGTACTGCTGAAAATGTCATCTTGTCCCGCAAAAAACGAGCCACCATACAGCATCATCAGCGAAAAAATAAAAAGTTATAGCTCGCAGAATAAAGCGATGCAAAAATAATGATTTTTTATATATAATTGTTTTTATTGTATAAAAGCGTCAAAACATAAAAAATGATATAAAAGAGGTAAAAATTATAGCTCTCAAAATGTGGTGATGCAAAAACTATTTTTTGCAATAAAAAGCGTCTTTTAGCGTGTGACAGCTGCCAAACATAAAAAAACGCCATAAAAACGCGCAATAAATAGTAAATCAAACCTCCCTTTATCACCCCCTTAGTTAGGGAAAAATAATAAAATTTAAAAAATGTATTTATTTCCATTTTCCCATTAGGGTTAGGGTTAGGGATGGGGCTAAAGTTAGGATTAGGGTTAGGGTTGGGATTAGAGTAAGGCCGGGGTCAGACACAACTACAAAAAATCGGACTGTTTTAGTCGTTCGATTATCGGAACAAAATGAAAACATCACACATCCGCCTGGCATCCGATTTTCCTTCAAAGATGCGATTTAGTCGCATGTGTGTGTACCTTGTAACATCCGATTTTCATCCGACTTGCGAGATTTTCTCGCAGGCTTGCAAAACTGACATATAATGGATCCAAAAGAATAGTATTTAAATCACAAAAGAAAGAATAGATATATACACATAGAACACATATATATATATATACAGTACAGACCAAAAGTTTGGACACACCTTCTCATTCAAAGATTTTTCTGTATTTTCATGACTATGAAAATTGTACATTCACACTGAAGGCATCAAAACTATGAATTAACACATGTAGAATTATACATTACACTTTACAAAAAAGTGTGAAACAACTGAAAATATGTCTTATATTCTAGGTTCTTCAAAGTAGCCACCTTTTGCTTTGATTACTGCTTTGCACGCAGAAAAGGTGAACGGATGGACTCTACATGCCTGGTTCCCACCGTGAAGCATGGAGGAGTAGGTGTGATGTGTGGGGGTGCTTTGCTGGTGACACTGTTGGGGATTTATTCAAAATTGAAGGCATACTGAACCAGCATGGCTACCACAGCATCTTGCAGCAGCATGCTATTCCATCCGGTTTGCGTTTAGTTGGACCATCATTTATTTTTCAACAGGACAATGACCCCAAACACACCTCCAGGCTGTGTAAGGGCTATTTGACCAAGAAGGGGAGTGTTGGGGTGCTACGCCAGATGACCTGGCCTCCACAGTCACCATACCTGAACCCAATCAAGATGGTTTGGGGTGAGCTGGACCGCTCACCGTTTCAATTTTGAATAATCCCCAACAGTGTCACCAGGAAAGCACCCCCACACCATCACACCACCTCCTCCATGCTTCACGGTGGGAACCAGGCATGTAGAGTCCATCCGTTCACCTTTTATGCGTGCAAAGCAGTAATCAAAGCAAAAATTGGCTACTTTGAAGAACCTATAATATAAGACATATTTTCAGTTGTTTCACACTTTTTTGTAAAGTGTAATGTATAATTCCACATGTGTTAATTCAAAGTTTTGATGCCTTCAGTGTGATTCTACAATTTTCATAGTCCTGAAAATATTGAAAAAGCTTTGAATGAGAAGATGTGTCCAAACTTTTGGTCTGTACTGTATATATACATGTAATTGTGACATTTATATATATATATATATATATATATATATATATATGTATATATATATATTTATAGTTCCTAGACTTCTACATACTGTAATAGCCGCTAATTCAATTGCCGGCTTTTGTGAAATCACAGAAGCCGACATGAAATGATACATTGTTTAGACACAGTTAACCATGTCATTTCCTGTATTTTGATATATGGTTTGAACTTACAATTACATAAGTGTATGTGTGCAAAATTTCAGACATGTAGGGGTTAATTAAAGGTGTAAATTCGTTGAAAAAAAATGCGTGGGCTCCCGCTGTATTTTCTCCACCAGACAGACAAAGCAAGCGAGTGGGGCAGATAATAATAGCCTAGGGAGGGTACATTTTTTTGGTGCCCCCCCTGGCTACTAACATCTGCCCCAGACACCCCAGAAAGGGCAAATCTCTAATTAGATTTGCCCTTTCTGGCACTTTGCCCGTCTATTCCCATTGCCCTGTAGCGGTGGCGAATAGGTTCATAAGGGGTTACAGCCACCTTGCAATTGAAAGGTGACTGTAAGCCAGGTTAATAATTGAGAGCTGTCAATTAGACAACTATCAATTATTAATCCTATTGTATGAAAGAAAAATCAAACACACACAGTTTAATAAAAAAGAAGTTTAATGAAATAATCACACAGTTTTTGACCATATTTTATTTTCCTGCTAAAACCATTTCCTGTAATAAAAATAAAATAAAAAAGCTAAATTATTCTTACCAATCCGATGTACAGTCAGGTCCCACGGTGTAATCCATCAGAAAGGGTTAACAGGTTACAGCGAGCAGAGAGCTAAATGCTGTCTGCTAGCTGTAACACCCCGAATGAATGAGCTTATCTCCCAGCGAAAGGAGATGAAGAGATGAATGAATGAAGCTTAATTGATTTATTGCCACTTTCACTTCAGTGACCTGACCTAAGGTGAAAGTGGGACACAATCAATTAAGCTTCATTCATTAATCACATCCTCTCCTGTCGGCAGGAGATAAGCTTATTCATTCTGGAGCTATCAGCTGAGCACGCAGCATTAGATGCGCTGCTTAGCTGATTGCTAGTTAACCCTTTGTGAAGGATTACATCGTGGGACTTGACAGATCGCCAGATAGGTAAGAATAATGTTGTTTTATTATTTTATATTTATTTTAGGAGATCAAGGGCTTTGCACGGATTAAGAGTAAAATAAAAGATGGTCAAAAAAATTTGTTTTTATTTCATTAAAATTATTTATTCTTAAAGTGTGTGTGTTTTTTTATTTACTTCAATAGGATTAATAATTGATAGTTGTCTAATTGACAGCTCTCAATTATTAACCTGGCTTACAGTCACCTTTCAATTGCAAGGTGGCTGTAACCCCTTATTAACCCATTCGCCACCGCTACTGGGCAATGGGAATAGACGGGCAAAGTGCCAGAAAGGGCAAATCTAATTAGAGATTTGTCCTTTCTGGGGTGTCTGGGGGCAGATGTTAGTAGCCGGGGGGCACCAAAAAAATGTACCCTCCCTAGGCTATTATTATCTGCCCCCACTCGCTTGCTTTGTCTGTCTGGTGGAGAAAATACAGCGGGAGCCCACGCATTTTTTTTCAACGAATTTACACCTTTAATTAACCCCTACATGTCTGAAATTTTGCACACATACACTTATGTAATTGTAAGTTCAAACCATATATCAAAATACAGGAAATGACATGGTTAACTGTGTCTAAACAATGTATCATTTCATGTCGGCTTCTGTGATTTCACAAAAGCCGGCAATTGAATTAGCGGCTATTACAGTATGTAGAAGTGTAAGAACTATAAATATATGTATATATATGTCACAATGACATATAATATATATATATATAATGTGTATTCTATGTGTGTATATCTATTCTTTCTATTCTTTATTAAAGCTATCAGTGTGATTTTACAGTATAGCCAGGGATGAATTGCCGGCTTTTCTGTTGTGAATGGACTTGAAATGAGTTCTGAGCAGAGGCTCCCTCTGGTGGTTACAAACGGTACTGGACTGTCCAGTGAAGATTGTGAGGATTGGGAATCAGGTGTTACTGACTGGTCTTATATAAGGGAGTCACCTTCCCATCAGGGTTGCCGGTGATCAATTGTTCTGGTCTCAATCCTTGATTCCTGTTTCCTTTGTAGCCTGCTGTGTCGTGTCTGCATCTCCTGCTAACAGATAAGACATTTTCTTCTTTTTGCTTTTGTGCTTGATTTTTGCATTTTGTCCTGCACTTCTGTGGGGGCCTTCAGGGTCCCCTCCGGGGGCTTTTGCCCTCTCAGTTTTGTTCAGCCACTGATGTATGTACATTTGCTTTTTCCAGTTTTTTCAGTGGCTGCTGTTTTGATTTTGTTACACCACAGAACTAATTTAGGTGGTAGAGGTCGTGTGATCTCAGGTGTTTTTGAAATTAGTAAAGTTGGTGCTTTTCAGGGTTTTTTGGGATTGCAGTAAGTGCCCTTCCTATCCTTTTCTATTTAGTTAGTTTGGTCCCCAACGTTTGCTCATACTATTTTCTGTCTGTGTCAGTATTTCATCTTGTCTAA
The DNA here is from genome assembly GCA_033576555.1 of Oophaga sylvatica. Taxonomy (NCBI): domain Eukaryota; kingdom Metazoa; phylum Chordata; class Amphibia; order Anura; family Dendrobatidae; genus Oophaga; species Oophaga sylvatica. The sequence continues at coordinate 71,838,424 of JARQOD010000002.1, read as the reverse complement.
CCGCCATTACATGTTTGGGGGCTTTCTATGTTCTTTGGGGATCTGCTCCGGGGCAGATAGCTTTCCTCTTTCTATCTTTAGGTATAGTTAGTTTCTCAGGCTGTGACGAGGCGTCTAGGACCAACGTAGGAACGCTCCACGGCTGCCTCTAGTTGTGGTGGTTAGTCAGGGTACTGCAATCTCATAGATTCCAACTGCTCTGGTGTATTGCCCTGTTTACCTGCACTCCTCAGCTACCAAATCATAACAGTATCACCGGCCGAAACTGAAAATTATATGGTACTCACAGAAGGGAAAAATATTGTGAAAGAAAAAAAAAAAAAAAGGTTGTCAGAGTTGTCAGAGATACTTTTTCTGTTTGTTGCATTTTTTTTTCCCTCTGTATCTCTGGGTGCTGGGGAGGATTTTTTTTTCTCTCAATGGAGTTTGCACAGTTGTCTGGCCGTGTGGATCAGCTTGCCACTTTGATGTCTCCATTTTTCTGTAATTCTGGGTTTCACCCTCGATTTTCTTCAGGACAGACAGAGGCTTCTGTCTGTCCAGGTGTTGACTCTGTTGTGGAGCGTATGCAACAGATTTGGGACCAGGTGGTGCAGAGGTTGTCCCTCTCACAGGAGAAGGCCCAGCGGTTTGCTAACCGGCATAGGACTGATGGTCCCCGGTTTAAAGTGGGGGACTTGGTCTGGTTGTCCTCAAAAAATATTCCTATGAGAGTGGCATCTCCTAAATTTAAGCCTAGGTTCATTGGACCTTATAAGATCATGGAGATTCTTAATCCTGTTTCTTTTCGTTTGCTTCTTCCAGGAACATTTAAGATCCATAATGTGTTCCACAAGTCCTTGTTGAAGAGGTTTGTTGAGCCAGTGGTTCCTACTGCTTTGCCTCCTGACCCTGTTCTGGTTGAGGGCAATATGGAGTTTGTGGTTGAGAAAATTTTGAATTCTCGTTTTTCTAGACGGAAACTCCAGTATTTGGTTAAGTGGAGAGGTTATGGTCAGGAAGATAATTCTTGGGTGTTTGCTTCGGACATCCATGCTAGGAGACTCATCCGTGCTTATCATAGAACTCATCCTGACCGACCTGGTTGCTCAAGTGAGGGTTCAGTGACCCCTCCTCAAGGGGGAGTACTGTTGTGAATGGACTTGAAATGAGTTCTGAGCAGAGGCTCCCTCTGGTGGTTACAAATGGTACTGGACTGTCCAGTGAAGATTGTGAGGATTGGGAATCAGGTGTTACTGACTGGTCTTATATAAGGGAGTCACCTTCCCATCAGGGTTGCCGGTGATCAATTGTTCTGGTCTCAATCCTTGATTCCTGTTTCCTTTGTAGCCTGCTGTGTCGTGTCTGCATCTCCTGCTAACAGATAAGACATTTTCTTCTTTTTGCTTTTGTGCTTGATTTTTGCATTTTGTCCTGCACTTCTGTGGGGGCCTTCAGGGTCCCCTCCGGGGGCTTTTGCCCTCTCAGTTTTGTTCAGCCACTGATGTTTGTACATTTGCTTTTTCCAGTTTTTTCAGTGGCTGCTGTTTTGATTTTGTTACACCAGAGAACTAATTTAGGTGGTAGAGGTCGTGTGATCTCAGGTGTTTTTGAAATTAGTAAAGTTGGTGCTCTTCAGGGTTTTTTGGGATTGCAGTAAGTGCCCTTCCTATCCTTTTCTATTTAGTTAGTTTGGGCCCCAACGTTTGCTCATACTATTTTCTGTCTGTGTCAGTATTTCCTCTTGTCTAACCGCCATTACATGTTTGGGGGCTTTCTATGTTCTTTGGGGATCTGCTCCGGGGCAGATAGCTTTCCTCTTTCTATCTTTAGGTATAGTTAGTTTCTCAGGCTGTGACGAGGCGTCTAGGACCAACGTAGGAACGCTCCACGGCTGCCTCTAGTTGTGGTGGTTAGTCAGGGTACTGCAATCTCATAGATTCCAACTGCTCTGGTGTATTGCCCTGTTTACCTGCACTCCTCAGCTACCAAATCATAACACTTTTCTAAAGGACACCGATGCGATTTAATCGCAAGTCACACATGTGGTCCGTTTGTAATCCGATTTTTCATCGCTCCCATAGACTTGCATTGGCGATAGTCGACCCACAATCGGTGACAATCGCAGCATGCTGCAAATTGCACTCGGACGATTAAAACGGACCACTAAAAATCGGATACTGGGAGCTGCTCCATAGATCAACTTAGGGCAGACTGCAATACGATATTTCATCTATTGCAGTCGTCCGATTCTGTCGCCAGTGTGACCCCGGCCTTAGGGGTGTGTTGGGTTGGAGTTAGAATTGGGGGGGTTTCCACTGTTTAGGCACATCAGGGGCTCTCCAAACGTGACATGGCATCTGATCTCTATTCCAGCCAATTCTGCGTTGAAAAAGTCGAACGGTGCTCCTTCCTTTCTGAGCTCTGCCATATGCCCAAACAGTAGTTTACCCCCACATATGGGGTATCAGCATATTCAGGACAAATTGGGCAACAACGTTTTGGGGTCCAATTTCTCCTGTTACCCTTGGGAAAATAAAAAATTGGTGACTAAAAGATCATTTTTGTGGGATAAAAAAAATAGGATTTTCTATTTTCATGCCCGGGCATTATAAACTTGTGTGAAGCACTTGGGGGTTCAAAGTGCTCACCACAGATCTAGATTATTCCTTAGGGGGTCTTGTTTCCAAAATGGGGTCACTTGTGGGGGGTTTCCACTGTTTAGGCACATCAGGGGCTCTGCAAACTGAACATGACACCCAGCAAAGTCTGCATTCCAAAACGTCATTACTTCCTTTCCGAGCCCTGCCGTGTGCCCAAACAGTATTTTCCTCACACATATGGGGTACCAGCGTACTCATAGAATCATAGAATCATAGAATGGTAGAGTTGGAAGGGACCTCCTGGGTCATCTGGTCCAACCCCCTGCTCAAAGCAGGATTCTCTAAATCATCCCAGACAGATGTCTATCCAGCCTCTGTTTGAAGACTTCCATTGAAGGAGAACTCACCACCTCTTGTGGCAGCCTGTTCCACTCATTGATCACCCTAACTGTCAAAAAGTTTTTTCTAATATCTAATCTGTGTCTCCTCCCATTCAGTTTCATCCCATTGCTTCTAGTCTTTCCTTGCGCAAATGAGAATAAAGATGATCCTTCTACAATGTGACAGCCCTTGAGATATTTGTAGACAGCTATTAAGTCTCCTCTCAGTCTTCTTTTTTGCAAGCTAAACATTCCCAAATCCTGCAACCGTTCCTCATAGGACATGGTTTGCAGACCGGTCACCATTCTGGTGGCTCTTCTCTGAACTTGCTCCAGTTTGTTGATGTCTTTTTTAAAATGTGGTGCCCAAAACTGGACACAGTATTCCAGATGAGGTCTGACCAAAGAGGAGTAGAGGGCAATAATGACCTCACGTGATCTAGACTGTATGCTTCTGTTGATACATCCTAGAATTGCATTTGCCTTTTTTGCTGCTGCATCACACTGTTGACTCATGTTCAGTCTGTGATCAATTAGTATACCCAAGTCTTTTTCACATGTGCTGTTACTTAGCCCTATTCCTCCCATTTTGTATATGCTTTTTTCATTTTTATTGCCCAGATGTAGTACTTTTCATTTTTCCCTGTTAAAATCCATTCTGTTAGTTGCTGCCCACTGCTCCAGTTTATGTATATCTTTTTGAATCCTCTCTCTCTCTTCTCTAGTATTAGCTACCCCTCCTAGCTTTGTGTCATCAGCAAATTTGATCAGTTTACCCTCAATTCCTTCATCTAAATCATTGATAAAGATGTTGAACAATACAGGGCCCAAAACAGAGCCTTGTGGTACCCCACTTGAGACATTCTTCCAACTGGATGTGCAGCCATTTACAACCACTCTTTGGGTCGATCACTAAGCCAGTTATGAATCCACCTAACAGTTGCCTTGTCCATTCCATACTTAGTCATTTTTTCAATAAGGATTGTGTGAGATACTTTGTCAAATGCTTTGCTGAAGTCAAGATATACTATATCTACAGCATTTCCCTGATCCACCCAGTCAGTGATTCTGTCATAGAAGGAAATTAAGTTAGTCTGACATGACTTATTAGTTACAAACCCATGCTGACTCTGTTTAATCACTTCATTTTTATCCAGGTACCTGCATACATGTTCTTTAATAATTTACTCAGAACAAATTGTACAACTACTTTTGGGGTCCAATTTCCTTGGGAAAAATCAAAAATTGTGGACTAAAAAATCATTTTTGTGGATTTTTTTTTTCTCACACCAAGGCATTATAAACTTTAGGGAAACACTTGGGGTTCAAAGTGCTCACCACAGATCTAGATAAGTTCCTTAGGGGGTCTATTTCTAAAATCTTGTCACTTGTGGGGGTTTCCACTGTTTAGGCACATCAGGGGCTCTCCAAACGCGACATGGCGTCCAGCCAATTTTGCATTGAAAAAGTCAAACTGCACTCCCTCCCTCCTAAGCTCAGCCATGCACCCGTTGAAGCTTTCCAGATTTATAACGTCATAAAGAGGCAGTGGTCAGAATTGTAAAAATTGGCCCGGTCATTAATGTGCAAACCAACCTTGTGGGTTAAGGGGTTAAAGTTTAGTAAAATATGTACATTTTATTCAAAAATGATAGGTTGTAAATCGTAGGTGTCTTAAGGTACTGCCACACTAAGCAATCCCGCTAGCGATCACAATAACGACGCATACTAATGCGATCGCTAGCGGGATTGTTTCTATATCGCTAAATGCGGCCACATTTAGCGATATAGTTAACGACGCTATCGCCGTTAGCGATCTTCTTAACGACTTTAGCGGTACAAAAGTACCGCTAAATCGCTAAGAAAAGGTGCCACACAGCGATTAGATACTTACCCAGCGGGAGCGCCGACGAGAAAATAGGGTCCGGAACGATTCCAGCGACGAGCGAGATCACAGCAGGAAGCTCGTCGCTGGAAGCTGCCGCACTGAACAATATCGCTAACGGGATCGCTAAATAGTGACGTTTTTTAGCGATCCCGTTAGCGATATTGTTTAGTGTGGCATACCCTTAAGTTAATTTGATAAACTAATTCCCCACATCCCAGTAATTGAAGAAAAGAACAGAATCATTTTCTATCCCCTTACAATTATAACATCATAAAATGTTATCTCTACCTGGCAAATTTCACAGCTAATGATTAATTCCCCTTAAATGAACTTGTCAAGCGTGTCGGGGCTGGTCTGAAATACAATACCTGTCATGCGCTGCCTGCCGGAAAAACAAAGATAAAGCCCTTGACAGGCATCCGTCATTTTGGGGGGTATGTTTAAGGAGACACGTTTGAAATATCTAAATTGACCATGTCAACAATGTGTTGGTCAATATTGATAGAATATTCATGGCCTCCGGTGACTGAACACCACAGGAATGTGTCAGGAGTTTTATTTCCAGTGCTCTGACAAGGTAATAACTTAAGGGTATGCCACACTAAACAGCGTCGCTAACGAGATCGCTAAAATACGTCACTATTTAGCGATCTCGTTCGTGACGCTAACGTGTGTGGCATGTAGCAACGACGTGGCCCCTGCTGTGATCTCGCTGATCGTTCACTAGAGTTCTGGACCGTATTTAGATCGTTGGCGTCCCGCTGGTGAGCCTATATCGCTGTGTCTGGCACCTTTTGTGAGCGATGTGCGCTGTTTTTTACATCGCAATGACCGTTACAGTCGTTAATGAGATCGCTAACCGCTTATGCGTCGTTAACGAGATCACTAAGTGTGGCAGCTACTAGCGACATTAAAACGATCACAAAAAACGATCTCATTAGCTTGCGTCGTTATTGAGATCGCTAACGAGTAGTGTTGAGCATTCCGATACCGCAAGTATCGGGTATCGGCCGATATTCGCGTTATCGGAATTCCGATACTTAATTCCGATACTTTTTCCATATCGTATACCGGAATCGGAAGTTCCCATAATTCTTTGAGAGGCAATGTGATTTTAGTCAGCCAATGAGGAATCCTACGAAGTGTGGGCACATCCTGTAATGCTGCGGTCATCTTAACTAATGGCATGGCTGTGATTGGCTGCTGAAATGATGTCAGAATGCACTATAAAAGGCGCCGCCGCCATTTTAGCGTCACTGTGCTGTGAACTCAGTAAGGGACAGAACGCTACTCTGCTCACTCTGAGGGACAGTTAGATATTGCGATTTTGTGTACTACTGTGCTTGAGGCAGGCTAGTTTACCAACCGCTGTGTAAAGCTTCATTTTGCCAGTGTTGTTTTAACAGCTCTGTGCAAGGTGTGTGTGTGACAGTGCAGGTGACGCTGCAGTTTGCTCTGCATCCACCGCTGTTTGTAGGCATCTGCACGTGTCACTGACTCTTTTTTTTTTTTTTTATTTTTTTATTTTGTGGAATTGGTGCAGCTCCATTATATTAGAAAAAAAAATCAAATCTATTAGTGTGACGTGCTTCCATCCGTATACAATACATTGGTTGCAAACACTATAGAAGTACAGAAAGGAGCTTTTCACAGATTGTGGACAGTTGTGTTTCAGTGTTCACTTCAGTCTGTGTTTTTTACTTTTTTGAGTGCAGATCACGCTCCAGTTACATGTTCAAGCACTGCTGCTTGTACTCTGCTGAGCGTGTCTCAGTGGCTCATCCTTTTCATTTATCTCCAATTGGTTCTGCTACATTCCATTTAAAATAAATCTAATCTATTAGTGTGACGCGCTTCCATCCGTATACAATACATTGGTTGCAAACACTATAGAAGTACAGAAAGGAGCTTTTCACAGATTGTGGACAGTTGTGTTTCAGTGTTCACTTCAGTCTGTGTTTTTTACTTTTTTGAGTGCAGATCACGCTCCAGTTACATGTTCAAGCACTGCTGCTTGTACTCTGCTGAGCGTGTCTCAGTGGCTCATCCTTTTCATTTATCTCCAATTGGTTCTGCTACATTCCATTTAAAATAAATCTAATCTATTAGTGTGACGCGCTTCCATCCGTATACAATACATTGGTTGCAAACACTATAGAAGTACAGAAAGGAGCTTTTCACAGATTGTGGACAGTTGTGTTTCAGTGTTCACTTCAGTCTGTGTTTTTTACTTTTTTGAGTGCAGATCACGCTCCAGTTACATGTTCAAGCACTGCTGCTTGTACTCTGCTGAGCGTGTCTCAGTGGCTCATCCTTTTCATTTATCTCCAATTGGTTCTGCTACATTCCATTTAAAATAAATCTAATCTATTAGTGTGACGCGCTTCCATCCGTATACAATACATTGGTTGCAAACACTATAGAAGTACAGAAAGGAGCTTTTCACAGATTGTGGACAGTTGTGTTTCAGTGTTCACTTCAGTCTGTGTTTTTTACTTTTTTGAGTGCAGATCACGCTCCAGTTACATGTTCAAGCACTGTGCTTGTACTCTGCTGAGCGTGTCTCAGTGGCTCATCCTTTTCATTTATCTCCAATTGGTTCTGCTACATTCCATTTAAAATAAATCTAATCTATTAGTGTGACGCGCTTCCATCCGTATACAATACATTGGTTGCAAACACTATAGAAGTACAGAAAGGAGCTTTTCACAGATTGTGGACAGTTGTGTTTCAGTGTTCACTTCAGTCTGTGTTTTATACTTTTTTGAGTGCAGATCACGCTCCAGTTACATGTTCAAGCACTGCTGCTTGTACTCTGCTGAGCGTGTCTCAGTGGCTCATCCTTTTCATTTATCTCCAATTGGTTCTGCTACATTCCATTTAAAATAAATCTAATCTATTAGTGTGACGCGCTTCCATCCGTATACAATACATTGGTTGCAAACACTATAGAAGTACAGAAAGGAGCTTTTCACAGATTGTGGACAGTTGTGTTTCAGTGTTCACTTCAGTCTGTGTTTTATACTTTTTTGAGTGCAGATCACGCTCCAGTTACATGTTCAAGCACTGCTGCTTGTACTCTGCTGAGCGTGTCTCAGTGGCTCATCCTTTTCATTTATCTCCAATTGGTTCTGCTACATTCCATTTAAAATAAATCTAATCTATTAGTGTGACGCGCTTCCATCCGTATACAATACATTGGTTGCAAACACTATAGAAGTACAGAAAGGAGCTTTTCACAGATTGTGGACAGTTGTGTTTCAGTGTTCACTCAGTCTGTGTTTTTTACTTTTTTGAGTGCAGATCACGCTCCAGTTACATGTTCAAGCACTGCTGCTTGTACTCTGCTGAGCGTGTCTCAGTGGCTCATCCTTTTCATTTATCTCCAATTGGTTCTGCTACATTCCATTTAAAATAAATCTAATCTATTAGTGTGACGCGCTTCCATCCGTATACAATACATTGGTTGCAAACAATATAGAAGTACACAAACGGGCCTTTCACAGCTACTGAACATGGGTTTTTAATTTTTAACTAAAATATGTATTTTTTCAAATGACCAAATATAAGTAATGTTGAAGAGGAATAGTCCTACATCCATTGTTTGCACAATATTACAGGTGTACATCATGTCCCTTAATCAACAATGTATTTTATATTTACTTGTATGTTTTATTTAAAAGCCAAGAACACAGAAGGATAACCTTCGCACTGCAGCTGTTGTCAAAGTTCAACCCACATTATGCACTTCCAACATTGCAGCATTTGAGGCATGATGTGAGTTGGATTGGTCAAAGTTATGGAGTGAGAAGGTTCACCATCAGTACCCTATAGCATAAGTATGCTTTTGTGTTAGCATTTGTGTTAGACATGTGGATATCTGCCATAATATGTCACAATTATTTAGTTACAGATTTGTTACCAACACTAATCATTGAATGGTTTTAAATTTGACGTTTCACTTGTTTACAGCTTAGAAATAAGGGTGTTAGCCTGATATCTATGTGTAGCACTAGCCACTTTAACATGTCATGTTTTTTTAAACATGTGTAGCTAGGTAGCAGTAATTTTTGCGGACACACAGCAGGGGAACAGCAGGCGTTACTGAACCCCACTATCACTATAGCTTGTGTATTGGTCTGTGGACACGACACTTCTGAGCAGCAAAATGGCAGTGTTGTAGCCCAGGGAGTATAGCTCAGGTGGTAGAAAGATGAAATAACAGGAGACATGGAAAACGTTGCCAACCAGTTAGTTAATCTGAAACCGGACAGGCAAATTCAGGCGAGATCCATGCCTAGTTCATTTTTCAGAAAAGTAAGCCGTTCTACATTATCGTAGGATAGTCGCATGCAACGGTCTGTTAGTACACCACCTGCAGCAGTAAAGACGCGCTCCGATAATACACTGCCAGCAGATCAAGCCAGCACCTCCAATGCATACTGGCTAAGCTCTGGCCATGTATCCAGCTTAGAGACACAAAACTTGAATGGGGAAGAAGCCATCTGGGAGTACACTGAGAGGGCAAGACATGTAGTCTGTCACCATCTTACGGAAATGTTGCCTCCTGCTGACTGGAGCCGTCTCGGATGGTGTAGACATTGGTGGCGCTGCCACAAAACTTCGACACATTTGGAACATACTGTTCTTGCCCTGTGCAGAGGCGTGCTTGTGCTCCCTCTTGTTGCAGAGCTGTCTCCACTGCCTCGACGCACAGAGCTGCTTTGTAAATCAGTAGCAGCAGCAGTGCTCTCGGCTGGAATGGAGAACATTATGGATTGCACCAGTGTGTCTTGGTACTTCCGCATTTTACGCTCCCGGTTCAACGGTGTGATGAGGCTTTGTAAGTTGTCCCGGTAGCGAGGGTCTAGGAGGGTGTACACCCAATAATCAGACGTGGTGTGAATGTGTTCGATGCGGCGGTCGTTTCTCAGCCACTGCAGCATGAAATCAACCATGTGCTGCAGACTCCCAACTGGCCAAGAAAACGTTGTCCCTGCAAGAGGCGTCATCTCCGCCTGCTGTGCATCACCCCACCCTTGGTCTACATACTGACTAGAGCATTGTCTACCTCCCTCTGGAGCGATGTCTTCCTCCTCCATTGACTCCTCCATCCTCCTCAAAAAGTCCTTCCAAATACATATAAATTTACAAAATTTTAAAACTCAAAATTTAAAAACTTTGTTCATAATTCTGTAACATCAGTTTATGGAAACACAAATAGCATTACAAAAGGATAGACAAAAAATGTTTCATTATGTGCTTTGTAAATACATTAAAAGTTTGTAATGGTTATGAAAATATAGACAGCGACTTGGAGGTTCATTGTTGATACGCATGGTACTTTGAAAGTCTCCAGCCTTTGTGAGGAACCACGTTGCGTGACTGTCCAGAAGGTGATGGAATTTTGTGACTCCTCATCTCCTCACAAAGTTCCTTCAAATACATATAAATTTACAAAATTTAAAATCAAAATTTAAAAACTTTGTATCATAATTCTGTAACATCAGTTATGGAAACAAATAGCATTACAAAGGATAGACAAAAAATGTACATTATGTGCTTTGTAAATACATTAAAAGTTTGTAATGGTATGAAAATAAGACAGCGACTTGGAGGTTCAATTGTTGATACAGCATGGTACTTTGAAAGTCCTCCAGCCCTTTGTGAGGAACCACGTTGCGCTGACTGTCCAGAAAGGTGATGGGAATTTGTGACTCCTCATCCTCCTCACAAAGTCCTTCAAATACATATAAATTTACAAATTTAAAACTCAAAATTTAAAACTTTGTATCATAATTCTGTAACATCAGTTTATGGAAACACAATAGCATTACAAAAGGATAGACAAAAAATGTACATTATGTGCTTTGTAAAATACATTAAAAGTTTGTAATGGTTATGAAAATTATAGACAGCGATCTGGAGGTTCAATTGTTGATACAGCATGGTATTTGAAAGTCCTCAGCCCTTTGTGAGGAACCACGTTGCGCTGACTGTCAGAAGGTGATGGAATTTGTGACTCCTCATCCTCCACCTCTTCCAAAACCTCATGCCTTAGTGCTTGCAGTGTTTTTTGAAGAGGCAGATAAGGGGGACAGTCAGGCTGACTAGTGCATCATCTGCATCGCCATCGCGTTGATCATCAAACGCACGCAAAACGTGGCAGATATCCTTCATAGAGTTATTCGCCACTCATTACACTGGCAGTGGTGCCCATTCATTATGGATCCAATTCTAATTACTGGTTCTCACCAACATAGCTCTCCACAGCGCAGCACCCCTACTCTTCTCCCTTATTTATATTTATCGGCCTAACGACTGCTGCCTCTGCAACGACCTTCGACTAACCTTGCACTAATCCGTACCTCCCACTCCCAACTCCAAGACTTCACCCGCGCTGCGCCAATCTTGGAATGCTCTACCCCAAGAAATTAGGACTATCCGCAATTTGGATGGTTTCAGGCGCTCCTCAAAAACATTTGTTCACAGTGGCCTATCACATTCACTAATCAAAGTCATTCTATTGTAATTCTGTGTGTGTAGCCCATTCACTATCTCCATGCATCCCTCATTCCTTAAAATGGTGGACAATCATTGTAAAAACACCATTGTATATAAACACCTGTACTTTGTATCTCCCACACCTCTTGTAGATTGTAAGCTTTCACCGCAGGGGCGGTGATTTTGCTTTATTATTGTATTGTTAACGTGTTACTTATGACTCGTGTTTTGAAACTGTTAAACTGTAAAGCACTGCGGAATATTATGGCGCTATATAAATAAATAATATTATTATTCTTATTATAGAGGGCCCACTCAGTGTGGTGAAGTGTGAATGCCGCAAATTGCGAGTTGACTGCGCCTGATGCAGCTGATACTCCATTACTGTTGGCTGTGCTCACACAAACCGCTCCAACATATGTAACGAGGATTCCACCTGGTGGGTACGTCACATATAATGCGATGTTCATGAAGGTGAAATCTGCGTTGCAGAGCTGCAATCAGCGTTGGCCATGCTGGAACGTCGCAAAGTGAGCGAACTCTAGGCGGACCTTGTTGCAGCAGTGCATCAGATCGGTTAGTCCTCAAAAAACTCTGCAGACCAAGTTGAGCACATATGACAGACATGGTATGTGAGTGAGGTTGCCCAAGGCCCAGAGCTGACACCAGATTTCGGCCATTGTCACACATACCAAGCTGCCTGTAGATTTCTCTTCCAAAAACACACGTCGCTCTCCTGCTTTATGGCATTACGAGCTCCTGCGCTGTGTGGCTAAGATTTCCCATGGAAATTAATTTCAGGATGGCCTGTTGACTTTGGACCGGCTGTGCTCCATATCGGTCGCAACAGGTAAACGTTCACGGGTCCATGTGGGGTAGACGTGACGGCTCCTGAGCGAGGATTTGAGGAAGTGGAATAGGAGGATCAATGTGTACAGACTTGATTCTGCAATCTTGGAGTTGGCACGAACACGTACAGCGCCACTCGCAAGATCAGTACCGGTGCACAAAATGGACCCAAGGGCAGTGAGGGAAAGGTATTGTCCTGCATGGGTGTTAGAAAACCCCCTTGTTAGGTTTTGTTTCAGTTTGCTGGTCCACATGACTTTTTTCCCTATTTAGTCTGGCTCCGCCCTTCTGGCTTTGCTTGACTTATTGTATTATTACTGTTAAGCTAGCGGGTGTTAGGTGCCTTAATCTGTGAGTTTTGCTTGATGTTAGGATCACAAAGTATTTATTTTCTGTTTAATTATCCATGCTACAATTTATGTTAGGAGGTGTCCACTTTTCTCCCAGTCCTAGACTTGTAGGGATTTCCCTCGAATATAGGTCTTGTTCACTAGGGGCTTTAGGGGTTGGTCGCAGGATCAGGTTCCCCGTTAATCGTAGGGGTTCTGCTTATTGTATTGTAGGGACAGAATTCCTTTTTCTTATGGTTTAGCGATCATAAAATGGGTTTGGTCAGCTCGGTGGTCGGTTGGACCTTGTACTGGGGCTTTTTAGTAGCGAGTTTAATTTTTCCCTCAACACTTTTGCGACCAGGGAGGCTTGCCTGCTGAAATGAAACGGCTTGGCCTTGGATTGGGGATTGACAATGTATTAGTTACGGAAACTGGTCTGTCTCCCCAGCCGAATCACGATTTCAAGGGAAGGGTTTGCAATGCCGCATTCAGGCCTGGCCGGCTGGTTTCGGATATGGCCGTTTATTATCCCTGCCTGTGTACCGCTGGCTGTTTTGTGGCCGGGAGTTGAGGTGACGGGGGCTTGCGTGGTGTGGAAATAACAGTTTGTTCTGGACAACATGGCCGAGGTTCTTCCTGGCGATCTGGAGGAAGTTACCAGCGTGTGTGAGCTCGGAAGAGGCTTAAAAACCTGAAGATGTAGGTGCTGCTGTGGTTGGCTACTTCCGTGTGTCTTTGTAATCAACTAGTGCTTTGTCCGCAAGTTTCCACATATTTTGGTATTGAGGTGATGACACTTTAGCTATTTTTATTTTGATTAACAGCTTGTTTAATAGAAATTCATGTGCGGTGTGAAAAAAAGGACCAGCAGTTCAAGTCC
>JARQOD010000002.1:71726911-71824909 GCA_033576555.1 Oophaga sylvatica | reverse complement strand
TCCGATAATGCTTGCAGACTCCTTTTTTCAGCCAATGAGCAAGGATGTGGGCAACGAGATAACATGGGCAGCGTCCACCACCATCTTAGAGAAGGGCATTGCAGTGATTGGCTTGCTTTGGGGGGCGTCACAGTGTCTATAAAAGCCCTGACCGCCGACCTCCATTTTACTTCTGCCGATCTTAACAGTAGGGAGAGGTTGCTGACGCTGTTTATCAGTAGAGAGAGAGTTAGGGCTGGAAAGAGAAGTTCTTCTGTACTTGTGCTGATAGCAATTGTGCTGTACAGTTAGTGTGCAGTGACAGGGGAGGATTTTCTTGTGTGCAGCAGCGCTGGTTATTAGGCTGCCTGATAGCTGTATTGCTGTGTGTACACTGCTGTGCAGACTGCTTTTTACACAGCACTAATACTTTTATTCTTTTTTTCAGCACAGTTACCGAGCGTTCATTTTTTCCCACACCGTATAGAGCTGTACGCTCCTCACACACTACCGTGTACCGGCTGGTATCACGGACAAATACATGCTGACTATCTGTGTGTGACTCTGGAAATCTATACAGAGATTGAAATTTTCCCCTACACTATATACACCTGATATCTTCTGATACAGTACCTTTTTGATGCCTTTTGTATTACGGTCAAATTCATACTGAAAGAGCGTGTGTGTGTGACTCCGGAAATATATACGGAGATTTACAATTTTCCCCTATACTATATACACCTGGTATCTTGTGATACAGTACCCTTTTTCTGCTTTTTATATTCTGGTCTAATCCATACTGAGCCTGAGAGCGTCAGTCTGTGACTCCGGAAATACATACAGAGATTTACAATTTTCCCCTATACTATATACACCTGGTATCTTCAGATACAGTACTGTTATGATTTGGTAGCTGAGGAGAGCTGGCAAAAACAGCAATACACCAGAGAGGTTGGAATCTACTGGATTGCAGTACCCTGACTAACCACCACAACTAAAGGCAGCCGTGGAGCGTACCTACGTTGGTCCTAGACGCCTCGTCACAGCCTGAGAGGTTAACTACACCTAAAGATAGAAAGAGGAAAGCTATCTGCCCCGGAGCAGATCCCCAAAGAACATAGGAAGCCCCCAAACATGTAGTGGCGGTTAGACAAGAGGAAATACAGACACAGACAGAAAATAGTATGAGCAAACGTTGGGGCCCAAACTACCTGGACAGAAAAGGATAGGAAGGACACTTACTGCAATCCAAAAAACCCGAAAAAATACCAACTCTACTAATTGCAAAAACACCTGAGATCACACGACCTCTACCACCTAAATTAGTTCTCTGGTGTCACAAAACAAGCCGCAGCCACTGAAAAAACTGGAAAAGGCAAATGAACAAATAACAGTGGCTCAGATAAACTGAGAGGAGCACAAGCCCCCGGAGGGGACCTGGCTGAACTCCACAGAAGTGCAGGGAACAATGCAAAAAGCAAGCACAAAAATAAAAGCAGAAAATATCTTATCTGATAGCAGAAGATGCAGGCAAGACTCAGCAAGCTTCCACGTGAACCAGGAACCACAGTTGAGACAAGAACAATTGATCACCGGCAACCATGATGGGAGGGAACCTCCCTTATATAAGACCAGTCTGTAACTCCTGATTGCCAATCTTCATTGAATGGTTCAGTACTGTTTGTAACCACCAGAGGGAGCTTCTGCTCAGAATTCATTTCTAACACATTCACAACACAGTACCCTTTTTCTGCTTTTCATATTCTGGTCTAATCCATACTGAGCCTGAGAGCGTCTGTCTGTGACTCCGGAAAATATACAGAGATTTACAATTTTCCCCTATACTATATACACCTGGTATCTTGTGATACAGTACCCTTTTTCTGCTATTTATATTCTGGTCTAATCCATACTGAGCCTGAGAGCGTCTGCCTGTGACTCCGGAAAATATACGGAGATTTACAATTTTCCCCTATACTATATACACCTGGTATCTTGTGATACAGTACCCTTTTTCTGCTTTTTACATTCTGGTCTAATCCATACTGAGCCTGAGAGCCTCTGTGTGTCAATCCGCAAATATATACGGTGATTTACAATTTTCCCCTATACTATATACACCTGATATCTTGTGATACAGTACCCTTTTTCTGCTTTTTATATTGTGGTCTAATCCACACTGAGCCTGTGAGCGTCTGTGTGTGACTCCGGAAATATATATGGAGATTTAAATTTTCACCTTCACCGTATACAGCTGTACGCTTCTGATACAGTACCATATATCTGCTGGTATTTTTGGTACATTTTCCCAAACATGAGGAAGTATGCTGGAAGAGGTCGCGGATGTGGGTGGGGGGGGCAGCTGGTACTGACGGTGGTGGTGGTGCATCTGCTTGTAGTGCCAAAAGCACAATAGCACCTAAGGCAGGAGGTGTTGAGCCTGTGTCATCATCTGGCTCCAGAAGGCCTGGAAGGCTCCCTTTTCTGGGAGTAGTTAAACTGCTTTTAAAGCCGGAGCATCAGGAACAGGTTTTGGCTTACATTGCCGAAACAGCCTCCAGCTCTATCGCCTCCTCTTCTGAAGTTTCAAAAAATGCAAGCACTGAGTCGTCAGTGCAGGCTCCTGGTCAGGAACAACACCTTTCCTTGTGTCCTTCACCCCACCAAAAGTGAATAATGCGGCAGGCCACACTTCAGATTACTCCATTGAGCTCTTTTCACATACCATGCCTGGGTTATCAAGTCAAATCCTGAATTCCCCAGTACAAGATGAATCTGACATGGAGTGCACTGATGCACAGCCACTGCTATATGATTCTGCTGGTACATTCAACCAGAGCACTACATTGCCCTCACAGTCTACTGAGCCAGAATCTGACACTGATGAAACTCAGGTGCCCCTTCCCGCATACTATACCACCTTACACGGTGACACAGAGGAAGTTGCAGATGAAATTGAAGAGGAGGTGATGGATGACCCAGTTGTTGACCCGGATTGACATCCATTGGGGGAAGAAGGTGCCACTGGCAATAGCTCAGAAGAGGAGAAGGATCCGCAGCAGGCATCGACATCACAGCTGGGGTTATCTGGCAGGCACTTAGCAGTCCAAAAACGTGTTTAAAAAGCAAAAAGTGTTGCAGGACAGCTTGGCCAGATGGTCAAATTAGCACAGCATGCAAGCCCTGAAAATTTATCCCATAAAAGGAAGAGTGCAGTGTGTTACTTTTTTGACCAAAATCCTATTGATGATGCAAAGGTTATCTGTAAGAAGTGCGGAAAGACCTTTAGTTGAGGGAAAAATCTCCAGAATTTGAATACCAGTTGCATGCTTAGACATTTAAACACCATGCACGTGGACTGACTACAAATCCTCAGGTAGCACATGTGCACCTGCTCCGACTGAAGGTAGCCAGCAACGCTACATCACTTCCCCCACTGTAAGACCACTGGTTAGCACACCACCAGCAAGAAATGTTGAGGTGTCGTCGCAAGGCCAAAGCAGTCAGGGAATCACAATGATTTTGCATCGAAAGACTGATTCTAGGCCATCACCACCACCACCACCATCACCATCACCAACGCCCTCTCAGTCCGCCATGTCCACCGCTAGTTCCACCATATGCAGCTCTCAAGTCCAGCTCACCCTAGCAGACATTCTGAGTAGGACAAGAAAGTACTCATCCTCTCATCCGCGTACATTGGCTTTGAACGCCTACATTGCCAAACTGATCTCATTAGAGATGATGCCCTTCCGTTTGGTTGAAAGCGCAGGATTCCGAGAGCTCATGGCCTACGCTGTCCCACGCTATGACCTACCCAGTCAGCAATTCTTTGCTAGAAAAGCCATCCCTGCCCTCCACCTGCATGTGAAGGACTGCATTGTCCATGCACTCAAACAATCAGTGACTGGAAAGGTGCACCTCACAACAGATACATGGGCCAGTAGGCATGGCCAGGGCCGTTACGTGTCCACCACTGCGCACTGGGTTAATGTGGTGGATGCATGGTCCACAGGGGACAGCGGCAGTTGGACAGTGCTGCCTAGCCCACGGTATAGGGAACAGTTGGCTGTAGGCGTTCGACCCTCCTCCTCCTCCTCTTGAAGCGAAAGCTCGTCGACAGAGCGCAGTCGCACAAGCACTCCATCCGCAGCTGCCAGTGTTGCACACGAGGTGTCCCACTATCGAACAGCTAGTGGTAAGCATCAGCAGGCTGTTTTAAAGATGACGTCTTTGGGCGACAACAGACACATGGCGGAGGTACTGGCCGACTACTTGCAGCGAGAAACTGAGTCATGGCTGGGCAGTCTACATCTTGAGCCCGGCAAGGTAGTCAGTGATAACGGACATAATTTTGTGGTGGCCATAGCCCTGGCAAAACTCAGACACATACCTTGCCGTCGCTCGCTCGTAGACTCCAGTCGTACGCAGAGGCTGCAGCGATCGCTCCACCTCCCCAAGCACCGCCTAATTATACACATTGCAACAAGGTGGAACTCCACCATGCATATGGTTGAGAGGCTGTGCGAACAGAGGCAGGCTGTAATGCATTTGTGGGAGGATACACGGGCAGGCAGTTCGAGGGCAGACATGGAGTTGTCGGTGTGTGCAATGGTCAAAGCTGAAAGACCTCTGTAAAGTCCTTCAGTGTTTTGAGGAATTCACACGGTTGGTAAGCGCAGACGATGCCATCATAAGCATGAGCATCTCACTTATGCGTCTGCTCATGCAAACTTTGATGCACATTAAGGATCAGGCGTCGGAAGCGGAGGAGGAGGAGGAGTAAGGAGTGAAGGAGGATGCTACTCAGGGGGCAAGAGAAAACGTTGGCTTGCCAAGGTCAGGTACAGGGTTTGTGCATGACTGGAGGGATGTGGATTTGGCAGAAAGTGCTCCTCCACCCACCACTGGCAGTGCATCATTGACACCTGGAACATTGGCCCACATGTGTGATTTTCTCTTGCGGATCCTAAAAAGGGAACCCCGCATTGCCAAAATTATGAAGTATGACGACTACTGGTTGGCCAGTATCCTCGATCCACGCTATAACGGCAAATTACAGAACATCATGCCACAGGAGAACCTACAGTCATGGACAAAAGTTTTGAGAATGACTGATTCACTTTTTCTAATGGCAATTTACATATACTCCAGAATGTTATAAAGAGTGATCAGCTTAACAGCAATTACTTGCAAAGTCAATATTTGACTAGAAAATGAACTTTATCCCCCAAAACACATTTCAACATCATTGCAGCCCTGCCTTAAAAGGACCAGCTAACCTCTTTTCAGTGATTGCTCCATTAACACAGGTGTGGGTGTTGATGAGGACATGGCTGGAGATCAATCTGTCATGATTAAGAATGACACCACTGGACACTTTAAAAGGAGGCTGGTGCTTGGCGTCATTGTTTCTCTTCTGTTAGCCATGGTTATCTCTAAAGAAACACATACAGTCATCATTGCAATGCACAAAAATGGCCTAACAGGGAAGAGTATCGCAGCTAGAAAGATTGCACCTCAGTCAACAATCTATTGCATCATCAAGAATTTCAAGGAAAGAGGTTCCATTGTTGCCAAAAAGGCTCCAGGGCGCCCAAGAAAGACCAGCAAGCGCCAGGACCGTCTCTTAAAAGTGTTTCAGCTGCGGGATCGGGCCACCAGCAGTGCAGAGCTTGCTCAGGAATGGCAGCAGGCAGGTGTGAGTGCATCTGCACGCACTGTGAGGCGGAGACTCTTGGAGCAAGGCCTGGTCTCAAGGAGGGCAGCAAAGAAGCCACTTCTCTCCAGAAAAAACATCATGGACAGACTGATATTCTGCAAAAGGTACAGGCAGTGGACTGCTGAGGACTGGGGTAAAGTTATTTTCTCTGATGAATCCCCTTTTCGATTGTTTGGGACATCAGGAAAACGCCTCATTCGGAGAAGACAAGGTGAGCGCTACCACCAGTCTTGTCTCATGCCAACTGTTAAGCATCCTGAAACCATTCATGTGTGGGGTTGCTTCTCAGCCAAGGGAATCGGCTCTCTCACAGTCTTGCCTAAAAACACAGCCATGAATAAAGAATGGTACCAGAATGTCCTCCAAGAGCAACTTCTCCCAACCCTCCAAGAGCAGTTTGGTGATCAACAATGCCTTTTCCAGCATGATGGAGCACCTTGCCATAAAGCAAAGGTGATAACTAAATGGCTCAGGGAACAAAACATACAGATTTTGGGTCCATGGCCTGGAAACTCCCCAGATCTTAATCCCATTGAGAACTTGTGGTCAATCATCAAGAGATGGGTGGACAAACAAAAACCTAAAAATTCTGACAAAATGAAAGCATTGATCGTGCAAGAATGGACTGCTATCAGTCAGAATTTGGTCCAGAAGTTGATTGAGAGCATGCCAGAGAGAATTGCAGAGGTCCTGAAGAAGAAGGGTCAACACTGCAAATATTGACTTGCTGCATTAACTCATTCTAACTGTCAATACAAGCTTTTGTTACTCATATGTTTGCAATTATATTTCTGTCTGTGATAAAAACATCTGTCAAACACACATAAAAACCAGAGGGCAGCAGATCATGTGAAAATATAATATTTGTGTCATTCTCAAAACTTTTGGCCATGACTGTAGAGTTAATATTGGCGAACAAACAAGCAACTCTGGTAAACCGTTTGTTAGAGGCATTCCCAGCACACAGCAGCGGTGCAGGTTCTACCTCGAGCCGCACTCGGCAACATAGAAAAGGTGTTCGTGGTGCACACAGCCGAAGTGGCGTTAAGACAGGGGTTTCATGACCATGTTGTGGACTGATTTCTCGAGTAACGCTCACGCTACTGGTAATACTGAATCAATTGCAACAGACAGGAGACAGCAGTTGTCAACTATGGTTCAAAATTACCTCTCCTCCCTATCGATGTTCTCCCTCACAGTTCATTCCCCTTTGACTACTGGGCCTGTAAACTGGATACCTGGCCTGAATTGGCACAATATGCCTTACAGGAGCTCGCTTGAACTGCTGGTAGTGTGCTATCAGAAAGAGTCTTCAGTGCTGCTGGATCAATCCTGACAGAAAGAAGGACCCGGCGTTCGACCCAAAATGTTGGTGATCTCACCTTTATTAAAATGAACCATGCCTGGGTTTCAAAGGATTTTGTACCACCTTCCCCTGATGACACATAGGTTGCCAGCAAAATGGCTCGCTTTGTCCTCCTCTTCCTCCGACTTCTCCAATTCCTCCATTTGCAGCTGCTGAACGTCCAGCCTACACCTCAACATATGCCTGTTTTTCCACCTCCCTAACTGGGCTGTACCCCCCCAGGGACGGCGTCAGCACCTGGTGCACCCGGGCAAGTCCCTGGGCCCTGAGCATGTGGGGGGACCCACTCGGCCTCAGGGACACCAGCGTACTATGAGGGGCCCTGTGCCAGTGCCGGCGCCCATGAGTGGGCCCCCCTGCTTGCTCAGGGCCCCTGCACTTGCAATACTTACCTCTCCCTGCTCCGCCACTGTGAAGTCTTCCACGTTTCCTGACAGTGACATTCAGGTCAGAGAGTGCGATAACGTCACGTCTGTGCACCCTCTGCCTGAACAGTCACAGTGAAGAGAGCTGGAAGATGGAGACTCTGAGGAGTCCAGAGTAGAGCAGTGCCCAGCAAGGAGAGGTATTTCATTTTTTTAATGTTTGGAAAAATATATGGGGAGCATTAAACACTGGAGAATTATATATGGGGCCCATCATACACTTGAGCATCATAGATAGGGTCCATTATACACTGGAGCATTATATATGGGGCCTATCATACACTGGAGAATTATAAATGGGGCCCATCATTCACTGGAGCATCATATATGGGGCCCATTATACACTGGAACATCATATATGGGGCCCATTATATACTGGAGCATCATATGGGGCCCATGATATATGAATATATGCTACACTCATCAGGAGAGCTTTAAACTAGAAAAATGTGGGAAGAGAAGCAAAACGCCTGCAAAAGCCATACACCTGACAAATACTATTGAGAATTCTGCTATTAGAAGTGAAGGGGAAGAACAAAGACAAAAAAATCTACATAATAAAAATATTGGAGGAAGAGAAACCAATCACAAACTAAAATGTTTCTATACAAATGCACAAAGCATGGGCAACAAACAAGGAGAATAGGAACTACTAACGCAGGAGAAGAAGTATGATGTCATTGGAATCACTGAGACTTGGTGGGACAATACACATGATTGGAATACAAGGCTAGAAGGATGCAACTTATTTGCAAGAAACAGACTTGATAAACGAGGAGGAGGTGTCGCATTGTATGTTAGAAAAGCGTATATTTGCACAGAGATTGACGCTTCAGAGACTGGGAGTTCTGTGGAAACTGTTTGGGTAAGAATACAAGGACAGAACAATGGAAAGGACACCATTGTAGGCATTTACTACAGGCCACCTATGCAAGCTGAAGATATGGATGAACTCTTTATGCATCAAATGGCCAAGTTCTCCAAAAAATATGACATAGTGGTCATGGGAGATTTCAACTATCCAGACATTTGTTGGGAATCTCTCTCAGGCAAAACTAACAGGTCAAGGAAATTCTTATCCTCTCTTGCTGACAACTTTATCTTCCAAAAGGTAGGGGAGAAAACAAGGGGATCTGCTACCTTGGATCTAATTCTTATAAACAGGGAAGAAATGGTTGAGGAGGTAAGAGTGGCTGGGACCCTAGGAGGTAGTGACCATGCTATTTTAGAATTTTGGATAACAAGAGGGGGAAGACCTGTGAAGACTCAGACATCAAGGTTAGATTTCAGAAAGGCAGATTTTAAGGGACTCAGAAAGAGAATTGGAGGGATCCAATGGCTGAATATCCTTAAGGACAAAAATGTCCAGGAAGGATGGAAAATCTTGAAAAATGAGATTCTCAAAGCACAATTGTTAACAATTCCGAAAAGAGTGAAGAATGGGAAGCATTTAAGGAAACCAGGATGGATGAACACAGAACTTAAACACATGCTAAAAAGGAAGA
The DNA here is from genome assembly GCA_033576555.1 of Oophaga sylvatica. Taxonomy (NCBI): domain Eukaryota; kingdom Metazoa; phylum Chordata; class Amphibia; order Anura; family Dendrobatidae; genus Oophaga; species Oophaga sylvatica. The sequence continues at coordinate 71,815,912 of JARQOD010000002.1, read as the reverse complement.
AAGAAATCTTTATCAAATGGAAAGAGGGAGGCATATCTAAAGAAGAATATAATGCCATCTGCAGAACCTGCAGGGCACAAATCAGATTATCTAAAGCTGACAATGAATTAAGGCTTGCAAGTGACATCAAAAGCAACAAAAAAGGATTTTGGGGATACGTCAAAAGTAAAAGAAAAGTCAAAGATGCTATAGGATTTTTACAGGATGAAAATGATGAAATGGTAAGACAGGATGTTGAGAAGGCTGAACTTTTAAATTCCTATTTTGCATCTGTTTTCTCCCAGAAAGGAAATGTAACATCAACTGATCTTCACTGTCCTATTAAAGGAATAAAAGAATCCAGGATATCTATAAACAGAAATACAGTGAGGAAACACTTAGCTAACCTAAATTAATTCAAGTCTCCAGGTCCAGATGAATTACACCCCAGAGTACTGAAGGAGATAGCAGAAGAAATTCTTGAACCACTGTCCATAATCTTTGAAAATTCTTGGAGAACAGGAGAAGTCCCAGAAGACTGGAGAAGAGCAAATGTTGTTCCTATCTTCAAAAAGGGGAAGAAGGTGGACCCAGGGAACTACAGGCCGGTGAGTCTGACTTCTATACCAGGAAAGATCTTTGAACAAATTATTAAAGAACATGTATGCAAGTACCTGGATAAGAATGAAGTGATTAAACAGAGTCAGCATGGGTTTGTAACTAATAAGTCATGTCAGACTAACTTAATTTCCTTCTATGACAGAATCACTGACTGGGTGGATCAGGGAAATGCTGTAGATATAGTATATCTTGACTTCAGCAAAGCATTTGACAAAGTATCTCACACAATCCTTATTGAAAAAATGACTAAGTATGGAATGGACAAGGCAACTGTTAGGTGGATTCATAACTGGCTTAGTGATTGGACCCAAAGAGTGGTCGTAAATGGCTGCACATCCAGTTGGAAGAATTATCAAGTGGGTACCACAAGGCTCTGTTTTGGGCCCTGTATTGTTCAACATCTTTATCAATGATTTAGATGAAGGAATTGAGGGTAAACTGATCAAATTTGCTGATGACATAAAGCTAGGAGGGGTAGCTAATACTAGAGAAGAGAGAGAGAGGATTCAAAAAGATATAAATAAACTGGAGCAGTGGGCAGCAACTAACAGAATGGATTTTAACAGGGAAAAATGCAAAGTACTACATCTGGGCAATAAAAATGAAAAAAGCATATGCAAAATGGGAGGAATAGGGCTAAGTAACAGCACATGTGAAAAAGATTTGGGTATACTAATTGATCACAGACTGAACATGAGTCAACAGTGTGATGCAGCAGCAAAAAAGGCAAATGCAATTCTAGGATGTATCAACAGAAGCATACAGTCTAGATCACGTGAGGTCATTATTGCCCTATACTCCTCTTTGGTCAGACCTCATCTGGAATACTGTGTCCAGTTTTGGGCACCACATTTAAAAAAGACATCAACAAATTGGAGCAAGTTCAGAGAAGAGCCACCAGAATGGTGACCGGTCTGAAAACCATGTCCTATAAGGAACGGTTGCAGGATTTGGGAATGTTTAGCTTGCAAAAAGGAAGACTGAGAGGAGACTTAATAGCTGTCTACAAATATCTCAAGCGCTGTCACATTGTAGAAGGATCATCTTTATTCTCATTTGCACAAGGAAAGACTAGAAGCAATGGGATGAAACTGAATGGGAGGAGACACAGATTAAATATTAAAAAAAACTTTTTGACAATTAGGGTGATCAATGAGTGGAACAGGCTGCCACGAGAGGTGGTGAGTTCTCCTTCAATGGAAGTCTTCAAACAGAGGCTGGACAGACATCTGTCTGGGATGATTTAGAGAATCCTGCTTTGAGCAGGGGGTTGGACCAGATGGCCCAGGAGGTCCCTTCCAACTCTACTATTCTATGATTCTATGATAGGCCCATCATACACTGGAGCATCATCCTTGGGGCCCATCATATACTGGAGCATCATATAGGGCCCTTTATATATGGAGCATCATATGGAGCACATATGGGGCCTATTCTGTATGGAGAATTATATGGAGCCCATTCTGTATGGAGCAATATATGGGGCCCATCATATACTGTATGGAGCTTTATATGCGACTCATTATACTGTATGGAGCAATATGTGAGGCTCATTATACTCTATGGCAGCGGTTCTCAACCTGTGGGTCGCAACCCCCGGGGGGTCGAACGACCAAAACACAGGGTCGCTTAAAGGAGCTGGTGGCTGTAGCACTGTAGTGACAGCTGCATCCGCCGGCTTCATTAGACATCCATACTTACCCTCCTCGCTCCGTCGCTGCAGGTCCCTGCATCCCTGTCGGCGGCGTCAGCTTCCTCCTGGCAGTGCGGTGACGTAATACCGCTCATTAAGGTAATGAATATGGACGTGACGCCACTCCCATAGGCGTGGCGTCCATATTCATGTCCTTAATGAGCGGTATTACGTCACCGCTGCGCACAGGAGGAAGCTGACGCCGCCGACAGGGACGCAGGGACCTGCAGCGAGGAGGGTAAGTATGATGGGGGGAGGACGGGGGAGCGGAGCCATGTATACAGGATGGGAGGGGGAGCGGAGCCATATATACAGGATGGGAGGGGGAGCGGAGCCATATATACAGGATGGGAGGGGGAGCGGAGCCATGTATACAGGATGGGAGGGGGAGCGGAGCCATATATACAGGATGGGAGGGGGGAGCGGAGCCATGTATACAGGATGGGAGGATGGGAGCGGAGCCATATATACAGGATGGGAGGGGGGAGTGGAGCCATATATACAGGATGGGAGGGTGGGAGCGGAGCCATGTATACAGGATGGGAGGGTGGGAGCGGAGCCATATATACAGGATGGGAGGGGGAGCGGAGCCATGTATACAGGATGGGAGGGTGGAGCGGAGCCATGTATACAGGATGGGAGGATGGGAGCGGAGCCATGTATACAGGATGGGAGGGGGAGCGGAGCCATGTATACAGGATGGGAGGGGGAGCGGAGCCATGTATACAAGGATGGGAGGGTGGGAGCGGAGCCATGTATACAGGATGGGAGGATGGGAGCGGAGCCATATATACAGGATGGGAGGGGGAGCGGAGCCATATATACAGGATGGGAGGGGGGAACGGAGCCATATATACAGGATGGGAGGATGGGAGCGGAGCCATATATACAGGATGGGAGGGGGAGCGGAGCCATATATACAGGATGGGAGGGGGGAGCGGAGCCATATATACAGGATGGGAGGGGGGAGCGGAGCCATGTATACAGGATGGGAGGTGGAGCGGAGCCATGTATACAGGATGGGAGGATGGGAGCGGAGCCATGTATACAGGATGGTAGGGGGAGCGGAGCCATGTATACAGGATGGGAGGGTGGGAGCGGAGCCATGTATACAGGATGGGAGGATGGGAGCGGAGCCATATATACAGGATGGGAGGGGGGAGCGGAGCCATATATACAGGATGGGAGCGGAGCCATGTATACGGGATGGGAGGGTGGGAGCGGAGCCATATATACAGGATGGGAGGGTGGGAGCGGAGCCATGTATACAGGATGGAGGGTGAGCGGAGCCATGTATACAGGATGGGAGGGTGGGAGCGGAGCCATATATACAGGATGGGAGGGGGAGCGGAGCCATGTATACAAGGATGGGAGGGTGGGAGCGGAGCCATTTATACAGGATGGGAGGTTGGGAGCGGAGCCATATATACAGGATGGGAGGGTGGGAGCGGAGCCATGTATACAGGATGGGAGGGTGGAGCGGAGCCATATATACAGGATGGGAGGTTGGAGCGGAGCCATATATACAGGATGGGAGGGTGGAGCGGAGCCATATATACAGGATGGGAGGTTGGAGCGGAGCCATGTATACAGGATGGGAGGGGGAGCGGAGCCATATATACAGGATGGAGATGGGAGCGGAGCCATATATACAGAATGGGAGCGGAGCCATATATACAGGATGGGAGGGGGGAGCAGAGCCATGTATATAGGATGGGAGGGTGGGAGCGGAGCAATGTATACAGGATGGGAGGGGGGAGCGGAGCCAGGTATACAGGATGGGAGGGGGAAGCGGAGCCATATATTCAGGATGGGAGGATGGGAGCAGAGCCATGTATACAGGATGGGAGGGGGAGCGGAGCCATATATACAGGATGGGAGCGGAGCCATATATACAGCATATTTCCAATGGCTTTAGCCCAGTGGCGTAGCAGGGGCGTAGCGTGGGCGGGCATAGGGCGCGGGCGTAGCGTGGGCGGGCGGGGGGCGGTCCGCCCCAGGCAGCACATGTGTGGGGCGGCGTGGCAGCAGCAGCAATTCCTCCTCCCACGGAGTCACAGTGCAGCGGCCCGGGACCCTCCGGAGTTGAGCGGCGGGTCGGTGAGTCCACTGTGTGGGGAAAGGGGGGACCCGGCCTGAGCAGGCGGCGCAATACTTACCTCTCCCTGTGCCTCCGTAGCTCCGGGCTCCAGGGGGCGCCTGCAAGGCACCCGCGCTTCCTGTCACAGCAGCGCCGCTGGATGACGTCATCATTCAGCGGCCGGCTGTGGCAGAGAGCGCGGGCGCCGGACAGGTGAGATGTGAGGTGTATGTGTCTGTGTGTATCAGTGTGTGTGTATGTGAGAGAGTGCTGCGGTGCTGTCTGTGTGTGTTGCTGTATGTGTGATGGTGATGGGGGGAGGCAGTGATGGTGGTGAGGAGGCAACGATGATGATGGGAGCCAATGATGATGGGCAGGCAAAGATGATGATGATGATGGGCAGGCAATGATGATGATGGGGAGGCGATGATGATGGGGAGGCGATGATGATGGGGAGGCGATGATGATGATGGGGAGCAATGTTGATGATAATGGGGAGTCTTTCCACAGTGCCCTTTCCTGAGCCGTAACAGTGCAGAACGCAGCACAGTGCAGAGGAGAGCTCCATATTTTGTATGGAGCATTATATGGGGACCAGTATTCTTTATGGAGCATTATATTTGGCCCATAATACTGTATAGAGGACTATGTGGTGCCCATAATATTGTATGGAGGACTGTAATTATTTTTTTGTTTGGGGGTCACCGCAACATGAGGAACTGTATTGTGGGGTCACGGCATTAGAAAGGTTGAGAACCACTGCTCTATGGGGACCGTCCTATACTGTATGGCACATTATATGGGTACCATCATATACTGGAGCATTATGTGGAGCTCATCATATACTGTATGGAACATTATATGGGACCAATTATGTATGGAGCAATATATGGGGCTCATTACTCTGTATAGAGCAATATATGGGGCTCATTATTCTGAATGGCGCATATGTGGTGGCCATAATACTGTATGGAGGACAATACTGTCCGGTTTTTGAGTTATTGTAGAATTTACAATAGACATCACTCATGTAATGTAAGAAGTGAAGTATTTGGCATTGTACTATACCTATATTTCTCTGCCGTATCGAGCATCATGAATTGTGGTATGTGTTAAAGGGGCCCACTGAGACTCTTTTGCCCGGGGCCAACTAAAACCTGGAGCCAGCCCTGCCCCCCCCCCACAACTTTAGCCAAATAACCCCCAGTTTTCAATGCATTACTATTATTATAAAGTAAATTAAGGTTGACAAGTTTAAGTAATAAGAATTGATGTCGTTGGCATTGAAATGGGCACTGTAGGTGTGTTTATTGTCCTCCACTCCCTGCCGACTTTGCTTCCCCATTTACTTGCATTGGGGTCGGGTCGTGTTTCAGTCGGAACTTCGACTTTTAGTCGGCCGATTTCGTTCGACTCGACTTTTGATAAAGTCGGGTGGTGCGAAACCCGACTCAACCCTCCTGGAGGCAAAGTCGCTCATCTCTAATAAAAAGTATTTCTGACCAAACTTGAAAGTTCATGATCATATTCAGATGTGCAGCTTTCACAATACTTGATGAATAGTACAGCTGAATAAGTAATGTTAACAGTCCTAGTGAAAGCACAAGTGGAATCCCAGCAGTACTGTACACAAGTGATAAATGAAGCGGTTCTGGTGCCTGTGAAGTAGGGAAGTCTGGAACTAATGCTTTATTCTGTGGCCGGGGCTTTGAGCTAATAACTTCATAGAGAATGCTAACAAAACAAAACAATAATTCCGGCCATACCTTCTCTTGCTGTCAAGCTCTTAAGGATGCTCTCTCTAATGCATTAACCATGATTGCCCTTTCAGAACATTGCCTCACGGTTCCACAATCTCAGACCCCCTGGCCCCCTCCTCTGTGCAGTTGCTGCTTTGTATCCATGTTGCATGAATTTGTCTACTTTCATAAATGGAGCATCTATTATAAAATGCAACAACGTGCATTACGGATATATTATAACTGGAGGTTTAGTATAGTAAGGTCTAAATTGCTGTTTGATAGGAATTTTAGGGGAAGCTTGGAAGTGAATGACAATGTAACATGGGGAGACTGAATTTGGCTGATGATGCTATAGAGACACTGAAGATTGCTGACAGTTTTTTGAACCTTTGTGTCACGGGGTTACCGTAACTGAGAAGAGCCAGAAGACCTCAGTGTGTGATTGCTCCTACTCCTGCGCTGAAAAGAAGCACTTCACTTTCTTTTTAAATGGTGTTAATTTCTTTTGGCAGAACAGGGATTAATCGGCCATGTTGGGAGCTCTGGTAGTTTGAGCTCTCAGCTGAGCTAAGTTAGTCACTCCCATGCCCTTTATAATCTTGGGTCCTGATTGAAACCCATGTCAGAGCTAGCTTATGCTGAATGGCTTGGCGGAAAGGTGTTTATATGAGAAGGAGTTTGGAGGAGGTATCTGTGACTGTTGCGTGGGTTTGTAAGTGTAATAAATTCCCTTCCTTCTTCTTACTTTGCTTTTTCCCCGTCCTCCACTCCCCAATGCATTCCTCAGTTATATGAGAGTGAATATTTGTATGCTTGGTATTTTCAGTTGCCCTTGTTCGTGTTTCCTTGTTTGTTGGGTTGGTGTACTGCTGTACACGGCAGCTTCCCTCTTCCTGCGGTAGGGAAGAGAACAGATGGAGGGCTCATTCAATAGATAAGGCAAGGGTAGAGGCCCTGGCATCTTCACCTTCAGATGTATCCTAGGGCGCCCTCTAGTGTTAGGGACAGGGAAGGAGCCCCTGTTCTCGGGTCACCCGACAGCTGGATCGTGACACTATGTGAATGTATCTGGCAATTTATGAAGGCAATGATGGAAGTTCCCAATTTTATGTATAGGAAAGATGTATATCTTCGTACCGTGTTAGCCAGTAGATAGAAATTTTATGTAGGCATTTATTGATATGAAACACTCACTTTAGCTGATAATATTATAGGAGCCCTGGATTAGGATTGTGATTGTCACGGTTTCACCCTCTGTGTGTATGGAATGCAGTTACTGACAGCTCAGCCATCCAATCAGGTAGAAGGGCGTGCTGATCTATCAGTGTTGATTGACAGCTTGATTACCCAATCTGAGACTGGGAGGTGTTGGCTGTCTCCAAATGTTAATTTTCCCAGGTGTTTACCATGCTACTTAACTGAGTTGTTTCTTCCAGACCTCTGCCAGATGTACATTCAGCTTGTGCGGTTTGTTTTCTCTGTGCCTCAAGTTCTGTAAGTTGATCTTTCGCTGCCTGGCCTTGGACCCCGTTCTTACCATCTGCCTGTTTAACCCCTTCTGCTCTGATCCGCTATCCTCCAGGTATTCTGACCTCGGAACATTATCTGACTACGATATTGTCTCTTCCTTCTGTTTATGACATACCCTCCTGGCTTCTGACCTTGGACTTCTTGACTGTCCTGACTCATGGATTGGCCATGAAAAGTGACTAGCATCACAGTGATGTTATGGAGGACTGAATATAAGTGGAAATGCTATGGTGACACGGGATGTGGCTGATAATATTATGGGCATTGCAAATGTAGCTGGCAATGATGGCATTTTTATGGTGTCTGGCAAGTATAAAAGGTGCTGATTGTGTCTGACAATGTAATTGGAGCCCTATATTAGGCTGGCATGATAAGGGGGACTAAAAATGTCAAAGTGCCAAGTCGGCATGGGGAGACATGTAGGTAATGTAATGCTCCAATGGAAAATTAATTATGCAATTATCCTCTTCGCAGAGGAAGAGTGCAGGGTCTTTAGTGTCTGTCTAGTCTAAACTATTGGAATTAGTAATCCTAAAAGTCAATATTGACCCTTTATATAGCCTTGTTATATTACTCAGGATATAAAGAACTTTTTACTGACACAATTTTTCTGGCATTTTGCCTCTCATCAGTGAAAAGCAGGATAACTGGCTAATTGGATAAGAGGTCTTTGACAGGGGTCTAAGAAGTAAGGTTTCTCCTTGCATGACCTATGTCTTCCTATGCCAGCTTGGTGTCCACCACAAGGAAAACCTTTACCACTTAAACACACTGAAAAGCCTGCCACCAAGTTTTCATGCTTTGCATTGATGAGGGGCAAACATCCCAAAACAAGTGTCACAAATAAAGCTTCTGATTTCATTTTATATCCTGAATACAGTTAATATTCCTTAGTGCCACTTTTTAACTGCGCTGAGAAATAAGGTAATACCCCTCAACATCAGAAAATCTCCATGGTTTTAGGTACTGATGGTAGCTGAGACCCTGGAAAACATGATCGTGCAGTTTTTTACGGTCTCCAATCACTTGATTGCCATTATTCAACGAATAACAGTGATGATCACGTTAAAAAAGTGTGAAGTGCCATTTAAAAATAATTTCTCTCTCCTCTGATATGATCTAATGTCAGAGGAGAGAGAAAAGGTATCCCCAGGCCCCCATGCCCGCCTGGCCACCATATAGCACCCCCTATAGAATATAATTAGCCCCAATACAGTTTAATGCAGACCCAATGTAGTATAATGCAGCCCACCATAGAATATAATGCAGCCCCCCCAAATAATATAATGTAGTCCACATCATATAATGTAGCCCCCATAGAATATAATGCAGCCCCCTCATATAGTATAATCCAGCCCTCCCATAGAATATAATGTAGACTCCTATAGAATATAATGTAGCCTCCATATAGTATAATGCAGCCCCCGGCCCTCATAGAATATAACGCAGCCCCCTTATATAATATAATGCCGCCCCTTTGTAAAATATAATGTAGCCCCTATAGAATATAATATAGCCCCCCAATAGAATACAATGCTGTCCTACAATATAATGGCCACCACACACTCACTCATTGATATATAATAAATAATAATAATAATAATTTTATTTCTATAGTGCCAACATATTCTGCAGCACTTTACATTTTAGAGGGGGCTTGTGCAGACAATAGACATTACAGCATACCAATAAACACATACACTGTGTTCCAAATTATTAGGCAAAAATTGTTTAGGAGTGATAAGGTAAGAATTTTTTTGTTTGTCAGTTAAACTCATTGATGGTGATGTGTGTCAGGGCTCTTTATATCACTGTAAGCAATTGCAGACACCTGTGCTAATTAGTTTGGCAGGTGTGTCCAATGAAAGGCAAGACTACTTAAGAAGGCTGTCCCACAATATTAAGCAGCCTACATTTTCTGCCAAAATGGGAAAGAAAAAGGATGTGTCGGCTGCTGAGAAGCAACAAATTGTGGAGTGTTTAGGTCAAGGCATGACTACAATCAACATTGCCAAGACACTTCATCGTGATCATCGCACAATCAAGAAGTATGTAGCTGATTCACAGTACACACGTGTGCGTGCTGATAAGGGAAAATTGAGGACTCTTTCCTACAGGCAATTACGTCAGGTTAAAAGAGCAGCGGCAAAAAAGCCTTGTCATAGCAGCAGACAAGTTTTTGAAGCTGCTGGTGCCTCCAACGTCCCCCGAACAACAAGATGCAGGGTCCTTCAGAGGTTTGCAGCTGTGAGTAAGCCATCCTGTCGACCTCCTCTATCCACTGCACACAAGCAGAAACGGCTCCAGTGGGCCAAACAATACATGAAGACTGACTTCAAAACTGTTTTGTTCACCAATGAGTGCCGTGCAACGCTCGATGGTCCAGATGGATGGAGTGGAGGATGGCTGGTTGATGGACACCCCATGCAAACACGGCCTACGGTGCCAACAAGGAGGAGGTGGAGTAATGTTTTGGGCTGGAATCATGGGGAGAGAGATTGTCGGCCCCTTTAGAATCCCCGAAGGGGTAAAGATGAACTCCATAGTGTATGTTGAGTTTCTCAAACAGCACTTCCTGCCATGGTTCAAGGAGAGAACCGTGCATTCCGCAGCAAGATCATTTTCATGCATGATAATGCACCGTCTCATGCTGCACATAACACATCTGCATCTCTAGCTGCTATGGGCATAAAAGGGGACAAACTTATGGTGTGGCCCCCATGCTCCCCTGACCTCAACCCCATTGAGAACCTCTGGAGCATCATCAAAAGGAGTTCTATGATGGCAGGAGGCAGTTCACATCTAAGCAACAGCTCTGGGAGGGTATTCTGTCCTCATGCAAAACAATTGAAGCAGAAACCATCCAAAACCTGACAAATTCAATGGACGAGAGAGTTCAGAAGCTCCTTTCGAACAAGGGGTCCTATGTGCAAATGTAACATCACCTAGAATAAAGTTTTGAGTTGAAAACTGTTTGATTTCAGTTTGTAATAACCTGCTAATGCTTATAATTTCAAAAATGACCATTTTTTTGTTCTTTATTAAAATGAAAAGGTTGAAAACTCTGCTGTACATAATAATTTGGAACATGCATTTTGAGTGCAGTTTGAGTGTTTTATTTTTTTAAAAATATACTGTTATCATAGGCAGTTTGTACAAAAACCTTTCAATTGTACTCTAATAGTTATTTGACTGGAAAATTACAATGACTGCAATTCATATAGGTAATTTGGGAAAATCTGAGAAAATATTATTTGCATAATAATTTGGAACACAGTGTATTTATCTGGTTTGGAAGGCATGTACTGCGTGAATGGACACCTAGTTTTGCTTGGAAAAGTTGCTCATCCACCGTTATGTATGGGCCAGGTTTGTAACACGCAATACAATTTTCAATAAACCTGTCCCACACAGTAGAAAATAGAGCAAACTTGTCCGTTTGCAGTCTCTCCGATCGAGTAGATTTCTCATCAAATCTGAGAAACCTCATAATTTCAACAAAGCGGTCCCTAGACATTGTCGCTTTGCAAAACGGTATTCCCCAGTCATTACACCAAATACTGCTAATCGAGTGACGGTTCGTGCCAGATATTCCACGAGCATAGAATATCGCAATGAATGCATCTAGCTCCTCATCAGACAGAGTAAACTGTAAACTATTGTTCCTGCATGCTTCTGCAAGCGTACAGTTCTTTATATGTGTCAATATATATGAATCAAAAAATAAACGCCATGCGCTCAAAGGACTATCGATAATGATATTTCTTCTGGCGTATCCTGTAGGGCCAGGTGCTTCTCGAAGAATATTTTGGCTGTCACGCCTACCAGGCAAGTGTTCTCCAATTTCAACAGGTTTCCATTGAATACCATCCGCTGAAACTAGTATTCCTTCAGATTCGCCTTCTCTGGTGTTTGTTGTTGCATTACCTTCGCCGCCATCGTTATCTGTTGTTCTTTCATTTCTGGGACGTTTTGCTGATTTTTTCTGTCCACGACCAGGAGGATGGTCACGAGGCAACATAACTGCATGAGCCCGATCCCCAGTTGATGTGCTTGGAATATCTGGAAAAAAGTTGATGAATATTTAGAATTTTTGTTTTGTAAGGGTCCGTGCACACTGGCTGGATTAGCGGCGGAATATCCGACCGGATATTCTCACCACAATCCGGCCCGTACCTGCCCGCTCAGGTACAGAGCGGAGTTTCATACCTGAACCTCTGCTCCGAACCCCGGGCTGGAGCCGCTGTCTGGGACGGAGCCGTGCTCGCGCGTAAGCAAGCGCTGCTCTGTCCCTGACAGCGGCTCCAGCCCGGGGTTCGGAGCGGAGCTTCAGGCATGAGCGGGCAGGTACGGCCTGTATTGCGGCAAGAATATCCAGATGGCTATTCAGCCAGAATTCTGCTAGTGTGCACAGGCCCTAACTCAGTGTGTGGAAGAACAAATAAATACACATAACTACTTAACTTCTGGATTTGTTCCTTCTGAGTCTTCAGATTCACTTGATATGTTCTGAGGAATGAAATCTTCATCACTGTCAGAATCAAATACATGTTCCTGCAATTCGGATTCCGATTCATCCTCCGGTATGGATTGCAAAGTAGCCAGAATATCCTGAGGCTTTATCAAACGTCTTCTCTCCATTTCCTCACAAATTCCATAATTCTATATAGTTCCCTGCTGAAAAATAGAAATGAAATGAAAACCAAAAGAAATAATAACTGTTCTGCCACCTTCAAAAGTAGGTGGGCTGAATCAGTTGACAGACAGCTAAACTATTTCATAACAATTCATACCTGTATGAGTCTTCAGAGCTCGTATGTCTGTGTCTGTTCTCTTTGTCTCTTCAGCTGAACTGAAAGTAAAGTTACTATCCAGAATACTGTCTCCTGCTAGGACCTTAGAAAAACACCACCCTTCATTAGCATAAGATAAGAGCCTAGAGTAAACAAGCTATTTTTTTCAGCATTACACAGTAAAGGGTATGCCACACTAAACAATATCGCTAACGGGATCGCTAAAAAACGTCACTATTTAGCGATCCTGTTAGCGATGTTGTTCAGTGCGGCATCTGCCAGCGACGAGCTTCCTGCTGTGATCTCGCTCGTCGCTGGAATCGTTCCGGACCCTATTTTCTCGTCGGCGCTCCCGCTGGGTAAGTATATATCGCTAGTGTGGCACCTTTTCTTAGCGATTTAGCAGTACTTTTGTACCGCTAAAGTCATTAAGAAGATCGCTAACGGCGATAGCGTCGTTAACTATATCGCTAAATGTGGCCGCATTTAGCGATATAGAAACAATCCCGCTAGCGATCGCATTAGTATGCGTCGTTATTGTGATCGCTAGCGGGATTGTTTAGTGTGGCAGTACCTTAATACAAGCAGGTAAAACACAAGGAAAATGTGAAAAGTTGACATGTAAATTGAACTACATCTATATGAACATCAGTGAAAAAATTATGCACAAAACTTTATAGCAACATTTAGTGACAAAAGGACCTCAAAATATAGTAGGGAGTCACAATGACTCCCTTCAGTAGTTCTTGGTAAATTTTGAAAAAAACGCGCAAATTTTTCACCAAAATTATTTATTCTCACAAAATCTTTTTTCACATCATATTTGAGGAAAAGTCACCGAGTTTCAAGCCGGAATTCTGAAAAATGTAGTCACAGAAGAGAAATAAAAAACGAAAGGAGTCAAAATGACTCCATCAGTAGTTCTAGTGTTAAATAAATCATCGGACAAAAGATGATACACTCTCTCCGGGAGATAACCGGCCGCTCGCACCAGAAGTATCCCAACTGGCGCCGCCGCTCCCCGGTCCTCCATTCACACTTGCCGTCGGGAGATCAGCGGCCCTAGCCGCTGATCTGCCGACGGTAGCCGCATGGAGGTCAGCGGCGCCGCCGGTCAGGGTACTTCTGCTGCGGCTGCATCGCCGCGGCCAGACCAATCAGCGACACGGGATTTCCTGGACAGAAAGACAGACAGGCAGGATAAGACGATTATATATATTAAATAGATGTTACTGTGTATTACCTCATGTCACTGTGTATTACCTCATATTATTGTGTATTACCTCATGTTACTGTATATTACCTCACTTTACTGTGTATTACCTCATGTTACTGTATATTACCACATGTTACTGTATATTAACACATGTTACTGTATATTACCTCATGTTACCTGTGTATTACCTCATGTCACTGTGGATTACCTCTTGTCACTGTGTATTACCTCATATTACTGTGTATTACCTCATATCACTGTGTATTACCTCATGTTACCGTATATTACCTCATATTACCTCATGTTACCTGTGTATTACCTCATATCACTGTGTATTACCTCATATTACTGTATATTACCTCATGTTACTGTATATTACCTCATTTTACTGTGTATTACCTTATGTTACTTATGTATTACCTCATGTCACCTGTGTATTACCTCATGTCACTGTGTATTACCCGTGTTCAGTAAACGTGACAGAAGTACATCAGACACTGTAACTGACAAAACATGTTCAGAACATCATGGGCAGTTGGTGAGTCACATGACCACATGGGCAGTGTTAGCCCTGCGTCACTGATTGGCCGCGACCGGACCAATCGGCGACGCGGGATTTCCTGGACAGAGAGACAGACAGACAGGATAAGATGATTATATAGTAGACTAGATGATGTGATTATGTTACATGGGGTCATAATACACAGTTATTTAACAAAAGACAAAACCATTATTCTTAAAAAAATCTCCTAACTCCTAAATTATACTGTATAAATATGGAAACCATTTTCACCGAGCTGTGAAATTGTCACAAAATTTAATCCTAATAATGAGACTAATACCACAATTAAAGATGGAATTAAAGAAATAAATCAACAGAGGAAAAGGGGAAAAGGATTTACTCAGTGCTCACCAGAGTTTCACAGGACCACGAGTGCCAGGTTCAATGTGGCTGGAGTCCACTTGTAAATGCAGGCAAAGAGGAAAAACCAGCACCAGGTAATTTCCATAAAAATTAAAATTTTGTCTTTTTATTTAATCCATTGCTTGTTAACCCCTTTCTGACATCTGAAGTACTGTCCTGTCCAGGTGACCCGGGCCCGTATGACCCTGGACGGGATAGTAAGTCATACGCGATCAGCCGCGCTCACCGGGGAAGCGCAGCTGATCGTGGCCAGGTGTCAGCTGATTATCACAGCTAACACGCGGCACTATGTGCCAGGGGAGGTCACGGACCACTCCCGGCACTTTAACCCCCGGCACACTGCGATCAAACATGATCACAGTGCTCTGGCGGCATAGGGAAGCATCGCACAGGGAGGGGGACCCTGCATGCTTCCCTGAGACCCTAAGAGCAACGCGATGTGATCGCGCTGTTCAGAGGGCCTCCTCCCTGCAGGCCTCTGGATCCAAGATGGCTGAGGGGTCCTTTCGGGTACTGCAGGAAGGTGGCTTCTCAGTACCTGCTGAGAGCAGACGCTGAGAAGCCTCCTGCACTGCCTGTCAGATCGCTGATCTGACACAGTGCTCTGCAAACTGTCAGATAAGTGATCTGACACTATATAGTGATGTCCCACCCTGGGATAAAGTAAAAAACTATAAAAAAAAATTAAAATGTGTAAAAATAATTTTAAAAAAATTCCTAAATAAAGAAAAAAATATTCCCCAATAAATTCATTTCTTTATGTAAATAAAAAAACAATAAAAGTACACATATTTAGTATCGCCGCATCCGTAACGACTCACCCTATAAAAGTGTCCCACTAGGTAGCCCCTTTAGTGAACCAATTAAAAAAAAAGGCAATAAAACAATGCTTTATCATACCGCCAAACAAAAAGTGGAATAACACGCGATCAAAAAGACAGATATAAATAAACATGGTACCGCTGAAAACTTCATCTTGTCCTGCAAAAAACGAGCCACCACACAGCATCATCAGCGTAAAAATTAAAAAGTTATAGCTCGCAGAATAAAGCGATGCAAAAATAATTATTTTTTTATATAAAATTGTTTTTATTGTATAAAAGCGCCAAAACATAAAAAATGATATTCATGAGGTATCGCTGTCATCATACTAACCCGAAGAATAAAACCGCTTTATCAATTTTACCACACGCGGAACGGTATAAAGGCCCCCCAAAAAATAAATTCATGAATTGTTGGTGTTTGTTCATTCTGCCTCCCAAAAATCGTAATAAAAAGCGATAAAAAAAGTCATGTGCCCGAAAATGGTACCAATAAAACCGTCAACTCGTCCCGCAAAAAACAAGACCTCAAATGACTCTGTGGGCCAAAATATGGAAAAATTATAGCTCTCAAAATGTGGTGATGCAAACACAATTTTTTGCAATAAAAAGTGTCTTTTAGTGTGTGACAGCTGCCAAACATAAAAACTCACTATAAATAGTAAATCAAACCCCCCTTTATCACCCCTTTAGTTAGGGAAAAATAATAAAAAAAAAAAAAATGTATTTATTTCCATTTTCCCATTAGAGTTAGAGTTAGGGTTAGGGTTGAGATTAGGATTAGGGCTAGGATTAGGGCTAGGGTCAGGGCTAGGGTCAGTGCTAGGGTTAGGGTTGGGATTAGGATTATGGGTATGTTGGGGTTAGGGTTGGAGTTAGAATTGGGGGGTTTCCACTGTTTAGGAACATCGGGGGCTCTCCAAACGTGACATGGCGTCTGATCTCAATTCCAGCCTATTTTGTATTGAAAAAGTCTCTTCCATGCTCTGCCAAGCACCAGAACAGTGGTTCCCCCCACATATGGGTTATCAGTGTACTCAGGACAAATTGCACAATAAATTTTGGTGTCCAATTTCTCTTGTAACCCTTGGGAAAATAAAAAAATTGGACCTGAAATAATTTTTTTGTGAAAAAAAAAGTTACCGTATATACTCATGTATAAGCCGACCCGTGTATAAGCCGATCCCCCTAATTTTGTCACAATAACCTGGGAAAACCTATTGACTCGTGTATAAGCCTAGGGTGGAAAATGATTATGCCCCCATATGCTCCATAGATTATGCCCTCATATGATGCTCCACAGATTATGCCCCCATATGCTGCACAGATTATGCCCATATGCTGCACAGATTATGCCCATATGCTGCACAGATATATGCCCCCATATGCTGCAGATTATGCCCCCATATGCTGCACAGATTATGCCCCCATATGATGCACAGATTATGCCCATATGCTGCACAGATTATGCCCATATGCTGCACAGATTATGCCCATATCCTGCACAGATTATGCCCCCATATGCTGCACAGATTATGCCCCCATATGCTGCACAAATTATGCCCATATGCTGCACAGATTATGCCCCCATATGCTGCACAGATTATGCCCTCATATGCTGCAGATTATGCCCCATATGCTGCACAGATTATGCCCCCATATGTTCCACAGATTATGCCCCAAATGCTGCACAGATTATGCCCCCATATGCTGCACAGATTATGCCCCCATATGTTCCACAGATTATGCCCCCATATGTTCCACAGATTATGCCCCATATGCTCCATAGATTATGCCGCATAGTATAGGCCCCTTATGCTGCCGCTGCTGCTGCAAAAGAAAGAAAGAAAAAAAAATGACACTCACCTCTCATCGCTGGGGGCCAGGTGCCAGTGTCCTGAGCAGGCGGTGACACCGGCGCGCTATGGGGGACAGGTGCCGGTGTCACCGCTCGCTCAGGTACCCGGCACCTGAGATATTTACCTGTCACCGGACCGCTGCACGTTGCTCCATCTTCCGGATCCTCAGCAGTGAATGATCAGACAGAGGGCGCGGCGCGCACTAACGACGTCATCGCGCCCTCTGCCTGAACATTCACAGCCAGAGGAGTCAGACGAGGAGGTCGAAGCAGCCCGCAGCGGTGGACCGAGGGACAGGTGAATATAACATATACTCAACCCCCCGCCGGCGCGTCACTCTCTGCAGCTTCTCCTCTTCTCCCGGCAGTCTCCGCAGCTCTTCCTTCCTACAGCGGTCACGTGGTACCGCTCATTAAAGTCATGAATATGTGCATATTCATGACTTTAATGAGCGGTACCATGTGACCGCTGCAGGAAGGAGCCTGAGATCGTGGGAGAAGCAGGGGGGCTGCAGAGACGTGCCGGCGGAGGGGTGAGTATGATTCGACATCCCCGCTACCCCTCCCCCGGCGACCCCCCGGTATATGACTCGCATATAAGCCAAGAGGGGGACTTTCAGCCCTAAAAAATGGGCTGAAAATCTCGGCTTATACACGAGTATATACGGTATATGTTTTAAACATTAAAACAATTCCTGTGAAGCACCTGAAGGGTTAATAAACTTCTTGAATGTGGTTTTGAGCACCTTTAGGGGTGCAGTTTTTAGAATGGTATCACTTTTGGGTATTTTCTATCATATAGACTCCTCAAGTGACTTCAAATATGATGTGGTCCCCCCCAAAAAATGGTGTAAAAATGATAAATCGCTGGTTAACTTTTAACCCTTATAACTTCCTAACAAAAAAAAAATTGGTTCCAAAATTGTGCTGATTTAAAGTAAACATGTGGGAAATGTTACTTATTAAGTATTTTGTGTGCCATATCTCTGTGATCTAAGGGCATGAAAACTCAAATTTGAAAAACTGAGAAATTTTAAAAATTTTCGCCAAATTTCCGTTTTTTTCAGAAATAAATTCAAGTTATATCAAATTTTTTTTACCACTAACATGAAGTGCAATATGTCACGAGAAAACAATGTCAGAATCACCAGGATCAATGGAAGGGTTCCAGAGTTACTACCTCATAAAGAGAGGTCAGAATTGTAAAAATTGGCCCGGTCATTAACGTGCAAACCACCCTTGGGGTAAAGGGGTTAAAAACATACGTGTCACTAGTGTCTCAATCCCAAGGCACAGGTGTGCGTATGTCAATGGGCCTTAAATCGTTCTAGGAAGATGATGTCATTCATCCATGCAGGGCAACTAGCAAAACCCAACTTGGAGCACAACAGAAGGCAGCAGACCCAGGAGAAGGGAGCGGAACCTGGGATACCTGAGACAGATGTATAAGAGCTGACTTCACTTGCTTTCAGGTATCAGCAAAGCTACAATACTTTACTTTCCTTCTCTCCATTGACAATAGTATTTTTTATGTGTCTTCTGAGATCATTTCCTCCCTGTGCAGTGCAGACCTATGTACAATCCCTTCCTCTTTCCTGGCAGGATGGAATCAGAGAGTGATCAGAAGCAGTTCTTACCAATCTGTATAATTTCTGCAAAGCCCTCAGTTAGATAAAAGACTTACAAAAATTGCAGCAGCAAAATGGTAGAACATTTTTAATTGAGGACAACTAACAAAGATGATTAACTTTGCATTTAGGAAGCAAATAAACAATAAAAAAACAAATTATGTGCGTAAGAGAATGTAAACTTTAACAGCCAAAGAGGATTGGGAAAATGGGAGATGGACAGACAGTGCACTCACTAAGCGCCCTGCCCAATCTTCTCCTCTTTCTATAGATGCACTGCTCTCATTCAGCTTGCTGCCACAGCCAAGGATCAGACAGGAGCTAAAGATAGGAGAAGAGAGCAAATTAAAGTGTTTGAGATTAGAAGTTTGTCTTAATAATAATGGTAATATTTTATTTATATAGCGCCAACATATTCTGCAGCGCTTCACAGTTTGCAAATATTATCATTGCTGTCCCCGATGGGGCTCACAATGTAAATTCCCTATTACTATGTTTTTGGAGTGTGGAAGGAAACTGTCACGGGTGTGTCGCGGCGGAGATCGTCGCGATTGCACACCCTGACTTCGCACAGCTAAGTTTCTGGTGCTGGGTGTTTTTCAGCACTGAGGGAGTTAATTCTTTCTCTCTCGATGCTGGACAGACCAGCCTCGCCCAGCTGCGATTGATGTTTTGTTAATTAGTTTCCTTCATATACCTGCTGGTCTGCTGGGGAAGTTGCCGGTGAAAGCATTCATTCAGACCAGCAGAGCGGATCGTTTCTGAGAAGACTTAAGCTAAGAGTGCCTGTTGTGGTTTTTCCTCTCCTCGCTTATTGTTTATCTTCTTAACCTTTTGTGTTCCTCTGTAGTGAAGTTTTGTATGCAAGGCAGTGTTTTCTTTACCCCCTGTCTGTCTCGTTTGTATTTGACTGTGTGTAAGCTGTTGCCTGCCCATTCCCTGTGGTGGTAATCAGGGTCCTTCTCAGGACTAGATTACAGTGGTCAGGGATCTACAGGAGACAGGGTTACGCTGGTGGCCTGGACCTCTGTACCATTAACAGTACCTCCAGGTAGAGGGACTAGTCAGGACCCCAGTTCAGGGTCAGCATAGACCCCGGTCCACCTCTATCCTGAGACAGCGTTTCACGTGCACAGTATAGACCCACAATACATTGGATATTATGTCAGGTAAGACATTGCTGGCAGATTCTACGTATACATGTTGATATTTTCTATAATATGAAATATAGAGTGTTGTCTCATTAGATATATGTTACTATCATAGAATATATCTGTTATACGTCGTGACATTTTCACCGGCCACTTCTAAAAGATTCTCCCCAGCTACCATGGATCCAGTAGCCCAGTTAGCTCAGCAGTTGCAGAGTTTGTCCATGGAGCTGACGGACGTTAAGTCCAAGGTTTTGTACCCCCGGGAGCAAACCAGATCTGAACCTAAAGTGGCTCTCCCGGACAGGTTCACTGGTGGGCGGGACAAATTTTTTACCTTCCGGGAGGCTTGTAAATTATATTTTCGGCTATGGCCTCGGTCTTCGGGGAGTGAAGACCAGAGGTTGGGAATTGTCATCTCGCTCTTACAAGGGGACCCTCAATCCTGGGCGTTCTCTCTTCCTCCAGACTCCCCGGCTCTCCAGTCAGTTGATCGATTTTTTACAGCCCTGGGTCTGGTATATGATGACCCGGATCGGGTCTCCCTTTCTGAAATGAAGTTACGTAAGATACAGCAGGGAGATCGTCCGGCGGAGGAATTTTCTTCTGAGTTCCGTAGATGGGCCACAGATACTCAGTGGAATGACCCAGCTCTTAGGAGCCAGTTTTGTCAAGGATTATCTGACAAATTAAAAGATGTGTTGGCTCAGTATGATTCTCCCCCGTCACTGGAGGCCGCTATGGCCCTTGCGATTCGCATTGATAGACGGCTTCGAGAGAGGTGCGAGGTAACTCCGCCCCCTGTGATGACTCCACCTTCTACTATAGTCCCTCATATTGAGGTTCCCCTGGTTTGTTCTGAGGAGCCTATGCAGTTAGGAGGGACATCGTTTCGAGGGAGGGGATCGGCGGTGCGCTGCAAGACAGGAAAGTGTTACTTCTGCGGGAGAGAGGGACATTTTGTTGGGGGGTGTCCTCCCGCATTTTGCTTTGCAAGGAGTCGCCGGAAAACTGTTGATCCCAGGTTGTGTGGTGGACGACAATCTGGGAGTATGTATTTCGTCCCCAAGTCCGTCTCAGTTTCTCGTACCAGCGGAGGTGGTGGTAGGTACAGGAACTGAGAGGATTTCTGTTCTTCTGGATAGTGGGGCCGCGGCTAATCTGGTGGACGCTCGGTTTGCCCAGGTGCAAGGTATGCAACTGAGTGTATTGGCCAAACCTATCCCTATATTCTCTATTGACGCCAGGCCTCTCGGTCAAGGTAGCTTTGTGCAAGCCGTGCATAACATAGACCTTCGAGTGGGGGCAATACATAAAGAACTATTGTCTTGTTATGTGTTGGAGGGCCTTCCCACTCCTATTGTGTTGGGACTTCCTTGGTTAACTAAACATAACCCAGTTATTAATTGGCAATCCAGAGAGATAAGCCAGTGGGGTGAATTTTGCCATAGTAACTGCATGAACACGGTCATCGGTGCGGTCGTGCCTAGAACCTTACCTCCTTTTCTGGAGGACTTTGAGGATGTGTTTTCAGAAGAGGGGTGTCAAGAATTACCTCCTCATCGCGCGTATGACTGTGCTATAAAATTGCTTCCTGATGCTAAGTTACCTAAATCTAGGTTATATAACCTTTCTGGTCCTGAGAGGCAAGCTATGAAGGATTATATTTCGGAAAGTCTAGCCAAGGGGCATATTAGACCTTCATCTTCCCCAGTGGCCGCGGGGTTCTTCTTTGTGAAGAAAAAAGATGGAGGCCTACCCCTTGCTTGGATTTCCGTGAGCTTAATCGGATTACGGTCCGAGATCCGTATCCGCTCCCACTTATTCCTGATCTCTTCAATCAGATTGTGGGCGCCAAATGGTTCTCTAAGTTGGATCTCAGGGGGGCGTATAATCTGATTAGGATAAAGGAGGGGGATGAGTGGAAGACGGCGTTTAACACTCCGGAGGGACATTATGAGAACCTTGTCATGCCTTTCGGTCTGACTACTGCCCCGGCGGTGTTTCAACATTTTGTTAATGACATCTTTCGCCACCTAGTGGGACAGTTTGTTGTCATTTATCTAGATGACATCTTAATTTACTCGCCGGATCTTGTGTCTCATCAGGAGCATGTGAGACAGGTGTTGCAGATCTTGCGAGACAATAAACTGTACGCAAAATGGGAGAAGTGTGTATTCGCCGTACAGGAACTTCAGTTTTTAGGATTCCTGGTGTCAGCTTCTGGTTTCTGTATGGACCCTGGGAAAGTGAAGGCAGTACTTGAATGGGATCGGCCAGAGGATCTTAAGGCACTGCAGCGTTTCCTGGGGTTTGCTAACTACTACCGGAAATTTATTCGTAATTTCTCATCCGTTGTCAAACCTCTCACTGACATGACAAAAAAAGGGACGGATTTTTCTAGGTGGTCTGACAAAGCTTGTCAAGCATTTTCCTCCTTGAAAAAATGTTTTGCTTCAGCACCCATACTCATCCAACCTGATGCATCACAACCGTTCATTGTGGAGGTAGACGCATCTGACGTAGGAGTGGGTGCGGTATTATCTCAAGGTCTGTCCCCTGGTAAATGGCATCCGTGCGCTTTCTTCTCTAAAAAATTGTCGTCCGCCGAGAGGAATTATGATGTCGGCAATAGGGAACTCTTGGCCATTAAGTTGGCTTTTGAAGAGTGGCGTCACTTTTTGGAGGGGGCAGTCTACCCGGTCACCGTCATTACTGATCACAAGAACCTGCTGTATTTAGAGTCTGCAAAACGTCTGAATTCCAGACAAGCTAGATGGTCGTTGTTCTTTACCAGGTTTAATTTTGTCGTCACATATCGTCCTGGGTCAAAAAATGTAAAGGCTGATGCCTTGTCTCGTAGTTTCCCGGGGCCGGGAAGACGGATGACCCGGTTCCTATTCTTCAGGAGGGAGTTGTGGTGTCGGCTGTATGCTCTGAGCTTGAGGAGGAGATATTGGAGGCTCAGGGGGACGCCCCTGTAGGACCTCCAGGGAGACTGTTTGTTCCAGATCAGTTAAGACAAAAGGTTATCGAGGCACATCATAATTCTGCTTTGGCAGGACACCCAGGGAGTAAAGCAACTGTGGATCTCGTTTCTCGCCGGTTTTGGTGGCCTAACTTAAATAAAGAGGTGGTAACTTTTGTCGCGTCCTGTGGGGTATGTGCGCGCTCTAAGACCCCACATACCCGTCCGTCTGGGGCCCTTTTACCGTTGAAAATCCCGGAGCGTCCATGGACCCATCTGTCTATGGACTTCATTACGGACCTCCCTCCGTCTTCAGGTAAAACTGTCATACTAGTTGTAGTTGACAGGTTCAGCAAAATGGCACATTTTATTGCTCTTCCTGCTCTTCCTAATGCTAAAACTCTGGCGCAGGTGTTCATTGGGGAGATTGTGAGACTTCACGGGTTGCCTTCCGATGTGGTGTCGGATCGGGGGTCTCAGTTTGTGTCCAAATTCTGGAGGGCATTTTGTTCTCGTCGGGGGATGCAGTTGTCATTTTCTTCGGCTTTTCATCCGCAGACTAATGGTCAGACAGAGCGTCTGAATCAGAGCTTAGAGACATATCTCCGGTGTTTTGTCTCAGAGAACCAAGAGGACTGGTCTTCTTTCTTGCCTCTGGCAGAGTTCGCTCTTAACAATAGGCGGAGCGAGTCCACTGGTAAGTCCCCGTTTTTTGGGGCATATGGTTTTCACCCCCAGTTTTGTACTTTCAATGGGGGGGGCTCTTCTGGGGTTCCTGAGGAGGAACGATTTTCGTCGTCACTTGCTTCAGTGTGGAGAGGAGTGCTTAATAATCTGAGCACTATGGGGAACCGATACAAACGTATGGCTGATAGGAGGAGAGTGTCTGGTCCGGACCTAAGTGTGAACGATCTGGTATGGTTGTCTACCAAGAATATTAAACTTAAGGTTCCCTCCTGGAAACTGGGTCCCAGGTTCATCGGGCCATACAGGATCAGTTCAATAATTAATCCGGTGGCTTTCCATCTTGACCTCCCTCCTACGTTTAAAATCCACAATGTGTTCCACAAATCGTTGCTTAAGAGGTACGTGGCACCAGTTATACCGTCACCTCTACCTCCTCCTCCAGTGGTGGTCAATGGTAATTTGGAGTTTCAGGTATCGAAGATCATTGACTCACGTCTGAATCGCCGGTCCCTTCAGTACCTTGTTCATTGGAGGGGGTATGGTCCTGAGGAGAGGATGTGGGTTTCTGCGTCGGATATTAACGCAGACCGATTGGTTCGGGCCTTCCACACTACTCACCCAGATAGACCAGGCCCTGAGGGTCCAGAGGCCCCTCGTAGAAGGGGGGGTACTGTCACGGGTGTGTCGCGGCGGAGATCGTCGCGATTGCACACCCTGACTTCGCACAGCTAAGTTTCTGGTGCTGGGTGTTTTTCAGCACTGAGGAAGTTAATTATTTCTCTCTCGATGCTGGACAGACCAGCCTCGCCCAGCTGCGATTGATGTTTTGTTAATTAGCTTCCTTCATATACCTGCTGGTCTGCTGGGGAAGTTGCCGGTGAAAGCATTCATTCAGACCAGCAGAGCGGATCGTTTCTGAGAAGACTTAAGCTAAGAGTGCCTGTTGTGGTTTTTCCTCTCCTCGCTTATTGTTTATCTTCTTAACCTTTTGTGTTCCTCTGTAGTGGAAGTTTTGTATGCAAGGCAGTGTTTTCTTTACCCCCTGTCTGTCTCGTTTGTATTTGACTGTGTGTAAGCTGTTGCCTGCCCATTCCCTGTGGTGGTAATCAGGGTCCTTCTCAGGACTAGATTACAGTGGTCAGGGATCTACAGGAGACAGGGTTACGCTGGCGGCCTGGACCTCTGTACCATTAACAGTACCTCCAGGTAGAGGGACTAGTCAGGACCCCAGTTCAGGGTCAGCATAGACCCCGGTCCACCTCTATCCTGAGACAGCGTTTCACGTGCACAGTATAGACCCACAATACATTGGATATTATGTCAGGTAAGACATTGCTGGCAGATTCTACGTATACATGTTGATATTTTCTATAATATGAAATATAGAGTGTTGTCTCATTAAATATATGTTACTATCATAGAATATATCTGTTATACGTCGTGACAGAAACCCACGCAAACATGGTGAGAACATACAAACTCCTTGCAGATGTTGTTCTTGTTGGGATTAGAACCCAGGACTCCAGCGCTGCAAGGCTGCAGGGCTATCCACTGAGCCTCTGCGCTGCCTTGACCAATAACTGAGCTCCACAGTTCTGCCCAAGTTGAAGACAAGCAACCGATTGTCTGCAGTGCTGTCGATGTGATGTCAGTGCTGCAGGCAGACACTGAGAGCAGCGGTGAGGACTCAGCACTGGACCCCGTTAGTTTTCTGAAACATATAGCAGCTGGGGGAGAGGGGTTTTCTGAAACTGGTGAAGTCTTTTAACCCTTTACAGTAGCCCGGATCAAAATGAGTTGACCTATTTATGAGATGGTCTAAAATGTCACTTTTTTCCCCAAAACACTATCATCCCAAAGCAATAGTGTTGAGTCACTAGTTAGGTGCGTGGACTATGGATACAATGCCACCATGGCCTCAGATGTAGGCTGTGGCCGATTGCTCCACTGCTTGTTTTGTGCACAGTGAGATTAACAGTAATATTTCTTACATTCATCACTCTTCTTACACACCGCTTCTAAGATTTGCATCATCCATAATCACTTTTCTGTACTGGATGCCTCTGGCTTCTGATTTCATCAGTAAAATTGGCTGGATGATTCTACAGAGCTTGTCAGAAAATGTCTCTCTTATCCCATAGAGGGCGCTAACGATCTTCAAAGGATATTATGTCGTTCAATGTATTTTCTGACAAGTTTGCTCCTCTGAAAAAACTAACGCAAAAGGAACACCTCAGAAGATTATAAATAATAAGCCCCTAGTTGCCAGAAAAATGAGCAAATGGCTTTTCTAATTATTATAGTCAAAATGTTTTGTAGACCACACAGCTGCGTAATGTCACAGTGCGGCGCATGAAGGGAACTCTTTAAAGCAGCGTGAAAATGATGGAGGTAGACTGTGGCTTATTGTGTTCATAGGATGTATTGATCGGAAAATAAAGCAAGGAAGGACATAATTATTCCAAAAATAATAGAAGAGTATTTTCTAAGGATGAAATAGGAAAACCAGCCATATCTCCGGCTTAAGTTTGTTTGCTCTATTGTTAATATGCTTTAATAACCATGCATCGTATATCATTAGTGGCCAAAGGAAATGTATAATGATAGGAAAGTTTCCGTACAAAGGAGAGGTGGAATTTTGGCAAAAACTTTAAAAAACAAAACTCCACTGATGCCTGATTTGGTCAGGGAACATATGTACAGTGCATGCTTAAAGGGAATCTGCCGTTAGGTTTCACCCTCCTAAGCCATCTATATGGGCATGTAGGTCATAGAAGGCTGAATAACATGATACCTTGATATCTGTGATCCGATGTCTTATTCCAGAGAAATACATGTTTTCCTAATATGTAAATGAGCTGTTAAAGGGAACCTGTCATGTCACCCGTGCCCCGAGAACCACCAGCAGTTGCGTCTGCATATGTAGACATACTGCCTAGCAGTTACTGTGTTATATTGCATACATAAACAGACCTTTATAAAAAGTGTTTATAAAGTTTGTTTATGATATTGGTTAATGGGTGAACAAAGACTGACTCCCACTGACACGGTTGCAGGTTAGAAAAACTTTTGGGTAAGCACAGTACTATCACAGACAGGGGTGCACAGTACACATAATGGTTGTTTTTGGAACACTGCGCACACACAAAACCTAATACTGTCCCTCACTACAACTGCATCCTGTTCCTAAGCAGAGCAGAAATAAAAAATAATAATCTTCAACCAGGAGGAAAGGGCCAAGTGGAGGAGGAAATGGATGTGGCAGTGTAGGTGGAAGAGGAAAGGGTGTGTGGAGCCCAGCTGTGCTTGGATTCCTAATTCCCAGAGGGGTGCACTGAAGGTAACAACCACTAGAGGTCCAATATCTACATTCACACACCTTCACCCATCCCTGAGACCACCGGAGGGAGCTGTTTAGTCATATATAAAGGAGGGTGAAGTACAGAAGCAGAGCAGAGCTGAGAGGAGTTCTGAGGAGAGCTCAGTTAGTAGTTGGTGAGTTAGTTAGTTTGTGCAGTTACCTCAGGGAGTGAGGTTGAGAGTTAGTTCTTGTGCAGTCTAGCTTACAGAGCAGTCTGAAGAGAGAGAGAGACTTCTGTCTAGCTTACCGGGATCTTCACGACCCAGTAGGAGATACCGGAGTTCCTGCAGGACTACAAGTCACAGGAGCCCTTTTGTGCTGATACGTAATTGGGTCAGGAGGACGGAGTCAAGCAAGACGCTGCAACAGGGACTATGTTCTTTAGGAGAAGGCCCTACCACAAGGTCAGCCGGGCGTAGTATGAGACGAACTCAGTCCTAGTTTCACACAGGTCAGAGACTTATAACAGGAGACAGGAGGCCCTATACCTACTCAGTGGGAAGAACTGGATGTGCACCCTTCACCCTACAGTGCTCCGGGAAGTGCCTGAAACATCTACAGTAAAAGGTACAAAAGTGACTATTGTGTGTGTGTCCATCTTCTATCACTGCCTGGTTCCCCTCCGTCCTGCACCCCTACACACTCACCTACCCTGAAGGACTCAGCCTTACCTGTGGAAGGCCTAACATCTTGCTGCATAATACCAACCCTTCAGTGGATCTGCATAGCAGCGCTGGTCACCCTGACCAGGTACCACAGGTGGCGTCACGAACATTCTACAAACCTTTATTCCTCTGTAAATATCCCTTTTTAGCGAGCGCCCAGGGCCACGGACCGAGCTGCAGCTACCGTGACATCCCCCATAGAGATCGACGGGCTCGGTGCCGAGTACCCCACGGCCCAGGCGGGCGACTCAGGTGGAATAATCCAACATTGTTTTTTTTCCTTTTTTTATTTCTTTGTGGAACTAGCTTAAAACAACCTAGAATTCACCAAATTAAAACTAGTAATCTAGAACCAGGAGGCATGGGTTTAAGTGAAGAAAGAGGTGGATGTGACCGTATAGATGAAAGAGGCAAGGGAGGAGTTATCCAACACTGTTTTTTGTATTTTTCTCTTTTTTCAGTGTTTTTTCTATTTCTATTTTATTTTTTATGGAACTGACTAAAAACAACCTGTAATTAACAAAACTAAACCTACCAATTTAGAATCACGAGGCGTAGGTACAAGTGGATGAAGAGGTGGTTGTGGCGGTGTAAATGGAAGAGGCAAGGGAGAAGTAATTCAGCACAGTTTTTTTTTATTTGGGATCGGAGGCACTCAAATGAAATGAATGGCAAATAGAGTTGAAGATTGGCTGGGTGCGGCTGGTATAGCTTCTAGTCATCCAAAGGTATGGACAAGTCCTGTGGGATCCACGCCTGGTTCATTTTAAGGAATGTTAGGGTGAGTTTCCACGGTCAGGATACGCTGCGTGTTTGGCGCTGTGCGCTGGCGCAGCGCCAAACACGCAGCGTCCAGATGTTACAGCATAGTGGAGGGGATTTCAAGAAATCCCGTCTCCACTATGCGTAACAATACGCAGGTGGCAAACCTGCGTAAACGGACATGCGGCGCGTCTTTTTAGACCGCAGCATGTCCTCGCGTATTGCGGCGACGGTGCGTCGCCGCAACAGAATTAACACAGGGCTATGTAGCCCTGCACTCTTTCCGGAGGTGTTCCGGAGGTGTCCTGAACACCTCTGGAAAGATCGCGCGTCATAAAGGGGGCGGGGCTTAGACGGAGCGGAATTTCCGCTCCGTCCAAAGCGCTGTGGTTCCGGACCGTGGAACCACAGCCTCAGCTTCCCCATGTTGGATATAGACAGACAAATGCGCCTGTCTGTGATCACTCTTACTGCCATGCTAAACATACATTCCGACAGTACACTTGCTGCAGGGCAGGCCAGCACCTTCAAGTCATAAAGAGCAAGCTTAGGCTATGTGTCCAATTTGAAGACCCAGAAGTTAAATAGTGCAGATCCATCATTTAGTATGTGGAGACATGTGGACACATACTCTTTCACCATGTTGTTGTAACGCTGCCTCCTGCTAATACGGACTGTATCAGATGGTGGTGCCGGATGTTGTGGCGTGCTCATAAAGTTTTGTCACATTTAGGACATGCTAACCCTGCATTACGAGGTGGTGGTGGTGCACTAGCTGAATTGGCTACTTCCTCCTCCGCTTCTGCCTTGTTCTTCCGCAGTGCACCCGCTGTCAGGTGGGAAAGCCATCAGTAGTTTCCCTATGTGCTTGTATTTATGTATTTTGCGATCACGCTCCACTGATGGAAGTAATAATGGTACCTTGTCCTTGCAGCGGGGATCCAGCAGGTCGGCCACTCAGTAATATGCACTGGTAGCAATACAGGTAACTCAGCAGTCGTAGCACAGGCAGGAGAGATGCCAGATCCTCTATACACTACACCACACCACACAGGACACATCCTCTATATACTATACCACACAGGACACATCCTCTATATACTACACCACACAGGACACATTTTTTATATACTACACCTGTCACAGAGATACCACAACAGAGAGCCAGAAGACCTCAGTGTCTGGTTGCTCCTACTTCTGCACTGAAAAGAAGCACTTCAGCTTCTTTTTAGGCCAGTTTCACACGTCCAGATATTTCCGTAACCGGTAAACACGGTACCAGAGATATCCATGTCCGTGTGTCCATCTAAAAACTCGGTATATCCGTGTGGCACAAGTGTGGCACACGTGTGCCGCATCAGGATCACAAGGACTCCTGCAGGGGAAGAAGCACTACAGTAACTGCTGTTCCCCTGCTTGTGGTGCTGAAGCCGGCCGTCATTCTCCCTGCTCTGCTGGCAACAACGCGAGCTAGGAGAATGAGCGAAAGAAAACCCGACGTGAGGTCCCCCTTAGTTTTTGAACCTACCCCGCAAAACTATACAGGTGCGGGCTGCTATTTTCAGGCTGGAAAGGGGCCATGAATATGGGCCCCCCCAGCCTAAAAACAGCAGCCCACAGCTGCCCATCTATTAGATACGCCTATTCTGGAGCTTTGTCGGGTCCTTCCCACTTGCACTGTAGTGGTGGCAAGTGGGGTTAATAAGGGGTTAATGTCACTTTTCTATTGTAAGTTGACATTAAGCCACCACTACAGGGCAAGTGGGAAGAACCCGACAAAGCTCCAGAATAGGCGTATCTAATAGATGCGCCTTTTCTGGGCAGCTGAAGGTTGCTGTTTCTAGGCTGGGGGGGGCCATATTCATGGCCCCTTTCCAGCCTGAGAATAGCAGCCCACACCTGTATAGTTTTGCCGGGTTGGTTCAAAAGCTAGGGGGGACCCTACGTCTTGTTTTCTTTCATTCATTCTCCCTGGTCGCTGTTGCCAGCAGAGCAGGGAGAATAATGACAACTGACTTCAGCACCACAGGCAGAGGGACAGCGCTTATTGTAGCCGTCTGTGCGCACAGAGGACAGTGTGAACTGTTCCCCGTGTGCACGTGTGCTGCATGTTTTGCGGCCCGTGCTGCCGAAGAAAAATCGACATTTCAGCGTATTTTGCACACGGACACATGGTCCATGAAAACATGCTGACATGTGCATAGACCCATTCATTTTAATGAGTCTACGTGTGTCAGTGTCTCCGGTACGTGAGAAAACTGTCACTACACATACTGGAGCCACTGACGTGTGAAAGAGGCCTTAAATGGTGTTAATTTCTTTTGGCAGAACAGGGGTTAATCGGCCATGTTGGGAGCTCTGGGAGTTTATAAGTGTGATAATTCCTTTCCCTCCTCTTACTTTGGTTTTTCCCCATCCCCCACTCCCCGGTGCATTCCTCTGTTATATGTGAGTGAATATTTGTATGCCTCGTATTTTCAGTTACCCTTGTTCAAGTTGCCTTGTTGGTGTACTGTTGTGCACGGCAGCTCCTCTCTTCCCTGGGTGGGGAAAGGATGGAGGTCTGATACAGGAGATAAGGCAAGGGTGGAGGACCCGGCATTTTCACCTTCAGAAGCATCCTGTTTAATAGGGCGAGCTAAGGCGCCCCATAGTGTTAGGAACAGGGAAGGAGGCCCCTGGTCCTGGGTCAGCTGACAGCTGAGTCATGACAACACCACATGGGACACATCCTTTATATACTACACCACACGGGACACATCCTCCACATAGTACACCACACAGGACACATCCTCTATATACTACACCACACGGGACACAACCTCTATATACTACACCACATAGGACACAGCCTGTTATGTTTCGGTAGCTGAGGAGAGATTGCAAAAATAGCAAAAATCTGGAACACAGTCCGAACATGTTTCACATGAGAGTCCCAGTCGTTGGAAAAAATCAAGATATCATCCAAATAAACAATCAGAAATTTATCCACAAAATCCCTGAAAATATCATTCATGAAGGATTGGAAGACGAAAGGGGCATTAGTAAGCCCAAAAGGCATCACTGGGGTACTCAAAATGCCCCTCTGGGGTATTAAACGCCATCTTCCATTCATCCCCATGCTTAATGCGAATAAGGTTATACGCCCCCCTGAGGTCAAGCTTGGTAAACCAACTAGCACTTTTCACTATGGAAAATAGGTCAGAAATCAAGGGTAACGGATATTGATATTTAACAGTGATTTTATTCAGGAGGCGATAATCAATACACCGCCTCAATGAACTATCCTTTTTGGCCACAAAGAAAAGTCCGGCGCCCAAGGGTGAAGAGGATGGTCTGATATGACCCTTCTCCAAAGACTCCTTGATATAAGATCGCATAGCATCGGGTTCAGGTACAGATAGATTAAAAAAGCGACCTTTAGGAAATTTACCACCAGGCACTAACTCAATAGCGCAGTCATAGCTCCCTTGAGGAGGCAAGGATGCAGGCTTACTCTCACTAAACACATCCGAAAAATCAGTCAAAAAGTCAGGGACTTCCTGAGACTGGGGAGAGGCAGAAAAAACAGGAGTGTCAGTATTAACACATTGGCAGTCCCAACTGGTCACAGACACAGGTTTCCAATCCAAAACAGGATTATGAGTCTGTAACCAAGGGAAACCCAGTACAATAATGTCATGCAGATTATGCAACACCAGAAATTTGCAACTCTCCTGATGATCTGGTTCAACCCTCATTATCACCTGAGTAGAAAACTGGGGTTTATTCTCCGCCAAAGGGGTAGAATCAATGCCAGTAAAGGAATAGACTTCCGCAGGGGTATCATGGGAAACCCACAACGTTTGGCAAAGTCAAAATCCATCAGGTTAATAGCTGCTCCTGAATCAACAAAAGCCTAAGCCGAAAATGTGGACAGGGAGCAAATCAGGGTAACAGTCAACAGAAATTTAGTCTGAACGCTACCCAAGACAACTGAGCGCGCAAAACGTCTTCCCCGCTTAGGGCAGACGGAAATAGCATGAGAAGTGTCACCACAGTAGAAACATAACCCATTGCGCCTTGGAAACTCATGACGCTGAGCCCAAGAAGTCACTCTATCACACTGCATGGGCTCAGGAGCTGGCTCACAAGGCAACACCTCTGCGCTCACGCAAACGTCTGTCAATTTGAATAGCCAAAGACATAGAATCATTGAGACCAGAGGGAACAGGGAATCCCACCATAACGTCCTTTACATTTTCTGACAGACCCTTCCGAAAAGGCTGCCAAAGCATCATCATTCCATTTGGTCAGGACTGCCCACTTTCGAAATTTCTGACAGTACAGCTCAGCGTCTTCACGACCCTGATTTAATGCCAACAAGGTCTTTTCAGCTTGATCAGTGACATTAGGTTCATCGTACAATAACCCCAGAGCCTGAAAAAATACATCAACATCATTCATCAACATCAAAACAGGATCCCAGGTGTCAGGGAAAAAGCCCAATCCTGAGGGTCGCCGGGCAGCAGAGAGATGACAATTTGAACCTGCTGTGCTGCGTTCCCTGAGGACTTAGGCTTTAAGGCAAAAAACAACTTACAGTTATTTTTGAAATTCAGAAATTTAGACCGATTCCCCCAAAAATAAATCTGGTATGGGGATCCTAGGTTCCACAATCGGCAACCTAGCAAGATAGGTAGCAATACTCTGAACCTCAGTGGCAAGCTGCTTCACACGGCCAGAGAGAAAAAAAAATTTCTGACAACTCCCTTTTTTCTTTTTCCTTTTACTATTTTTCCCTTCTGTTGAGTGCCATATAATTTTCAGTTAGGCCGGTAATACTGTTATGTTTCGGTAGCTGAGGAGAGATTGCAAAAATATCCAAAAAAGCAATACACCAGAGAGGCTGGAAACTATTGGATTGCAGGACCCTAAACTAACCGCCACACTAGAAGTAGCCGTGGCGCGTACCTACGGTGATCCTAGACGCCTCGTCACAGCCGGAGAGATAGCTACACCTAAAGACAGAAAGATGAAAGCTAACTGCCCCGTAGCAGAACCCCAAAGAAATAGGAAGCCCCCAAACATGTAATGGCGGTTAGACAAGAAGAAAATATGAACACAGACAGAAAATAGGAAAAAATTCTAACTGCAACCCAAAAAAACCCTGACAAAAATACCAACACTTCTGATTAACAAAAAAAAAAACCTGAGATCACACGATCTCTACCACCTAAATCAGATCTCTGGTCTCTGGTGTAACACACAGCAATTCAGCAAATAAAAAGTGACATAGGAACAGAGCAAAAGTGCAAACACAAACTGAGCACAATTGCAGAGCCAGGCCCCAAAAGGGGACCAGGCTGAAGTCTACTGCTAAGCAGCAAACCAGCAAGAAAATCCAACCAGAGGAAAAAAACAGCAAATCACTTATCTGAATGAGAGCAGGAATGCAAACTGAGCTCCAAGCAAGACGTGGAAGAACAATTGATTACCGGCAAGGCTGAAGGGAGCTCAGGTCACTTATATCAGACCATTCAGAGCCAGCTGAAGGCCATTCAGTAATTAGTTCATTACCCTCAGCAACCACCGGAGGGAGCCCCAGCTCAGAAGTCACCTCCAGAGTATTCACAACAACAGCCCCTTTATACTACATCACAGAGGACACATCCTCTATATACTATACCACACAGGACACATCCTATATATACTACAACACACAAAACACATCCTCTATATGCTTCACAACACAGGAGAGCTGACAGATCCTTTTCTAAAATAAATATAAAATCACATACTTAGGAGGTACCCATCTTACTTGGGTCCAGCTCCAGCTCCCCTTTGCTGCTCATGTCTCTGTGTGCTGACTGCAACTGTAATGTCATGACTAAAGCGCACATCACTGCTGCTGCCAATCACTGATCTTACCTGATCTGCCAATGCTGCAGTTACAGTATGCTTAGTGACTGGCTAAAGATGTAATGTTCACTGTAGTTATTATTATTATACATTTTTATAGCGCCATTTATTCCATGGCGCTTTTTATGAGAAAAGGGGAAAATCTAGACAAGTACAGTAAACGTGAGCAATACAAGGCACACACAAGTACAGAATGAGAGAGGACCCTGCCCGCAAGGGCTCACAGTCTACAGGGATGGGTGAGGATACACTAGGAGAGGATGGAGCTGGTCGTGCGGTGGTTCAGTAGACTGGTGATCACTGCAGGTTGTAGGCTTGTCGGAAGAGGTGGGTCTTCAGGTTCTTTTTGAAGGTTTCCATGGTAGGCGCGAGTCTGATGTGTTGGGGTAGAGCGTTCCAGAGTATGGGAGAGGCACGGGAGAAGTTTTGTATGTGGTTGTGGGAAGGAGAGATAAGAGGGGAGTAGAGGAGGAGATCTTGAGAGGATCGAAGGTTGCGTGTGGGTAAGTACCGGGAGACCATGTCACAGATGTATGGAGGAGACAGATTGTGGATGGCTTTTAAAGGTCATGGTTAGGGTTTTGAACTGGAGCCTCTGGACGATAGGAAGCCAGTGAAGGGCTTGGCAGAGAGGAGAGGCTGGGGAATAATGGGGGAGACAGGTGTATTAGTCGGGCAGCAGAGTGCAGGATGGATTGGAGTGGTGCCAGAGTGCTAGAGGGAAGGCCAGAGAGTAGGAGGTTGCAGTAGTCGAGGCGGGAGATGATGAGGGCATGCACTAGTGTTTTTGTAGTTTCATGGTCGAGGAATGCACGGATCTGGGAAATATTTTTGAGTTTGAGATGGCAGGAGGAGGCAAGGGTTTGGACATTTGGCTTGAAAGAGAAGGCAGAGTCGAGGATCACCCCGAGGCACCGAGCATGCGGGACTGGGAAAGTGAGCAGCCATTGACGTTGATGGACAGGTCTGGTGGGGGGGTAGAATGAGGTGGGGGAAAGATGATGAATTCTGTTTTGTCCATGTTCAGTTTTAGAAAGCGAGCAGAGAAGAAAGCAGAAATAGCAGACAGACATTGTGGGATTTTGGTCAGTAAGGAGGTGAGGTCAGGTCCAGATAGGTAGAACTGCGTGTCGTCGGCGTAGAGATGATACTGCAAACCATGGGATTCTATGAGCTGTCCCAGGCCGAGGGTGTAGATGGAGAAGAGTAGGGGTCCTAGAACTGAGCCTTGAGGAACACGACAGACAGGGGGCGAGGTGAGGAGGTAGTGTGGGAGAGGGAGACACTGAATGTTCGGTTTGTTAGATATGATGAGATCCAGGATAGGGCCAAGCCTGTGATGCCAAGAGATAGAGAATGTGTAGCAGGAGGGAATGGTCCACAGTGTCGAAGGCAGAAGACAGGTCAAGGAGAAGGAGGACAGAGTAGTCGCTTGCTCTAGTTGGTACTAGAGCAGTAGCAGATAGCTAGTACTGGACCTGGGGAAGGTGAGTACCTGCAGTGTATGCTATTTTATATTCATGAAAGTACTTGGGGACATATTTGTTTAAAGTTTAAAATTAATGTAATTCCATTTGCAAATTATGATCAGTTCCCACTTGCACTCGGTAAATGCACTCCATTTGAGCAATATTTAATGCAGCAGAACAATGAAGCCAATGCCCATAGCAGGGTGGAAAAGCTAAGTATAATCGCGTGATTGCAGGGTGTGAGATTCCGCTGCCACAAATGCACGTCACACGCACAAGCTGACATAGCATTGTTAACGCTGATGACAGCTGAGAGCTGCAGCCCGCTGCTGTCAGTTTTACTTGGACGGCTATCAAAAATATAGGGGAATCCACGCCATTTTTTACATTTATTTATTTATGTATAGTGCAGAATACTAACATCAGCCGCCGCCTGCTTTCACTGTTAGCAGCAGCAAGTGTAGGCTGATGGGTTTAGTAGCCTCATCAGCCTCCCTTGTTTTTGCTGTTATTACTTGAATATAACACTCATCATTCTCCCCTGCCCCCACTGATCACCAGGCAGAGCAGAGGAGAATGATGAGACCCAGCGCCGGGGAAGAGCGTTAACTGTACCACTGCTTTCCTGGCACCTGTATGTGTGGTCCTGATGCAGCACACACTTGCCACACGTATGCCGCAAGTATTACTCACATGGACACATGGACAAGGATATCTCCGGTATTGGTTTTTCAATTAGAACATGTGAAACTGGCCTAAGTCCTGCTATAATGCTTACACTGGTTGTGCTCTGACTCTTCTTCAGGGGTTCACTCCTGCATCTGGGCCTGATTAGTGGAGCTGCACAAAGAATCCTGTTGCATCACCAATAGTGTTGAGCGATACGATACCGCAAGTATCGGGTATCGGCCGATATTAGCTGTATCGGACTTTCGATATTGACTTTCGATATTTCCCATATATCGTATACCGGAATCGGAATTGTCACTGTCACTGTGAGTGTCCGTCGGTCGGGTCTGTCAGGAGTCAGCGGCACTTACCTGGCAGAAGATCTCCGGTGGTCACGGCCTGGACTGGTTGATGGCCGCCATCCTCTTCTCCCCGGCGGTCACATGCAGTTTCTCGCGATAACTGCAGTGACTGCTGGGTAATCCCGGCCGTAAAGCAGTCAGTCCGATGACGTCACCGCCGGGAAAGCAGGTAATCAGCTGTGCTGCGCCGGGATGACAGCCTCTGCCTGTCATTCCGATGTAGCAGAGCTGGATCGTCGTGGGACAGTCGTTACTATGGACTGCAAGTTTAAGAAAAAGAGCAGCATCCATCCAGGTGAAGAAAATGCAAAAGCTTTATTCTGCCATAAAAGGTAGCAACGTTTCGGCCATCTTGTGGCCTTTTTCAAGTACACTCAAATATATGCAAGGGTGTCCCTTATATGGTGTGGAAAAGCCAATCACCATCAGGGGTTACACCCATTAACCAATAGATATATAAATGCATAAATAAAACGGCGATCAGACAGTACAAGCACAAGCTATTAAATCATAACGTTCATCAAACAGCATAATAACACACAAAATCGGATCAAAAGAAGATATAAACAAACATAAACAAAAGCTCCCACCAATCGATATCCGGCTATTTCTTAGCCATGGAGACGGTGAACAAATCACCTGATGTTACACATTCCCCTAGGTCTCACCAATCGTGACGGCAGTCTCTCATTGGCGCCTAAATCACCGTCCCATCTGCGCTGTAATTGCAAGTCGTCATACCGGATATCCCCTCTTCACATGGGGGCAGCGCCAGATGATGACGTGAGTACCATATGCCAAGTAGGGCGGGCGACGTGGTACCGCCATGGGGTCCAATGTGGCGCCCACCTATGCAAACATCTTCATGGCGGTATTCGAGGACCAATTTGTGTACAATTCCAGCCACTGGGGACATGTCCGAGCCTGGTGGCGCTACATTGATGACATCTTCTGTGTGTGGGAGGGCACTGTTGAGGAACTGCTGATATTTCATGAATATTTAAATAGCATCTATCCAGAATTATCATTTACAGTGACCCACTCGAAAGAACAGATCCAATTTCTCGACACTTTGATATACAAGAAAGAAGGGTTATTAAGTACTGATTTGTTCACCAAAGATACCGACAGGAATAGCCTTTTACTTTTTGAAAGTAATCATCCGAGGAAGATGGTTGAATCTCTCCCATGGAGTCAGATGCTGCGCGTACGGCGTATAGTTAGAGAGGACGATAGGCTCGACTTGAGATTAGATGAGATGTGCAATAAATTTATTCGACGGGGCTATCCAGTACAAAGTGTACAACGCTATAAACGCGATGCTATGGCTTTGACTCCAGCTGGGGCTGGCCAGAGACGTACAAAGAACACGTCTAAACGTGTCCCCTTCGTATCTACGTTTTGCCCAGTGAGTGATAAACTTAGTGGCATTCTGAATAAACACTGGAATCTGCTGCGGACAGGTCTTCCTCATGTCGCTGAATTTTCTGATAGACCATTACTTTCGTACAGACGAGGACGTAACCTAAAAGATATACTTGTCAAATCAGATATTGGTCCAAGTAGGCAGAGTAGACAAGGTACACTATGCCCACCTAGGCCTGGAAACTTTCCATGCCTGAGCTGTGCATGTTGTAGTAATATGCAGAAGGGTGACAGTTTTAATCATCCCCGCACGGGGAAGAGATTCCATATCAAAAGTCGGTATACATGCACCTCTAGTTTTGTGATATATGTCCTCACCTGCCCCTGTGGGCTGATGTATGTAGGTGAAACGACCATGGAGGTGAGGGCACGTATCAGCAAACATAAGAGCACTATCAGGACTAAACTTCTAGAACTTCCAGTTTCAAAGCATTTTGTTGAGTGTAGGCACTCAGTGAACCAACTCAGGTTTAGGGTGATTGATGGGGTTCCGACTCTGAGACGTGGTGGTGACAGGAACAAACTATTGAAACAAAAGGAGCTTCGCTGGATTTCTATTCTCGATACACTCCAGCCGAAGGGTCTTAATTTAGACTATAATTTGCAGATTTGTTTGTAGTCACACCCCTTGGTTATTATCACATTGTCCTCTGTATTTTGCTTTTAGATGTGCTTTTAACGGTTTATACTTTTTTAATTCTTTCCTTATTTTTTTCTTTATTAGCACAGGCTTGGTGGTTTGGAAAGACTGGTGGATTTAGTGTTTCAATTTTTTCTATATTTAAAATATAAAAAATTTTTTCCCCCTTTTTTTCTTTATTTTTTCTGTATTGAAAAAATTTTTTGTCCCTTTTTTTGCTTTTAGTTTTATGATTCCCCGTGCCTTCCGTTTTTCTGTCCACCAACTTATATTGGAGTTCTACGTCTCTATGTGCGCTTTGTATCTATGCTAAGAGATCGATATTTGAAGATATCGCGGTATTTAGGCGACCTACAATGTAATCCAGCTTAACAGAGATGTCTGCAGCGCGTGACTTCAGCAGCTCATATGATCTGCGCATGCGCGGCCCGTGTGACGCTGTTGGTCACATGACTGCATAGCGGTGAACACTACTGATTGGTTGTCGCCCGCCCTACTTGGCATATGGTACTCACGTCATCATCTGGCGCTGCCCCCATGTGAAGAGGGGATATCCGGTATGACGACTTGCAATTACAGCGCAGATGGGACGGTGATTTAGGCGCCAATGAGAGACTGCCGTCACGATTGGTGAGACCTAGGGGAATGTGTAACATCAGGTGATTTGTTCACCGTCTCCATGGCTAAGAAATAGCCGGATATCGATTGGTGGGAGCTTTTGTTTATGTTTGTTTATATCTTCTTTTGATCCGATTTTGTGTGTTATTATGCTGTTTGATGAACGTTATGATTTAATAGCTTGTGCTTGTACTGTCTGATCGCCGTTTTATTTATGCATTTATATATCTATTGGTTAATGGGTGTAACCCCTGATGGTGATTGGCTTTTCCACACCATATAAGGGACACCCTTGCATATATTTGAGTGTACTTGAAAAAGGCCACAAGATGGCCGAAACGTTGCTACCTTTTATGGCAGAATAAAGCTTTTGCATTTTCTTCACCTGGATGGATGCTGCTCTTTTTCTTAAACTTGGATACTATGGTTCAGTGTGATCCATGAACCGGAGCGCGCACCCCTTAACTCCTTGTGTGCTGTCTGCAAATCTTATACTGTTACTATGGACTGCGTCGGACAGGTGGTATACTGTTGGTTTGTTTTTTTCCTTTTTCTACAGGAGATCGATGGCGTCGCAGGAATGAGAGTATAATAAAAGAAATGAAAACTGTGTTGTCTCTTTTATTTCATTAAAATACTTTTTTCTTGCTGTGTCTTTTTTTTTATACATTTAAAAACTTTGGGATTAATAATGGATCGGTGTCTTATTGACGCCTCTCCATTATTAACCGGGCTTATTGTCACCGTGCAATCAACGGTGACATTAACCCCTTATTACCCCACTTGCCACCGCTACAGGGCAGTGGGAAGAGCCGGGTAAAGTGCCACAATTGGCACATCTTTTGATGTGCCAAATGTGGGGCTGCTGTAGCTTGGTATTATCAGGCTGTTGAGGGCTAAAATCCATGGGCCTTGACAGTCTTTTAATACCAGGCCGCAGCAGTCTGCATTTTACTTGGCTGGTTAACAAAAATAGGGGGACCCCTACGCCGTTTTTTTTTTCGAGGGGATCCCCTATTTTTGTTAACCAGCCAAGCTAAGCAGACTGCTGTGGCCTGGTATTATCAGGCTGGCAAGGTCCATGGATATTGGCTCATTACCAGCCTGAAAAACCAGGCCTCAGCAGTCTGCTTCATCTGGCTGGTTAACAAAAATAGGGTGGACCCCACGCCAATTTTTTTTCGAGGGGATCCCCTATTTTTGTTAACCAGCAAAGATAAGCAGACTGCTGTGGCCTGGTATTATCAGGCTGGCAAGCAGGGTCGGACTGAGGCACCGGGACACCGGAGAAACCTACGGTGGGCCCCAGCTTCTGCGTGGTGGGCCCTGATTTGAAGGATAGGTCGCGGGGCAGAGGGGGCGGTGGCCCCGGGGCCCGCGCTCTGAGGGGGCCCACCCGGAGCTACGATACAGTTACATTCTGCGGCAGAGCAGGGAGAATCGCTCTCCCTGCTCTGCTGCCCGGAAGCTATGGGGCCTGAACAGGCGTTGGGGGGGCCCGGTGCCAGCAGTGGGCCCCCCACCCGTCATCGGAGGGTCAGCTGTATCGGCATCTAGCCGATAAAGCTGACCGCATAGAGAGAGAAGGAGCGAGCGCTCCTTCTCTCCCATAATCCCCCTCAGCGTATGACAGCGGGCGCAATAACATCACCTGCCGGCGCCCGCTGTCAGACGCTGAGAGGGAGAACAGTGAGCAGCACAGGAGCCGGGAGGTGAGTATTTTTTTTTAATGGGGGTGCAGTCGAGTCCTGGCTGGAGAAGTCGTCATGTCGGTGTGGGCCAGATGGAAAAGACATGAAAAGTAAGTCATTATCTGTACCTGTGCTGTAATCTATATGTTCTGTAGGACTGGTATTATTTAACACAGACCATATGGCGGTAATATCAATATTGGTCTTTTTATATATAGATTATTTTGGCCAACAGCGCGGTCATTTGCGGAGGTTCTCTGATGATGGGCCCACTCAGAAGTTTTGCCCCCACTAAACCAAAACCCTAGCTACGCCTATGGCTCTCTCTCTAGTCTTTCTTTCTCGCTCTCTGTTCTTTCCTTCTCGCTCTCTGTTCTTTTTTCTCTCTGTTCTTTCTTTCTCTCTTTTCTTTCTTTCCTCTCTTTCTTTCTCTGTTTGTTCTTTCTCTCTCGCTGCTCTTTCTTTCTTTTCCTCAGTACCAGCCACTGTGCCCTCATTACCAGTCAGTGTGATCAGCAGTGCTAAATGGTTACGCTTGGGGCGAGGATATGGGTGGATTAGCTGTGAAATGGGTGTTGTCGGGGCGTGGGCTAAAATTTTCAGCGGCGCGCAACACGCGCCGCAGCCTTTGTTCCTCTTTCCTGTCTTCCAAATTTGGGAGGTATGCTGTATGACCTCCCTACAACTTCTGGCCATGCTCCTGATGAGCGCAACGGATGGTCTCGTGAGGGATCTCCTCCCACACCTGGACTAAAGCATCCACCAACTCCTGGACAGTCTGTGGTGCAACGTGGCATGACCTAAAATTTTCTGCAGCATGCACAGCGTGCCACAGCCTTTGTCCCTCTTTCCCTTATTCAAAGGTTGGGAAGTATGATGGTGGGCCCCAAGAATATTATTTTCTCTGGTGGGCCCAAGGTACTCCAGTCCGACGCTGCTGGCAAGGTCCATGTATGTTGGCTCCTTAACAGCCTTAAATACTATGCCTCAGCAGCAGGGGCGTACATATAAATCATGGGGCCCCATAGCAAAAGTCTGAATGTTCCCCACCCCCCCCCCCCAAAAAAAAACCCAGAGGCATTGTAAATGTAAAGTGCCAGCACAGTGAGGGAAGTTGAGTCGCACAGAGACAGGGGTTTTGGGGGTACTCGGCACCGATCACGTCGACTTCTATGGGGGATGTCACGAGTAGCACAGCTCGGTCCGTGACCTGGGCGATCACTGGAATGTGGGATATTTCCAGGGGATGATAGAATGTTCGTGTAGTTTGTCGTGACGCCACCTGTAGTACCTGGTCAGGGTGTCCAGCTCTGCTGTGCAGGTCCTCTGGAAGGGATGGTGTAGTGCAGGTAGGTGATAAGTCTTCTACAGGTAACACGCTATCCTTCCAGTGCAGATAGATGTGAGATAGAGCAATGGTGCAGAGTGATGTAGCAGAGTGGACTATGCGACGTAGTAAGAAAGCAGGAAACACTTCAAGTTAAACGTTGCATAATAAAATTTTTAATAATAACATTACAAAAGTGCAAATAGCATTACTGCTGAAGTTCGTTGAGACTTCTTAGGACTACCCCCACCGGGGTAACTTCACAGTGTCCTTTACTTGTGCTTGTGGAGGACCCGCTCCAAACCTCCAACTGTGGTCTTGGGTGGGCTGCAAGACTTTCCTTGAGCAGACCTCACTTTCGGCCACACCAAACGGGTTTTTAGTTTCTGAGGTAGTTGAAAATAGTGCACAGTTAAGTTTTTTGTAAAACCAAGATGGAGCACCGAAGTGCCAACTATTTACAGAAAAGTTTGTGAGCCAGTACAGTTCATGGCTTCAAAGTTCAACATTTTGATTACATTGAAACACCATTACCCAACTTGGGTATATAAAGGCAACAATAAACTTCTTTTTATGAACATTCACCCGTCCGGGTACATCAATAATTTAACGATTTACATACAGAGACCCTGTCCGGGTTATTTAGACTTCTTTGGCTGGCCTCTTACAGGTACCACCTGGTACTCTTCTGGAGCTTGCCAAACATCCGTGACAGGAGGGTCCACCCAGACCTGATGACGTCGTGTGGCCTGTACAGTTACGTCGTGACCCGCTATCTGGGTCTGTGTGGCCACCTCTTTCGTCTCCCTCCGGGTCTGGAACCCTATGTCCCGGACTGTACGAACCCCAGGGGGCCTAACAGGCGCCGGGTACGGGCCAGCTATCATTATCATGTCCATAGCTGGGGCTGCTGAGGAGACCACTGAGGGAGGCTGGGGAGATTTACGGCGTGGGGTGGGCACTTGTGCAGAGGCCTGGTTGGGGGAGGCTGAAGGCTCGGAGGGTCTGTCAGTTTCCTGACACTCTGGGGAGTAGGGGTCGCACCTGGTAACATTTAGGGCGTACCATCCAT
Source organism: Oophaga sylvatica (assembly GCA_033576555.1). Classification (NCBI taxonomy): domain Eukaryota; kingdom Metazoa; phylum Chordata; class Amphibia; order Anura; family Dendrobatidae; genus Oophaga; species Oophaga sylvatica. Next base: position 71,772,258 of record JARQOD010000002.1, on the reverse strand, counting down.
TGTAACCCCAGTGTCGGGTGTAAGTCACCAAGTCTCCTGCCAACAGGTCCCTCCCCGAGTGTCCTTCTGGGAGGTGAGCCTCCACGTCCCGCAGGGTTACAAAGACTTCTAAATAAAGTCCAGGCTCCTGGATGAAGCCCCAACCAACTTTTAACTTAAAGTTCCGTACTGCACCCTTACGCCGCGGCTCCCTCAGCGTACTTTTATCCTTTCTCATACGTGCCTTCTCTGCCAGGTCCTTGTCCAGGTGACGTTGCCGAAGCTTTTGGGATTCTCGCTGCTCCCTTTGTCGCTCTGCTTCCCGCTCCCGACGTCTCCACTCTTCCTCCTGACGCCGGTTGTAATTCTCCTCCACCAGCAGCTCCATGTCTCCACCATCAAATGCCAGCTTACGATGTCCGGTTTGCGGCAGCTCTCCTGGCGCCCGCCAGTCCTGGCGGCGCTTACCTGTGGCGGAAGCAGCCGGCTCTGGAACAGATGACGGTCGGGGCTCCGGTACAGGCAGGTAGAGCTCTGGTGCCTGCGCGGCCTCCTCCATGAGGATGGGTGTCGCTTCTTCTGCCTCAGCGACGGGGGCAGACAGCGGGATCTGGGGTGCTGGTGCGGCGTTTTCTGCTGGAACGGGTGCCTCCACTGTGATACTGGCAACCGGTTCAGATTGCAAGGGCTGGGATGCCCGCACGGCCTCCTCTACTGGAACGGGTGCCTCCACTGAGATACTGTCAACCGGTTCAGATTGCAAGGGCTGGGATGCCTGCACAGCCTCCTCTACTGGAACGGGTGCCTCCACTGAGATACTGTCAACCGGTTCAGATTGCAAGGGCTGGGATGCCCGCACGGCCTCCTCTACTGGAACGGGTGCCTCACCTTCCGGTACAGACACTTCGAGGGGTAAGAGGGATTGGCGCCGCTCCAAGTGTAGTTTTAGGGCCCGCCAGCTCGCTTCCATCCTGGCGACCTCCTCCCGGTGCCGGGCCAGGTCTCTCAGGGTATCCTCCGCTTCTTCCAGCGTAGGAGGGTTTCCAGGCCGGGTGCCAAACGGTGGCTCCGTGGCGATCGGGTCACTTCCGTGGGGGGAGAGCTCTGACTCCTCCATCCCTTCCCACTTCTGCTCACGTCCGTTCGCCATCTCTGCCAAGTCACATGTGTCATTAGCATCAGGAGAGGCGCCATCTTTTGTAGGGAGGCGGGACCTTCGCATTCGTTTCCGCCCACTGAGGAGGATGAGGAGGCGGAACTCCAGAGCTGTGGGGCACGATCTTACATTGCAGTAACATTTAGAGTGGGTGGACATCGTTTTCGCGCCACGGAGTAAATGTACGCCCACGAGAGCACGCCCTTATTCTTCACCTGTGCCTCGTGGCGCAGATATGAGGAAAAATGGCAAATACAGTCTATGATGATTTTTGCAATTCTCAAGCAAAAAAACAGTTCAATTAAGGCACACAGGACTCGCTTATAGCGAGCTTCTGAATCCTGTTCGTGACGCCAAAGTTGAGTCGCACAGAGCCACAGGTTTTGGGGGTACTCGGCACTAAGCCCGTCGACTTCTATGGGGGATGTGACGGGTAGCACAGCTATGTCCGTGCCTGTCTCACAGAAGTGGGGTATTTCCAGCGATGAATAGAATGTATTGGTAGTTTGTCGTGACGCCACCTGTAGTACCTTGTCAGGGTGACCACGCTGCTGTGCAGGTCCCCTGGCAGGATGTGTATGCAGTAGGTGAAAATCTTCTCAGGAAGATGGTATCCTTCCAGCAGATAGATGTGAGATAGACAAGGGCGGTGATGTAGCAGAGTGGATACGACGTATAGAGAAACAGGAAAGAAACAATTCTTACTACAAAGACATGCAGCATAGGCTGCCTCACCTCTCCCACCAACTAGCTACACCCTGTTCTAACCAGCCTGAGCTAGACCATCCCATTGGGTCCGCCTACACTCAGCTGGCATAGTGTACTGTTGAATGCAGTGGTTGGAGTCAATGGGGTGTTTCCTCCTTACCTGAGAGTAAGTTGTCACACCGCTGGGTGCGATGCAACATCTCTGTGGCGACTGGACCCTCGGGTGCTTCTGTCTTTTCACAAATGCCGGCTTTACCCGGCAATTGAATCAGAGGCTATTTTACTATGTAGAAGTGAATAAACTATAAATATATGTATATATATATGTCACAATGACATGTATATATATATATATATATATATATATATATATATATATATGTATTCTATGTGTGTATATTTTGTGTTTACAAGGAAAGAAAGTGTTTTTTTAGTTGCGATATTTTGTTCCCATAGACTTACATGGGACTTCCGGTATCGGAATCGGATATCGCCGATATTTAGTGATATCGGCGATACCATTCCGATCCGATATTTTTGGATATCGGAAAGTATCGCTCAACTCTAATCACCAATCAAACCTGACTTTGTTGCGACAGGGAGGACCTCAGACACTCCTTACTCATATTTCTCAACTTTTGAAGAATAGAAAGAGGGGCAGATCTTGCGGCTTGTGTGGCACGCTGGGAAAATTTTGGCCATTCCCCTGGCCACACCCCAATCTACACCCATTTATTATTTCTTTCTACCCTGGCAGGAGGAGATGTCAGAGGGGTTGGTGGCAGTGAGGGAAATTTAGCAGACGCTCAAGACTGCAGGACGTAAACCCAAATCCGGAACTGTTCGCTGTGTCCAGAACAGTTGGGACTAGAGATAATTTAACCAATTCACAGGACTCAGACCTAGCGTCCAGGTAAGTGCTACCTGTCAGCTGAATGGGAGGCTGCAAATCTTTTACCCTCCAGCATCCCTGGCACTGGTTTTCATTAGCCAGAGCTGAAGGGACGTCATCTGTGCGTCCTGTTCATCTCTAAGTTGGGACATGTGGATTTATTTCCTTCATTCACATTCAAGCCGCTAGAAATTTCTCATCTCTTTGTAGAGTCACTACATGACATCTGGCTTTTTGGTATCTGTAAGGCCATATGTTGCAGAAATATTGTATTTTTTGGTTTCTGTATATGTCCACACCAAACTACATAATAACAATCTTCTCTAATTACACTAGTCAACAGCAAAATTGGTTGAAACATGAAAACAGTTCAACTAATTTTGGGGTGCTGAAAACGAAAATGATGCATAAATTTTGAAATTGGCTCTAGTTTTTATGATACAGGGGTGCGTCGATATTTCTCACAGCCTTTGATACAACGCTAGGCAAGAAATACATCATCAGCCTTGCGTCATCAGTTTTGCACCATCCAACTGACTAATGGATTGCTTCATCAATTTTGCATCACCTCCAAATGACTAATGAATTGAGTCATCAGTATTTCATCATCTCTAAATGACCCATGATAGAGGCCAAAGAAAGAAAGATAATGCAATCCTAATAAAACTTGCATCACCCAACTCTATAAAAGGCGCATGTTCTCCCTCTATCAGTCACATAACAATTTCAGCCGTCGACCAATATCATCGTTCAGCTATTCAATGATGCCTCAGACTTGCATTAATGAAGCAGATAATTTCTGCTATATCTGTGATGAGATGACTTTTGAGTCACAAAAGGTATACTTGACTCATATGGTTAAGAAAGCCTACAACCTGTATTTTGGCTGCAAAATAGGAGATCAGGACAAGAGTTGGGCTCCACATACATGCTGTAATCGATGTTTATCACACCTCACACAGTGGTTGAATGGGAAAAGACAATCAATGTCTTTTGCAGTGCCAATGGTATAAAGCCAACTGACCATACCACCAATTGTTACTTCTGCATGATGCCTCCAATTGGGAAAGGAATTTCTAAGAAAAAGTGGACTATACAGTACCCAAATATTCCATCTGCAATACGCCCAGTAGCTCAATCAGAACAAGTCACAAAGTGCTGTTGCTTCCTATGTGAATGGGACAGTTGAGCAAGGCAAGAACACTACAAGAAAAGAGACTGGCCCCTCAGAAATGCACTGCAGCTGGGGACTCAAAATGTTCTTCATCCAGCACTTGTCAAACTACAGAAAATTCTGTTACCTCCATTGCATATCAAGTCTCATGAAGAACTTCGTAAAGGCAATGGACAAAAATGCAGAAGCATTCAAGTATCTCATTGGTACATTTCCAAGGTTGAGTGAAGCAAAGATAAAGGAAGGAGTCTTCATTGGTCCTCAGATTCGTGTGCTTCTGAAAGATGAGGAGTTTCACCATTTACTGGTTGGCAAAGAAAAGGCTGCATGGGTAGCATTCCAGTTAGTGGTAACAAATTTCCTTGGAAACACCAAGTCAGACAACTATAAAGAGCTGGTGGAAAATCTTCTTCAGGCATATCATAGTCTTGGGCTGCAACTTGTCATTAAAGATTCATCTCTTGCATTCGCATCTAGACTTCTTTGCACCAAACTGCAGAGCAGTTAGTGACGAGCATGGTGAGCAATTTCACCAGAAAATTGCGACTATGGAAAAAAGATGTCAGGGTAATTGGAACCCTTTGATGCTTGCAGACTACTGTTGGAAAATCGCCAGAGATAATCCAATGCTGGAATACAAGAGACAAGTAAAAAGGAGCCGAGTATCCAGTGACTAAGGACATATTTTGATCTGTGCGATAAGGTATATTAAGGGTATGTGCACACGTTGCGGATTTAGATGCGGATCCGCAGCGTTTTTGGACGCGCGGATTCGCATCAGATCTGCAGTATAGTGCACAGCCAATGTAAGTCTATATGAAATGGAGATTTGTTGTGCACACGCTGCGGAAAAAAATGCGGCGCATGTCAATTCTTTGTGCAGATCTGCAGCGTTTCTGCACCTATTGACTTGCATTGAGTCGGGCACATCCGCAGCAAAACAGCTGGTCTAAAAAAGATCTGTGGATTTGCTGCGGATGAAACGCTGCAGATCGAGAGGAGGGAAATATGTGGGCGAAGTGTGCGGTGACTCTGTGCGTGCATACTGTGTGGGCAGTGACTATGTGTGTGTATGGTGTGTGCAGGGCACTGGGTGTATGTGTGTGTGTGTGTCTGTGTAAGCAGCCATTGTCTGATGGGACTACTGCAATGAATGCTCACAGTGACAGCATTGCCGACGATGGGAAAGTAGTATCATCAGACAATGGCTGTGATCAGTAGTAAAAAAAACATACAGAACATACATTACATACATATAACATACAGAACATACATATAACATACAACACATAACACAGAGTACATACTTTACAAACACCTAGTTCCCATCGCCCTCGTCTCTTTTAATAAAAATAAAATAAAAAACAACCTATACTTACCTTTCCGCCATAGTCCAGTTATTAACGAGTGTCCCACGATGATCTCCGGTGTAGAACACTGACATCGGGTGATGTCAGTGCTCTACAGGGGCCCCGCGATGAACTGACAATGGAGGTAATCCTCCATGATGTATATCCCTCCACCGCTTCCGGGAGAGAGGTCACTTCAGTTCATTCTCTCACCCTTCAACGCTGTGTGAGAAAATTCCCACTCAGCATTGCCGGAAAGTGAGAGAATGAACTCAGGTAACCTCTTCATTGATGCACTGCAGGAGGATTACCTGCATCATTGGGAGGCCCTATAGAACAGTGACATCACCCAATGTCACTGTTCTATAGGGGAGATCGTAATGGGACCTTCGTTATTAATTGGACTGCGTCGGACAGGGAGTATACGGTTTGTTTATTATTTTACTTTTTCTTACAGGAGACCGAGGGCATCGCATGGATTAGGTGTGCAATAAAAATATGAAAACCTTGTTGTGTTTTATTTCATTAAAGTACTTTATTCTAATGTGTGTGGTTTTTTAACCCTTTCATACTATATTAATAATGGATAGATGTCTTATTGATGCCTCTCCATTATTAACCGAGCTTAATGTCACCCTACAATACAAAGGTGACATTAGCCCCTTATGACACCATATGCCACCGCTACATGGCAGTGGGAAGAGAGGGGCTAAGTGCCAGAATTGACGCATCTTGCAGATGCGCCATTTCTGGGGCGGCTGCGGGCTGGTGTTTGAAGCCAGGGAGGGGCAAATATCCATGGCCCCTTCCTAAGCTATGAATATCAGCCTGCAGCTGTCTGCGTAGCCTTTCTGGCTATTAAGTATAGGGAGACCCCACGTAAATTTTTTTGAGGGTCCCCCTATTTTAATAGCCAGTAAAGGCTATGCAGATCTATAGATAGATAGATAGATATGGGATAGATAGATAGATAGATAGATAGATAGATAGATAAGATAGATAGATAGATAGATTGATAGATAGAAGAATAGATAGATAGATAGATAGATAGATAGTAGAGACATTATAGATAGATAGATATGGGATAGATCTATAGATAGATATGGGATAGATAGATATGGGCTAGATCTATAGCTAGATAGATAGATATGGGATAGATCTTTAGATCTATCTATCTATCTATCTATCTATCTATCTATCTATCTATCTATCTATCCTCTATCTATCTATCATCCATATCTTCTATTGTCTGTCTAATTGGGGTGTGTAATGGAGTATGGGTTGGACAAATGTAAAAGAGAAGGTTGGACAAGAAATTATGTCACAAATCTTTTTTTGTTAAATAACATATCTTTATTTAGCTTACAAAAATGCATACAAATCCTCATGAAAAAAAGCATGAAAATCCACATAAAAACACATCAAATCCGCATCTGCGTTTTATGCCAAGAGGTGCAGATTTTGTGCAGGAAATTCTGCAGGCAAATCTGCAATGTGTGCGCAGGCCCTAAGGGTCTTTGCACACGTTGCGTATTCACTTACGGATTTTGCTAAATCTGCATGTAAAACGTCCTGCTTTTTACCTGCGGATTTAGTGCAGATTGTCTGAGGTTTTTGTGTGGATTTCCCCTGCGGTTTTACACCTGTGGATTTCTATAATGGAGCAGGTGTAAAACCACTGCGGATTCCGCACAAAAAATTGACATGCTGCGGATTCAAATCCGCAGCAAATCCGGGCAGAAAAATCTGCAGCATATGCACAGCGTTTTTTTTACATAGGTTATAATGGTACTGTACACCGCGCAGCAGAAAGGGCTAAATCTGCTACGGATCCGCAGCACAATCCACAACATGTGCACACATTGCGGTCTGTGCACACATTGCGGATTTGCTGCTGATCCTCAGCCGATTTGCCGCTGTGGATCAGCTGCAAATTTCCTAGTGATTTACAGTACAATGTAAATCTATGGAAAAAAAAACCCGCTGTGCACATGCTGCGGAAAAATCAGCGCAGAAACGCAGTGGTTTATTTTCCGCTGCATGTCAATTCTTTGTGCGGATTCCACAGCGTTTTTACACCCATTCCATTATAGGAATCCGCAGGTGTAAAAATGCATGCCAAATCCGCACAAAATCAGCAGTAAATCCGCAAGAAAAACGCGCTGATTTTGACCTGCGGATTCTGCCCAAAAAAGCAGATTCCGCTCAGAAAATTCCGCACGCGAATCCGCAACGTGTGCACAAACCCTAATAGTTAAAATTAAAATTGTTCAAAGTGCTTAGACATGTGAATTAATTATATAGTAGATTTAAAAACACTTGAGTTTCCTCTGAATACATCTAATAAAATTTGTTTGACAATACATGTGCAGTTTTATATTTGTAGAAGTAATAACTGCATGTTGTAATTATTTATTAATTTACTTAACAGTAGAGTTGAGCGATACTTTCCGATATCCAAAAATATCGGATCGGAATGGTATCGCCGATATCACTAAATATCGGCGATATCCGATTCCGATACCGGAAGTCCCATGTAAGTCTATGGGAACAAAATATCGCAACTAAAAAAACCCTTTCTTTCCTTGTAAACACAAAATATACACACATAGAATACATATATATATATATACATGTCATTGTGACATATATATACATATATTTATAGTTTATTCACTTCTACATAGTAAAATAGCCTCTGATTCAATTGCCGGGTAAAGCCGGCATTTGTGAAAAGACAGAAGCACCCGAGGGTCCAGTCGCCACAGAGATGTTGCATCGCACCCAGCGGTGTGACAACTAAGGGTGAGTTTCCACGGTCAGGATACGCTGCGTGTTTGGCGCTGTGCGCTGGCGCAGCGCCAAACACGCAGCGTCCAGATGTTACAGCATAGTGGAGGGGATTTCAAGAAATCCCGTCTCCACTATGCGTAACAATACGCAGGTGGCAAACCTGCGTAAACGGACATGCGGCGCGTCTTTTTAGACCGCATGTCCTCGCGTATTGCGGCGACGGTGCGTCGCCGCAACAGAATTAACACAGGGCTATGTAGCCCTGCGCTCTTTCCGGAGGTGTTCCGGAGGTGTCCTGAACACCTCCGGAAAGATCGCGAGTCATAAAGGGGGCGGGGCTTAGACGGAGCGGAATTTCCGCTCCGTCCAAAGCGCTGTGGTTCCGGACCGTGGAAACCACAGCCTTACTCTCAGGTAAGGAGGAAACACCCCATTGACTCCAACCACTGCATTCAACAGTTACACTATGCCAGTGATGTGTAGACGCGGATCCCAATGGGGGGTATGGTCTAGCTCAGGCTGGTTAGAACAGGGTGTAGCTAGTTGGATGGGAGGGGTTGAGGCAGCCTTATGCTGCATGTCTTTGTAGTAAGAATTGTTTCCTTTCCTGCTTTCTTACTACGTCGCATACTCCAATCTGCTACATCACTCTGCACCATTGCTCTATCTCACATCTATCTGCCCTGGAAGGATACCGTCTTACCTGTAGAAGACTTATCACCTAGGTGCACTACACCATCCCTGCCAGAGGACCTGCACAGCAGCGCTGGTCACCCTGACAAGGTACTACAGGTGGCGTCACGACAAACTACACAAACATTCTATCATCCCCTGGAAATATCCCACATTCCAGTGAGCGACCAGGGCACGGACATAGCTGTGCTACCCGTCACATCCCCCATAGAAGTCGACGGGCTTGGTGCCGAGTACCCCCAAAACCTGTGGCTCTGTGCGACTCAACTTTGGCGTCACGAACAGGATTCAGAAGCTCGCTATAAGCGAGTCCTGTGTGCCTTAATTGAACTGTTTTTTTGCTTGAGAATTGCAAAAATCATCATAGACTGTATTTGCCATTTTTCCGTCATATCTGCGCCACGAGGCACAGGTGAAGAATAAGGGCGTGCTCTCGTGGGCGTACACTCACTCCGTGGCGCGAAAACGATGTTCGCCCACTCTAAATGTTACTGCAATGTAAGATCGTGCCCCACAGCTCTGGAGTTCCGCCTCCTCATCCTCCTCAGTGGGCGGAAACGAATGCGAAGGTCCCGCCTCCCTACAAAAGATGGCGCCTCTCCTGATGCTAATGACACATGTGATTTGGCAGAGATGGCGAACGGACATGAGCAGAAGTGGGAAGGGATGGAGGAGTCAGAGCTCTCCCCCCAAGGAAGCGACCCGATCACCACGGAGCCACCGTTTGGCACCCGGCCTGGAAACCCTCCTACGCTGGAAGAAGCGGAGGATACCCTGAGAGACCTGGCCCGGCACCGGGAGGAGGTCGCCAGGATGGAAGCGAGCTGGCGGGCCCTAAAACTACACTTGGAGCGGCGCCAATCCTTCTTACCTCCTGAAGTGTCTGTACCGGAAGGTGAGGCGCCCGTTCCAGTAGAGGAGGCCGTGCGGGCATCCCAGCCCTTGCAATCTGAACCGGTTGACAGTATCTCAGTGGAGGCACCCGTTCCAGTAGAGGAGGCCGTGCGGGCATCCCAGCCCTTGCAATCTGAACCGGTTGACAGTATCTCAGTGGAGGCACCCGTTTCAGTAGAGGAGGCCGTGCGGGCATCCCAGCCCTTGCAATCTGAACCGGTTGCCAGTATCACAGTGGAGGCACCCGTTCCAGCAGAAAACGCCGCACCAGCACCCCAGATCCCGCTGTCTGCCCCGTCGCTGAGGCAGAAGAAGCAACACCCGTCCTCATGGAGGAGGCCGCGCAGGCACCAGAGCTCTACCTGCCTGTACCGGAGCCCCGACCGTCATCTGTTCCAGAGCCGGCTGCTTCCGCCACAGGTGAGTGCCGCCAGGACTGGCGGGCGCCAGGAGAGCTGCCGCAAACCGGACATCGTAAGCTGGCATTTGATGGTGGAGACATGGAGCTGCTGGTGGAGGAGAATTACAACCGGCGTCAGGAGGAAGAGTGGAGACGTCGGGAGCGGGAAGCAGAGCGACAAAGGGAGCAGCGAGAATCCCAAAAGCTTCGGCAACGTCACCTGGACAAGGACCTGGCAGAGAAGGCACGTATGAGAAAGGATAAAAGTACGCTGAGGGAGCCGCGGCGTAAGGGTGCAGTACGGAACTTTAAGTTAAAAGGTGGTTGGGGCTTCATCCAGGAGCCTGGACTTTATTTAGAAGTCTTTGTAACCCGGCGGGACGTGGAGGCTCACCTCCCAGAAGGACACCCGGGGAGGGACCTGTTGGCAGGATACTTGGTGACTTACACCCGACACTGGGGTTACAATGGATGGCACGCCCTAAATGTTACCAGGTGCGACCCCTACTCCCCAGAGTGTCAGGAAACTGACAGACCCTCCGAGCCTTCAGCCTCCCCCAACCAGGCCTCTGCACAAGTGCCCACCCCACGCCGTAAATCTCCCCAGCCTCCCTCAGTAGTCTCCTCAGCAGCCCCAGCTATGGACATGATAATGATAGCTGGCCCGTACCTGGCGCCTGTTAGGCCCCCTGGGGTTCGTACAGTCCGGGACATAGGGTTCCAGACCCGGAGGGAGACGAAAGAGGTGGCCACACAGACCCAGATAGCGGGTCACGACGTAACTGTACAGGCCACACGACGTCATCAGGTCTGGGTGGACCCTCCTGTCACGGATGTTTGGCAAGCTCCAGAAGAGTACCAGGTGGTACCTGTAAGAGGCCAGCCAAAGAAGTCTAAATAACCCGGACAGGGTCTCTGTATGTAAATCGTTAAATTATTGATGTACCCGGACGGGTGAATGTTCATAAAAAGAAGTTTATTGTTGCCTTAATATACCCATGTTGGGTAATGGTTTGATGTACCCGGACGGGTGAATGTTTAGAAGAACAAGTTTATTGTTGTCTTAATATACCCAGGTTGGGTAATGGTGTTTCAATGTAATCAAAATGTTGAACTTTGAAGCCATGAACTGTACTGGCTCACAAACTTTTCTGTAAATAGTTGCACTTCGGTGCTCCATCTTGGTTTTACAAAAAACTTAACTGTGCACTATTTTCAACTACCTCAGAAACTAAAAACCCGTTTGGTGTGGCTGAAAGTGAGGTCTGCTCAAGGAAAGTCTTGCAGCCCACCCAAGACCACAGTTGGAGGTTTGGAGCGGGTCCTCCACAAGCACAAGTAAAGGACACTGTGAAGTTACCCCGGTGGGGGTAGTCCTAAGAAGTCTCAACGAACTTCGGCAGTAATGCTATTTGCACTTTTGTAATGTTATTATTAAAAATTTTATTATGCAACGTTTAACTTGAAGTGTTTCCTGCTTTCTTACTACGTCGCATAGTCCACTCTGCTACATCACTCTGCACCATTGCTCTATCTCACATCTATCTGCCCTGGAAGGATAGCGTGTTACCTGTAGAAGACTTATCACCTACCTGCACTACACCATCCCTTCCAGAGGACCTGCACAGCAGCGCTGGACACCCTGACCAGGTACTACAGGTGGGGTCACGACAAACTACACGAACATTCTATCATCCCCTGGAAATATCCCACATTCCAGTGATCGCCCAGGTCACGGACCGAGCTGTGCTACTCGTGACATCCCCCATAGAAGTCGACGTGATTGGTGCCGAGTACCCCCAAAACCCCTGTCTCTGTGCGACTCAACTTCCCTCACTGTGCTGGCACTTTACATTTACAATGCCTCTGGGTTTTTTTTTTGGGGGGGGTGGGGAACATTCAGACTTTTGCTATGGGGCCCCATGATTTATATGTACGCCCCTGCTGCTGAGGCATGGTATTTAAGGCTGTTAAGGAGCCAACATACATGGACCTTGCCAGCAGCGTCGGACTGGAGTACCTTGGGCCCACCAGAGAAAATATATTCTTGGGGCCCACCATCATACTTCCCAACCTTTGAATAAGGGAAAGAGGGACAAAGGCTGTGGCACGCTGTGCATGCTGCAGAAAATTTTAGGCCATGCCACGTTGCACCACAGACTGTCCAGGAGTTGGTGGATGCTTTAGTCCAGGTGTGGGAGGAGATCCCTCACGAGACCATCCGTCGCGCTCATCAGGAGCATGGCCAGAAGTTGTAGGGAGGTCATATAGCTACCTCCCAAATTTGGAAGACAGGAAAGAGGATTAAAGGCTGCGGCGCGTGTTGCGCGCCTCTGAAAATTTTAACCCACGCCCCGACAACACCCATTTCACAGCTAATCACACCCATATCCTCGCCCAAAGCGTAACCATTTAGCACTGTTGATCACACTGACTGGTAATGAGGGCACAGTGGCTGGTACTGAGGAAAAGAAAGAAAGAGCAGCGAGAGAGAAAGAACAAACAGAGAAATAAAGAGAGGAAAGAAAGAAAAGAGAGAAAGAAAGAACAGAGAGAAAAAAGAACAGAGAGCGAGAAGGAAAGAACAGAGAGCGAGAAAGAAAGACTAGAGAGAGAGCCATAGGCGTAGCTAGGGTTTTGGTTTAGTGGGGGCAAAACTTCTGAGTGGGCCCATCATCAGAGAACCTCAGCAAATGACCGCGCTGTTGGTCAAAATAATCTATATATAAAAAGACCAATATTGATATTACCGCCATATGGTCTGTGTTAAATAATACCAGTCCTACAGAACATATAGATTACAGCACAGGTACAGATAATGACTTACCGCTGATGTTCTTTCTAATGGAATTGTTCACTTTTCATGTCTTTTCCATCTGGCCCACACCGACATGACGACTTCTCCAGCCAGGACTCGACTGCACCCCCATTAAAAAAAAATAAAAAAAATACTCACCTCCCGGCTCCTGTGCTGCTCACTGTTCTCCCTCTCAGCGTCTGACAGCGGGCGCCGGCAGGTGATGTTATTGCGCCCGCTGTCATACGCTGAGGGGGATTATGGGAGAGAAGGAGCGCTCGCTCCTTCTCTCTCTATGCGGTCAGCTTTATCGGCTAGATGCCGATACAGCTGACCCTCCGATGACGGGTGGGGGGCCCACTGCTGGCACCCGGCCCCCCCAACGCCTGTTCAGGCCCCATAGCTTCCGGGCAGCAGAGCAGGGAGAGCGATTCTCCCTGCTCTGCCGCAGAATGTAACTGTATCGTAGCTCCGGGCGGGCCCCCTCAGAGCGCGGGCCCCGGGGCCACCGCCCCCTCTGCCCGCGACCTATCCTTTCAAATCAGGGCCCACCACGCAGGAGCTGGGGCCCACCGTAGGTTTCTCCGGTGTCTCAGTCCGACCCTGCTTGCCAGCCTGATAATACCAGGCCACAGCAGTCTGCTTATCTTTGCTGGTTAACAAAAATAGGGGATCCCCTCGAAAAAAAATTGGCGTGGGGTCCACCCTATTTTTGTTAACCAGCCAGATGAAGCAGACTGCTGAGGCCTGGTTTTTCAGGCTGGTAATGAGCCAATATCCATGGACCTTGCCAGCCTGATAATACCAGGCCACAGCAGTCTGCTTAGCTTGGCTGGTTAACAAAAATAGGGGATCCCCTCGAAAAAAAAAACGGCGTAGGGGTCCCCCTATTTTTGTTAACCAGCCAAGTAAAATGCAGACTGCTGCGGCCTGGTATTAAAAGACTGTCAAGGCCCATGGATTTTGGCCCTCAACAGCCTGATAATACCAGGCTACAGCAGCCCCACATTTGGCGCATCAAAAGATGTGCCAATTGTGGCACTTTACCCGGCTCTTCCCACTGCCCTGTAGCGGTGGCAAGTGGGGTAATAAGGGGTTAATGTCACCGTTGATTGCACGGTGACAATAAGCCCGGTTAATAATGGACAGGTGTCAATAAGACACCGATCCATTACTAATCCCATAGTTTTTAAATGTATAAAAAAAAAGACACAGCAAGAAAAAAGTATTTTAATGAAATAAAAGAGACAACACAGTTTTCATTTCTTTTATTATACTCTCATTCCTGCGACGTCATCGATCTCCTGTAAAAAAAGGAAAAAAACAAACCAACAGTATACCACCTGTCCGACGCAGTCCATAGTAACGACAGTCCCACGACGATCCAGCTCTGCTACATCGGAATGACAGGCAGAGGCTGTCATCCCGGCGCAGCACAGCTGATTACCTGCTTCCCCGGCGGTGACGTCATCGGACTGACTGCTTTACGGCCGGGATTACCCAGCAGTCACTGCAGTTATCGCGAGAAACTGCATGTGACCGCCGGGGAAAGATGATGGCGGCCATCAACCAGTCCAGGCCGTGACCACCGGAGATCTTCTGCCAGGTAAGTGCCGCTGACTCCTGACAGACCCGACCGACGGACACTCACAGTGACAGTGACAATTCCGATTCCGGTATACGATATATGGGAAATATCGAAAGTCAATATCGAAAGTCCGATACAGCTAATATCGGCCGATACCCGATACTTGCGGTATCGTATCGCTCAACACTACTTAACAGTAAAACGCAAACTCTTCAATTTCATGGAAACTAGAGCCAAATAACAGTTTTCCTTGTCATATTTGATTTCAGCACGTCAAAATCATTAAGAAATGGCTAATTTGATTTCAGAACCAGATAACTTTTGAAATTTAGTTGCCTAGTGTTATTGCTGCCTTTTTTAGGCCTTTTCCCCCTTTATTTGATGCGTTTCTGGTGCAGATAGGAAGGCGTGTTTTTTATAGTACAAAAAAGCTTTGATTCTTAATAAAGTATCTGCAGTTTTTCACGTGTTATTTTTAGGCTCCAAATAGAAGTCAAGAAAAAAAGCACAAAAACCGCACAGTTCAGCCACAACTTTAGCCGCACAGTGGGTGCAATTCTCATAAAATCACACCCACTTTTCTTGGACAGTTAATCGCAGCAGAATTTCTGTGCAAACAACAGCAGAAAAAATGTAGGTACATGTGAACACGGTCTAAAAACTCTAGTTCATGCACTCATCATCTCCCGTCTTGACTACTGCTACTTCCTGTTTTGTGGCCTCTCTTCTAACACTTTCACACCCCTCTAATCTATTCTAAACCCAGACTAATCCACCTGCCCCCCCCCGCTATTCCCCGGCCTCTCCCTTCTGTCAATCCCTTCATTGGCTCCCCATTACCCAGAGATTCCAGTTCAAAACCCTAACCATGGCATACAGAACCATCCACAACCTGAGTCCTCCATACATCTGTGACCTCATCTCCCGGTACCTACCTGCACGCAACCTACGATCCTCACAAGATCTCCTTCTCTACTCCCCTCTTATCTCCTCTTCCCACAATCGCATACAAGATTTCTCCTGCGCATCCCCCCTACTCTGGAACTCTCTACCACAACATATCAGACTCTCGCCTACCATGGAAACCTACAAAAGGAACCTGAAGACCTACCTCTTCTGACAAGCCTACAACCTGCAGTAACCACAGATCCACCAAACCGCTGCACAACCAGCTCTGCCCTCACCTACTGTATCCTCACTCATCCTTGTAGATTGTGAGTTCTCACTGGCAGGGTCCTCTCACCTTCTGTACTCCTCCTGTACCAGTCGTGACTTCAATTGTTTAAGATTATTGTACTAGTTTTTATTATGTAAAATAATGCAAAGCGCCATGGAATAAATGGCTCTATAATAATAAATAATAAAAATAATAATAATAAATGTCCAAGCTAAGTGGATGAGATTCCATGAAATCTCTGCCCTCTGTTGTCTGAAGATGCTACTGAACTCTGTGGTTTTGGTGCATTTTTTTCTCTATAGGCTGCTTATGAAAAAAACACATGAAGAAAAAACGCTGTTGCATTTTTAAGCCCAGAATCAAAAGATTTTCTGTACTATTTAAAAGCATTAAAAACAGGGATTCACATCTGCACCAAAACACGTCAAATAAAGGGGAAATGCATAAAAGAGAAGCAGCAAATGTAATAATCAGAGAAAAATATTAATCAAGCCCTTTTTTTACACCATTTACCAATTCCTGTAAATAATCTGATTAGTGCGTTTTGTGAGTCATTGCGATTACAGGGACACCAAATATGTTATGTGCTGATTTCTGATGATTATCATTTTTTAAAAAGCGCATTAAACATGACAATATTTAAGTGTTTTTCTTTCTTTTTTAGCAATTTTATAGGAAGGAAAAAATATTTTATTTTCAAACTAAAAATCACCTGCGGTATACATTGTATCTCTATGTAATCTGTGTGTGAAGTCTCAGCCTACCATCACAGATCAAGCATAGAAAATCCTCCTCATGACATCACCTGAGTTTGTAGCTGTGTATGTTCAGCTTGTTCCTGGGATATGGAGAGTTGTGTATTCGAGACCTTTGAAACTGCCTATAATAAAAATATTAGTTTTATAGGAACAAAAATCTGACTTTTTTCACCTGAGAATATAGATAAAAATGAATACCTTGCTCTATCCAATGTACTTGTATTTTCTGCTTCAGGGTTGTTTTCTGTTATAGAGGTCAAGATAACCAAGTTCTCCTGTGAGTATTATTATAAGCTGTGGTTCATTGGTAAAGCCGCCTGCAAACAAAGAAATGAGAGTTTGAGTCCTGGGATACCAGATGGCAAGTGAAGTGAATAAATTAAATTAAATTTATACATTGAGCTGGGAGAAGCTGATCCTCCCTGGAGGAGGACTAATGGAGCAATGAAGACGTTGGAGAAGTGAGTATAGAAGCTGGCATAACAGCTTAGACGTGACGAGACAGTCCCACCGAATCCGGGATGGCTGGGAGCTATGCTTACTGAGTGCCCACTCCCACTGACAGGCTCAAGCTGGGAAGGGCACTCAGTCAGTGAAGAGCAATAACAAAACTCAAGGAAAAAAATGTGAATCACTTTTGTCTGTCCCAGTAAGTGATGCAGTGGGGAGCAGTGTATTTCCCTCAGTTCTTCATATTTAGTGCACCAGTTAGTGAACACAGGAGAAGGCAATTGCTTCACCAATCATAGCACAGCTCCTTGCGCTCTGTGCTGTACAGCCAATGGCCAGAGTGTACAGTCAAAACTAACACTGATTGGCTGCTGTGCATTTATAATGAAGGCAGTCTAGCCATGGGTCCCTGGCAGTAGCACATGTGCCAGTCAAGTAATGTGCGTCAAACTGGCTAGTCCCAGAGCTGCTACGAGATTTTTTCCATTATCGCACACCACCAGGGCGGGCTTGAGGTTCACCGGCAACAACCACTCATTTGTCTGCTGTTTGATCCCAGTCCACAGCTCCTGCTCGTTGTGGGATTTGTCCTCCAAACAGAGGAGTTTGAGAGCAGTCTGCTGTCGTTTCCCCCTGGGGTGTTGGAGTTTGTGATGCAGGTCTTACTGTGACCAGATGAGGAGTTGGTGGAGAAAGCGGAGTAGGAGGAGGAGGCAACCTGGACAGCGGAACATCCAGCAATCCTCAGTGGTGATAGGACATGGGCTAGAACGCCTTCCGACTTCTCCCTGGGGCAGCATGGCCACCCCCATTTCCTCCAAACTGCACACGTCAGTAGGATGTCCTCCTCTCCATGTGGGGTCTAGGACCTCATCATCTCCTGTATCATCTTCCACCCACTCCTCATCCCTGCCCTCCCTGACAGTTTGCACACTGCAGAAAGCCACAGTTGGCAACTGTGTTTCGTCATCCTCTGACATGTGCTGTGGTGGTCCACTGACCATGTGCACAAGCCCTCCCACATACTCATCCTCCAAACTAACAAGTGGTTTGGACTTCACTCAGTCTTTTCCACTTCTGGTTCAGGGCCAGGTGGATAGCCCATGGAACCCCAGCCAGCGGGGTCATTATAAAGCAGGAGATATTGCTGCATGACTTGAGGCTCAGACTGCTTGGCTGATTTGCAAGGGGGTGGGGTGGTAGTCAAATGACCATGGTCCACAGGTGCCAGCTCTCCACTTTTTGCAATGGACCTGGTGGAAGATAATGCAAAGGAACTGGAGGCCCTCTCAGCCATCCAATTTAACATCTTTTCAACATCTTGTTGCCTTACCTTTCGCAACGGTACTCGGCCCCATATGGTCTCATCACATTCGTGCACCAGAGGAAGGTGTTGTATTTGGGCACGTAGCAGGCACAGAATGACCATGTCCTCTTCCTGCAGCAGCTACACCACCACCACCAGCAGCAGCAGCTACAGCAGCACAACCACGTTCCCTATTTGATGCACTCCTCATTTTTGGAAGTAGTCTTTCGGTACACTACTCACACAGAGGACAGTAGATTTTAATTATATCTTATTGGCAAACTACTTGTATAGACACAGCAGTTCATTAAAATCATTTTTTGGCCTACAAATGGCAAAAAGACAGCTTCAGAGTACAAAATTTTTGGGCCTTCAAATAGCAATGAGATGGCTGCAGAGTACAATTACTTTTTGCCACACTACTCATTTGTACACAATGTTACATTAAAATTACTTGTTTGACCTACAAATGACAAAAGAAAGATATGGCTCCAGAGTACACACAGTGGCTTTTCGGCACAGTACTCCCACAGGAGTGGGAAGTGCCCACAACCTAAAAACTTGTTGATTGGCTGCCCTGCAGCTTCTCAACAAACTTTATTAGGCATCTGAACCCAAACAGCAAACCCGACATCCTGTTAAAAGTCCATGTACGGGGGTTCGGTACCGGACACTAGATGTCTGGTATGGACCCTAAACTTTACAGTTCTGGTTCATCCCTACAGAGCATAATTCATGCAAGTTTTGTAAAAATCTTTCCTGCTGCCACAGCTCCCCACCTGGTCATCCATTTGCTTCTAGTGGCTGCAGTGTATTCCTCATTTCAGGTTTAGGTTTAGTGACAGTCCTCTTCTAGAACTTCAGGCTTTGTAGATGCTTCCATTGCAGTAACACAGGCCAAGTCAGAACATCATGACATGAGCAGCTGAGGAATAGTCAGTGCCTTGTGTGATGCATGCAGTGATATAAAAACGTCAAGATGTACAGTTCTGTGCAAAAGTTTTAGGCAGGTGAGGAAAAATACTGCAAAGTAGGAATGCTTGCAAAATAAGAAGTGTTAATAGTTTATTTTTATCAATTAACAAAACGCAAAGTGAATGAACAAAGGAGAAATCTAAATCAAATCAATATTTGTGTGACCACCCTTTGCCTTCAAAGCTATTTCCTAGCTACACTTTGTACACAGTTTGTGAAGCAATTCAGAAAGGAGGTTGCTCTAAACATCTTGGAGAACTAACCACAGATCTTCTCTGGATATAGGCTTGTATAAGACCTTCTGTCTCTTCATATAATCCCAGACAAACTCTAGAATGTTGGTATCAGGGCTCTGTGGGGGCCATAACATAACTTCCAGGACTCCATGTTCTATACACTAAAAATAATTTGTAATGACATTGGTTTCATGTTTGAGGTCGATGTCCTGCTGCAGAATAAATTTGTAGGTAATCAGATTAATCCCTGATGGTATTACATAATGAGTTTGCTCATCCCTAGAGGAGTCTGATGTGGGAAAAGAGACATTTTCTTAATCAGATATACTATAAAGTTTCTTATCTTCACCTTTAGTGTTGTAATGATTCATATAAAAATTACATGACAAATATTCTTTAACCCCTTTCTGCCATATGCTGTACAATCCCGTCTATGTGCCCTGGGACTTAATTCCCAAGGACGGGATAGTAATTCATAGTCGATCGGCTGCGCTCACGGGGGGGGGGGGGAGCGCAGCCGATAGTGGCAGGGTGTCAGCTTATTTTCACAGCTGACACCCGGCACTAAGTGCCAGGAGCCATCACGTACGGCTCCCGGCAGTTTAACCCCCGGCACACTGCGATCAAACTTGATCGCAGTGTTCCGGTGGCTGCAGAGGGGCTGCCAGCTCCTCTGCTTTTGGATCCGAGATACCGCAACTTGCCGCGGGGTCCCGATCGCTGCCATGAAGACCCGATGTCGTCACGATGACATCCGGGTCTCCAGGCCTGAGGGACTTCCAGTCATGCGCAGTGATAACAAGGAAGTCTCTCAGGTCAGTGTATATTGCATGTAGCGCAGACAGCTTCTATAGCATGCAGCTCTGCATATAAACAAATAGAAGGACCAGCACATCTAAGCTAGTGTGAATAGGCGCCAACCAAAGAAAGCATATAAGTCAAAAAGATTAAGGTTTGTACCATAACTTGCCAAGAATGATTATCTAGAGCAGTGATGGCGAACCTTTTTGAGACCGAGTGCCCAAACTGCAATCTAAAACCCACTTATTTATCGCAAAGTGCCAACACGGCAATTTAACCGGAATACTGAGGTTTTAGATTAGAAAAACAACTCCATACTGTATAATCGTCACACATGATGCTGCATACTGTATAATGGCCACACATGATGCTCCATACTGTATAAAGGCCACACATGATGCTGCATGCAGTATAATGGCCCCACATGATGATGCATACAGTATAATGGCCCCACATGATGCTGCATGCAGTATAATGGCCCCACATGATGATGCATACAGTATAATGGCCCCACATGATGCTGCATACAGTATACTGGCCACACGTGATGCTCCATACTGTTTAATGGCCACACATGAGGCTCCATACTGTATAATGGCCCCACGTGATGCTCCATAGTGAATAATGGCCCCACGTGATGCTCCATAGTGAATAATGGCCCCACATGATGTTCCATACTGAATAATGGCCACACATGATGCTGCATGCAGTATAATGGCCCCACATGATGATGCATGCAGTATAATGGCCCCACATGATGATGCATACAGTATAATGGCCCCACATGATGCATACTGAATAATGGCCCCACATAATGATGCATACAGTATAATGGCCCCACATAATGATGCATACAGTACAATGGCCCCACGTGATGCTGCATACAGTAAATGGCCCCACATGATGCTGCATACAGTACAATGGCCCCACATGATGATGCATACAGTATAATGGCCCCACATGATGCATACTGAATAATGGCCCCACATAATGATGCATACAGTACAATGGCCCCACATGATGATGCATACAGTATAATGGCCCCACATGATGCATACTGAATAATGGCCCCACATAATGATGCATACAGTATAATGGCCCCACATGATGATGCATACAGTATAATGGCCCCATATACTGCTGCATACAGTATAATGCCACATGATGCTCCATACTGAATAATGGCCTTGCATAAAAAAAAACTACTCACCTCTGCCCATTCCAACGCTGATATCGCTTCCTCATCTATCACACACACACACAGCAGCTTCACACACACAGCGTCTCACACACACACACACACAGACACACACACACACACACACACAGACACACACACAGACACACACATACACACACACAGAGCTTCACAGGTACAGCGGCCAGACTCACCTCTCCACGATCTGGCAGCTTCCTTCTTCTCACTTCCTCTCACACATTGAGCGGCGCTGCCGGCCAGCTGACGTCATTTTTCAGCCGCTCAATGTGAGAGGGAGCTGCAGTCAGGGAATAACTGAGGCGAGGCCGCGTGCCAGCTGAGAGGGCTCTGCGTGCCCTCGCTGGCACGCGTGCCATAGATTCGCCATTACTGCTTAGAGCATAGAATTGCATTGCTGCCATAGAAAATTGGAGAAAAAAATTGAAAAAAGCGCTGTATAGTGCATATATGAAATATATATCTGCAAAAATTGCTATGAAAAAAGAAAGTTCTTAGTGCACAGATTTGTCAATGTATGTGTGCCCAATTACCATGTCAAGGTGTCCTTCGTAAATTGGGTCCCTGTTCTGTAATGTCACCTCTCTTGGGCAAAAACGCCTACAATTTATGGGGCAGGAATGGACCAGCTAATCTGCTTAAAATCACCTTGGCTATTGGGTGTGGGAGTGTACATGTCCAAAAGGCTTTGATACAAATAGACAAAAAGAAGGACCAGCACATCTAAGCTAGTGTGAATAGGCGCCAACCAAAGAAAGCATACAAGTCAAAAAGATTAAGGTTTGCACCATAACTTACTTATAACTTAAGTTGTAAAATATTTTTAAAAAAATCCCTAAATAATAAAAAAAATATTTCCCCAATAAACACATTATTATTATGCAAATAAAAAAAAACAATAAAATTACACAATCTAGTATCGCCGTGTCCGTAACGACGCGCCCTATAAAACTGTCCCACCACCCCTTTAGTGAACCCCTTAAAAAAAAGCAAGGCAAAAAAACAATGCTTTATCAACAAACCGCCAAACGTAAAGTGGAATAACACGCGATCAAAAAGACGGATATAAATAAACAAGGTACTGCTGAAAACGTCATCTTTTCCAGCAAAAAATGAGCTGCCACACAGCATCATCAGCAAAAAAAATAAAAAAGTTATAGCTCGCAGAATAAAGTGATGCACAAATAATTCTTTTTATATAAAACTGTTTTTATTGTATAAAAGCGCCAAAACATAAAAAAAGATACAAATGAGGTATCGCTGTAATCGTACTAACCCGAAGAATAAAACTACTTTATCAATTCTACCACATGTGGAACGGTATAAACGCCCGCCCCAAAAGAAATTCATGAATTGCTGGTTTTTGTTCATTCTGCCTCCCAAAAATCGTAATAATAAGCGATCAAAAAATGTCATGTGCCCAAAAATGGTACTAATAAAAACGTCAAATCGTCCTGCAAAAAGCAAGACCTCAAATGACTCTGTGCGCCAAAAAAATGGAAAAATTATATCTCTCAAAATGTGGTGATGCAAAAACTATTTTTTTGCAATAAAAAGCGTCTTTTAGCGTGTGGCAGCTGACAATCATAAAAACCCGATATAAAAACCCGCTATAAACAGTAAATCAAACCCACCTTTATCACCCCCTTAGTTTGGAAAAAGTAATAAAATTTAAAAAATGTATTTATTTCCATTTTCCCGTTAGGATTAGGGTTAGGGTTGGTATTAGGGTTAGGGGTGTGTTACGGATAGGTTTGTGGTTAGGGTTATGGTAAGGGTTGGGATTAGAGTTAGGGGTGTCTTGGGGTTAGGGTTGGTTAGAATTGGGGGGTTTCCAATGTTAAGGCACATCAGGGGCTCTCCAAATGTGACATGGCGTCTGATCTCAATTCCAGCCAATTCAGCATTGAAAAAGTCAAACGGTGCTCCATCCCCACACGTCTAGATAAGTTCCTTGGAGGGTCTAGTTTCTAAAATGGGGTCACATGTGGGGGTTTCCACTGTTTAGGCACATTAGGGGCTCTCCAAATGCGACATGAACCCGCAGACCATTCCATCAAAGTCAGCATTCCAAAACGTCACTACTTCCCTTCCGAGCCCTGACGTGTGCCCATACAGTAGTTTTCTCCCACATATGTGGTATCAGCGTACTCAGGAGAAATTGGACAACAACATTTGAGGTCCAATTTTATCCCTTGTTAAAATAATAAAATTGGATATGAAGTAAATACTTTGTAAAAAAAAGTTAAATGTTCATTTTTTTTTAAACATTACAAAAATTCCTGTGAAGCACCTGAAGGGTTAATAAACTTCTTGAATGTGGTTTTGAGCACCTTGAGGGGTGCAGTTTTTACAATAGTGTCACTTTTGGGTATTTTCTATCTTATAGACCCCTCAAAGTGACTTCAAATGTGATGGGGTCCCTAAAAAAAATGGTGTTGTAGAAATGAGAAATCGCTGGTCAACTTTTAACCCTTATAACTTCCTAACAAAAAAAAAATTCTTTCCAAAATTGTGCTGATGTAAAGTAGACATGTGGGAAATGTTATTTAGTAACTATTTTGTGTGACATACAGTACAAACCAAAAGTTTGGACACACCTTCTCATGTAAAGATTTTTCTGTATTTTCATGACTATGAAAATTGTAAATTCACACTGAAGGCATCAAAACTATGAATTAACACATGTGGAATTTTATACTTAACAAAAAAGTGTGAAACAACTGAAAATATGTCTTATATTCTAGGTTCTTCAAAGTAGCCACCTTTTGCTTTGATGACTGCTTTGCACACTCTTGGCATTCTCTTGATGAGCTTCAAGAGGTAGTCACCGGAAATAGTCTTCCAACAGTCTTGAAGGAGTTCCCAGAGATGCTTAGCACTTGTTGGCCCTTTTGCCTTCACTCTGCAGTGCAGCTCATCCCAAACCATCTCGATTGGGTTCAGGTCTGGTGACTGTGGAGGCCAGGTCATCTGATGTAGCACCCCATCACTCTCCTCCTTGGTCAAATAGCCCTTACACAGCCTGGAGGTGTGTTTGGGGTCATTGTCCTGTTGAAAAATAAATGATGGTCCAACTAAATGCAAACCGGATGGAATAGCATGCCGCTGCAAGATGCTGTGGTAGCCATGCTGGTTCAGTATGCCTTCAATTTTGAATAAATCCCTAACAGTGTCACCAGCAAAGCACCCCCACACCATCACACCCCCTCCTCCATGCTTCACGGTGGGAACCAGGCATGTAGAGTCCATCCGTTCACCTTTTCTGCGTCGCACAAAGACACGGTGGTTGGAACCAAAGATCTCAAATTTGGACTCATCAGACCAAAGCACAGATTTCCACTGGTCTAATGTACATTTTGTGTTCTTTAACCCAAAC
Source organism: Oophaga sylvatica (assembly GCA_033576555.1). Lineage (NCBI taxonomy): Eukaryota > Metazoa > Chordata > Amphibia > Anura > Dendrobatidae > Oophaga > Oophaga sylvatica. The sequence continues at coordinate 71,747,537 of JARQOD010000002.1, read as the reverse complement.
AAGTCTCTTCTGCTTGTTGCCTGTCCTCAGCAGTGGTTTCCTAGCAGCTATTTTACCATGAAGGCCTGCTGAACAAAGTCTCCTCTTAACAGTTGTTGTAGAGATGTGTCTGCTGCTAGAACTCTGTGTGGCATTGACCTGGTCTCTAATCTGAGCTGCTGTAAACCTGCAATTTCTGAGGCTGGTGACTCGGATAAACTTATCCTCAGAAGCAGAGGTGACTCTTGGTCTTCCTTTCCTGGGGCGGTCCTCATGTGAGCCAGTTTCTTTGTAGCGCTTGATGGTTTCTGAAACTGCACTTGGGGACACTTTCAAAGTTTTCCCCAATTTTCAGACTGACTGACCTTCATTTCTTAAAGTAATGATGGCCACTCGTTTTTCTTTACTTACTATAGCTGCTTTTTTCTTGCTATAATACAAATTCTAACAGTCTATTCAGTAGGACTATCAGCTGTGTATCCACCAGACTTCTGCACAACACAAATGATGGTCCCAACCCCATTTATAAGGCCTGAAATCCCACTTATTAAACCTGACAGGGCACACCTGTGAAGTGAAAACCATTTCCGGTGACTACCTCTTGAAACTCATCAAGAAAATGCCAAGAGTGTGCAAAGCTGTCATCAAAGCAAAAGGTGGCTACTTTGAAGAACCTAGAATATAAGACATAATTTCAGTTGTTACACACTTTTTTGTTAAGTATTTAATTCCACATGTGTTATTTCATAGTTTTGATGCCTTCAGTGTGAATTTACAATTTTCATAGTCATGAAAATACAGAAAAATCTTTAAATGAGAAGGTATGTCCAAACTTTTGGTCTGTACTGTATTTCTCTGTTTTAAGGGCATAAAAATTAAATTTTGAAAATTGCAAAATTTTCAAAATTTTTGCCATATTTCCATTTTTTTCATAAATAAACACAAGTTATATCAAAGAAATTTTACCACTAACATGATGTATAATATGCCATGAGACAATAATTTCAGAATTGCCAAGATCCGTTGAAGCGTTCCAGAGTTATAACCTCATAAAGAGGCAGTGGTCAGAATTGTAAGTATTTGCAAGTATTCCCCCCTGCAAAGAATGGAGAAGTAATTAAGTGTGATTGCAGGTACTCTTCAACTGTGAGAGACAAAAAAAATCATGTTATGATTTTTACATAATTTGCATTTTTTTGCATGAAATAAGTATTTGATACAATAGAAGAACATAACTTAATATTTGGTACAGAAATCTTTGTTTGCAATTACAGAAGTCAAATGTTTCCTGTAGTTCTTGATCAAGTTACACACACTGAAGCAGGGATTTTGTCCCACTTCTCCATACAGATCTTCTCCAGATCTATCAGGTTTCTGGGCTGTTGCTGGCCAACATTGGGTTTCGGCTCCCTCCAAAGATTTTCTATTTGGTTCAGGTCTCCAGGGAATCGAAATGCTTATTAGTTGTGCTGACTGTGTGTTTTGGGTCATTGTCATGCTGGAAGACTGAGCCATGACCCATTTTCAATGCTCTTACTGAGGAAGGAGGTTGTTGGCCAAAATCTCATGATACAAGACCCCATTCATCCTTTGCAGAAAAGCACCCCCAAAGTATGATGTTTCCCCCACCATGCTTCAGTGTTCAGACGGTGTTCTTGGGGTTGTACTCTTCCTTCCTCCAAACACGGCAAGTGGAGATGACACCAAAAAGTTCTATTTTGGTCTCATATGACCACATGACCTTTTCCCATTCCTCCTCTGGATTATCCAGATGGCCATTGGTGAACTTTAAATGGGCCTGGACATGTGCTGGCGTGAGCAGGGAGACCTTGCGTGCCTTGCAGGATTTTAATCCATGATGTCATAGTGTGTTATTAATGGTAATGTTTGAGACTGGGGTCCCAGCTCTCTTCAGGTCATTGACAAGGTTACCCCATGTAGTTCTGGGGTGACTACTGACCTATCTCAGAATTATACTTACCCCACAAAGCAAGATCCTGCATGAAGCCCCAGACCGAGGAAGATTGACAGTCATCTTGTGTTTCTTTAATTTTCTAATAATTGTGCCAACTGTTGTTGCCTTCCCACCAAGCTGCTTGAAAATTGTCCTGTAGATCATTCTCAGCTCTGTGCAGGTCTACAATTTTGTTTCCGGTGTCCGTAGGCTATGTTTGTACTTGGTGTGTTGGCAGTGCTTTGGACCAGCTCCGTCCATAACGCTGCCAGCTTTTGTACGTGCGGTGATTCCACATGTGTTCATTCAACACAAGCAGAATCACCACATCCTATCCATAGACTGTGTTATTTATCTTGCGGAAACTGAGCTTCTCCGCAAGATAAATAGATATGCTGCAGTCTAGAAAGACGCTCCGCATGTCCGGTTACGCAGGGCCGCCGAATGCGGCCGTGCACGCATAGTGGAGATGGGATTTCATAACATCCCCTCCACTATGCAGTAACATCTGGACTCTGCGGATTGGACGCTGGGGATGTACGCAGCGTCCATTCTGCAGCAAATACTGAAGGAATACGCCACTTGGAAACATACCCTTAGACAGCAGATGAGAATTGTGTGAATTTAGTACTGTGGCCTGTGGGGCGTTGGCTGCGTATTTCTGCTTACGTTTCAATGACTAGAGTATGGACAACTGAAAGCTGCACTGGGACAAGGACGTGGACGTGCTTGATGATGGTGCTATTTGAGTGTGGGCAATGGCAGGTGCAGGGCAGGAGGCATCTTCGCATGCACCGTGGACAAGGGATTGGCTTGCACGCACAACAGTGGAAGAAGCAGTGGTGTCACCTGCAGACGCTGTTCCTGGAGCTTGGGGTTGGGCCCATAAAGTCTGGTGCTTTGCTGCCATGTGCCTGATCATGCTGGTGGTGGTAAGGCTTGTAGTTTTGCTACTCCTGCTGATTGCTGATGCTGGCATGACAGGTGTTGCAAACGGCCTGTTTGGGGTTATCGGCAGAGTCTTTAAAATATAACCAGACTCGGGAAGACCTAACAGTTGGGCTGGCAACTTCCATCATGTTGGTGTTACGGCGAACTGTTGCCCGCCTTCTGTCTGCAACCACCACACTGCTTCTTCCTGCCTGAAGGGCTGCTACGCCTCCCTCCCCCTGTGTGTTGATGTCCTCACTCTGAATTTCTTCCTGCGAGGTTGGTTCAGTTACAATATCATCCATCACCTCATCTTCCACTTCTGCACACTGGTCCTCCTCCTGACTTTCTGGCAATTGTGTCTCATCATTGTCCACCTCTTGTGACCGTGGCTGCTCAAATATTTGTGCATCGCTACACGGAATCTCATCTTGCCCTGCTTCAAGCGGACCAGGCGAGAGGCCCGAATCTTTAAATGGAAAAGTGAACAGCTTTTCGCAGTGTCCGAATGTGGGATCAGTTGTCTCAGGGCACTCAACATGGTGAGAGGAAGGAGGATCAGGGTGAGGAATATGCGGTCCAGGTTCACGGCTACTCATACTTGACATGTGGAAGACAGGGTTCTGGTGGTGGTGGCCATGTAACTGGAAGTATTATCCGCTATCCAACCAACAACCTTTTCACACTGCTCTGGCTTCAATACTGCTGTCTTGCTGCAGTCCCCTAGGACTTCGGACACTAAGGTCCAGCGAGAAGATGTGGGTGTTTTTTGTGGCCCAATTTCAGTTTGTCCACATCCTCGGCCTCAGCATGCACCATCACCATCATGTCCACTTCCCCATCCCTTGCCACTCGCCTTGCCCATTGTAAATGGACTAGAATATTTTACACGTTCATTTCAAATGGCTGAATTGGGATCGAACTTGTATGTGATGGGAAAACCACACTTTAAAATATCTGGACTGTAGTTAACAATGCTTTTTTGGTTATCAAATTGGTGTCAATAAGAAGGGTAACAGACAGCAAAAACAGTAGAATATGTAGGCCTAAAATGGCCTGTCACAGAGATACCACACTGCCAAATATATGGCCTGTATTTTTTAATTTTTTAAATGCAAAATAGTGCTGCATAAAACTAGAGTAACAGACAGGAAAAACACTGCAGTACTGGCTTAAAATGCCCAAACGTGGAGCACGCAGATATATGAGGCCTGTCACGGAGATACCACACTGCCAAATATGTGGCCTGTATTTTTTGGGGGTCTGCAAAATAGTGCTGCATTTAACTAGAGTAACAGACTGCAAAAAAATGGAATTTAGGCCTAAAATGCCCACATTTTTAGCACACGGATATATAAGGCGTGTCACAGATATACCACACTGTAAAATATGTGGCATGTATGTATTTTTTAATGTTCAGCAAAATCGTGTCAAGAAATTGTGTAAGACACTGCAACCTATATACTCTGGAATTAGTCCTTAGAAGGACCGTTGGTTTAGCTGGATTTAAGTAGTTTGGGATGGTAGACCCCACACTGACTAAGAAATCCCCAAATCTGACCCTATCTCGGCAGCAGCTCTCCCTACACTATCTCAATCTGGAGCTGAATGCGCCGAGCAGGCCGGTGTTCGGTCTCAGGTCCGGTCTCTTATACCCCTGGTGATGCTGTGCGGCCAGCCAATCACTGCAAGACCACAACAAAGATGGCTGAGGCATTACAGTGCCTGGCAGACAATCCCTGCATGTTGATTGGGTCTCAGGCGAGTAACGAGTAGTAGTGAGCATGTTCGCTCATCACTAGTGCAGAGTAGAAGGGCTTCTTAAAGAAAAACTGACAGATCTGTGGGAGCCCGAATTCTTGCAGGTTGGTAAGTGATCAAATACTTATTTCATGCAATAAAATGCAATTTAATTATTTAAAAAGCATACAATGTGATTTTCTGTTCTTTAGTTTTAGATTCTGTCTCTCACAGTTGAAGTGTACAGTACCTCCGATAAAAATTACAGACCTCTCCACTCTTTGTAGGTGGGAAAACTTCCAAAATCGGGAGTGTATCAAAAACTTCTATTCCCCACTGCATAAGCTGAAACCAAAGAATAATCAGCACAGACTAATACAGCATGCCAGCAAGCAAAGGTCTAGACATGTGGAGTCATATAATGCGTTATTATCCTTTATTGTAAGATTTTCAATATGTTTCTTTCATTCAGTCAGTAAATTCTATGTCTATTCAATGTACAACTCCTATTTGAAGTGGTTTTGGAATAGTAGTACATATAATTACCATTAAAATTCATTTTAATAAGTATGAGGTAAGTACATTTAGTTCTTATTTTTGACATTTAAAAACATTCTTACTGTTGAAAATCAACCTTTTCACTATAATCTCAAATGTGAGATTAGTCATTGTGACCTGTCTAAATTGACTTGTTGGCTGTGAAAATCTGCAAAAATATGAAGGTTTGATAAAATCGTTATCTAACAAGTAATCTACAGATGAAATTATTTTTAATTCCATGTATTAGAACATCTATCACCAACTGAACGTATGGGGATTATATTAAACCTCATATGTTTTTCTTCTCTGTTCTAAATTTTGATTTTGTTTGCACAGCCTTATAGTGTGTGATCAAATTTTCCAGCTTCTTGAGGTTCTTAACCCCTTAACGACCAGAGGTATTTCAGTTTTTACGTTTTTGTTTTTCGTTCTTGTTCTTCCCAGAGCCATAACTTTTTTATTTTCCCTCAACATGGCCATGTGAGGGTTTGTTTTTTGCAGGACAAGTTGTACTTTTGAAGAACTTCATTGGTTTTAACATATCATGTACTGGAAAATGGGAAAAAAAATTAAAATGTGGGGGAAATTGCAAAAAAAGTGCAATTCCAGTTTTTTTTTTTACCATGTTTTTTTTCAGCCTCATTGGTAATCTGGCATATCTGACTTTGGGTCAGAAAAAAACAGTTAGAACAACCCCTTCAACCACAAGCCTTACTTGACCATGTCAATGATGAATTTTGGTCAATATGATTTGTGTTTATTTACGAAAATATAATAAATTTGAAAAATTTTAAGATTTGAGAGTCCTCAGTGGTTGATACCTTTTAATGGCTAACTGAAAAGATGGTAACAAAATGCAAGCTTTCGAGACTACTCAGGTCTCTTCATCAGGCCAGGCATAAAATAACAGAAAATCTGAAGGGTCACATATTTATGCTCAACAGGACACTGAAATAATACAATAGATAAGCGATGTCAATAATTACTTTCACGTTACAAAAAATTTGAAAATTTTGCAAAGATAATAAATAACATTTACCACATGTCTACTTTACATCAGCATTAGTGATGAGCGAGTATACTCGTTGCTCGGGTTTTCACGAGCATGCTCGGGTGTTATTTGAGTATTTTGGCGTGCTGGGCGATTTACTTTCTGTCGACGCAGCTGCATGATTTGCGACTGCTTGAGAGCCTGAATACATCTGGGAATTCCCTAACAAACAGGCATTCCTCACATGTATTCAGGCTGTCCAGTAGCCACAAATCATGCAGCTGCGGCGACAGAAACTAAATCTCCGAGCACACCAAAATACTCGGAGACCACCCGAGTGTGCTCGGGGAAAACCCGAGCAACAAGCATACTCGCTCATCACTAATCAGCATCATTTTTTAAACATAATTTTTTATTAAGTAGTTAGAAAAGTTAAAAGTTGATCAGCAATTTTTCATTTTTCCAACAAAATAAATCAATATTTTATTAGGGACCACATCACATTTGAAGTGACTTTGAGGGGCCTATTTGACAGAAACTACCCAAAAAGTGACACCATTTTAGAAACTGCACCCCTCAAAGTGCTGAAAACCACATTCAAGAAGTTTATTAACCGTTTAGGTGCTTCACAGGAATTAAATAATGTGGAAGGAAAAAATAAAAATGTTAATTTTTCCACAAAAAATGTTTCTTTAGCCCCAAATTTTTCATTTTCACAATGGTAACAGAAGAAACTGGACCATACAATTTATTGTGCAATTTGTCCCAAGTACACTGATGCCCCATATGTAGTAGAAAACTGCTGTTTGGGCGCATGGCAGGGCATGAAAGGGAAGGAACACCATTTGACTTTTTTAGCTCAAAATTAGATGGAATAAATAGCGCATGCCTTGTCACATTTGCAGAGGCCCTAATGTGCCTAAACAGTGGAAACCACCCACAAGTAACCCCATTTTGGAAACTGTACCCCTAAAGGAACTTATCTAATGGTGTCGGGAGAACTTTGAACCCACGGGTGCTTCACAGAATTTTATAACATTGAGCTGTAAAATGAAAAAATAATTTTTTTCCATAAAAATGTTGCTTCAGCCCCAAATTGTTCATTTTCACAAGGGTAATAGAAGAATTTGGACCATACAATTTGTTGTGTAATTTCTCCACATCAATACCCTATATGTGGAGGAAAACTACTGTTTCAGCACATATCGGAGCTCAGAAGGGCAAGAGTGCCATTTGAATTCTGGAGCACAGTTTTGGATGAAATAGATTGCGGATGCCATGTCACATTTGAAGAGCCCCTGACATGCCTAAACAGCAGAAACCCCCCCAAAGGGACCCCACTTTGGAAACTACACCTCTTGTGGAATTCAACTAGGCATGTAGTGAACATTTTTAAACCTTAGATTAATAACAGAATTTTATAACATTGGGATGAATAAATGGAAAATTACAGTTTTTTTCACTGAAATGTTGCTTTGGCCCCAAGTTAATAATTTTCAAAAGGGATAAGTGATTAAAATAAATGGTACAATTTGTAATGCAATTTATTCTGAGTATGCCAATAACCTATTAATGGTCGAAAATGACTTTTGAGGCACAGGGAAGAAGCGCCATATTGGAGTTCAGATTCTGCTGGAATGGTTTGAGGGTGTCACATTGGCAGACCCATGAAGTGCCAGAATAGCAGACCCCTCTATAAGTGACACCATTTTACAAACTACACCCTCAATGAATTCATGTTGACAACACCCACATGTGCCTCACAGAAGTTATACCATTGGGAGGTGAAAAAAGAATAATTAAATTTTTCCTTAAAATGTTGTTTTAGCCCCAAGATTTTAATTTTTATAAGGGCTAATAGGAAAAACTGGACTTCATGATTTGTTGTGCAATTTCTCCTGAGTGCGGAAGTACCCTACATGTAATCAGGAAATACTTTTCAGGTTGAGTGGAAAGCTCAGAAGAGAAGGAACACCATATTATAGTGCAGATTTTGCTATTATAGTTTGCGGGTGCAATGACCCACTGGAAGACCCCTTAAGGTGCCAGAATTCAACATAAATGATCCCATTTTACAAACTATACCTCTCAATGAATTCATCTAAGGGTGCAATGATGGTATTAACATCATGGCTGTGTCACAGAATTTTATACTATCGGGCGGTGGAAAATTTTTTTTTACATTTTTACCACAAAAATTTAATTTTAGCCCCAGATTTTACATTTTCACATTTGGAGATGATAAAAATGGCATCAAAATTTGTCGCACAATTTCTGCTGAACATGGCAAAACCCTATATGTTACCATACTGTACTGCTTAGCCACACGGTGAGATTCGGGAGAGAAGGAGCGCATTTTGACTCTTGGAGAACAAAACATCGTAGAATAGTTTGTGGACGCTATATACAGAACTCCTAAGTTCTAAAAGAGCAGAATCCTCCCTCAAGTGACCCCATTTTGGAAATTACACCCCTCTGGGAATTTATGTACAGGTGTATTGACTTATTAAACTTTATGAGTGTTTTCCAGAAACAAGTAGCAGTGGATGTTGCTGAGTGAAAATGTCAAATCTGCCATTGTAGTGCCCGTACATTATAGTGCTCAGTACGTTGTAGTACCTATACTTTGTAGTGCCCATACATTATGCCTAGCTCACGCTTCTGGAGACAGACATCCATAAATTAAAGGAGCTGTCATAGCTGCAGAAATGACAAACATGTGGATGCTAAATGTGGTTTAGGCATACTGTGGGGATCAGAAGAGAGAGAGGCATTTGGATTTTGGAGCACATAATTTGATGGATTTTTTGTGGGGTGAGGAGACATAGCACTTATCCAGGGCTTTTCTGCAACCAGTAACGTGGAAGCCCCCTATAATTGCATTGACAGATGACAGACCTAAGAGGAGAATTTTTTTGTGGATTGAGTTTAAACATTTATTGGGAACATTTTACATAACATTTTGGATCACATTTATCCCGTGCTCTATGTTGATCACTTACATCGGGGCTTCCATCTAAATCTCCAAAGGACATTATTACACCATATTCCTCTCCTGTTCGGTGATTTTTTGCTTTTCAGTGTTTTATTTATTGCTCCTGTTCGATGATAATCCATTTGTCCCACATCGTAATCCATCTTTCCTTCATCTGGATACCTTGATGAAAGGTGGCATGATGTGACCGTTCAGCTGGCATCCAGGAGACAACAAGCTTTTCATCAAATCGCAGCTTCAGTGACCTGTGGTGACGTAATTGAGGTTACCACAGGTCACAGAAGCTGTGGTTCCCACGGGCAGCTCAATTTCTCACTGTGCTAGCTGTGATATCATTCAGGTCACCGTAGTTCATCGGGCTGCTCACAATGAGTTGCTCAAGGGAACAACAGCTAGTGACCTGTGGTAACCACAATAATGTTGTGTAGCCCTGGTGTTAGGCACACGCAGTACCCTGGAGAGTGTGTGGAGAGATAGCAGTTTAATGCTCAATACCCATTCACTCAACATACACTAGACACACCCTTAGGGTAGTGTAGTCACTTGTGAGGGAGTGGTCGGTGTGTATTGGTTGAGTGATTTTAGTAGTCAGTTTCCTGTCTTCGGACAGAGCAGACGTGTGGAGTCTAGCTGGGACTTGGAGGGAGGAAGCAGTCCAGCCTGGTTCTATCAGCAGTTCAGCAAGTGGAGGCCAGTAAGGGCGAGATATAGATCACCTCAGCCTGGTCAGAGCTGTACCTCACTTGAAGACATTGACAAAGAAAGAAGAGTTTAGTACAGATATACTTCAGTCTCCTGTCCCAAGGACAGTGAAAGGTTCAGAGACGTGCTCCTGCCTAGTGGATAACTGAGAGTCTGGTAACTAACTCTGAAGGAAGAGAAGAAGGGAGTGATTATATGACTTTTTGCAAGTGTGAGTGTTTATGCTACAAGCGAGGACAAGGCGAAAGGCACAGTGGAAGAGAACAGAGAAGTGCCATAGGTATAGGATACCTGCACATTGTAACCGGTCACTGGGGACCGAAGGATCACTATTAGCTTCAAGCATAGTGGTAAGAAAACCAGAGACTTACCGGACCTTAGGTCGCGGCAAGCAGCCCCGAATAGTCAGTACGTAACTGGGGTCAGGGGAGTGAAGACTTTGAGTCAGTGCACGACAAGATAGGAATTCAGCTCTCTCACAGGAAGGCTCCTACCACAAAACTGACTGGGCGGTACAGCTATGGAATAGCTGGAGTTATAGAGGGAACTACGCTTCAGGCTGGTTGTACTCATTGTTGTGAAAGTAAAGGAGGCCCCTAACTTGTCCAGCTGCTATCTCAAAATACATTCTCCTTGGATCAGCCTCCCTGGGACCTGCCTGAACATCTTACAAGTAAAGGTATGGAAAGACGCTGACCGTGTGAGACTGAGTTATTTACTTGCATGCCTGCACAACCCTGCTTTAACTACCGACTGAGGGAAGAGTCCCACCTGTAGGGGACCCGACATCTAGCTGCATCACCATCCCCTCAGAGATCTACAGCAGCGCTGGTATAAATTACCAGAAGACTACAGGTGGCGTCACGAACTGTATATAAATCTATCCCCTGTAAATATATCCCCAACATACGCCAGACCGCCAGGGCCACAGACCGAGCCACCGCTACCTGTGACAAACCCCATAGACTTCCATGGGCTCGGCTCTGAGTACCCCATTGCCCTGGTAATCCACAATTGTGGTGGCGGGTCGACACAATGTCACTGCAGCTTTTGCTACTGCCTATAATGATGTAGGTTGTGGGTTCGAAACCATGGAGACCAGGTCACGAAAAAAAAAAAAAATAAAGTAAGTGTGTGCAAATAAGAGTGACTATAAGTGGGGGCAGTGACCTGACCTGAAGGAACAGGAACAGGACTGCTAAGTCAAATTGGGACAGTCCCGCTGGATCTAGGATGGTTGGTAGCTATGTTAAATACACAGGCAGATGATTACTGATTATTACAGCCCGCATCAAAGGCAGGGAGCCAGCATATAACGTACCCTGCACGTCTTATTTCGTTAATGGGTTAAAGTGGATCTGTAACTAGATTTTACAATATAAATTGCATTAAATAGATATCGTAGACCTGATGAAACTAGTGTAATCATTGCGAAAATCTACTGTGGCATGTAAAAATTTGGGCACCTCTGGTCAAAATTAGTCATTGTGAACAGTTAAGCAAGTTGAAGATGAAATGATTTCTGAAAGGGCGAAAGTTAACCAATGAATGACAAGAGGTATTTTTGTTTTCGCATTTTCGTTTTTTGCTCCCCTTCTTCCCAAAGCTTTTTATTTTTTGGTCAAAATGGCCACGTGAGAGCTTATTTTTCTGGGACGAGTTGTACTTTTGTACAACACCATTGGTTTTTAACCCATAGGGTACTTGAAAAAGGGAAAAAATTCCAAGTGTGGTGAAATTGCTAAAAATTTGCACTCCCACAGTTGTTTTTTGTTTATTTTATTTTAACATGTTCACTAAATGCTAAACCTGACCTGCTGTTATGATTTTCCAGGTCATTAAGAGTTCATAGACACCAAGCATGTCTAGGTTCTTTTTTATTTAAGCGGTGAATAAAAAATTCCAAAAATGGTTAAAAACAAAAAATTGCACTATTTTAAGATACAAATATTGTCTCCATGTTTAGTAATCTCAGGGCTTATTTTTTGCTTGCTGAGCTGACGCTTTAAATGATACTACATTGGTGCAGACACGATCTTTTGATCGCCCGTTAATGAATTTTAATGTAATATTGCATCAAACAAAAAAAAGGAATTTTGATGTTTTGACTTTTTTTTCTCATTACATCATCTAATGACTGGGTTAATTTTTTTATATTGATAAATCAGGCGATTCTGAATGTGACGATACCAAATATGTGTATATTTTAGTTTTTGTTATTGTTTTATTTTGAATGAGGCGAAATTTGAACTTTTATAATTTTTTTTATATTTTTTTCAACTTTTTTTTTACTTTTTGCATGCTTCAATGGTCTCCATGGGAAGCTACAGTTGTCTGATCAGCTCTGCTACATACAGGCGATGATCAGATCGCCTGTATGTAGCGAAAATTCTCACTTGCTATGAGCGCTGACCACCGGGCGGCGCTCATAGCAATCTGGCTATGACAACCATAGAGGTCTGCTGGAGACCTCTGGTTGTCATGCGAACTCATTGGTGACCTGCAGTCATGTGACGGGGTCACCAATGGGCTGGTTTAGTGATGCGGTTTCGGTAAGCGTAGGTTAAATGCCACTGTCAGAGATTGACAGCGGTATTTAGCTAGTTAACAGCCACAGGTGGATCGCAATTCCACCAGTGGCTGTCACGGGCACATGTCAGCTGTATAGATCAGCTGTCATGTGCCCGGAAATGTGCAAGCTCAGCACCAGCGACCACACCAAACAGGGGCAGTCTGACATTGGCGCACTATTACAAGTACTATTACTCCCAATGTCGGAAAGAGGTTAAAGATGACACAATTCCTTTGTATTTTGGGGAAAAAAAATGACATTTTTTTCATTTTAAAAATTACAAAAATGAAAATCGGTCAATGTAAAAGTTTGGGCACCCTGCACTGTTAATACCTAGTAGCACACCTTTTCCATTCTGACATGGATTTTCCTGAAGAAGGAAGGAAGGAACCATCCGAAACGCGCGTTGGGCTGGCAGGGACAGCTTGTGTGGTTTTACACCTGTGATTATATTGGTATGTATTTCATAACCATTTACTCCTTTTATGTTCATCTATGTATTACTAATGTGTAGAATATTATTCTGTGCAAATAGCATGAGGTATTACTATACCCACTTGTCCACACATGGTGTCCCCTGCCTTACTTTGTATATATGCATTGTGGCATATGCTTGATTTATCTGTTGTGTAATTCTTTTATCCATTAGTATTAATAAAGTTTTTCTATTTTTTCTACATTTGACCTTTGACTGCGTTTTTCTCCCGGTGTATCTTCATATGGATTTTCAAAGTAAATACATCAGACTTATTTGCGCATGTTGTTGATTGTGTTGTGAAACCTGGTGGCAAGGCTTCTTCATATTCGGACACTTTTATCGTCCAATGAGTCTCACAACAAGCCATCATGTAGTATCTTGTAGTAATATGGTGTTTTTCAAGTGTTAAAAAAATCTCAGAAACTTAGAATTCCTTCAAAATAATGTAAATATTCTTACTGCACAGATTGAACCCATGGTGAAGACTGAAAAGGAACACAACATTTATGAAGCTCGCTAAAATGTAAAATTGCACTTTATATTTTGCGATGTCTTTTACTGCAACAGATAATGGTTCTCTGTTGTCAACTGGGGCGGCTTTGTTTGTAAAATCAACCACCCGCCTGCACTCAGTCTATGATTACACCATAAAACTGGTCTGCTCCGCAGGAGGTTTATAGCGCACAGAGACGTCCTTAAGGCAGACTACGGCCAGCGCATTAAGTCTTTCCTGCAAATCTTCACTTTTCAGGACATTATTACTGTACTCAGAATTTTCAGAAAACTGAATGGTTTCCAACATTAACTGAAATACTTTACAAGAACAATACAAAAGAACAGAAAGAGCGAGAAATAAACCAACTTGACAGATGTTGCTTGGAGCTGTAGGTTTAAGTGCTACTAATCTATGAACCATAATCGTAAAGAAATTACATTAGTTTCACCTTAATATAAGGAACAAAGTTCTGACAATATACATGAAATTTATAAAGAGTCTAGCAACATCAAAGAGTATGTGTAGGTAAGGTGCCAGAGGTCGAGCTGCTGCTCTATAACACCCTGGCACTTTATAGGAATATTGTGTCCCGGTCCTAGTGTTCTGGCTCGTGTGGGGTGCATTACACTGACTTGTAGGCCGCATGCCTCCACTGCCTTCAATTCTTCATATTCAGGAACAGCTGCACAAAACTCAGGGGACACCCGGTTCAATTCAACACATATATGTTTGCTGGACAGTTCAAGTATATCAGATTGTATCTCGCAGTATGGGGCACAGCACCCTACGTTTCAGTAATACAGTACATTTCCCGCTTTACTTTATGAACTATCCCAACACCCACTGATCCTATCATCCCCAGGAATTTCCTGTTCAGTCCCACAGTATATCCAAGATCCATTACCTGTCCCTCACACGGTTCCACATCCATCTTCCTTTGTATGGAAAGAGTTAAGGTGCTCTCCATAGCATCGGTATCGAGCAGTAGGTTTCAGACATTGCAGGAATGACCACAGGGAGTCTTGTAAGGCCTCATACCGCTCAGTACACTTTGTACTAGCTTCTGCTATTAGCCCACTGCACCTTGAACTTCACCTTATCACTTAGCTAGCAAACTCTCCTCCATAAACAGGAAGTAGTCTCCTTTTTACTGACCCTATCTCCTCCCACTGTGATGTAGACCAAACATTAACTATCTATTTACTCTGCCTGCCACAGCAGTCTGTTGCTGGGCAGACTTTACCTTTCACTCACCTAACTACAATTACTATCTTCTAACAGTGTACACTAAGCACATTACCCTTACAATGCCTGTCACAAACTATCTTATGTCCTAAATGTTATTCTATGTCTTATCTTGTGCTTACCCTATGCACATTTTGCACTATACACTACTCATATTGTATATTAACTCTCACATTATTTAAACACTCATTACCATAACACAATACATGGCAATTTACATCATATCACATGACTAGCTAACAAATTACAAGAAAACCGCATGACATAGTTCGCACTTCACATGACACAACATACAGTATCTATATATAAAAATGCATATAGCATCTGATTCTCTCGCATGAAAGAATCATTGGATGCTATTCGCCAGTGTGAGTGAGCACTTAGTGTCCCACCTGGTGAGGTGGGTTCTTGAAGCCCTTGATGCAGAAGTGCAATTCTAGAACAGCTTATGTGAGCAGGTAGTGTTAAAGCAGCATGGATGGATTGTTGAGGAAATACCACGCTGATGTAGTAGAACTGAAACAGTGATGACTGGTATAGCAGAGCAGGATTAGTAATGAATGATGAAGCAGAGTAGAACAGATGCAACAATGTAACAGTTTTTACTATAATGTAGTAGAATTATATTGCGAAGAAACAGTGTCACTACAACAATGTAGCTTAGATCACCCAGCAATGCTGACTTGATGTAGCAAGGTTTCCCTGGGGATGTAAGAGAGATGATCTTTGCTATGCAGCAGAGTTCATAAAGTGATATGGAACACAGAACAGGCGATAGAGCTGCCACTCACAATCCTGACAGCTCAGCCAGCCCTCGATATCATAAGGCAATGATTTAGGGATGGTATAAGATCCATATATCTTTATGATATCTTTGCTACACACATATCAAAAGTTCATTTTCTATTTGTGAACCTTAACAAGTGAAAAAACACATACCAAATAACAATATGGATCAACATAAGTGATAAATACTAATTTCAATATTACAGTACTTAACCATTATTATATTATCATTAAAATCAATTCTTTACATTTAAAATAAGTTTTACAGTCGTCAAGGCTCATTAAAGGTTCGATATTGACTTTTAGGATTGCTATTTTCAATAGGAAGCACTACAGTTTAAGTCCACTTCCTCTGTGAAGAGTCAATTTGCATATTTAATTTCTCATGCATGGCGTATCAGTCTCCTCACTCTGACATGGCAGGCCTGGCAGGTCACTCTCCACAACGAGAAACATTACCCTTTAGATCCAAGTCTTAATCATCACACATAGCCAAATCAGATCTCATACTTTGCATTGATGAGGGGCAGCACCCCGAAACAGTGTCTGCAAATTGAGATTCTGCTTTGGCTTTTATCTTAAGTCATATGGCAAGGCTCATTAAAGGGTTAGTATTGACTGTTAGGATTGCTAATTCTAATAGGTGGAACTAGAGTTCAAGCCCTCTTCCTGTCTGAAGAGGCAATTTTTATATTTCACTTCCCAGAGGAGCATGCTTGGCATATAAGTCTCCTCACTCTGATATGCCAGATTTGGCTTGTCACTCTCAACAAGCAGAAACGTTACCCCTTAGAGCACAGTCTTGAGCAAAAATTCTGCAGTCTAAGTGACTGTAGATTTCTGAATTTTGACAGGAATACAAGATGCACATTACTAGGACATACCATCTGCTATCTACAAGAGCGGTCATCTCATAACCACCAGAATGTGATATGCCAATTCACTTATCATCTGATTCTTTAAACAGAACATTGCAAGAAACAGGAGGCTGCAACTATACAAACCACATTTGGTCACATGATGATTGCTTGACCTGGCAACAGTGGGATCCTTACAGTGTGCATATTGGAGGGCACTGAAGGGGTTAAACAGAGTGCCACAGACTGTAAAGACTCTGATCCCCTCGTGGAAATATGTGCCTTCTGCTATTAATGGCTAACTTCTCCTCCCCTTTATTGGCTTTGTAGCCTGGTCCATAGATTTGGTCCTGCCTCCTGAGTTTATAGCCTCCTAACAGCTTAGACCCTCATTCCTCAGAAGCTGGTACCTGGTGGTATTTCTCTTCTTACGAGTTTTAGTATATCATTGTATCATAACTGCTTGTTAATAATGTTTTTCTCTGCTATTTTTCAACAACTGATATGAAATTCTACTTGTAACTAGTTACAGCAGTGTTCAAAAGGATGACGATCCGGGCTTACTGAGGACTAACACACCGGGAGCGGTGTCCACATATCTCTTATGGCTAGTCTTTGTGTTGATTTATTTTGACCGATACCCAACCAACATGATAGTGCTTGTGTTGGGTCTTCTTCCGGTTAAGGAAGGGAGGGGTAATTGATACTCCAACTGTAATGTCTTCACAGTCTGCACAATGTCAGGATTCAGCATTCTGCAGTCACATAGGGTGACCGCGGCATTTTAACTATAAATGTAAAAAGGTAGAATAGATGAAAGTAATGGTGGGCATATAATGCATCATTCGGTGACTCTATAAAACTGATTAATAATCCTCCTATAATAACTCACATGGCATCTGGATATCTGTTATATTTTACAACCTTTACCACAGTCTGACCTTTGAGAATAATTGATTGAAAATATATTTTAGAGGGATGCTCTTTAATAAAATATTGACCATGAGCAGCACTGTCTACGGGTGTGTGAAAATTAATGTTCCTCTTAAAATGGCATGGCACTGCTGGCACACACATTCATAAGTATAAAATAAATCATTACAATACATAATCTATACCAGGGGTGGGCAATTAGTTTTCCTGAGGGCCCATATGAGAGATCAAATCATTAGGCTTAAATTAAATCTGCTCAATATTAATATTGACATATTAATTATAATTATTATTTTATATTACTAATCACAACTATTATCACTTATTATTGAGCAGAATGAAATATGTTCACATACCCCTGTATATCATATGAGACTGCACATAGCCTCCTCCATACAGTATGAGCCCCCGCATAGCCTCCTATATAAATTACGAGCCTCCACATAGTCCCTGATATGCAGTATGAACCCTCATCACCACTGTAACCTTGGTATGTTAGGCCTCACTTGAATATCATTCACAGAAAGACTACAGAAAATAAATTAATGTTATAATTACATTATTAACACTTGCCTAACATACATCATTTACCTGAACCTTAAACATTTTAGAGGACTCGTCACCTCTCCTGACCTGACAGTTTTAGTATTTCCCTAAATTCCCTATGTAATAATTCTGCTTTGTGCTTTTCTTCTCTTATTCCCCCCACAAATTTATAAACTAATAATTAGTTGTCAACATTCTCCTTGTCAAATAGGTGTTTCCCTGCACAGTCAGATCTGATTAGACATTATCAGAGTGTAGGGTCACGCCCCTAATTGGTAAAACCCTGTTGTCAATTTATTCATATATTTGTACGAGGAATAGAGAAACAGCACAACATGTATAGAATAGAGGATCCACATTGTTTTTTCACAAACAACATTTACTAGATCAGACAATTCAGGAGCTGATATGTCTTCTTTAATTCAGGATTGAGGACACTTGTTTATTATACACAGCACTTTCTTCTATGTAATATAGGGAAGGATCTGTTTTACTTGTAATTTCTCCTCTGCTATATTTTCAGGCACCATAATGTTTTCATTGTTTTATCCCAGATTTATCATCCCAAAGGTTCAATTGTTCTTTTCTTTCTTTTACTACTATTTCTTCCTTTTGTCTCTCATCTCTTAGGAGTGGTTTCAGGGGCCGGAGACACCAGATCTGATCTGGAGCCCAATTCTGAATCCACCGATCACTGGGTCACCATATAAACTGAGGCATCTATTTATCCATCTCCTATTTTACATATTTTTTTACTGTTCACAAATCCATATGCTCATCTAATTAGGGCAAGTGCATCAAGAAAATGTTTCCTGTAGACCTGTAAAGGAATCACTAGTATCTATTTGCTGTATGGTTAAAGAGCAAAAAAAAGGGTAAAAACCTGAATGTCTTATATATAGAGTTGAGCGATACTTTCCGATATCCAAAAATATCGGATCGGAATGGTATCGACGATATCCACAAAATATCGGCGATACCCGATACCGATACCGGAAATCCAATGTAAGTCTATGGGAACAAAATATCGTAATTAAAAAAAAAAACATTCTTGGCTTGTTGGATAATTGTACATGAAGGAAAACAACAAAGAGTAATGTAGAATGTATTGGGGGAGGTTGAGGAGACATTAAAGGCATAGATGTTTAACCCAATCCAATGGAATAGCATTAATAATTTTTTTTTTAAAGACGTTCGGATTGACGAAGAAATTGACAATGTTGTTAACCTTTTTCTATTTTGGCAAATATGTATGTTTCACAACTTCCATGCTCTTGACCTTTTTAACTTTTGCCACACTTTCACCTTCATAATCTTCAGCAGCATCATCTTTGTCATCTAATTATTCTTCATCTTCACCTTCTTTATCTTCTTCTTAAACTTCTTGTTATTCATCTTTTTGTTAACATTACTCATATTGTTCTTATTAAACTATTATTCTTCTTCATATTCTACTTCTTCATCTTCTTCCTCTTCATCTTCTTCATCATATTCTTATTTGTGACAGAGATTCCTGTACTTGTAATCTGTAAAAGTATGAATTTTTCTTCCTTCCGTTCTTGCTGTCACAAAAGATTTAAATTACAACAGTATTTGTCCGTGTTCAGCTTAGCCTGCAGCAGCAGGCATTTTCCAGGGCACCACGAGGAGGAACGGACTCACCCCCATACACTGCTTAGTCTTCTTCTGCTTATAATTTACAGCATATATTTTGCTCTTCATTTTGGTCTTATTTTTCATGTTCTTCTGCTTTTTGATCTTCTGCTTATTGTTCTTCTGTCTCTTGTTCTGTATCTTGTAGTTTGTCTTAACCTTCTTTGTCCTGTTGGTGATCTTCTTCTGGGTAATCTTTTATTTCCTCTTTGTGATGGTGTTCAGGCTGGTTGGCTTGATGCTCGTTGTCCTTGGGGTTGTCATCTTCTTCGGGGTGGTCTTTACGGTTGTCTAACTTCCGAGAACCAGCTGATGTTACTGGAACCCGGACGGGTATCAGATCGTACAAGAGACAATGGAAGTAACGAGGAACAGCTGACTGTGCTGGAACCCGGAGGGGCAGCAGAAGGAAAAGAGCCAATGGCACAACCGAGGACCAGCTGACGTTACTGGGACACGGCTACTAAGCAGTAGGTACCTGTGCTCAAAAGCACTACCAAGGACCAGCAGACGTTGCTGGAACTCGGATGCCGAACTGGAGGCACCGAGGCCAAAGGCACTGCGGAGAACCAGTTGACGGTACTGGAACCCCCGGGCGGGTAGCAGAAGGAAAAGAGCCAAAGGCACAACCGAGGACCAGCTGACGTTACTGGGGACACGGTTACTAAGCAGGAGGTACCTGTGCTCCAAAGCACTACCCAAAGGGCCAGCAGACGTTGCTGGAACTCGGATACCGAGATGGAGGCACCTAGGCCAAAGGCACTGCGGAGAACCAGTTGACGGGACGGAAAACCCCCACGGGAACAGAAAGGGCAAAAAGGCCAATGCAAGTAAAAGAGGCCCGCTGACTGTGCTGGGAAACCCGGGGGGGCAGCAGAAGGAAAAGAGCCAATGGCACAACCGAGGACCACTGACGTTACTGGGGCACGTTTACTAAGCAGGGGTACCCGTGCTCCAAAGCACTACCAGGACCAGCAACTTTTCTGGAACTCGGATCCGAGATGGAGGGCACCCAGGCCAAAGGCACTGCGGAGAACCAGTTTACGGACGGAACCCGACGGGTGCGAAGGACAAGAGCCAAAGCAAGTAACGAGGACCGTGACGGCTGAAACCCCAGGGGCAGCAAAGATAAAAAGCCAATGGCACAACCCGGGGGCCGTGTGTTTTGGGACACGGTTTCTAAGCAAGGGTAATGTTCTCAAAAGCACTACCAAGGCCAGCAGGGGGCG
>JARQOD010000002.1:71628518-71726811 GCA_033576555.1 Oophaga sylvatica | reverse complement strand
CCTCATCCTCCACCCTTCCAAAACCCATCCTTTAGTGCTTGCAGTGATTTTGAAGAGGCAGATAAGGGGGACATCATGCTGACTAGTGCATATCGCCTCGCCATCCGCGTTGAGTCATCAAACGCACGAAAACGTGGCATGTCCTTCATAGAGGCCCACTCAGTAGTGGTGAGGTGTGAACGGCGCAAATTGCGAGTTGATTGCGCCTGATGCAGCTGATACTCCATTACTGCTGGCTGTTGCTCACACAACCGCTCCAAATATGTAAGGTGGAATTCCACTGGTGGGTACGTCACATATGATGCATGTTCAGAAAGGCGAAATCTGCGTTGCAGAGCAGCAATGTGCGATCTGGCTATGCTGGAACGTCGCAAGTGAGCGCACTCTAGGCGGACCTTCTGCAGCAGTTCAGCAAGATCGGATACTCCCTCAAAAAACTCTGCACGACCAAGTTGAGCACATGTGCCAGACATGGTATGTGAGTGAGGTTGCAAGGCCCAGAGCTGCCACCAGATTTCGGCCATTGTCACACACTACCAAGCCTGGCTGGAGATTCGCTGGCAAAAACCACACGTCGCTCTCCTGCTTGATGGCATTCCAGACCTCTGCTCTGTGTGGCTTCGATTCCCCATGGAAATTAATTTCAGGACTGCCTGTTGACGTTTGGCCACGGCTGTGTCATATCGGTCGCAACAGGTTAAGCGTTCACGGGTCCATGTGGGAGGTAGACCGTGACGGCTCCTGCAGCGATGATTCTGAGAAACTGGAGTAGGAGGAGGAGTCAATGTGTACGACTGGATTCCTGCAATCCTTGGAGTTGGCAGAACACGTACAGCGCCACTCGCAAGATCTGTCCCCCGGCTACACAACATTGACCCAATGGGCAGTGAGGGAAAGGTATCGTCCCTGGCCATGGGTACTGGTCCACGCATCGTGGTCAGTGGACCTTTCTACAGACGGCATTTAGTTGTGCATGTTTCATGTTTCCCTCGACAATGTTTTGCAGACCAGGGACGGTTTTGCCTGCTGAAATAAAATCGGCTTGGCACATTGTATTGTGGGACTGCACAATGCCATTAAGTTACGGAACGTCAGTCTCCACCAGCCTGAATGACACATTTCAAGAGACAGGAGTTTTGCAATGCCAGCATTCAGAGCTGTGCTCGGGATGGTTGCCGAGTATGGCCGTCTTTTATCCCATGCCTGTGGTACCGATGGCTGTTTTGTGGCCTGGGAGTGTGAAGATGACAGGGAACTTGCTGCTGTGGGTGGAATAACACTTTGTCTCTGGACAACAGTGACCGAGGTTCTTCCATGGCGATACTGTGAGGAAGCAGAACCAGCTGTGTGTGAGCTGGAGGTAGAGGCTCCAACACGACCTGAAGATGTAGGTGCTGCTGTAGGTTGGCCTACATTCTCCATGGTTCTTTGTAACTCAACTACGTGCTTTGTCCGCACAGTTTCCACAATTGTGGTTATTGAGGTTACTGCAATTTTTACCTCTTTTTTACTTTTTGCTTACCAGCTTGCATTTAACATAACAAATATCATCTGCAAGTCTGTCAAAAAAGGACCACGCAGTGCAAGTCCTGGGAGCGCCCATTTTGACTTTTGGAAGAGAACTGCTCCCAACAGGTGCCAAACTGGAGGCTAGAGGCAATCGAGTCTGCAGCCTACCTCCTCCTCCCTGTTTGTACCTTTGGGACAATCTCATCCTCAGAGCTGCTCCCACCGCCTTCCGTCCCTCACGCCATGTTGGGTCTTGGACCTCATCTCTCCACTACCCTCTTCCAACACTGCTGCTGTTGGGGGGTCTGGCCAGCACCATGCTCAACAGAAACTGGCACCTGAGTCTCATCATCTTCAGATGCTTTCTGCGGTGTGCTGACCATCGGCATGGCTCACCCGCCTCTTCTGATTCAGAGAGACACAGCTGTTGCGCATCACTGCATACTCCCTCTTCTTCACATTCCAGAATGCTGCTTGGCTGGACCCCTGTTTGCAAGCAACAGATTCTGAGAACAGAAGCAGAGACTCAGCTGGCTCCAGTTCAGAACTCTCTGACTGCCTGGGCAATTTGACAGGCGGTGAACAGACAGATGGTTGCTCAACAGTGTTGTGGTCCTGAGGGAGGTGGAAGCAATTGAAGTCGATGCATTGGCTGCCATCCAAGCAACAACGGCTTCAATTTGTTCTTCCCGCAGCAGGGGGGTACGCCGAGCTCCTACAAAACTGCACATAAAGGAACGCTCACGGGGAAAACTGGTGGATGCTGTGTCACTGGGGGCGGCAGCGCCACAGAATCCCCACGTCCTCTCCCTGCTGAAACTCCACGGCCCCGACCACGTGCCTTACTCCCTGCCTTCTTCATCTTGGTAGATTGATAAAGAAAGTCAGAAAAGTTAAAAGGCCTAAGTGTTGTTATTCCGCAGAGACGGCAGGAACACTGCAGACAACTGTTCACTAGCTGTGAAAGGCCCGCCCCTTTGTGTACTTCTATAGTGTTTGCAACCAATGTATTGTATACGGATGGAAAGCGTCACACTAATAGATTAGAGTTATTTGAAATAGAATGGGGGCAGCAACAATTCTAGAAAAAATCACAAGGATTTAGGCAGTGACACACGTTCAGCAGACTATAACCAGCAGTGGTTAAGAACTAAATGGAGCGTGATCTGCACTCAGCAAAAAAAATATTTCACAGACTAGAGTGAACACTGCAGTGCACACAACTGGTCACTATCTGTGAAAGGCTCTTTGTGTACTTCTTAGTGTTTGCAACCATGTATTGGATACAGATGGAAGCGCGTCACACTAATAGATTGGAGTTTTTTAATAGAATGGAGCAGCAACAATTTAGAAAATCACAAGGATGAGGCAGTGACCACGTTCAGCAGACTATAACCAGCAGTGGTTTAAGAACTAACTGGAGCGTGATCTGCCTCAGCAAAAAAAAAATATATCACAGACTAGAGTGAACACTGCAGTGCACACAACTGGTCACTATCTGTGAAAGGCTCCTTTGTGTACTTCTATAGTGTTTGCAACCAATGTATTGGATACGGATGGAAGCACGTCACACTAATAGATTGGAGTTATTTTAAATAGAATGGAGCAGCAACAATTCTAGAAAAATCACAAGGATGAGGCAGTGACACACGTTCAGCAGACTATAACCAGCAGTGGTTTAAGAACTAACTGGAGCGTGATCTGCACTCAGCAAAAAAAAAATATATCACAGACTAGAGTGAACACTGCAGTGCACACAACTGGTCACTATCTGTGAAAGGCTCCTTTGTGGACTTCTATAGTGTTTGCAACCAATGTATTGGATACGGATGGAAGCGCGTCACACTAATAGATTGGAGTTATTTTAAATAGAATGGAGCAGCAACAATTCTAGAAAAATCACAAGGATGAGGCAGTGACACATGTTCAGCAGACTATAACCAGCAGTGGTTTAAGTACTAACTGGAGCGTGATCTGCACTCAGCAAAAAAAAAAATATATCACAGACTAGAGTGAACACTGCAGTGCACACAACTGGTCACTATCTGTGAAAGGCCCCTTTGTGTACTTCTATAGTGTTTGCAACCAATGTATTGTATACGGATGGAAGCGCGTCACACTAATAGATTAGAGTTATTTGAAATAGAATGGAGCAGCAACAATTCTAGAAAAATCACAAGGATGAGGCAGTGACACACGTTCAGCAGACTATAACCAGCAGTGGTTTAAGAACTACTTGAGCGTGATCTGCACTCAGCAAAAAAAAAAATATATCACAGACTAGAGTGAACACTGCAGTGCACACAACTGGTCACTATCTGTGAAAGGCTCTTTTGTGTACTTCTATAGTGTTTGCAACCAATGTATTGGATACGGATGGAAGCGCGTCACACTAATAGATTGGAGTTATTTGAAATAGAATGGAGCAGCAACAATTCTAGAAAAATGACAAGGATGAGGCAGTGACACACGTTCAGCAGACTATAACCAGCAGTGGTTTAAGAACTAACTGGAGCGTGATCTGCACTCAGCAAAAAAAAAATATATCACAGATAGTGTTGAGCGATACTGCTCGATATCTAAAATATCGTATCGAAATGGTATCGCCGATATCACTAAATATCGTCGATATCCGATTCCGATACCGGAAGTCCAATGTAAGTCTATGGGAACAAAAAATCGCAACAAAAAAAACCCTTTCTTTCGTTGTAAACACAAAATATACACACATGAATACATATATATATATATTATATATATATATTATATATTACATGTCATTGTGACATATATATATATACATATATGTATAGTTTTTACACTTCTACATAGTAAAATATCCTCTGATTCAATTGCCGGGTAAAGCCGGCTTCTGTGAAAAGACAGAAGCACCCGACATGAAATGACACTTGGTGTACATAGGGTTAACCATGTCTTTTCATGTAGTTTGCAATCTGATTTGCACAAACAATTACATCAGTCTATGTGTGCAAAATTTCACACCTGTAGGGGTTAATTAAAGGTGTAAATTCGTTGTAAAAAAAACGGACTTTTTTGCTACGAATTTACACCTTTAATTAACCCCTACAGGTGTGAAATGCACACATAGACTGATGTAATTGTTTGTGCAAATCAGATAGCAAAGGACATGAAAAGACATGGTTAACCCTATGTACACCAAGTGTCATTTCATGTCGGGTTCTGCATTTTCACAAAAGCCGGCAATTGAATTAGCGGGCTATTATACTATGTAGAAGTGTATGAACTATAAATAAAATATTATATATGTGTCACAAATTCAATGACATGTAATATATATATATATGAGGTGTAAAATTGTTTAAAAAAAATGCGTGGGCTCCCGCCCTATTTTCGCAACCAGACAGACAAAGCCAGCGAATGGGGGCAGATAATAATAGCCCAGAGAGGGACCATTATTTTTGGCCCCCCTGGCTACTAACATCTGCCCCCAGACACCCCAGAAAAGACAAATCATAATTAGATTCACCCTTTCTGGCACTTTGCCCGTCTATTCCCATTGCCCTGTAGCGGTGGCGAATGGGTTAATAAGGGGTTAAAATGACCTTGCAATTGAAAAGTCACTTTAAGCCAGGTTAATAATTGAGAGCTGTCAATTAGACAACTATCAATTATTAATCCTATTGTATGAAAGAAAATCAAACACACCACACTTTAATAAAAAAGAAGTTTAATGAAATAATCACACAGTTTTTGACAATATTTTATTTACTGCTAAAACCATTTCCTGTAATAAAAATAAAATAATAAAGCAAAATTATTCTTACCTATCCATGCACAGTCCAGGTCCCTCGGTGTAATCCTTCAGAAAGGGTTAATGTTTACTGCAGGGACCGCAGCTAATGCTGCAGCCTCACAGTAAACCCCCAAATGAATGAGCTCCTCTCCTGGCTGACAGGAGAGGAAGTGGAAAGCTTAATTGATTGCTTTCCACTTTCACTTCAGGTCAGCCAGGGACACCATCAGTGACGTCAGAGGGAAACTGATTAACAAAAATAGGGGTTCCCTTCGAAAAAAAATGGCGTGGGGTCCCCCCTATTTTTGTTAACCAGCCAGATGAAGCAGACCGCTGAGGCCTGGATTTTCAGGCTGTTAAGGAGCCAAGATCCATGGACCTTGCCAGCCTGATAATACCAGGCCACAGCAGTCTGCATATCTTGGCTGATTAACAAAAATAGGGGATCCCCTCGAAAAAAATTGGCGTGGGGTCCCCCCTATTTTTGTTAACCAGCCAGATGAAGCAGACGCTGAGGCCTGGTTTTTTCAGGCTGGTAAGGATCCAATATCCATGGACCTTGCAAGCCTGATAATACCAGGCCACAGCAGTCTGCTTAGCTTGGCTGGTTAACAAAAATAGGGGATCCCCTCGAAAAAAAAAAACGGCGTACGGGTCCCCCTATTTTTGTTAACCATCCAAGTAAAATGCAGACTGCTGCGGCCTGGTATTAAAAGACTGTCAAGGTCCATGGATTTTGGCCCTCAACAGCCTGATAATACCAGGCTACAGCAGCCCCACATTTGGCGCATCAAAAGATGTGCCAATTGTGGCACTTTACCCGGCTCTTCCCACTTGCCCTGTAGCGGTGGCAAGTGGGGTAATAAGGGGTTAATGTCACCGTTGATTGCACGGTGACAATAAGCCCGTTAATAATGGAGAGGTGTCAATAAGACACCGATCCATTATTAATCCCAAAGTTATTAAATGTTTAAAAAAAAAAACACAGCAAGAAAAAAGTCTTTTAATGAAATAAAAGAGACAACACAGTTTTCATTTCTTTTATTGTACTCTCATTCCTGCGACGCCATCGATCTCCTGTAAAAAAAGAAAAAAAAAAAACCAACAGTATACCACCTGTCCGACACAGTCCATAGTAACGAGTGTCCCACGACGATCCAGCTCTGCTACATCGCAATGACAGGCAGAGCCTGTCATCGCGCCGCAGCACAGCTGATTACCTGCTTCCCCAGCGGTGACGTCATCGGACTGACTGCTTTACGGCCGGGATTACCCAGCAGTCACTGCAGTTATCGCGAGAAACTGCATGTGACCGCCGGGGAGAAGAGGATGGCGGCCATGAAGCAGTCCAGGCCGTGACCGCCGGAGATCTTCTGCCATTTAAGTGCCGCTGACTAGTGTTGAGCATTCCGATACCGCAAGTATCGGGTATCGCCGATATTCGCGTTATCGGAATTCCGATACTTAATTCCGATACTTTTTCAATATCGTATACCGGAATCGGAAGTTCCCATAATTCTTGAGAGGCAATGTGATTTTAGTCAGCCAATGAGGAATCCTACGAAGTGTGGGCACATCCTGTAATGCTGCGGTCATCTTAACTAATGGCATGGCTGTGATTGGCTTCTGAAATGATGTCAGAATGCACTATAAAAGGCGCCGCCGCCATTTTAGCGTCACTGTGCTGTGAATTCAGATAGGGACAGAACGCTACTCTGCTGACTCTGAGGACAGTTAGAGATTGCGATTTAGTGTACTGTGCTGTAGGCAGGCTATCACCAACCGCTGTGTAAAGCTTCCTTTTGCCTGCAGTGTTGTTTTAACAGCTCTGCAAGGTGTGTGTGAGTGCAGGTGACGCTGCAGTTTGCTCTGCATCCAACGCTGTCTGTAGGCATCTGCACGTGTCACTCACAGACTCTTTTTTTTTTTTCTTTAGTGTAATTCTAGCTGCTCCATTCAATAGAAATTATAGTGTGATGCGCTTCCATCCGTATCCAATACATTGGTTGCAAACACTATAGAAGTAGACAAAGGAGTAGCCTTTCACAGATTGTGGACAGTTGTGTTTCAGTGTTCACTTCAGTCTGTGTTTTTTACTTTTTTGAGTGCATATCACGCTCCAGTTACTTGTTCAAGCACTGCTGCTTGTACTCTGCTGAGCGTGTCTCAGTGGCTCATCCTTTTCATTTATCTCCAATTGGTTCTGCTACATTCCATTTAAAATAAATCTAATCTATTAGTGTGACGCGCTTCCATCCGTATACAATACATTGGTTGCAAACACTATAGAAGTAGACAAAGGAGTAGCCTTTCACAGATTGTGGACAGTTGTGTTTCAGTGTTCACTTCAGTCTGTGTTTTTTACTTTTTTGAGTGCACATCACGCTCCAGTTACTTGTTCAAGCACTGCTGCTTGTACTCTGCTGAGCGTGTCTCAGTGGCTCATCCTTTTCATTTATCTCCAATTGGTTCTGCTACATTCCATTTAAAATAAATCTAATCTATTAGTGTGACGCGCTTCCATCCGTATACAATACATTGGTTGCAAACACTATAGAAGTAGACAAAGGAGTAGCCTTTCACAGATTGTGGACAGTTGTGTTTCAGTGTTCACTTCAGTCTGTGTTTTTTACTTTTTTGAGTGCATATCACGCTCCAGTTATTTGTTCAAGCACTGCTGCTTGTACTCTGCTGAGCGTGTCTCAGTGGCTCATCCTTTTCATTTATCTCCAATTGGTTCTGCTACATTCCATTTAAAATAAAACTAATCTATTAGTGTGACGCGCTTCCATCCGTATACAATACATTGGTTGCAAACACTATAGAAGTAGACAAAGGAGTAGCCTTTCACAGATTGTGGACAGTTGTGTTTCAGTGTTCACTTCAGTCTGTGTTTTTTACTTTTTTGAGTGCATATCACGCTCCAGTTACTTGTTCAAGCACTGCTGCTTGTACTCTGCTGAGCGTGTCTCAGTGCCTCATCCTTTTCATTTATCTCCAATTGGTTCTGCTACATTCCATTTAAAATAAATCTAATCTATTAGTGTGACGCGCTTCCATCCGTATACAATACATTGGTTGCAAACACTATAGAAGTAGACAAAGGAGTAGCCTTTCACAGATTGTGGACAGTTGTGTTTCAGTGTTCACTTCAGTCTGTGTTTTTTACTTTTTTGAGTGCATATCACGCTCCAGTTACTTGTTCAAGCACTGCTGCTTGTACTCTGCTGAGCGTGTCTCAGTGCCTCATCCTTTTCATTTTTCTCCAATTGGTGCTTCTCCATTATATTTGAAAAAAATCTAATCTATTAGTGTGACGCGCTTCCATCCGTATACAATACATTGGTTGCAAACAATATAGAAGTACACAAACGGGCCTTTCACAGCTACTGAACATGGGTTTTTAATTTTTAACTAAAATATGTATTTTTTCAAATGACACAAATATAAGTAATGTTGAAGAGGAATAGTCCTACATCCATTGTTTGCACAATATTACAGGTGTACATCATGTCCCTTAATCAACAATGTATTATTATATTTACTTGTATGCTTTTATTTAAAAGCCAAGAACACAGAAGGATAACCTTCGCACTGCAGCTGTTGTCAAAGTTCAACCCACATTATGCACTTCCAACATTGCAGCATTTGAGGCATGATGTGAGTTGGATTTGTCAAAGTTATGGAGTGAGAAGGTTCACCATCAGTACCCTATAGCATAAGTATGCTTTTGTGTTAGCATTTGTGTTAGACATGTGGATATCTGCCATAATATGTCACAATTATTTAGTTACAGATTTGTTACCAACACTAATCATTGAATGGTTTTTAAATTTGACGTTTCACTTGTTTACAGCTTAGAAATAAGGGTGTAGCCTGATATCTATGTGTAGCACTAGCCACTTTAACATGTCATGTTTTTTTCAACATGTGTAGCTAGGTAGCAGTAATTTTTGCCGGACACACAGCAGGGGAACAGCAGGCGTTACTGAACCCCACAAACACATCATCGATTGTTTTGATCTGTGCATCCAACACTTCTGAGCCCAGGGTCAAGGAGGGTGTAGCCTGAGGCCTAGTATGAGATGTTTGAACTTTAATTTGAACTTTAATTTGGAGTTAGCAGCATTAATTTTTGTCAGACACGCAGCAGGGGAACAGCAGGTGTTACTGAACCCCACTATCACTATAGCTTGTGTATTGGTCTGTGGACACGACACTTCTGAGCAGCAACTGGCAGTGTTGTAGCCCAGGGAGTATAGCTCAGGTGGTAGAAAGATGAACATAACATGAGACATGGAAAACGTTGCCAACCAGTTAGTTAATCTGAAACCGGACAGGCAAATTCAGGCGAGATCCATGCCTAGTTCATTTTCAGAAAAGTAAGCCGTTCTACATTATCGGAGGATAGTCGCATGCAACGGTCTGTTAGTACACCACCTGCAGCAGTAAAGACGCGCTCCGATAATACACTGGCAGCAGATCAAGCCAGCACCTCCAATGCATACTGGCTAAGCTCTGGCCATGTATCCAGCTTAGAGACACAAAACTTGAATGGGGAAGAGCCATCTGGGAGTACACTGAGAGGGCAAGACATGTAGTCTGTCACCATCTTACGGAAATGTTGCCTCCTGCTGACTGGAGCCGTCTCGGATGGTGTAGACATTGGTGGCGCTGCCACAAAACTTCGACACATTTGGAACATACTGTTCTTGCCCTGTGCAGAGGCGCTGCTTGTGCTCCCTCTTGTTGCAGAGCTGTCTCCACTGCCTCGACGCACAGAGCTGCTTTGTAAAGCAGTAGCAGCAGCAGTGCTCTCGGCTGGAATGGAGAACATTATGGATTGCACCAGTGTGTCTTGGTACTTCCGCATTTTATGCTCCCGGTTCAACGGTGTGATGAGGCTTTGTAAGTTGTCCCGGTAGCGAGGGTCTAGGAGGGTGTACACCCAATAATCAGACGTGGTGTGAATGTGTTCGATGCGGCGGTCGTTTCTCAGCCACTGCAGCATGAAATCAACCATGTGCTGCAGACTCCCAACTGGCCAAGAAACGTTGTCCCCTGCAAGAGGCGTCATCTCCGCCTGCTGTGCATCACCCCACCCTTGGTCTACATACTGACTAGAGCATTGTCTACCTCCCTCTGGAGCGATGTCTTCCTCCTCCATTGACTCCTCCTCATCCTCCTCACAAAGTCCTTCAAATACATATAAATTTACAAAATTTAAAACTCAAAATTTAAAAACTTTGTATCATAATTCTGTAACATCAGTTTATGGAAACACAATAGCATTACAAAAGGATAGACAAAAAATGTACATTATGTGCTTTGTAAATACATTAAAAGTTTGTAATGGTTATGAAAATATAGACAGCGACTCTGGAGGTTCAATTGTTGATACAGCATGGTACTTTGAAAGTCCTCCAGCCCTTTGTGAGGAACCACGTTGCGCTGACTGTCCAGAAGGTGATGGAATTTGTGACTCCTCATCCTCCACCTCTTCCAAAACCTCATGCCTTAGTGCTTGCAGTGTTTTTTGAAGCAGGCAGATAAGGGGGACAGTCAGGCTGACTAGTGCATCATCTGCACTCGCCATCCGCGTTGACTCATCAAACGCACGCAAAACGTGGCAGATATCCTTCATAGAGTTATTCGCCACTCATTACACTGGCAGTGGCTGCCCATTCATTATAGGATCCAATTCTAATTACTGGTTCTCACCAACAAAGCTCTCCACAGCGCAGCACCCCCCTACATCTCCTCCCTTATTTATATTTATCGGCCTAACCGACTGCTGCACTCTGCAAACGACCTTCGACTAACCTCTGCACTAATCCGTACCTCCCACTCCCAACTCCAAGACTTCACCCGCGCTGCGCCAATCCTCTGGAATGCTCTACCCCAAGAAATTAGGACTATCCGCAATTTGGATGGTTTCAGGCGCTCCCTCAAAACACATTTGTTCACAGTGGCCTATCACATTCACTAATCAAAGTCATTCTATGTGTAATTCTGTGTGTGTAGCCCATTCACTATCTCCATGCATCCCTCACTCCCTTAAAATGGCTGGACCATCATTGTAAAAACACCATTGTATATAAACACCTGTACTTTGTATCTCCCCCACCTCATTGTAGATTGTAAGCTTTCACCAGCAGGGGCGGCTGATTTTGCTTTAATTATTGTATTGTTAACGTTGTTACTTATGACTTGTGTTTTGAAACTGTTAAACTGTAAAGCACTGCGGAATATTATGGCGCTATATAAATAAATAATATTATTATTCTTATTATAGAGGCCCACTCAGTAGTGGTGAAGTGTGAACGGCGCAAATTGCGAGTTGACTGCGCCTGATGCAGCTGATACTCCATTACTGTTGGCTGCTGCTCACACAACCGCTCCAACATATGTAACGAGGAATTACACCTGGTGGGTACGTCACATATGATGCGATGTTCATGAAGGTGAAATCTGCGTTGCAGAGCTGCAATCAGCGATCTGGCCATGCTGGAACGTCGCAAGTGAGCGCACTCTAGGCGGACCTTGTGCAGCAGTGCATCAAGATCCGGATAGTCCCTCAAAAAACTCTGCACGACCAAGTTGAGCACATATGACAGACATGGTATGTGAGTGAGGTTGCCAAGGCCCAGAGCTGACACCAGATTTCGGCCATTGTCACACACTACCAAGCCTGCCTGTAGATTCTCTTCCAAAAACCACACGTCGCTCTCCTGCTTTATGGCATTACAGAGCTCCTGCGCTGTGTGGCTAAGATTCCCCATGGAAATTAATTTCAGGACGGCCTGTTGACATTTGGACACGGCTGTGCTCATATCGGTCGCAACAGGTAAACGTTCACGGGTCCATGTGGAGGTAGACCGTGACGGCTCCTGCAGCGATGATTCTGAGGAACTGGAGTAGGAGGAGGAATCAATGTGTACAGACTTGATTCCTGCAATCCTTGGAGTTGGCAGAACACGTACAGCGCCACTCGCAAGATCAGTACCCGGCTGCACAACATTGACCCAATGGGCAGTGAGGGAAAGGTATTGTCCCTGGCCATGGGTGTTAGAACCCTCTTGTTAGGTTTTGTTTCAGTTTGCTGGTCACATGACCTTTTTTCCCTATTTAGTCTGGCTCCGCCCTTCTGGCTTTGCTTGACTTCATTGTATTATCTACTGTTAAGCTAGCCGGGTGCTTAGGTGCCTTAATCTGTCAGTTTTGCTTGATGTTAGGATCACAAAGTATTTATTTTTCTGTTTAATTATCCATGCTACAATTTATGTTAGGAGGTGTCCACCTTTTCTCCCAGTCCCTAGATCTTGTAGGGATTACTCCCTCGCAACTATAGGTCTTCGTTCACACTAGATGAGGACTTTAGCGGGTCTGGTCGCAGGATCAGGTTCCCCGTTACATCGTAGGGATTCAGCTTAGTTGTATTGTAGGGACAGAATTCCCTTCTTTCCTTACTGGTTGTAGCAGATCATAACAATGGGTACTGGTCCACGCATCGGTGGTCAGGTGGACCTTGCTACTGAGGGCTTTTAGTAGCGCATGTTTAATTTTTCCCTCAACATGCTTTTGCAGACCAGGGACGGCTTGCCTGCTGAAATGAAATCGGCTTGGCACATTGTATTGTGGGACTGACAATGATATTCAGTTACGGAAACTGTCTGTCTCCACCAGCCTGAATCACAGCATTTCAAGGGACAGGAGTTTTGCAATGCCAGCATTCAGAGCCTGTGCTCGTGCATGGTTTGCGGAGTATGGCCGTCTTTTATCCCATGCCTGTGCTACCGATGGCTGTTTTGTGGCCTGGGAGTGTGAGGATGACAGGGAACTTGCTGCTGTGTGTGGAATAACAGTTTGTCTCTGGACAACAGTGGCCGAGGTTCTTCCATGGCGATCCTGTGAGGAAGCAGAACCAGCTGTGTGTGAGCTCGATGAAGAGGCTTCAACACAACCTGAAGATGTAGGTGCTGCTGTAGGTTGGCCTACATCTCCAGTGTGTCTTTGTAACTCAACTACGTGCTTTGTCCGCACATGTTTCCACATATTTGTGGTATTGAGGTGACTGACACTTTTAGCTATTTTTAATTTTTGATTACACAGCTTGCATTTCACATAGCAAATATCATGTGCAAGTGTGTGAAAAAAGGACCACGCAGTGCAAGTCCTGGGAGCGCACGTTTTGACTTTTGGAAGACAACTGCTCCGAACAGGTGCCAAACTGGAGGCTACAGGCAACCGAGTCTGCAGCCTAACTCTCCCTCCTGTTTGTACCGTTGGGGCAATGTCTTCCTCTATCTTCCTTCTATCACTAACCATTTCTCTAGGCCTCTCCCAGCTTTCAACCAAAGTACTGGTTCTCACCCACAAAGCTCTCCACAGTGCAGCACCCCTCCTACATCTCCTCCCTCATTTCTATCTATCGGCCTAACCGACTGCTGCGCTCTGCAAACGACTTTCGACTAACCTCTGCACTAATACGTACCTCCCACTCCCGACTCCAAGACTTCTCCTGCTCTACGCCAATCCTCTGGAATGCTGTACCCCAAGAAATTAGGACTATCCACAATTTGCATGGTTTCAGGCGCTCCCTCAAAACACATTTGTTCAGAGCGGCCTATCACATTCACTAATCAAAGTCATTCTATGTATTCTGTGTAAGTGTGTGTGTGTCTCTAGCCCATTCACTATCTCCATCCCTCAGTCCCTTAAGATGGCTGGAACATCATTGTAAATGCACCATTGTATATAAACACCTATACTTTGTATCTCCCCCATCTCATTGTACATTGTAAGCTGTCACGAGCAGGGGCGACTTATTTAGCTTAAATTATTGTATTGTTAACGTTGTTACTTATGACTTGTGTTCTGAAACTGCTAAACTGTAAAGCGCTGCGGAATATGATGGCGCTATATAAATAAATATTATTATTATTCCTCTGAGCTGCTCCCACCACCTTCCTGTTCCTCATGCCATGTTGGGTCTTGGACCTCATCATCTCCACTACCCTCTTCCAACACCTGCTGTTGGGTGGTCTGGCCAGCACCATGCTCAACAGAAACTGGCACCTGGGTCTCATCATCATCAGATGCTTTCTGCGGTGTGCTGACCATCGGCACTGTCTCACCCGCCTCTTCAGATTCAGAGAGACACAGCTGTTGCGCATCACTGCATACTCCCTCTTCACATTACAGAATGCTGCTTGGCTGGGCCCCTGTTTGCAAGCCAATAGATTCTGAGAACAGAAGCAGACACTCAGCTGGCTCCTGTACAGAACTCTCTGACTGCCTGGGCAATTTGCCAGGCGGTGAAGAGACAGATGGTTGCCCAACAGTGCTGTGGTCCTGAGAGGAGGTGGAAGCAATTGAAGTCGATGCATTGGCTGACATCCAAACAACAACGGCTTCAATTTGTTCTTCCCGCAGCAGGGGGGTACTCCGAGCTCCTACAAAAGTGCGCATAAAGGAACGCTCACGGGGAAAACTGGTGGATGCTGTGTCACTGGGGCCGCAGCAGCCACAGAATCCCCATGTCCTCTCCCTGAAGAAACTCCACGACCACGTGCCTTACTCCATGCCTTCTTCATCTTGGTAGATTGATAAAGAAAGGCTGAAAAGTTATAAGGTCTAAGTGTGGTTATTCCGCAGAGACTGCAGTGAACACTGCACACAACTGTTCACTACCCAATGCGTCTCAGCAGGAAGGCAGTCTGTGCGTCAAAACAAAGGCACAAGCATACATCCATGTACCCTGTTTATCAAGCTATATAAAAAAAATTATGTAGTAGTGACGCACACTTTATTGAGGTACAGTATTACATCGCCATTCACCATCTGTGGCTATGCAGTCTCATCTATATATACCTTATCTATCTGTTGTCATGCTTCCAAGTCGACAGTCAGCCATAAATAGCAATTTTCACTATGCACTATGCACTTTTTAAAGGTTATGTTTGTTAATAAAAATGATTATTGCCACATATTATGAGTATTACATGATGGAAATTGTATAATTTTGTATAAAATATTTAGTGACATTATTCAGCAAATGGAACATTTTAGTAATATCACAGATTACTTGTAATGCTGATGATGTTTTGAAGTCAGACATTCATTGTCTATACAATAAAAATGGTGTACATACTGTTACTTATCCATCATTAATGGATTCAGATATGTACTTGTATGCTTTTATGTACAACAGTATAGCAGATTCCTTAACTAATTTATTTTGTGGTTTGCATTGCTGTTCAACATGTTAATGTATGTGTTTATGTTTGTCAATTCTTTATTTATCTAGATATTAGTTTAAATGAAATCATCATCTTATGGTAGTAAAGGTTATCTTTCTCTTGTTTGAAGTATAGACATTTAAAATTGACAGGTAACAAGGAAATTACTTGATCTAGTATTTAAACATCCTCCTTGACCCTGGGCTCCAACACCGCCAGTTGTTGCTCGGAAGTGCTGTTAGCACAGTCAACACTTGCTCCTCTGTTACTGGGGTTCAGTAACGTCAGCTGGTCCTCGGTTGTGCCATTGGCTCTTGTACCTTCTGCTACCCGTCCGGGTTCCAGTACCGTCAACTGGTTCTCCGCAGTGCCTTTGGCCTAGGTGCCTCCATCTCGGTATCCGAGTTCCAGCAACGTCTGCTGGTCCTTGGTAGTGCTTTGGAGCACAGGTACCTCCTGCTTAGTAACCGTGTCCCAGTAACGTCAGCTGGTCCTCGGTTGTGCCATTGGCTCTTTTCCTTCTGCTGCCCTCCGGGTTCCAGCACAGTCAGCTGGTCCTCGTTACTTGCATTGGCTCTTGTACCTTCTGCTACCCGTCCGGGTTCCAGTACCGTCAACTGGTTCTCCGCAGTGCCTTTGGCCTAGGTGCCTCCATCTCGGTATCCGAGTTCCAGCAACGTCTGCTGGTCCTTGGTAGTGCTTTGGAGCACAGGTACCTCCTGCTTAGTAACCGTGTCCCAGTAACATCAGCTGGTACAAGATTGTGCTACAAATACAAGATACGGAACAAGAGACACAAGAACAATAAGCAGAAGATCTAAAAGCAGAAGAACATGAAGTATAAGACCAAAATGAAGAGCAAAATATATGCTCTAAATTCTAAGCAGAAGAAGACTAAGCAGTGTATGGGGGTGAGTCCGTTCCTCCTCGTGGTGCCCCTGGAAAATGCCTGCTGCTGCAGGCTAAACTGAACACGGACAAATACTGTTGTAATTTAAATCTTTTGTGACAGCAAGAACGGAAGGATGAAAAATTCATACTTTGACAGATTACAAGTACAGGATTCTCTGTCACAAATAAGAATATGATGAAGAAGATGAAGCAGAATATGAATAAGAATAATAGTTTAATAAGAAGAATATGAGTAATGTTAACAAAGATGAATAGCAAGAAGTTTAAGAAGAAGATAAAGAAGGTGAAGATGAAGAATAATTTGATGAAAAAGATGATGCTGCAGAAGATTATGAAGGAGAAAGTGTGTGAAAAGTTAAAAAGGTGAAGATGAAGAGCATGGAAGTTGTGTAATATACATATTTGCCAAAATATAAAAAACGTTAACAACATTGTCAATTTCTTCGTCAATCCGAACATCTTTAAAAAAAAAAATATTTATGCTATTCCATTTGATTGGGTTAAACATCTATGCCTTTAATGTCTCCTCAACCTTCCCCAATACATTCTACATTACTCTTTCTTGTTTTCCTTCATGTACAATTAACCAACAAGGCAAGAATGGGGTTTTTTTAATTTCGATATTTTGTTCCCATAGACTTACATGGGACTTCCGGTATCGGTATCGGGTATAGCCGATATTTTAGTGATATCGGCGATACCATTCCGATTCCGATACTTTAGGATATCGGAAAGTATCGCTCAACTCTACCGCTGACTCCTGACAGACCCGACCGACGGACACTGACAGTGACAGACCCGACCGACGGACACTGACAATGACAGTGACAATCCCGATTCCGGTATCCGATATGACGAAAATATCGGTATTCGGAATCGAAAGGCCGATACAGCTAATATCGGCCGATATCCGATATTTGCAGTATCGTATCGCTCAACACTAATCACAGACTAGAGTGAACACTGCAGTGCACACAACTGGTCACTATCTGTGAAAGGCTCCTTTGTGTACTTCTATAGTGTTTGCAACCAATGTATTGGATACGGATGGAAGCGCGTCACACTAATAGATTGGAGTTATTTTAAATAGAATGGAGAAGCAACAATTCTAGAAAAATCACAAGGATGAGGCAGTGACACACGTTCAGCAGACTATAACCAGCAGTGGTTTAAGAACTAACTGGAGCGTGATCTGCACTCAGCAAAAAATAAATATATCACAGACTAGAGTGAACACTGCAGTGCACACAACTGGTCACTATCTGTGAAAGGCTCCTTTGTGGACTTCTATAGTGTTTGCAACCAATGTATTGGATACGGATGGAAGCGCGTCACACTAATAGATTGGAGTTATTTGAAATAGAATGGAGCAGCAACAATTCTAGAAAAATCACAAGGATGAGGCAGTGACACACGTTCAGCAGATTACAACCAGCAGTGGTTTAAGAACTAACTGGAGCGTGATCTGCACTCAGCAAAAAAAAAAATATCACAGACTAGAGTGAACACTGCAGTGCACACAACTGGATACGGATGGAAGCACGTCACACTATAATTTCAATTGAATGGAGCTGCAAGAATTACACTAAAGAAAAAAAAAAAAAGAGTCTGTGAGTGACACGTGCAGATGCCTACAAACAGCGTTGGATGCAGAGCAAACTGCAGCGTCACCTGCACTCACACACACACCTTGCAGAGCTGTGAAAACAACACTGCAAGGCTAAAGGAAACTTTACACAGCGGTTGTTAAACTAGCCTGCCTAAAGCACAGTACACAAAATCGCAATCTCTAACTGTCCCTCAGAGTCAGCAGAGCAGCGTTCTGTCCCTAACTGAATTCACAGCACAGTGGCGCTAAAATGGCGGCGGCGCCTTTTATAGTGCATTCTGACATCATTTCAGCATCCAATCACAGCCATGCCATTAGTTAACATGACCGCAGCAGTACAGGATGTGCCCACACTTCTTAGGATTCCTCATTGGCTGACTAAAATCACATTGCCTCTCAAAGAATTATGGGAACTTCCGATACCGGTATACGATATATGGAAAATATCGGAACTAAGTATCTAAAGTCCGATACAGCGAATATCGGCCGATACCCGATACTTGCTGTATCGGAATGCTCAACTCTAACAGTGGGTGCTTGTCCTATTGTCACAACGGAAACAGACTTTATTTAGATATCCCACAGCACACATAGGAATCACCTAAACTGCAGGCACCATAGAGTCGGCTAACCCGAATGCAACACGACAGGACAACTTATTGGAGGCTAATTAACGTTGACACTGCCAGTAAACAGCTGTCGTGCTGTAACCAGGCTGGGCAGGAGTCAGTACCCGTGCCAATTACTTCCGAGCAACAACTGGCGGTGTTGGAGCCCAGGGATGAGAGGAGGACAGGGTGGAGGCAGCATGACTTTTTGGCGTACACACAGTAGGGGAACAGCTGACATTACTGAACCCCAGTAACACAGGAGCAAGTGTTGACTGTGCTAACAGCACTTCCGAGCGTTCCTTTATGTGCACTTTAGTAGGAGGTCGGCGTACCCCCCTGCTGCGGGAAGAACAAATTGAAGCCGTTGTTGCTTGGATGGCAGCCAATGCATCGACTTCAATTGCTTCCACCTCCTCTCAGGAACACAGCACTGTTGAGCAACCATCTGTCTCTTCACCGCTTGCCAAATTGCCCAGGCAGTCAGCACAAGGCACACACAAGTACAGAAGGAGAGAGGACCCAGCCCGCGAGGGCTCACAATCTACAGGGGTGGTTGAGGATACACTAGGAGAGGGAAGAGCTGATCGTGTGGTGGTTCAGTAGACTGATGATCATTGCAGGTTGTAGGCTTGTCGGAAGAGGTGGGAAATATGTGCAAACATGTGGGTACAAAGCACGTAGTTGAGTTACAAAGACACACTGGAGATGTAGGCCAACCTACAGCAGCACCTACATCTTCAGGTCGTGTTGGAGCCTCTTCCTCCAGCTGACACACAGCTGGTTCGGCTTTCTCACATGATCGCCATGGAAGAACCTCGGTCAATGTTGTCCAGAGACAAAGTGTTATTCCACCCACAGCAGCAAGTTCCCTGTCATCCTCACACACCCAGGCCACAAAACAGCCATCGGTACCACAGGCATGGGATAAAAGACGGCCATACTCGGCAAACCATCCACGAGCACAGGCTCTGAATGCTGGCATTGCAAAACTCCTGTCCCTTGAAATGCTGTCATTCAGGCTGGTGGAGACTGACAGTTTCCGTAACTTAATGGCATTGGCAGTCCCACAATACAATGTGCCAAGCCGATTTTATTTCAGCAGGCAAGCCGTCCCTGGTCTGCAAAAGCATGTTGCGTGAAAGATTAAACATGCGCTACTAAACTTCGTCAGTAGCAATGTCCACCTGACCACCGCTGCGTGGACCAGTACCCATGGCCAGGGACGATACCTTTCCCTCACTGCCCATTGGGTCAATGTTGTGTAGCCGGGTACAGATCTTGCGAGTGGCGCTGTACGTGTTCAGCCAACTCCAAGGATTGCAGGAATCAAGTCTGTACACATTGACTCCTCCTCCTACTCCAGTTCCTCAGAAACATTGCTGCAGGAGCCGTCACGGTCTACCACCACATGGACCAGTGAACGCTTAATAATAATAATAATCTTTATTTATATAGCGCAAACAGATTCCGCTGCGCTTTACAGTTTAACAGTTTCAGAACACAAGTAATAAGTAACAACGTTAACAATAAAATAATTAAAGCAATAGAAGCCGCCCCTGCTCTTGAGAGCTTACAATTTACAATGAGGTGGGGGAGCTACAAAGTACAGGTGTTTATATACAATGGTCTATTTACAATGATGGTCCAGCCATTTTGAGGAGTGAGGGATGGATGGAGATAGTGAATGGGCTACACACACACACTTACACATAGAATGACTTTGGGCCTGGGGTCCGATATATGACCGCTACTCTGAGGGAGAGGGACGAAAGAGCATGATGGTGTGGACCTCAAAAGAAGGGAATGAGAGTGATGGAATTGGGGGGATGACCTGGAAAGTGCATTGTGGGGACAGGAGTATGCCGACTCCACCACCATGTCTGTTTGAGGGTCTCGGGGAATGTGAGAACTATAAGCCACCATAGGAAATGGCAGGAGGGGAAACCGTGTCAGAATCCTGAATCCAGGTTTCAGTCAGGGCCAACAGATGAAGAGAGTTGTTCAGAAAGTAGTTGTGCAGGAAGGTTAGCTTGTTGCATGCAGACCGTGGATTCCAGAGGGCACAGTTAAACGAAGGAGATGAGGGAGTGCAATTAATATTAATAAGATTATTATGGCTTCGATATGAGGTAGGGTAGGGATTGAGGTTGGGGGATGGTGGACCAGGGTTGGGGGAGATGTCCCCTGAAATCAATAGGAGTAGGAAGATAAAGAGCAGGTAGTTGTTGGTGTTGTAAGTTGGTTTTTTCAGTGATGTGTTTTGGCTAGATGGGCTGAGGTTTCTCAGGAAGGTGATGAGTGCATGGGAACTGTACATGGGAGAGGGAAGTATGGAGGGGCTCATGTGTATGAGTCGTGATGAAGGGGGGATGGGGCGGTGTTTGTGGAAGGCAAGGGAACACAGGAGGATACAGTTAATGTACATAATTAAAAACATAACAAAAAACAAGAAACAAATATCCTAAAATAAAATTTAAAATATATTGCAAAACATGCATGAGGTTGTAATAATAATAAGGGTATTTGATAAACATAATATTTATGAAAATGTTTTGTTCAGGATTAAAAATATAGCAAAGTGTGGACTACCTTATTCCAGCCCTGATTAACTGCCATGAATAACTGCCATTTACTCAATGCTTGTCTTCTATGATGCTTTGCTTTCTGTGATGCGTGCACCCCACACATGCACCACACAACGCTTAGCTGTTGCGACCGATATGAGCACTGCCGTGGGCAAACGTCAACAGGTCGTCCTGAAATTAATTTCCATGGGGAATCGAAGCCACACAGCGCAGGAGCTCTGGAATGCCATGAAGCAGGAGAGCGACGTGTGGTTTTTGACAGCGAATCTCCAGCTAGGCTTGGTAGTGTGTGACAATGGCCGAAATCTGGTGGCAGCTCTGGGCCTTGTCAACCTCACTCACATACCATGTCTGGCACATGTGCTCAACTTGGTCGTGCAGAGTTTTTTGAGGGACTATACGGATATTGATGCACTGCTGCACAAGGTCCGCCTACAGTGCGCTCACTTGCGACGTTCCAGCATGGTCAGATCGCGCATTGCAGCTCTGCAACGCAGA
The DNA here is from genome assembly GCA_033576555.1 of Oophaga sylvatica. Classification (NCBI taxonomy): domain Eukaryota; kingdom Metazoa; phylum Chordata; class Amphibia; order Anura; family Dendrobatidae; genus Oophaga; species Oophaga sylvatica. The sequence goes on along the minus strand of JARQOD010000002.1, from coordinate 71,705,071 downwards.
TTTCGCCTTCCTGAACATCGCATCATATGTGACGTACCCACCAGGTGGAATTCCACGTTACATATGTTGGAGCGGTTGTGTGAGCAGCAGCCAGCAGTAATGGAGTATCAGCTGCATCAGGCGCAATCAACTCGCAATTTGCGCCGTTCACACTTCACCACTACTGAGTGGGCCTCTATAATAATAATAATAATCTTTATTTATATAGCGCCAACAGATTCCGCAGCGCTTTACAGTTTAACAGTTTCAGAACAAAAGTCATAAGTAACAACGTTAACAATACAATAATTAAAGCAATATAAGCCGGCCCTGCTCGTGAGAGCTTACAATCTACAATGAGGAGGGGGAGCTACAAAGTACAGGTGTTTATATACAATGGTGTATTTACAATGATGGTCCAGCAATTTTGAGGGAGTGAGGGATGGATGGATGGAGATAGTGAATGGGCTACACACACACACACACACACACACACACACACACACACACACACACACACACACACACACACACACACACACACACACACACACACACACACACATAGAATGACTTTGATTAGTGAATGCGATAGGCCGCTCTGAACAAATGTGTTTAGAGGGAGCGCCTGAAACCATGCAAATTGCGGATAGTCCTAATTTCTTGGGGTACAGCATTTCAGAGGATTGGCGCAGCGCGGGAGAAGTCTTGGAGTCGGGAGTGGGAGGTACGGATTAGTGCAGAGGTTAGTCCAAGGTCGTTTGCAGAGCGCAGCAGTCGGTTAGGCCGATAGATAGAAATGAGGGAGGAGATGTAGGGGGGTGCTGCACTGTGGAGAGCTTTGTGGGTGAGAACAAGTACTTTGAATTGGATCCTATATTGGATGGGCAGCCAGTGTAAGGACTGGCGAAGGACTCTATGAAGGACATCTGCCACGTTTTGCGTGCGTTTGATGAGTCAATGCGGATGGCGAGTGCAGATGATGCACTAGTCAGCCTGACTGTCCCCCTTATCTGCCTGCTTGAAAAAACACTGCAAGCACTAAGGGATGAGGTTTTGGAAGAGGTGGAGGAAGAGGAGTCACAAATTCCATCACCTTATGTACAGTCAGCGCAACGTGGTTCCTCACAAAGGGCAGGGCTCACTTTGTGAGGAGGATGAGGAGGAGTCAATGGAGGAGGAAGACATCGCTCCAGAGGGAGGTACACAACGCTCTAGTCAGTATGTAGAGCGAGGGTGGGGTGATGCAGAGCAGGCAGAGATGACGCCTCTTGCAGGGGACAGCGTTTCTTGGCCAGTTGGAAGTCTGCAGCACATGGTTGATTTCATGCTGCAGTGCCTGAGAAACGACCGCCACATCACCCACATTCTCACCATGTCTGATTATTGGGTGTACACCCTCCTAGACCCTCGCTACCGTGACAACTTTCAAAGCCTCATCAGACCGTTGAACCGGGAGCGTAAAATGCGGGAGTAACAAGACACACTGCTGCAATTATTATTATTATTATACATTTATATAGCGCCATTTATTCCATGGCGCTTTACATATGACAAGGGAAAAATATAGACAGGTACAATAAAGATGTGCTGGACAAGGGACACACAAGTACAGAAGGAGAGAGGACCCTGCCCGCGAGGGCTCACAGTCTGCAGGGATGGGTGAGAATGCAATAGGAAAGGGTACAGCTGGTCATACGATGGTTGAGTACACTGAGGATCATTGCAGGTTGTAAGCTTGTCGGAATCCATAATGTTCTCCATTCCAGCCGAGAGCACTGCTGCTGCTACTGCTTTACAAAGCAGCTCTGTGCGTCGAGGCAGTGGAGACAGCTCTGCAACAAGAGGGAGCACAAGCAGCGCCTCTGCACAGGGCAAGACCAGTATGTTCCAAATGTGGCGAAGTTTTGTGGCAGCGCCACCAATGTCTACACCATCCGAGACGGCTCCAGTCAGCAGGAGGCAACGTTTCCGTAAGATGGTGACAGACGACATGTCTTGCCCTCTCAGTGTACTCCCAGATGGCTCTTCCCCATTCAAGTTTTGAGTCTCTAAGCTGGATACATGGCCAGAGCTTAGCCAGTATGCATTGGAGGTGCTGGCTTGCCCTGCTGGCAGTGTATTATCGGAGCGCGTCTTTTGTGCTTCAGGTGGTGTACTAACAGACCGTCGCATGCGACTATCCTCCGATAATGTAGACCGGCTTACTTTGCTGAAAATGAACAAGGCATGGATCACGCATGAATTTGCCTGTCCTGTTTCCGATTAAATAACTGGTTGGCAACGTTATACATGTATCCTGTTATGTTCATCTTTCTACCACCTGAACTGTACAGTCATGGCCAAAAGTTTTGATAATGACACAAATATGATATTTTCACATGATCTGCTGCCCTCTGGTTTTTATGTGTGTTTGACAGATATTTTTATCACAGACAGAAATATAATTGCAAACATATGAGTAACAAAAGCTTATATTGACAGTTAGAATGAGTTAATGCAGCAAGTCTAATTTTGCAGTGTTGACCCTTCTTCTTCAGGACCTCTGCAATTCTCCCTGGCATGCTCTCAATCAACTTCTGGACCAAATCCTGGCTGATAGCAGTCCATTCTTGCACAATCAATGCTTTCATTTTGTCAGAATTTTTAATTTTTTGTTTGTCCACCCGTCTCTTGATGATTGACCACAAGTTCTCAATGGGATTAAGATCTGGGGAGTTTCCAGCCCATGGACCCAAAATCTCTATGTTTTGTTCCCTGAGCCATTTTGTCACTCCATAACTTAGGCAAATCAAACTCACATCATGCCTCAAAGCTGCAATGTTGGAAGTGCATAATGTGGGTTGAACTTTGACAACAGCTGCAGTGCGAATGTTTGCCTTCATTGTTCTTGGCTTTTAAATAAAAGCATACAAGTAAATATAATACTACCTGAAAACCTCAGACTACAGTGAACACTTCACACAACTGTTCAATAGCTGTGAAAGCCCTCTTTGTGTAATTCTATATTCTTTGCAACCAATGTATTGGATACGGATGGAAGCATGTCACACTAATAGATTTGAATTATTTGAAATTGAATGTAGCAGCACCAATTTTAGAAAAATGACAAGGATGAGCCAGGGACAGACACTCAGCAGAGTACACGCAGCGGTGGTTGAAGTAAGTGGAGCGGGATCTACACTCCTACCAAAAATTTAAACCTCAGACTAGAGTGAACACTGAACACAACTGTTCACTTGCTGTGAAAGGCCTTTTTGTGGACTTCTATTATGTTTGCAAGCAATGTATTGTATTTTGATGGAAGAGCTCACACTAATAGATTTTAGTAAATTTAAAATAGAATAAAGCAGCACCAATTTTAGAAAAATGACAAGGATGAGCCAGTGACAGACACTCAGCAGAGTACACGCAGCGTGGTTGAAGTAAGTGGAGCGGGATCTACACTCCTACCAAAAATTTAAACCTCAGACTAGAGTGAACACTGAACACAACTGTTCACTTGCTGTGAAAGGCCTTTTTGTGGACTTCTATTATGTTTGCAAGCAATGTATTGTATTTTGATGGAAGAGCGTCACACTAATAGATTTTAGTAAATTTAAAATAGAATAAAGCAGCACCAATTTTAGAAAAATGACAAGGATGAGCCAGTGACAGACACTCAGCAGAGTACACGCAGCGGTGGTTGAAGTAAGTGGAGCGGGATCTACACTCCTACCAAAAATTTAAACCTCAGACTAGAGTGAACACTGAACACAACTGTTCACTTGCTGTGAAAGGCCTTTTTGTGGACTTCTATTATGTTTGCAAGCAATGTATTGTATTTTGATGGAAGAGCGTCACACTAATAGATTTTAGTAAATTTAAAATAGAATAAAGCAGCACCAATTTTAGAAAAATGACAAGGATGAGCCAGTGACAGACACTCAGCAGAGTACACGCAGCGGTGGTTGAAGTAAGTGGAGCGGGATCTACACTCCTACCAAAAATTTAAACCTCAGACTAGAGTGAACACTGAACACAACTGTTCACTTGCTGTGAAAGGCCTTTTTGTGGACTTCTATTATGTTTGCAAGCAATGTATTGTATTTTGATGGAAGAGCGTCACACTAATAGATTTTAGTAAATTTAAAATAGAATAAAGCAGCACCAATTTTAGAAAAATGACAAGGATGAGCCAGTGACAGACGCTCAGCAGAGTACACGCAGCATTAGTTGAAGAAGTAACTGGAGCGTAATCTGCACTAAAAAAAAAAAAAAAACCTCACAGACTGCAGTGAACACTGAAACACAACTGTTCACTATCTGTGAAAGGCTCCTTTGTGTACTTCTATGGTGTTTGCAAGCAATGTATTGTATCAGGATGGAAGCACGTCACACTCATAGATTTTAGTTTTTTTCAATAGAATGGAGCAGCAACAATTTTAGAAAAATGACAAGGATGAGGCAGTGACACACACTCAGCAGAGTACATGCAGCATTAGTTGAAGAAGTAACTGGAGCGTGATCTGCATTTAAAAAAAAAATAAAATACCTCACAGACTGCAGTGAACACTGAAACACAACTGTTCACTATCTGTGAAAGGCTCCTTTGTGTACTTCTATAGTTTTTGCAACCAATGTATTGGATACGGATGGAAGCACGTCACACTATAATTTCAATTGAATGGAGCAGCAAGAATTACACTAAAGAAAAAAATAAGTCTGTGAGTGACACGTGCAGATGCCTACAAACAGCGTTGGATGCAGAGCAAACTGCAGCGTCACCTGCACGCACACACACACCTTGCAGAGCTGTGAAAACAACACTGCAAGGCAAAAGGAAGCTTTACACAGCGGTTGGTAAACTAGCCTGCCTAAAGCACAGTACACAAAATCGCAATCTCTAACTGTCCTCAGAGTCAGCAGAGCAGCGTTCTGTCCCTATCTGAATTCACAGCACAGTGACGCTAAAATGGCGGCGGCGCCTTTTATAGTGCATTCTGACATCATTTCAGCATCCAATCACAGCCATGCCATTAGTTAACATGACCGCAGCAGTACAGGATGTGCCCACACTTCTTAGGATTCCTCATTGGCTAACTAAAATCACATTGCCTCTCAAAGAATTATGGGAACTTCCGATTCCGGTATACGATATATGGAAAATATCGGAACTAAGTATCTAAAGTCCGATACAGCGAATATCGGCCGATACCCGATACTTGCGGTATCGGAATGCTCAACTCTACTTATATACAGTAGGGAAAATAAGTATTTGGTACACTGCCGATTTTGTAAGTTTTCCCACCTACAAAGAATAGAGAGGTCTGTAATTTTAATCGTACGTACACTTTAACTGTGAGAGACAGCGCTTAAAAAATCCAGAAAATCATATTGTGCGATTTTTACATAATTAATTTGCATTTTCTTGTATGAAATAAGTATTTGATTCAATAGAAAAACAGAACTTAATATTTGGTACAGAAACCTCTGTTTGCAACTACAGGGGTCAGACGTTTACTGTAGTTTTTGACCAAGTTTGCACACACTGTACGTAGGCCAGGGATTTTGGCCTACATACAGATCTTCTACAGATCTTTCAGATTTCGAGGCTGTTGTTGGACAACATTGAGTTTCGGCTCCCATCAAAGATTTTCTATTGGGTTCAGGTCTGGAGACTGGCTATGCCAATCCAGGACCTTGAAATGCTTATTACGGAGCTACTCTTTAGTTGCCCTGGCTGTGTGCTTTGGGTCATTGTCATGCTGAAAAACCCAGCCACAACCCATGTTCAATGATCTTACTAAGTGAAGAAGATTGTTGGCTAAAATCTTGTGATACATGACCATCAATCCTTCCTTCAATATGGTGCAGTCATCCTGTCCCCTTTTCAGAAAAGCATCCCCAAGGTATGAGGCTTCCCCCACCATGCTTCATGGTTAGGATGGTGTTGTACTAATTCTTCTTCCTCCAAACACGGTGAGTGGAGTTGATACCAAAAAGTTCTATTTTGTTCTCATCTGAACACATGACCTTCTCTCATGCCTCCTCTGGATCATTCAGATGGTAATTGGCAAACTTCAAATGGGTCTGGACATGTGCTGGTATGAGCAGGGGGATTATAATTATACAACAGCGTAGTGTGTTAGTAATGGTAATGTTTGAGTCTCTGGTCACATCTCTCTTCAGGTCATTGACCAGGTACTCCCAAGTACTTCTGGTCTGATCCCTGACCTGTCTCAGAATCATCCTTACCCAACGAGGCGATATCTTGCATGGAGCCCCAGGCCAAAAGAGATTGATCTTGCGTTTCTTCCATTTTCTAATAACTGCTCCGACAGTTGTTGTCTTCTCACCAAGCTGCTTGCCTACTGTCCAGTAGCCTATCCCAGCCTTGTGCAGGTCTACAATTTTGTCCCAGGCTGGGTAAGAAAGGGTGTTGGGGAGTGGGTGAGGAAGATAGAAAAAGGGGGAGGAGCTTAAGAATTGGGAAGAAAGTAGTGGTCTGTGAGACCAGATAGAACAGTCTAGAAGGGGAGCTAAAGCTGTGAGGAGCTTGTCCCCAGACGACAGAGAGAAATAGACAGAAGGAAGCTCCAAGAAGGACAGAAGGGGTCCTAGGGGCACGGATAGTGCTGAAGCCACCCGTGGGGCTCGTATCCAGAAGTGGAGGGACCAGGTCGCAGACAGGGGACTGGCCCCAGCTTAGTGAGGTGTGAGTAGACTGTATGTTCAGCTAAGAAACTGGAGGCTGTGGTAATTGCAGGTGCCACAGCCACAATCACTCATCTACCCTCCAAAAAGGTAGCTATAAATAGGGTCAAGAGGACACAGAGGATGTCGCCCGACAGGACTCGCAGGTACCGGCTTGGGGCTCTGGGTGATCGGCGCAGGGCAGGAGAAGTGGGAGGCAGCGCAGTGAGACAGCCAGGAGAGAAATACATGGAAAGGATTCCTGGAAAGGTGTATCCCAATCTACCTGGGAGTTTGCTGGACCACAGGCCCGGAGGATACAGCACCCAGCTGGAGACAGTTTCTGCAGAACTGTGAGTAAAGCATTGAGAACTGCATCCTGCTGTGTCCTCCAATTCATTTATGGGTCACCCACCCTGCATCACAACAACTACCACCATCATTGTCCCCACCGTCTTTAATTCTAACTACCCTGGGGTTAGCTCTGCCTGTGGAGAGCTGAACATCAATCAGCCCAAGTGGATCTGAACTGCAGCGTCGGCTACTCCTTGCCGAATACCACAGGTGGTGTCACGAACGTTATATCATAAACTTTATTTTCCCCTTTTATTTTACATTTTTCATCATTTTTCATGGGACGCCCAGGGCCATGGACAGGGTCACTGCTGCAATGACACTTCCCCTTTACCAGACTGTACCCAAACTCCAATACTTATATGGGACCACTATAACATTCAATTGAATGGGGGCCCGAACATCCGACAGCTCCCATTCTGTCATCAGTGTGACAGTGTGGGAAAACACCGGATTTGATAGGCGGTTGAGATGAGCGACTTTGCCTCCCGGAGGGTCGAGTCGGGTTTCGGACCACCCGAGTTTCTCAAAAGTCGAGTCGAACTAAATCGGCCTACTATCGGAAAAAGTCGAAGGTCCGACTGAAACTCGACAGAAACCCAATGCAAGTCAATGGGGAAGAAAAGTCGGCAGGGAGTGGAGGACAGTTAACACACCTACAGTGCCCATTTCAATGCCAACGACATCAATTCTTATTACTTAAGCTTGTCAACCTTAATTTATTTTATAATAGTAGCGCATTGAAAACTGAGGGTTTTTGGCTAAAGTTGTGGGGGGGGGAGGGCAGGGCTGGCTCCAGGTTTTCGTGGGCCCCGGGCCAGAGAGTCTCAGTGGGCCTCTTTAACACATACCACAATTCATGATGCTCCGATACGGCAGAGAAATATAGGTATAGTATAATGCCAAATACTTCACTTCTTACATTAAATGAGTGATATCTATTTTTAATTCTACAATAGCTCAAAAACCGGACAGTATAGTCCTCCATACAGTATTATGGGCACCACATAGTGCGCCATACAGAATAATGAGCCCCATATATTGCTCCATACATAATTGGTCCCATATAATGTTCCATACAGTATATGATGAGCTCCACACAATGCTCCAGTATATGATGGTCCCCATATAATGTGCTATACAGTATAGGATGGTCCCCATGGAGTATAATGAGACCCACATATTGCTCCATACAGTATAATGAGTCGCATATAAAGCTCCATACAGTATATGATGGATCCCATATATTGCTCCATACAGAATGGGCTCCATATAATGCTCCATACAGAATAGGCCCCATATGAGTGCCATATGATGCTCCATACCCTATATGATGCCCCATAAATAATGAACCCCATTTGATGCTCTAGCATATGATGGGCCCCATGGATGATGCTCCAGTGTATGATGGGCCTATATAATGCTCCATATATAATGGGCCACATATGATGCTCCAGTATATGATGGCCCTATGGATGATGCTCCAGGGTATGATGGACCTATATAATTCTCCATATATAATGGGCCCCATATAATGCTCCAGTGTATAATGGGTCCTGTATATGATGCTCCAGTGTATGATGGGCCCCATTTATAATGCTCCAGGGTATGATGTGCCCCATATATAATGCTCCAGTGTATAATGGGCCCTATCTATGATGCTCTAGTGTCTAATGCTCCCCATATATTGCTTCAAACATTAAAAAAATGAAATACCTCTCCTGGCTGGGCACTGCTTTACTCTGGACTCCTCAGTGTCGCCATCTTCCAGCTCTCTGCACTGTGACTGTTCAGGCAGAGGGCGCACAGACGTGACGTCATCGCGCTCTCTGACCTGAATGTCACTGTCAGGAAACACGGAAGACGTCATAGCGGTGGAGCAGGGAGAGGTAAGTATTGCAAGTGCTGGGGCCCTGAGCAAGCAGGGGGGGCCCACTCGTGGGCGCCGGCAATGGCACAGGGCCCCTCATAGTATGCTGGTATCTGACGGGAGTGGGCCCCCCCACCTGCTCAGGGCCCCGACATTTGCCCGGGTGCGCCAGGTGCTGACGCCGGACCAGGGGGGGTACAGCCCAGATAGGGAGGTGGAAAAACTGGCATATGTTGAGGTGTAGGCTCGACGTTCAGCAGCTGCAAATGGAGGAATTGGAGAAGTCGTAGGAAGAGGAGGACAAAGTGAGCCATTTTGCTGGCAACCTATGAGTCATCAGGGGAAGGTGGTACAAAATCCTTTGAAACCCAGGCATGGTTCATTTTAATGAAGGTGAGATCACCAACATTTTGGGTCGACAGCCGGGTCCTTCTTTCTGTCAGGATTGATCCAGCAGCACTGAAGACTCTTTCTGATAGTACACTACCAGCAGGGCAAGTGAGCTCCTGTAAGGCATATTGTGCCAATTCAGGCCAGGTGTCCAGTTTACAGGCCCAGTTGTCAGGGGAATGAACTGTGAGCGAGAACATCGATAGGGGAGGAGAGGTAATTTTGAACCATAGATGACAACTGCTGTCTCCTGTCTGTTGCAATCGATTCAGTATTAATAGTCGTGTGAGCGGTCCATAACATGGTCATGAAACCCCTGTCTCCAACGCCACTTTGGCTGTGTGCACCACGAACACCTCTTTCATGTTGCCCAGTACAGCTCGTGGTAGAACTTGCACCGCTGCTGTGTGCTGGGAATGCCTCTAACAAACGGTTTACCAGAGTTGCTTGCTTGTTCGCCAATATTAGCTCTAGGTTCTTATGTGGCATGATGTTCTGTAATTTGCCTTTATAGCGTGGATCGAGGATGCTGGCCAACCAGTAGTCGTCATCCTTCATAATTTTGGCAATGCGGGGGTCCCTTTTTAGGATCCGCAAGACATAATCACACATGTGGGCCAATATTCCAGGTGTCAGTGACGCACTGCCAGTCGTGGGTGGAGGAACACTTTCTGCCAAATCCACATCCCTCCAGTCACGTACGAACCCTGTACCTGACCTTGGCAAGCCAACATTTTCTCTTGCCCATTGAGAAGCATCCTCCTCCCCAAAGTAATCATCCCCCTCATCCTCCTCCACCTCCTCTTCCTCTTCTTCCTCCACCTCGACCAGGACAGTTCCCTGAGCAGACAATGGCTGACTGTCATCAAGGCTTCCCTCCTCCTCCTCTTCCTCCTTCTCCGCTGCATACGCCTGATCCTTAATGTGCGTCAAAGTTTGCATGAGCAGATGATGACGTCGTCTGCACTTACCAGCCGTGTGCATTCCTCAAAACACTGAAGGACTTTACAGAGGTCTTTCAGCTTTGACCACTGCACACCCGACAACTCGAAGTCTGCCCTCAAACTGTCTGCCCGTGTATCCTCCCACAAATGCATTACAGTCTGCCTCTGTTCACACAGCCTCTCAATCATGTGCATGGTGGAGTTCCACCTTGTTGCAACGTCTATGATTAGGCTGTGCATGGGGAGGTGGAGCGATCGCTGCAGCCTCTGCATACGACTGGAGTCTACGGGCGAGCGACGGATGTGCGAGCACAGTCTTCGCACCTTATGGAGCAGGGATGGTAACTCCGGATAATTATTTATGAAGTACGGCACCACCAGGTTCAAGGTGTGAGCCATGCAAGGTATGTGTCTGAGTTTTGCCAGGGCTATGGCCACAACAAAATTACGGCCTTTATCACTGACTACCTTGCCTGGCTCAAGATGTAGACTGTCCAGCCATGACTCAGTTTCTTGCTGCAAGTAGTCGGCGAGTACCTCCGCGGTGTGTCTGTTGTCGCCCAAAGACATCATCTTTAAAACAGCCTGCTGACACTTACCACTAGCTGTTCGATAGTGGGACACCTCGTGTGCAACACTGGCAGCTGCGGAAGGAGTGCTCGTGCGACTGCGCTCTGTCGACAAGCTTTCGCTTCTGGAGGAGGAGGAGTAGGAGGGTCGAACGCCTACAGCCAACTGTTGTCTATACCGTGGGCTAGACAGCACTGTCCCACCACCGCTGTCCCCTGTGGACCCTGCATCCACCACATTAACCCAGTGCGCAGTGATGGACACGTAACTGGCCCATGCATCTGTTGTGAGGTGTACCTTTCCACTCACTGATTGTTTGAGTGCATGGACAATGCGGTCTTTCACATGCAGGTGGAGGGCAGGGATGGCTTTTCTAGAAAGGAAGTGCCGACTGGGTAGGTCATAGCGTGGGGCAGCTCAGGCCATGAGCTCTCAGAACACTGCATTTTCAACCGAACGGAAGGGCATCATCTCTAATGAGATCAGTTTGGCAATGTAGGCGTTCAAAGACATGTACGCGGATGAGAGGATGAGTACTTTCTTGTCTTACTCACAGTGTCTGCTAGTGTGAGCTGGACTTGAGAGCTGCATATGGGGGAATTGGCAGTGACATGGCGGATTGCGAGGGGGTTGGTGATGGTGATGGTGGTGGTGGTGGTGATGGCCTAGATTCAGTCTTTCGTTGGAAAAACATTGTGATTCCCTGACTGCTTTGGCCTTGCGACGACACCTCAACATTTCTTGCTGGTGGTGTTCTAACTAGTGGGCTTACAGTGGGGGAAGCGATGTAGCGTTGCTGACTACCTTCAGTCGGAGCACGTGCACATGTGGTACCTGAGGTTTTGTAGTCCGTCCACGCTTGCAAGTGCATGGTGTTTAAATGTCTAAGCATGCAACTGGTATTCAAATTTTGGAGATTTTTCCCTCGGCTAAAGGTCCTTCCGCACTTCTTACAGATAACCTTTGCCTCATCAATAGGATTTTGGTCAAAAAAGTGCCACACTGCACTCTTCCTACTATGGGATAAATTTTCACGCTGTGCTAATTTGACTGTCTGGCCAAGCTGTCCTGCAACTATTTTTGTTTTTTTAACACGTTTTTGGACTGCTACGGGACTGCCAGATAACCGCAGCTGCGATGTCGATAACAGCTGCGGATCCTCCTCCTCTTCTGAGCTATTGCCAGCAGCACCCTCTTCCCCCAATGGATACCAATCTGGGTCAACAACTGGGTCATCCATCACTTAATCTTCAATTTCATCTGCACCTTCCTCTGTGTCACCATGTAAGTTGGTAGAGTATGCGGGAAAGGGCACCTGAGTTTCATCAGGGTCAGAATCTGGCTCAGTAGGCTGCGAGAGCAATGCAGTGCTCTGGGTGAATGTACCAACAGAATCATATAGCAGTGGCTGTGCATCAGTGCACTCCATGTCATATTCATCTTGGACTGGGGAATTCAGGATTTGACTTGATAACACAGGCATGGTATGTGAAAAGTGCTCCATGGAGTAATCTGAAGTGTGGCCTGCCGCATCCTTCACTTTTGTTGGGGGTGAAGGACACAAGGAAAGGTGTCGTTCCTGACCAGGAGCCTGCACTGACGACTCAGTGCTTGCAGTTTTTGAAACTTCAGAAGAGGAGGCGATAGAGCTGGAGGATGTTTCAGCAATGTAAGCCAAAACCTGTTCCTGATGCTCCGGCTTTAAAAGCGGTTTACCTACTCCCAGAAAAGGGAGCCTTCCAGGCCTTCTGGAGCCAGACGATGACGCAGGCTCAACACCTCCTGCCTTAGGTGCTATTGTGCTTTTGGCACTACTGTGTAGCCCTGGTGTGTAAGGCACACAGTACCCTGGAGGATGTGCGGAGAGGTAACAGTTTAATGCTCGATATCCATTCACTCCATCACACACTTGGACACACCCATAGGGTATATAAGGTAGTGACATACAGCAGAGTTCATTCAGTTTCCTGTCTTCGGACAGAGGAGTCAGTCTAGCTCGGGTGGCTCAGGAGTGAGTCATCCCACCAGTGTGCAGTCTGTGCAGGAGGAGAGGAGATCAGATTGCATTTCCTGTCAGAGCTCTGGGTGAGCTAAAGTCAGACAGACGGAGACAGCTTTTGGAGAAAGGGAAGTTTGCAGCAGAAACTTCAGTCGCCTGTCCCAAGGACAGTGAAGTTCAGTCGACGTGCTCCTGAACTAGGAGAATACTGAGAATCTGTCAGCGAGCTCCAAGGAAGAAGCAAGAAAGGACTAACTTGTATTACCTTAGGAAGTGTGGAGTGCTTATGTTAAAAGCGCGAACAGGGCGAAGGGCGCAGTGGGAAGAAACAGAGAAGTGCCTTAGGTATAGGATACCTGCACTGTTTACCGGTCACTGGGGACCGAGGTGTCGCTACAGCTTCAGGCGTAGTGACAGGAAAACCAGAGTCTTACTGGACCTTAGGTCGCAGAAAGCAGCCCTTGGAGTGTCGGTACGTAACAGGGGTCAGGTGCAATAGGGACTTTGAGTCAGTGCACGACAAAAGCAAGAACCTAGTTCCATCACTTGGAAGGCTCCGACCACAAAACTGACCGGGCAGTACAGCTATGGAGTTAGCTGGAGTATTCGGAGTGAACTTAGCTCTATGCTAGTTGGACTCATCGTATTGGAAGTAAAGGAGGCCTCTAACCTGTTCAGCTGTTATCTCGAAGCACATTCTCCACCCCGACCAGCCTCCCTGGGACCTGCCTAAACATCTGACAAGTAAAAGGTATGGAAAGACGCTGGATGGTGTGAGACTGATTCATTTATTTGCACCCTACATCATTAATACCATAGACTTTGAGGGACCAGTCCCACCTGTGGGGGACCCGTCATCTAGCTGCCACAACATCCCCTCAGAGATCTACTGCAGCGCTGGTCTTAGTGATCAGAAAACTACAGGTGGCGTCATGAACTGTTATCTACCAAATCCCCTGTAAATAAATCCCCCTTTAACGCCTGACCGCCAGGGACACGGACCGAGCCACGCTACCAGTGACATCCCCCATAGAAATCTACAGGCTCGGCTCCGAGTACCCCATATCCCTGGAAACCCACAATTGTGGTGCGGGTCACACAACTTGGCGTCATGAACAGGATACGAAACTTGCAGAATTGTGAGCCCTGTGTGCCTGTGAAATGTTTCAGTGAAAAAGGACTGTTTGCACTTTTGGCGCCAAATACCGCCATCTTTGCCGCCAGATTCGCGCCCTGAGGCGCTGGTGAAGAAGGTGGGCGTACCTTCGTGGGCGTGTACCCCCCTGAAGCGCGAAAAGTTATGCCGCCCTCTCCAAGGCCTATTACAATGTGCGATCCAGCCCCACTGCAAAAGAAATCCGCCTCCTCTTCACCTTCCCTGCGAAGAGGAGGAGACGCAAACCCCGCCTCCACGGAAGAGACCAGACTGTTCTGGAAAAGTACCAGAGTCGGACTTGGAGTATGATGGAGGCAGGACGTGTGCAGCCGAGCAGGGAAGCGGTGGTAGGCAGGCCCCGTTCCCCAGCCAAGCTGCCACTAGAACCGGAGCCATCTGTGGTCCGGCACATGCAGCAAGCCTTGCTGGAGATTGGAGAAGAAAACGCAAGGTTAAAGAAAATGATCCTGCAACGACCTGGCGTGGAGGAGATTGAGAAACGCCGGCGTAACCAGATACAGCGGCGGCTGTGGGACGCGGTGTTCTCTCCCTTCGACGACCCTCCGCCATTTGAATTGCCCAAATTTCTGCTGCCCAAGGCTAAGGAGCAACCGGAGGCTACCCCCAAAAGTACCGACCCTGATCCCACCGATGGAGCGGTGGAGGCGAAGGAGGTTGAGGAGGTCCTGCCCGTTCCGGAACGCCCGCCCGGCCAGGAGGCCGCAGCAGATGATTGTTCCCCGGTAGGGACACCGGAGGGATCCTGTCCGTCGCTGCCGGAGGTCGATGGGGACGCGATGGAGCGTCTTGATGACGTCGCATATGCCATAAAATGGGAAAGTGCGTGGCAGCAACGTCAGGAGGAACAGCAACGCCGACAGGAGGAAGAACAGGAGGCCCAGTGTAACCGACAGCGGCAGCATGCAGAGCTCATCGCGGACAAGGAGACCGTTCGCCGCGATAAAGGTACCCGGAGGGAACCACGACGTCAGGGGTGCGTCACCGAATTCCAGTTCCGAAAGGGCTGGGGTTTTATCCGGGAACCGGGACTTTACCCAGGGGTATTTGTGAGCCGACGCGACGTAGAGTCCCACCTACCACAAGGCCATCTGGGAAGGGACCTGGTTAATGGGGACATAGTCACCTACACACGGCACTGGGGTATGAAGGGATGGTATGCCCTTAATGTCACAATCGTCCGTGACCCCATCCCTGACGCAGGTAACGTCACCATTGCCAGCGCGTCACAGTCCCGAGCTTCCGCTGCACCAGGCCGTGCCCCGGCATCGCCCCCTGAATGTCCATTGCAGTTTGAAGCGCCCCTGGCATATTCTGCTCTGCCAGTGCCTCGCACCAAATCGCAACCCGCGACCCCGTTCAAATCACAAATTATACCGCCGGACGTGGCGGCACCAGCAGCGATGCCATCAGTATCTTGTAATGACGAGATACCCGTTGCGCCCCCAGTGGTTCGCACAAGAACTGTAGCAACCCAAACCCTGATAGCAGGTCACGACCTGTTTGTCATGTGCTCTAAGGAGCATCGCATTGTTCCAGCCCCGGGGTGGAAAATGTCGTGGAAGTCTGCAAGAAAATGTGAAGACCGGTAGGACCCAGACAGGGGTTTACCGCAACTAAGAAGATGTAAAAAGTTTTGATAAAAGAGATAATTGCTGTTTTGCACTTTATTGCTATGTATAGTGTTTACATAGTTTTATATATATTGAGTAGAATACCCGGCTGGGTACAAGAATGAAAATTTTGAAAAGTTGAAGAATTTTGAGAAATTAAAAAGTAATATGTTGATTGCATAGTTTTACATATAGAATACCCTGGTTGAGTAAATACCGTGAGAAGTATAATGTGAGTTTCAGAAGTTACCAATATGTGTCTTTTATTATGTCATGGACTGAGAGGCTGAGGACTGTGCCAGCCCAGAACTTATCTTTGTACATAGTTGCGCTTCGGTGCATTATATTGGTTTTACACGAAGCCACTATTACACAACTACCTCTGAACATAAAACCCGTATGGTGTGGCACTGAGCGAGGTCTGCAGTCAGATGTCCTGCAGCCCACCCAGGACCCACGTTGAAGGTTTGGTGCGGGTCCTTCACAAGAATACTGTGTATTTATTGAGTGTCTTGATGTTTTAATACTTTTGTATTTTCCTACTGTACAAAATGCAACGTTCAAGTGATTCGTACCTCCCGGATGGGAAGAGTTGTAATGTTTATTGTTAATGCAAAACAAAATGTCTTTCTTCTTATATTTCACAGCCCGGGAGTGCTGTATTTTACCAAGGGGAATGTGTAGCCCTGGTGTGTAAGGCACACAGTACCCTGGAGGATGTGCGGAGAGGTAACAGTTTAATGCTCGATATCCATTCACTCCATCACACACTTGGACACACCCATAGGGTATATAAGGTAGTGACATACAGCAGAGTTCATTCAGTTTCCTGTCTTCGGACAGAGGAGTCAGTCTAGCTCGGGTGGCTCAGGAGTGAGTCATCCCACCAGTGTGCAGTCTGTGCAGGAGGAGAGGAGATCAGATTGCATTTCCTGTCAGAGCTCTGGGTGAGCTAAAGTCAGACAGACGGAGACAGCTTTTGGAGAAAGGGAAGTTTGCAGCAGAAACTTCAGTCGCCTGTCCCAAGGACAGTGAAGTTCAGTCGACGTGCTCCTGAACTAGGAGAATACTGAGAATCTGTCAGCGAGCTCCAAGGAAGAAGCAAGAAAGGACTAACTTGTATTACCTTAGGAAGTGTGGAGTCTTATGTTAAAAGCGCGAACAGGGCGAAGGGCGCAGTGGGAAGAAACAGAGAAGTGCCTTAGGTATAGGATACCTGCACTGTTTACCGGTCACTGGGACCGAGGTGTCGCTACAGCTTCAGGCGTAGTGACAGGAAAACCAGAGTCTTACTGGACCTTAGGTCGCAGAAAGCAGCCCTTGGAGTGTCGGTACGTAACAGGGGTCAGGTGGAATAGGGACTTTGAGTCAGTGCACGACAAAAGCAAGAACCTAGTTCCATCACTTGGAAGGCTCCGACCACAAAACTGACCGGGCAGTACAGCTATGGAGTTAGCTGGAGTATTCGGAGTGAACTTAGCTCTATGCTAGTTGGACTCATCATATTGGAAGTAAAGGAGGCCTCTAACCTGTTCAGCTGTTATCTCGAAGCACATTCTCCACCCCGACCAGCCTCCCTGGGACCTGCCTAAACATCTGACAAGTAAAAGGTATGGAAAGACGCTGGATGGTGTGAGACTGATTCATTTATTTGCACCCTACATCATTAATACCATAGACTTTGAGGGACCAGTCCCACCTGTGGGGGACCCGTCATCTAGCTGCCACAACATCCCCTCAGAGATCTACTGCAGCGCTGGTCTTAGTGATCAGAAAACTACAGGTGGCGTCACGAACTATTATCTACCAAATCCCCTGTAAATAAATCCCCCTTTAACGCCTGACCGCCAGGGACACGGACCGAGCCACGCTACCAGTGACATCCCCCATAGAAATCTACAGGCTCGGCTCCGAGTACCCCATATCCCTGGAAACCCACAATTGTGGTGCGGGTCACACACTACCAGCAGATGCACCACCAGCACCATCAGTACCAGCTGGCCCCCCCGCCCACGGCTGCGGCCTCTTCCACCATACTTCCTCATGTTTGGGAAAATGTACCAAAAATACCAGCAGATATACGGTACTGTATCAGAAGCGTACAGCTGTATACAGTGTAGGGGAAAATTTAAATCTCCGTATATATTTCCGGAGTCACACACAGACGCTCTCTCAGTATGGATTTGACCGTAATACAAAAGGCAGCAAAAAGGTACTGTATCAAAAGATAACAGGTGTATATGGTGTAGGGGAAAATTTAAATCTCCGTATATATTTCCGGGGTCACCCACAGACGCTCTCTCAGTATGGATTTGACCGTAATACAAAAGGCAGATAAAAGGTACTGAATTAGAAGATACCAGGTGTATATAGTGTAGGGGAAAATTTAAATCTCCATATATATTTCCGGAGTCACACACAGACGCTCTCTCAGTATGGATTTGACCGTAATACAAAAGGCAGTAAAAAGGTACTGTATCAGAAGATACCAGGTGTATATAGTGTAGGAGAAAATTTAAATCTCCGTATATATTTCCGGAGTCACACACAGACGCTCTCTCAGTATGGATTTGACCATAATACAAAAGGCAGAAAAAAGATACCATATCAGAAGATAACAGGTGTATACAGTGTAGGGGAAAATTTAAATCTCTGTATATATTTCCGGAGTCACACACAGATGCTCTCTCAGTATGGATTTGACCGTAATACATAAGGCAGAAAAAAGGTACTGTATCAGAAAATACCAGGTGTATATAGTGTAGCGGAAAATTTAAATCTCCATATATATTTCCGGAGTCACGCACAGACGCTCTTTCAGTATGGATTTGACCGTAATACAAAAGGCAATAAAAGGTACTGTATCAGAAGATACCAGGTGTATATAGTAAAGGGGAAAATTTAAATCTCCGTATATATTTATGGACAGTGGCGTAGCAACTGTTTGTGGCGCTCGGGTGGTCGAAAAATTTGCCGCTCCTTTGGTCGTTGATATTCCGTTGGTCGTTGATATATAAATGTATCAAATCTGTATCAGTCGGGAGTAAACACTGTACAATTAGAGCAAACTTTAAGCTTCAGACCTGAACTGGTTTTTAGCCCCTGTTTCCATTCAGTGCAGCAAGCAGAGCTCCTGATCTGGAAATTGGTGAATAATTGAAAAGCAAAGAGTATAAGAAAGTTGCAGAATTATCACAATTATCCCAAAAAGTACAACTTATCACCAATGCATAGGATTAGGTGATACATGTCTGATCACTCCTTAGGACCCCACCCAATCACCAGAAAGGGGGTCCTAGAGAGGGACCAGGACTGTGCCACCAATCTCGCAGTGAGGTATATTTGCAGGGCAACCCCTTTAAGCTTTAGTTACGAAAATCTAGAATACCCCTTTAAATATCCAAAAATGAGTCCAACACCGATCCCTCATAGAACTATAAGGGCACAAGCAAGCAGGTGAGCGCCAGTCACCAAGTCTGGGGAGCAGAACATAGAGTAGTTCTAATCATAAAATAAAGATTATTATTATATTATTATTATCAAAGCAAATACAGCGACCACACCATCAACATTGTGTACTCTTACATGGGACTGCAGGTAACCTTCCTGCATCACTGCGCAGAGATGAATGGTCAACGTGTACCTGGCATAAAACGAGGGTAAGAAAAAAGACCCTTCACACCTTCTAACATGTGTCGCTGGCATCTGCTCGGCTCATTCCCCGGGTATCACATAGATAACCCTCAAAAAGGGCCGAGAGGTGACAATGAAATGAGGTGGCTCTGCTATACTTCTAGGTAGAATAGAAAAACGTGATATTGTGTTCCTTCGGCCAAATAATATAGATAGATAGATAGATAGATAGATAGAATAGATAGATAGATAGATAATAAGATAGATAGATATATAAATAGATAGATAGATACTAGATATATAGATAGATAGATACAGTAGAAAGATAGATGATAGATAAATGATGGATAAAGATAGATAGATAGATAGATAGATAGATAGATAGATAGATAGATAGATAGATAGATAGAGGATGGATAGATAGATAGATAGATAGATAGATAGATAGATAGATAGATAGATAGATAGATAGTGGATGGATAGATAGATAGAATAGATAGATAGATGATAGATAGGAATTGGATAGCTGACAGGTGCTCAGTGCAGCAGTTGCCGTTGGTCCTGTACACACACAGATATACAGGGATAGTTCTGGCCCCAGTTCTTACCTCCTTGTTGCTCAGGTTTCCCCGCACATATTTGGCCTCGCAGAACCGCAGGGATCCGAGGAGGAGCAGGAGCCGCCCGGGGCCCGCTGGGGCCCCATTACCGGCCGGGGGTCGGGGTTGTGAGGCTGGGACACCGCAGCTCCGGGCGGTACAAGAACGAGGGCGAGAATCCTCCAGTGCGCGACACCGTGGGGAGAAGTCGCCGAATCCGGTCACTGCAATTTGGAGCACGGGGCTGCTGCTGCTGCACTGTGCTGCTGCTGCTGCCGCGCCACCCCCACATATGTGCCGCCTGGGGCGGACCGCCCCCCCACCTCCCACGCTACGCCACTGATTCTGGAGTCACACACAGACGCTCACTCAGTATGGATTTGACCGTAATACAAAAGGCAGAAAAAAGGTACTGTATCAGAAGATACCAGGTGTATATAGTGTAGGGGAAAATTTAAATCTCCGTATATATTTCCGGAGTCACACACAGATAGTCAGCATGTATTTGTCCGTGATACCAGCCGGTACACGGTAGTGTGTGAGGAACGTACAGCTCTATACGGTGTTGGAAAAAATGAACGGTCGTTAACTGTGCAGAAAAAAAGAATAAAAGTATTAGTGCTGTGTAAAAAGCAGTCTGCACAGTAGTGTACACACAGCAATACAGCTATCAGGCAGCCTAATAACCAGCGCTGCTGCACACAAGAAAATCCTCCCTGTCACTGCACACTAACTGTACAGCACAATTGCCATCAGCACAAGCACATAAGAACTTCTCTTTCCAGCCCTAACTCTCTCCCTACTGATAAACAGCATCAGCAACCTCTCCCTACCGTTAAGATCGGCAGAAGTAAAATGGCGGTCGGCGGTCAGGGCTTTTATAGACACTATGACGCCCCCCAAAGCAAGCCAATCACTGCAATGCCCTTCTCTACGATGGTGGTGGATGCTGCCCATGTCATCTCATTTCCCACAATGTACGTCCTTGCTCATTGGCTGAAAAAAGGCACCTGCAAGCATTATGGGAAAACCGACTTTGGCGATCGGGTCGACCACCCCATGGCCGACTTCACGCTATGGTCGGGTTTTGCTCTGCAAAACCCGACTTTGATGAAAGTCGGCGACTTATGAATCTGGCCGACCTTTTTCGCTCAACTCTAATAGGCGGTAACCTTACTGATGTTACTGTCACAGTGCTGCGGTTCCCATGCTGTCACACAGAGGACAGCATGTGAGCCAGCAGCTGGGACCGGCGGTGAAAAGGTTACCGCCGGTCAGGCATCGGCTGATGACTACTACTCTCATCAGCATACGCCTATTATCGCTGATATCAGCGAGAAGTCATACGCTAATGAGAGTATTAACCAGCCGGCGCCTGTGCATAGTGAGAAATATGTCAGTGAGATAATTAGTGCAGTGTGTGTAGCTTACTGTACATATATTTACCTAATAATTAAATAAAAGAAAAAAAATGGCGCGGGGTTCCAATTATTTTTCTAACCAGCTGAGGGAAAACAGATAGCTGGGGGCTGGTGTTATTAATTTGGTAAGGGGACAATATCCATGAAGCTTCCCAGGTTATTAATATCACCTCACAACTGTCTACGTAACCTCTACTGGTTATTAAAATATCTGCAGGCTGATATGAATAAGCTGGTAAGGAGCCATGGACATTGGCTCCCTCCCAGACTAATAATATCAGCCCTCAGCCGCCCAAGAAATAGCGCATCCATCAGATGCGCCAATTCTAGTGCTTAGCCTTGGCTCTTCCGACTTCCCCTGGAGTGTTGGCAAGTGGGGTAATTGTTTTGGTGTTGATGTCAGCTGTTTTATGTTTTGGGCTCATCGTCGGACATCAGCATTATGGATTATCGGCAGACAGGTGAGAATTACCAAATGGCTGCAATGAAACAAAGAGTGAAAATTTTAAAGGGGTCTGAATAAGTTCCATACCCACTGTATATAGTTTCTCAACACCCCTTAAATATTATAAACTTGCCCTATTTAGTGCCTTTCAGTTTTTTATGGTTATTTACCTTTAGAAATAAATAAATGAAAAAAATGACGTAAATAATCCCTATTTTATGAAACCAGCAAAGGTAAAGCAAACAGATGAAAACTCATATTATCAGGCTGGGAAGGTCCATGGTTACTTATTTGGTCTTTCCAAGCCGAAAAATACAAGCCGCAGCCGCCCTAGAAGTGGTTTCCATTTGTGGACTAAGTCGAATTCCCTGCACTATGTTGGACCTGCCTGGGTTTTTTTAAAATAAATTGGTCAACTAGGGAAAAAGTCGGGAGTATTTTTTTAAACTATTTTTGTGTGCGTGCTTTTTACTTTTCATTACTGGGTTAATAATGGGGGTGTCTGATAGACACCCCTCCATTACTAACAGCAGGGCTTGACTCAGTTGTGATTTTGTGCAAATCACAGCCAACATAAATCTCAACTACCATTACACTAAATATAATTGCACAAAGGCAATCGGGAAGACTGAAGGCGATATGCCAGACTTGGTGCATCTCATTTGATGCTCCAATTCTGAGGTGACTGAGGGCTGGTATTTTTAGGCTGGCCCTTCCCAGCCTGATAATATCAGCTCACTACTGTCTACTTTACATTTGCTGGTTTCATAAAATAGGTGGTAATCCCACATTGTTTTTTAAATACATTTGCCCTAATGCAATTTCCTCATTCCTTTAAGATATCTGCATAAAAATTGGATGGATAACCAAATACAAAAGAAGGCACAAAAGACAAAGTAGCAAAGTATCCAGCAGGGGGACCCTAGCCTTATCCCAAATAAGTATGTCTCCCTACAATGCTTAAATCAAGTTATGTATATACTAGTGATGAGCGAATTTGTTCAGAAAGTGATCGTCAAACATAAATTCGGCACAAATATGGCACATTTGGATTCGTGATCAGAAGCACAAGCAAAATTTTATAAAATCTGTAAAAATCGCTAACATTTGGTAAAAACTGCGGGAAAATATTTTCGTTGCCACAAAAGTATTTTCAGCCCTTTAGCAATGATAATCGTGGTGTATCATGAGTGTTTGGCATGTATTTGATGAGGGAGCAGGTTTGCAGAGCTCAGAGACGCGGTGTTCTTGTAAACAGTCATTTTTTTTCCCTAACTTTATGTTTGCACATTGCGGCTAGCCAATCACGGCACAGGAAACACCCACAATGTCCTTGTGTAGCCCTGGTGTTAGGCACACGCAGTACCCTGGAGAATGTGTGGAGAGATAGCAGTTTAATGCTCAATACCCATTCACTCAACATACACTAGACACACCCTTAGGGTAGTGTAGTCACTTGTGAGGGAGTGGTCGGTGTGTATTGGTTGAGTGATTTTTAGTAGTCAGTTTCCTGTCTTCGGACAGAGCAGACGTGTGGAGTCTAGCTGGGACTAGGAGGGAGGAAGCAGTCCAGCCTGGTTCTGCAGCAGTTCAGCAAGTGGAGGCCAGTAAGGGCGAGATATAGATCACCTCAGCCTGGTCAGAGCTGTACCTCACTTGAAGACACTGATTAAGAAAGAAGAGCTTAGTACAGAAATACTTCAGTCACCTGTCCCAAGGACAGTGAAAGGTTCAGAGACGTGCTCCTGCCTAGTGGATAACTGAGAGTCTGGTAACTAACTCTAAAGGAAGAGAAGAAGGGAGTGATTATATGACTTTTTGCAAGTGTGAGTGTTTATGCTACCAGCGAGGACAAGGCGAAAGGCACAGTGGAAAAGATTATTTGAAAAGTGCTTTTGGATTGAAGAAGTCCTGCACATTGTAACCGGTCACTGGGGACCGAAGGATCACTATTAGCTTCAAGCATAGTGGTAAGAAAACCAGAGATTTACCGGACCTTAGGTCGCGGCAAACAGCCCCAAATAGTCAGTACGTAACTGGGGTCAGGGGGAGTGAGGACTTTGAGCCTGATCAGCAAGATAGGAATTCAGCTCTCTCACAGGAAGGCTCCGACCACAAAACTGACTGGGCAGTACAGCTATGGAATAGCTGGAGTTATAGAGGGAACTACGCTTCATGCTGGTTGTACTCATCGTTGTGAAAGTAAAGGAGGCCCCTAACTTGTCCAGCTGCTATCTCGAAATACATTCTCCTTGGAACAGCCTCCCTGGGACCTGCCTTACCATCTTACAAGTAAAGGTATGGAAAGACGCTGACCGTGTGAGACTGAGTTATTTACTTGCATGCCTGCACAACCCTGCCTTAACCATCGACCTGAGGGAAGAGTCCTACCTGTAGGGGACCCGACATCTAGCTGCCTCACCATCCCCTCAGAGCTCTACAGCAGCGCTGGTATAAATTACCAGAAGACTACAGGTGGCGTCACGAACTGTAAATATATCTATCCCCTGTAAATATATCCCCAACATACGCCAGACCGCCAGGGCCACAGACCGAGCCACCGCTACCTGTGACAATCCCCATAGACTTTCATGGGCTCGGCTCTGAGTACCCCATTGCCCTGGTAATCCACAATTGTGGTGGCGGGTCGACACAAAACTTTGGCGTCACGAACAGGATGCGAAACTCGCAAAATTGCGAGCCCTGTGTGCCTATGGAGTTGTTTTTGTGAAAAAGGACTGTTTGCACTTTTGGCGCCAAAAATCGCCATCTTTGTCGCCATATTCGCGCCCTCAGGCGCTGGAGAAGAAGGTGGGCGTGCCTCCGTGGGCGTGTACCCCCCAGTGGCGCGAAGAAAATGCCTGCCCTCTCAAAGTGCTATTACAATATGCGATCCTGCCCTACAGCAAAGGAGGTCCGCCTCCTCTTCACCTTCCCTGCGAGGAGGAGGAGACGCAAACCCCGCCTCCACGGAAGAGACCGGACGTCTCTGGAGGAAGATGAGAGAATCTTCTGGAACATCATGGAAGCAGGACGTGTGCAGCCGAGCAGGGAAGCGGAGGAAGGCAGGCCCCGTGCCCCAGCCAAGCTGCCACCAGCACCGGAGTCATCCGTGGTCCTGCACCTGCAGCAAGCGTTGCTAGAAATTCAGGAAGAAAATGCACGCCTGAAAAAGATGGTCCAGCACCAACCTGGATTTGAAGAGATCGAGAGACGCCGGCGTACCCAGGAGCAGCGGAGGCTGTGGGACGTGGTGTTCTCTCCCCTCAACGACCCCCCACGATTCGAGTTACCGAAAATTCTGCTGCCCAAGGCAAAGGAGCAACCGGAGGCTGCCCCCGAAAGTACCAATCCTGATCCCACCGCTGAAGCGGTGGAGGCGAAGGAGGTTGAGGAGGTACCGCCAGTTCCGGAACTCCCGCCCGGCCAGGAGGCCGCAGCAGATGATCGAACCCCGGCAGGGACACCGGAGGGGTCCTGTCCGTCGTTACCAGACGTCGACTGGGACGAGATGGCGCGCCTGGACGACGTCGCCTACACCGCCCAGTGGGAATATGAGTGGCAGCGTCGTGAGGAGAAGCAGAAACGCCAGCAGGAGGAAGAGCGGGAAGCTCAGCGGAACCGACAGCGGCAACATGCAGAGCTGATCGCGGACAAGGAGAGTGTCCGGAGAGAGAAAGGTACCCTGAGGGAACCGCGGCGGCAGGGGTGTGTGACTGAGTTCCATCTCCGGAAGGGCTGGGGCTTCATCCGTGAACCGGGCCTCTACCCGGGGGTCTTTGTTAGTCGCAGGGACGTAGAATCCCACCTACCGCAAGGCCATCCCGGGAGGGACTTAGTTAATGGAGACATTGTCACGTATACACGGCACTGGGGAATGAAGGGATGGTATGCCCTTAACGTCACAATAGTCCGTGACCCCGTCCCCGACGCAGGTAACGTCACCACTACCGCAGCGTCCCCGTCTCCAGCTCAAGCAGTATCCGGCCGTGCCCCAGCATCGCCCCCTGCAGGCTCATCGCAAATGAAAGCAACATCTACATCGCAACATGCGACCCAGTTTCCATCGCAATCCAGGACACGATCCATATCGTTAACTGTGACTCAGATTGAAACGCAATCGGTGTCTCGCAAGGAGAATGTACCCGTTGCGCCCCTAGAGGTTCGCACAAGAACTGTGGCGACTCAAACCCCAATAGCAGGTCACGACCTGTTAGTCCTGGGATCTAGGGATCACCGCATTATTCCAGCCCCCGGGATGGAAAATGTATTTGAAATAATTAAACAGTAAAAACCGGTGAGATCCAGATAGGGGTCTACCATAAGTAAAGTTGTAAAAAGTTTAAGAATGTTTGCCAATTTTCGCACAAGTTAAATGAGTATATAATACATTTATATATTGCTAACAGTAGAATGCCCAGCTGGGTAAACAGAGAAAAAGTTTTGCACTTTATTATTATTATAATGTGATATAATATGTGTCGTTTTGCTAACAATGGACTCAGAGGCTGAGGACTGTGCCAGCCCAGAACTTATTTGTATATAGTTGCGCTTCGGTGCTTTATCTTGGTTTTACATAAAACCATCACAACTACCTCTGAACATAAAACCCGTGTGGTGTGGCACTGAGTGAGGTCTGCATTTGGATGTCCTGCAGCCCACCCAGGACCCACGTTGAAGGTTTGGTGCGGGTCCTTCACAAGAATACTGTGTATTTATTGAATGTTTTGATGCCTTAATACTTTTGTATTTTTCTATATATAATGTTTTGTTTTGCAACGTTTAAGACATCCTTACCTCCCGGATGGGACGAATTAATGTTTAATGTTCAATGTTAAATGCATAAACAAAATGTCTCTTTATATTTTACAGCCCGGGAGTGCTGTCTTTTACCATGGGGGAATGTGTAGCCCTGGTGTTAGGCACACGCAGTACCCTGGAGAATGTGTGGAGAGATAGCAGTTTAATGCTCAATACCCATTCACTCAACATACACTAGACACACCCTTAGGGTAGTGTAGTCACTTGTGAGGGAGTGGTCGGTGTGTATTGGTTGAGTGATTTTTAGTAGTCAGTTTCCTGTCTTCGGACAGAGCAGACGTGTGGAGTCTAGCTGGGACTAGGAGGGAGGAAGCAGTCCAGCCTGGTTCTGCAGCAGTTCAGCAAGTGGAGGCCAGTAAGGGCGAGATATAGATCACCTCAGCCTGGTCAGAGCTGTACCTCACTTGAAGACACTGATTAAGAAAGAAGAGCTTAGTACAGAAATACTTCAGTCACCTGTCCCAAGGACAGTGAAAGGTTCAGAGACGTGCTCCTGCCTAGTGGATAACTGAGAGTCTGGTAACTAACTCTAAAGGAAGAGAAGAAGGGAGTGATTATATGACTTTTTGCAAGTGTGAGTGTTTATGCTACCAGCGAGGACAAGGCGAAAGGCACAGTGGAAAAGATTATTTGAAAAGTGCTTTTGGATTGAAGAAGTCCTGCACATTGTAACCGGTCACTGGGGACCGAAGGATCACTATTAGCTTCAAGCATAGTGGTAAGAAAACCAGAGATTTACCGGACCTTAGGTCGCGGCAAACAGCCCCAAATAGTCAGTACGTAACTGGGGTCAGGGGGAGTGAGGACTTTGAGCCTGATCAGCAAGATAGGAATTCAGCTCTCTCACAGGAAGGCTCCGACCACAAAACTGACTGGGCAGTACAGCTATGGAATAGCTGGAGTTTATAGAGGGAACTACGCTTCATGCTGGTTGTACTCATCGTTGTGAAAGTAAAGGAGGCCCCTAACTTGTCCAGCTGCTATCTCGAAATACATTCTCCTTGGAACAGCCTCCCTGGGACCTGCCTTACCATCTTACAAGTAAAGGTATGGAAAGACGCTGACCGTGTGAGACTGAGTTATTTACTTGCATGCCTGCACAACCCTGCCTTAACCATCGACCTGAGGGAAGAGTCCTACCTGTAGGGGACCCGACATCTAGCTGCCTCACCATCCCCTCAGAGCTCTACAGCAGCGCTGGTATAAATTACCAGAAGACTACAGGTGGCGTCACGAACTGTAAATATATCTATCCCCTGTAAATATATCCCCAACATACGCCAGACCGCCAGGGCCACAGACCGAACCACCGCTACCTGTGACAATCCCCATAGACTTTCATGGGCTCGGCTCTGAGTACCCCATTGCCCTGGTAATCCACAATTGTGGTGGCGGGTCGACACATTCCTGACCCAACGGCTGTGTGCATTGGGTTTGTAAAAATCACATGTTCTTTTCCCATATAAATAGCTGCATCTTGTTTTAGCGCCATTTGAACGTACAGCGCGGAGAGGGGCTGCTCCTGATGCTGGCACGTTAACAGAAAGATGTGTTAAGTTATTAGGCGTTGTATACAAAGGTCGTATATTTGCGAGGAGCGGTCCCAATGTGGCTTTTGAATTTAACCCTCCAGCATTTTTATTGGCAACAGACAAGCCAGCAGGGCACATGGTCCTACAAGTGGCACGATCTATTGTGCTCCATGCATGTATATAGCATTCAGAATCAATATTTTGTTCACTAGTTAAATGTCAAAAAGCCTGTTGTATCCCACAGTTAGCTAGTTAGTGAGGTGGTTGTATAAGCAGATCAGATAGTGTAGCTATGAGTCCAGTGTGGCTGTAAATTTATCTTCCAGCAAATTTTGTCGGCACTACTGAGGTCTACAGACCAAGCCAGGAGGCAGACATGTCCTACAAGTGTGTTGTGCACTGCTTCTATGTGCCCATGCACGATTATAGCATTCTAATTAATATTTTTGCACTAGCTAAATGTGAACCAGCTGCTGTACCCACCTTGTCATTAGTGTGTGGTGATATGGAAACTGTCTGCAGACTAAGGCACATTAAAAAAAAGTTATATATTTTCAGTTGCAAACAGGTTAGACAACCGCCATATCACACGTTGTCATTTGGGTTGAGTTGAAATTAAGCCTGTAGAGGCTGATCATAGGCCACAAAAATCTTCTGTTCACGTGTCATACAGTATGGGACCTGACTTTAAATAGTTTGTAGCATCTAGTGTGTTATAAAGGCCTGATCCATAGGCCACCAAAAAATTCCATCTGTTCTTACGTTTCACAGTAATGGACCTGACTTTAAATAGTTTAATTATTTTATTGTATCAAGTTTTGGACATGTGCACTCCCACTCCCATTAGCCACAGCGTGATTTAGGCAGATTAGCTGTCATTCCTGCCCATAAATTGTAGCTTTTGCCAAAGGAGGTAACATACAGGACAGGGACCCAATTTAGAAGGACACCTTGAAGTGTAATTGGGCACATATATTGGCCAATCTAATGCGTAAAACCTTCTTTTTTCATAGCAATTTGTGACAGATGCATATTTCATATACCGTATATACTCGTGTAAATATAAGCGAGATTTTCAGCCCATTTATTAGGCTGAAAGTGCCCCTCTCGGCTTATCTGAGTCATATATCCAACCCACATCCTGGCACGGGACTCATCTGCAGCCCCCCAGCTTTACTGGTCTCTTCCGCCTGTGTTGAGCAGTCAAAATGGGACCCTCTATATAAAGTCATGAATATGCGCATATGCATGACTTTAATGAGCGGTAACACTGTGACCGCTGATGGAAGGAAAGCTGCCGGGAGTACCGGGGAAAGGTAGGGGCTGCAGAGACGACCGGGATGGGGTGTAGTATATGCGATATCCACTGTCCCACATCCAACCGCTGCGCACCGCTCTGTGTCCTCGCGTCCTCTGGTACTGGTGACGTATCAGGTCAGAGGGCGTGATGATGTAGTTAGTGCGCGTCGCGCCCTGTGGCTTAACATTCAGCAGAGGACCCAGAAGGACAGCGGTGCATGGCAGTGGACTGGGTACACGTGAATATGCAGGTGCAGGGGGCCTGAGCCAGCGGTGACACCAGTCACTTGTCCCCATAGCGCGCCGTGTCCCGCTTGCTCAGGACACAGCACCTGGCCACCAGCAACGAGAGGTGAGTATGTTTTTTTTTTTTTTTTATTTGCAGCAGCAGCATATGGGGGCATAAATCTATTGAAGATCATTTGGGGCATAATCTTGGAGCACCATATGGGGCATAATCTATGGAGCATCTTATGGGGACATAATCATGGAGCATCATTATGGGAGCATATATCTATGGAGCACATATGGGGCATAATCAATGGAGCATCTTATGGGGACACAAATCTATGGAGCATCATATGGAGCATATATTATGGAACATCATATGGGTGCATAATCTATGGAACATCATATGGGGCTAATCTATGTGCTCATATGGCGGCATAATCTTTGGGGCATCATATGGGGCATAATGTATGGAAACCATATGGGTGCATAATCTATGACACATCTTATGGGCATAATCTATGGAACATCATTGGGAGCATAATCTAGGACCATCATAGGGGGTATAAATTATGGAACAGGCATATGGTGCATAATCTATGGCATGTTATGGGGCCATAACCTTATGGAGCAGCATATGGGCCATCTAGGAACATCTTATGGAGCCATAACCCTTTATGGGCAGCATACGGGCCATATCTATGGACATTTATGGGGCCATTATAACCTTTGTCAGCATTATAATGGGTTATTTTGTATGGAGCATCTTATGGGCCATCACGAACTGTAATGGGAGCTTATATGGGCTCCTGATTAAAATATGGATATTCAAAAGCATTTATACTATGATGTCTTAATTCATTTTGCTTTTATTTGCATCTATTTTTTTTGCAAATTTATAAGTAGCTGTTGCATTCCCACCCTTGGCTTATACTCGAGTGAATAAGTTTTCAAATTTTTTATGGCAAAATAGTGGGTCGCTTATACTCTGGTAGGGCTTATACTCGAGTATATACTGTATACACTATATAGCGCCTTTTTCTATTTTTCTCCCATTTTTCTCTGGCAGCAATGCAGTTCCTAAGCCAGAGCAATCTCTTGGTAAGTTATGGTGCAAACCTTAATCTTTTTTACTTATAGCATCTAGAGTGTTATAGAGGCCTGATCCATAGGCCACAAAAAATGCAACACCTATATTTCAGTTTTTCTTTTTTAAAAAATTTTCAAAAATTTCTACATTTCAGTTTTTTTCAGTCAAGATTGGGTGCAGAGTGTACATTAATGAGAAAAAAATGAACTTTTTTGAATTTACCAAATGGCTGCAATGAAACAAAGAGTGAAAGCTTTAAAAGTGTCTGAATACTTTCCATACCCACTGTAACTCTGGAAAATATTCTCAGATCCCAGTGATTCTGAGAATATTTTTTTTTTGGAACACATTGTACTGTACTTTATGGAAGTGGCAAACTTAGGTAAATATTTTTTGCATTTATTAAAATGTTGGAATTTTGGCCAAAACTGTAGCAATTTTCGAACTTTAAGGCTAAGTGCACACGATCAGGAATAATTGCGTTTTTTTCGCGGTTTTTCCGCGGTTTTCCGCGGTAAAAACGCGATAAAAACGCAAGCATTAAGCATCCTATACATGTTAATTGATTCCGCATGTTTTGGCCACATGTTGCGTTTTTTTCCGCGAAAAAAACGCTTCGCGGAAAAAATAGCAACATGTTCATTAATTTTGCGGAATGTAAGCGGTTCATGTGCGGTGGTACCCAGGGTCTGGAGGAGAGGAGACTCTCCTCCAGGCCCTGGGTACCATATCCCTGGTAAAACAATAATTAAAATAAAAAATAATGATATTCTCACCTTCCGGCGGCCCGAGCCTTCCGCAGCCTTCCCGCCTTCAGCGATGCTCCCGGCAACTCCCGGTCCCAAGAGTGCTTTGCGAGAATCACCCAGATGGCATAGCGGTCTCGCGAGATGCTACGTCATCGGTGTGATTTGTCGCAAAGCATCCTGGGACCGGAGTTGCCGGGAGCGTCGCTGAAGGCGGGAAGGCTGCGGGGGTCGCCGGAAGGTGAGAATATCATTATTTATTATTTTTTTTATTATTTTTACATTAGATCTTTTTACTATTGATGCGGCATAGGCGGCATCAATAGTAAAAAGTTGGTCACACGAGTCAAACACTATGTTTGACTCGTGTGACCAACCTGTCAATCAGTTTTCCAAGCGATGCTACAGATCGCTAGGAAAACGCTAGCATTCTGCAAGCTAATTACGCTTGCAAAACGCTATTATTCTGGCGGGAATCAGCATACAAAAAACGTGCGTATTTCCTGCGGGAGAAGTGCGGGATTTCCGCGGCAATTCCGCAACGTGTGAACTTAGCCAAAATTTTATGCCCGCAAACCAGATAGTCATGCCACACAAAATTGTTAACAAATAACTTTTACTACGTTTACTTTACATCAGCATAATTTTTTAAACATCATTTTTTATGTAAGAAGTTAGAAGGGTTAAAAATAGTTATGAGCGGACCCATGGAAGATTGGGTTCTGGTACCCTACCCAAACTTTATTCCAAAGTTCGGTTAGCATACGAGAACTGTACCCTAACTTGATCCAGAACCCGAACCCCATTGAAAACAGTGAGCACTAGAGATGAGCGACTTTCCCTTTTTTCGGGTCGAGTCGGGTTTCATGAAACCCGACATTCGCAAAAGTGAAATCGGCCGACTATCGGGAAAAGTCGGTGGGTCGACCGAAACACGAAACCCAATGCAAGTCACTTGGGAAGCAAAGTAGGTATGGAGTGGAAGACAGTAAACACACCTACAGTGCCCATTTGAATGGCAATAACATCAATCATTATTACTTAACCCCTTAACGACCGCCGATACGCCTTTTAATGGTGGTCATTAAGGGTACTTAAACCACAGCGCCGTTAATTAACGGCGCTGTGGAAAAAGTGAATAGCGCCCCCCAGAGGCTCATTTTCTCCGGGGTCTCGGCTACCCCAGAGAACATGAATCGGGTCGGTTTTTACCAACCCGATGTTGCGATCGCCGTTATTAACCCTATAACGGCGATCGCAACAACAAAAAAAATCTGATGTGCCATTTAATTTCTCTGTCCTATGATGTCATCGGACATCAGAGGACAGAGAAAAAGGGTCCCCGATCCCCCCCCTTGTGGCCCCAATAAGCCCCTTGTGGCCCGCGGGCCCACCTGCCTCCTCAGGTGGGCGCCGCCATCTTGAATGGCGGGCGCATGCTCAGTGCGCTCGCCGCGATCTGCCGGGGGAGTGGGCAATTTTCTCTGGGGTCTCGGCTGCCGAGGGTAACCGAGACCCCAGAGAACATGATCCGGATCGCACATCAGAGCGGAGAGAATTAGGGTCCCCAGGTCCCCCGATCGCCCCCCCTATACCTCCAGGTGTCCTCCGTCCTCCCGCAGGCCCCAGGATCCCAGCGTCTTCTTCCTGTAAAAAAAAACCTGTTGGCAGATTCAAAAAATGTTTCATTCATTCTCATAAAAGTACATTTTGATCACTGTGATAAACTATCACAGTGATCAAAATAAAAAAAACAGTACATAACCCCCCCTTTATCACCCCCTTAGTTAGGGACATATAATAAAATATAGAAATTATATATTTTTTCATTTTTCTGTTAGGGTTAGGGTTAAGGCTAGGGTTAGGGTTAGGGCTAGGGTTAGGGTTAGGGTTAGGGCTAGGGTTATAATTAGGGTTAGGGTTAGGCTGGGTTCATACTGCACTATGGCAGTCCGTTAGACGGTCTGCGTTACACCGCGGTATAACGCGGTGTAACGCAGTCCGTTAACGCTGCAATTCACCCCCATTTGAGGGCACATCGCGACGAATGCCGTAAAGCGGCATGCGTTCGGAAGTGCCATCATTCAGTGACGGAGCCTCAGATGCGGGCTGAAGCGTCTGGGCTCTGTCACCGCTAGCACAGATGAATCATCTGCTGATTCCTCTGCGCTAGCGGGTATAGCATAACGCGATCGCTTTTTGCTATACCGTTACCAGCCCGTCAACGCTATGTGTTGAATGGGCTGGTAAAATGCAAAATGAACCCAGCCTTAGGGTTAGGATTATAATTAGGGTTAGGGTTACAATTAGGGTTAGGGTTACAATTAGGGTTAGGGCTACAATTAGGGTTAGGGTTACAATTAGGGTTGGAATTAGGGTTGGGATTAGGGTTAGGATTAGGTTAGGGTGGATTAGGGTTAGGGATGTGTTGGGGTTAGGGTTGGAGCTAGATTTGAGGGGTTTCCACTATTTAGGCACATCAGGGGGTCTCCAAGCATGACGTGGCGTTCAAAAAGTCAAATGGAACTCCCTCCCTTCCGAGCCCTGCCGTGCGCCCAAATAGTGGTTTACCCCAACATATGGGGTATCAGCGCACTCAGGACAAATTGCCCACCAATTTTGGGGTTCTAATTTCTCTTGTTACCCTTGGAAAAAATAAAATAGCTGGCTAAAAAAAATCATTTTTGAGGAAAAAATTTTTTTTTATTTTCACGGCTCTGCGTTTATAAATTTCTGTGAAGCAATTTGGGTTCAAAGTGCTCACCACACATCTAGATAAGTTCCTTAGGGGATCTAGTTTCCAAAATGGGGTCACTTGTGGGGGTTTTCCACTGTTTAGGCACATCTGGGGCACTGCAAACGGAACATGACCCCCATCAACGTATTCATTCCAAAATGTTATTACTTCCTTTCCAAGCCCTGCTGTGCGCACAAACAGTTCCCCCCCACATATTTGGTATCAGCGTACTCAGGACAAATTGTAAAACAACTTTTGGGGTCCAATTTCCTTGTGAAAAATCAAAAATTTGGGACTAAAAAATCATTTTTGTGGAAAATTGTTTTTGTTTTTTTTTCACACCCAGGCTGTTATGTTTCGGTAGCTGAGGAGTGCAGGTAAAAAGGCAATACACCAGAGCAGTTGGAAACTATGAGATTGCAGTACCCTGACTAACCACCAACACTAGAGGCAGCCGTGGAGCGTTCCTACGTTGGTCCTAGACGCCTCGTCACAGCCTGAGAAACTAACTACACCTAAAGATAGAAATAGGAAAGCTATCTGCCCCGGAGCAGAACCCCAAAGATAATAGAAAGCCCCCAAACATGTAATGGCGGTTAAACAAGAGGAAATACAGACACAGAAAGAAAATAGTATGAGCAAACGCTGGGGCCCAAACTAACTAAATAGAAAAGGATAGGAAGGGTACTTACTGCAATCCCAGAAAACCCTGAAAAGCACCAACTCTACTAATTTCAAAATCACCTGAGATCACACGACCTCTACCACCTAAATTAGTTCTCTGGTGTAACAAAATCAAAACAGCAGCCACTGAAAAAACTGGAAAAAGCAAAAGAACAAAACTCAGTGGCTGAACTAAACTGAGAGGGCAGAAGCCCCCGGAGGGGACCCTGAAGGCCCCCAAAGAAGTGCAGGACAAAAATGCAAAAATATAGCACAAACACAAAAGAAGAAAAATCTTATCTGTTAGCAGGAGATGCAGACACGACACAGCAGGCTACAAGGGAAACTGGAATGAAGGATTCAGACCAGAACAATTGATCACCGGCAACCCTGATGGGAAAATGACTCCCTTATATAAGACCAGTCAGTAACACCTGATTCCCAGTCCTCACAATCTTCACTAGCACCGCTTGTAACCACCAGAGGGAGCCTCTGCTCAGAACTCATCTCAAACCCATTCACAACAGTACCCCCCCCTTGAGGAGGGGTCACCGAACCCTCATTTGAGCAACCAGGTCGGTCAGGATGAGTTCTATGATACGCACGGATAAGTCTCCTAGCATGGATGTCCGAAGCAAACACCCAAGAATTGTCTTCCTGACCATATCCTCTCCATTTAACCAAATACTGGAGTTTCCGTCTAGAAAAACGAGAATCCAATATTTTCTCAACCACATACTCCAGATTGCCCTCAACCAAAACAGGGTCAGGAGGCACAGCAGCAGGAACCACTTTCTCAACAAACCTCTTCAACAAGAACTTGTGGAACACGTTATGGATCTTAAATGTCCCTGGAAGAAGCAAACAAAAAGAAACAGGATTAATAATCTCCATGATCTTATAAGGTCCAATGAACCTAGGCTTAAATTTAGGAGATGCTACTCTCATAGTAATATTCTTTGAGGACAAACCAGACCAAGTCCCCCACTTTAAACCGAGGACCATCAGTCCTATGCCGGTTAGCAAACCGCTGGGCCTTCTCCTGAGAGAGGGACAACCTCTCCACTACCTGGTCCCAAATCTGTTGCATACGCTCCACAACAGAGTCAACACCTGGACAGACAGAAGCCTCCGTCTGTCCTGAAGAAAATCGAGGGTGAAACCCAGAATTACAGAAAAACGGAGACATCAAAGTGGCAGAGCTAGCCCTATTATTAAGAGCAAACTCAGCCAAAGGCAAAAAAGAGACCCAGTCATCCTGATCAGCAGACACAAAGCATCTTAGATAAGTCTCCAATGTCTGGTTTGTTCTCTCAGTTTGACCATTGGTCTGAGGATGAAATGCCGAGGAGAAAGACAATTGAACACCCAGTTTAGAACAAAAAGTCCTCCAAAATCTGGAAACAAACTGGACTCCTCTGTCAGACACAATGTTCTCAGGAATGCCGTGTGAACGAACCACGTGCTGAAGGAACAACGGCACCAATTCAGAGGAGGAAGGCAACTTAGGTAATGGCATCAAGATGTATCATTTTGGAAAACCTATCACAAATTACCCAGATGGTGGTCATTCTCTGAGAAACAGGAAGATCGGAAATGAAATCCATAGAGACATGGGTCCATGGTCTCTTGGGCACAGGCAATGGCATCAACAAACCACTAGAGCGAGAGCAAGGCTTGGAGCGAGAGCAAGTCCCGCAGGACTGCACAAATTCCCTGACATCACGAGACAAGGTAGGCCACCAAAAGGACCGACTAACCAAGTCTCTGGTACCAAAAATTCCGGGATGCCCAGCCAATGCGGAACAATGAATCTCAGACATCACACTCTTTTTCCATTGGTCCGGGACAAACAATTTTCCAACAGGGCAGCGCTCGGGCCTATCCTCCTGACACCCCTCCAGAGCAAGTCTCAAATTGGGCGAGATGGCGGAAAGAACTACACCCTCTTTCAAAATAACAGAAGGATCAGATAACTCAGGAGAGTCCGCAAGGAAACTCCTCGAGAGGGCATCCGCCTTAACATTCTTAGTGCCAGGAAGAAAGGAAACCACAAAATTAAAACGTGTGAAAAACAAGGCCCACCTGGCCTGTCTAGGATTGAGTCGCTTGGCAGATTCCAGATAGACCAGATTCTTATGGTCCGTAAGGACCACCACCTGATGTTTGGCTCCCTCCAGCCAATGTCTCCACTCTTCAAAAGCCCACTTCATGGCCAATAACTCCCGATTACCCACGTCATAATTACGTTCAGTAGGAGAAAATTTTCGAGAGAAAAAGGCACAAGGGTTACTTTTAGAGGTCTCTGGATCTTTTTGGGACAAAAGGCACCTGCCCCAATTTCAGAGGCATCAACCTCCACCTGAAATGGCAGAGAAACATCAGGCTGCCGTAGAACAGGAGCAGAAGTGAATCTCTGCTTAAGTTCCTGAAATGCAGAGACTGCCTCAGGAGGCCAATTCACCACATCAGAACCCTTTCTGGTCAAATCAGTTAATGGTTTAACAATAACCGAGAAATTACCAATAAATTTACGATAAAAATTGGCAAAACCCAAAAATCTCTGAAGAGCCTTTAATGAAGTAGGTTGGACCCAATCACAGATGGCCTGAACCTTGACCGGGTCCATTTCAATAACAGATGGGGACAAAATGAATCCCAGAAATGAGATCCTCTGTACGCCAAAAAGACACTTTGATCCCTTCACATACAGAGCATTCTCTCTCAAAATCTGGAATACAGTTCGAACATGTTTCACATGAGAGTCCCAGTCATTAGAAAAAATCAAGATATCATCCAAATAAACAATCAGAAATTTGTCCACAAAATCCCTGAAAATGTCATTCATGAAGGACTGGAAGACGGAAGGAGCATTAGTGAGCCCAAAGGGCATCACTAGGTACTCAAAATGCCCTTCAGGGGTATTGAATGCCGTCTTCCATTCATCCCCGTGCTTAATGCGAATAAGGTTATACGCCCCCCTGAGGTCAAGCTTGGTAAACCAAGTAGCGTTTTTCACCCTGGAAAACAGGTCAGAAATCAAGGGTAACGGGTATTGATATTTCACAGTAATATTGTTCAAGAGACGATAATCAATACACGGCCTTAATGAACCATCTTTTTTGGCCACAAAGAAAAAACCGGCACCTAAGGGTGAAGAGGATGGTCTGATATGACCCTTCTCCAATGATTCCTTGATATAAGACCGCATAGCGTCATGTTCAGGTACAGACAAGTTAAAAAGGCGACCTTTAGGGAATTTACTACCCGGCACTAATTCAATAGCGCAGTCATAGCTCCTATGGGGAGGCAAGGATGCAGATTTACTTTCGCTAAACACATCAGAAAATCAAACAAAAAGTCAGGAACATCCTGAGCCTGGGGGGAGGCAGAAAAAACAGGAGTGTTGGTATTAACACATTGGCAGCCCCAACTGGTTACAGACACAGATTTCCAATCCAAAACAGGATTATGAGACTGTAACCAAGGGAAACCCAGCACGATAATGTCATGCAGATTATATAGAACCAAAAATTTGCAGCACTCCTGGTGATCAGGTTCAACCCTCATTATCACCTGAGTAGAAAACTGGGGTTTATTCTCAGCCAAAGGGGTAGAATCGATCCCCAGTAGGGGAATAGACTTCTGTAGGGGTATCAAGGGAAACCCACAACGTTTAGCAAAATCATAATCCATCAGGTTAATAGCTGCTCCAGAATTAACGAAAGCCTGAGCAGAAAATGAGGACAGAGAGCATATCAGAGTGACAGTTAATAAAAACTTAGTCTGAACACTACCCAAGACAACTGAGCGTGCAAAACGTCTTCCCCGCTTAGGGCAGACTGAAATAGCATGAGAGGCATCACCACAGTAGAAACATAACCCATTGCGCTTTCGAAACTCATGACGCTGTGCCCCAGACACCACTCTATCACACTGCATGGGTTCAGAAGCTGGTTCACAAGGCAACACCATTCCACGCATACTTCTCCGCTCACGCAAACGTCTGTCAATTTGAATCGCTAATGACATAGAATCATTGAGACCAGAGGGGACAGGGAATCCCACCATAACATCCTTTACATTATCTGACAGACCCTTCCGGAAAAGGGCCGCCAAAGCGTCGTCATTCCATTTGGTCAGGACTGCCCACCTACGGAATCTCTGACAGTATAACTCAGCGTCATCAAGCCCCTGATTTAATGCCAACAAGGCTTTTTCAGCTTGATCAGTGACATTAGGCTCATCGTACAATAACCCCAAAGCCTGAAAAAACGCATCAACATCACTCAAAACAGGATCCCCAGGTATCAGGGAAAAAGCCTAATCCTGAGGATCGCCGCGCAGGAGAGAGATGATAATTTGAACCTGCTGCGCTGCGTTTCCTGAGGACTTACATTTTAAGGCAAAAAACAATTTACAATTATTTTTGAAATTCTGAAACTTAGCTCGATCCCCTAAAAACAAATCTGGCATGGGGATCCTAGGTTCCACAACAGGCAACCTAGCAAGATATGCAGCAATACTCTGAACCTCAGTGGCAAGCTGATCCACACGGCCAGACAACTGTGCAAACTCCATTGGGAGAAAAGATCCTCCCCAGCACCCAGAGATACAGAGGAAAAAAAAAATGCAACAAACAGAAAAATATCTCTGACAACTCTGACAACCTTTTTTCTTTCACAATATTTTTTCCCTTCTGTGAGTACCATACAATTTTCAATTTTTGGGCCGGTGATACTGTTATGTTTCGGTAGCTGAGGAGTGCAGGTAAAAAGGCAATACACCAGAGCAGTTGGAAACTATGAGATTGCAGTACCCTGACTAACCACCAACACTAGAGGCAGCCGTGGAGCGTTCCTACGTTGGTCCTAGACGCCTCGTCACAGCCTGAGAAACTAACTACACCTAAAGATAGAAATAGGAAAGCTATCTGCCCCGGAGCAGAACCCCAAAGATAATAGAAAGCCCCCAAACATGTAATGGCGGTTAAACAAGAGGAAATACAGACACAGAAAGAAAATAGTATGAGCAAACGCTGGGGCCCAAACTAACTAAATAGAAAAGGATAGGAAGGGTACTTACTGCAATCCCAGAAAACCCTGAAAAGCACCAACTCTACTAATTTCAAAATCACCTGAGATCACACGACCTCTACCACCTAAATTAGTTCTCTGGTGTAACAAAATCAAAACAGCAGCCACTGAAAAAACTGGAAAAAGCAAAAGAACAAAACTCAGTGGCTGAACTAAACTGAGAGGGCAGAAGCCCCCGGAGGGGACCCTGAAGGCCCCCAAAGAAGTGCAGGACAAAAATGCAAAAATATAGCACAAACACAAAAGAAGAAAAAGTCTTATCTGTTAGCAGGAGATGCAGACACGACACAGCAGGCTACAAGGGAAACTGGAATGAAGGATTCAGACCAGAATAATTGATCACCGGCAACCCTGATGGGAAAATGACTCCCTTATATAAGACCAGTCAGTAACACCTGATTCCCAGTCCTCACAATCTTCACTAGCACCGCTTGTAACCACCAGAGGGAGCCTCTGCTCAGAACTCATCTCAAACCCATTCACAACACCAGGCATTATAAACTTTTGTGAATCACTTGGGGGTTCAAAGTGCTCACCACAGAACTAGATAAGTTACTTAGGGGGTCTAGTTTCCAAAATGGGGTCACTTGTGGAGGTTTTCCACTGTTTAGGCACATCTGGGGCACTGCAAATGGAACATGACCCCCATTAACGTCTGCATTCCAAAACGTTATTACTTCCTTTCCAAGCCCTGCTGTGCGCCCAAACAGTTTCCCCCCCCACATATTTGGTATTAGCGTACTCAGGACAAATTGGAAAAAAACTTTTGGGGTCCAATTTCCTTGTGAAAAATCAAAAATTTGGGACTAAAAAATCATTTTTGTGGAAAATTGTTTTTTGTTTTTTTTCACACCCAGGCATTATAAACTTTTGTGAATCACTTGGGGGTTCAAAGTGCTCACCACGGATCTAGA
The DNA here is from genome assembly GCA_033576555.1 of Oophaga sylvatica. Classification (NCBI taxonomy): domain Eukaryota; kingdom Metazoa; phylum Chordata; class Amphibia; order Anura; family Dendrobatidae; genus Oophaga; species Oophaga sylvatica. The sequence goes on along the minus strand of JARQOD010000002.1, from coordinate 71,664,279 downwards.
TAAGTTACTTAGGGGGTCTAGTTTCCAAAATGGGGTCACTTGTGGGGGTTTTCCACTGTTTAGGCACATCTGGGGCACTGCAAACGGAACATGACCCCATCAACATCTGCATTCCAAAACGTTATTACTTCCTTTCCAAGCCCTGCTGTGCGCCCAAACAGTTTCCCCCCCCACATATTTGGTATCAGCGTACTCAGGACAAATTGGAAAAAAACTTTTGGGGTCCAATTTCCTTGTGAAAAATCAAAACTTTGGGACTAAAAAATCATTTTTGTGGAAAATTGTTTTGTTTTTTTTTCACACCCAGGCATTATAAACTTGTGAAACACTTGGGGGTTCAAAGTGCTCACCACGGATCTAGATAAGTTACTTAGGGGGTCTAGTTTCCAAAATGGGGTCACTTGTGGGGTTTTCCACTGTTTAGGCACATCTGGGGCACTGCAAACGGAACATGACCCCCATCAACGTCTGTATTCCAAAACTTTATTACTTCCTTTCCAAGCCCTGCCGTGCGCCCAAACAGTTTCCCCCTCCCTACATATTTGGTATCAGCGTACTCAGGACAAGTTGGACAACAACTTTTAGGGTCCAATTTCCTTGTGAAAAATAAAAAATTTGTGACTAAAAAATCATTTTTGTGGAAAATTGTTTTTTTTTTTTCACACCCAGGGTGTTTTGTGAAACACTTGGGGGTTCAAAATGCTCACAACAGATCTAGATAAGTTCCATAGGGGGTCTAGTTTCCAAAATGGTGTTACTTGTGGGGGGTTTCCACTGTTTAGGTGCATCAGGGGCTCTCCAAACGCGACATGGTGTCCAATCTCAATTCCAGCCAATTTTGGTTTGAAAAACTCAAACGGCGCTGCTTCCATTCCAAGCCCTGCCGTGCGCCCAAACAGTGGTCCCCCCATATATGGGGTATCAGCATACTCAGGACAAATTGGACAACAACTTTTGTGGTCTAATTTCTCCTGTTACTCTTGGGAAAATAAAAAATTGGGGACTAAACGATCAGGTTTGTGGAAAAAATATGATTTTTTATTTTCACGCCCGGGCGTTATAAACTTCTGTGAAGCACTTGGGGGTTCAAAGTGCTCACCACACATCTAGATAAGTTCCTTAGGGGGTCTAGTTTCCAAAATGGGGTCACTTGTAGGGGGTTTCCACTGTTTAGACACATCAGGGCCTCTACAAATGCGACATGGCGTCCAGCCAATTCTGCGTTGAAAAAGTTAAACGGCGCTCCTTCCTTTGCGACCTCTGCCGTGCGCCCAAAAAGTGGTTTACCCCAACATATGGGGTATCGGCATGCTCAGGACAAATTACACAAAAACTTTTGCAGTCTTGTTACTCTTGGGAAATAAAAATTGGGGTGAAAAGATCATTTTTGTGGAAAAAATATGATTTTTTTTTCACGGCTCTACGTTATAAACTTGTGTGAAGCACTTGGAGGTTAAAAGTGCTCACCACACATCTAGATAAGTTCCTTAAGGGTTCTTGTTTCCAAAATGGGGTCACTTGTGGGGTGTTTCCACTGTTTAGGCACATTAGGGGCTATCTAAACACGACATGGCATCCAGCCAATTCTGCATTGAAAAAGTCAAACGGCGCTCCTTCCCTTGCAACCTCTGCCATGCGCCCAAAAAATGGTTTACCCCCACATATGGGGTATCGGCGTATTCAGAAGAAATTGCACAACAAACTTTGTGGTTCATTTTTTCTTTTAACACTTGTGAAAATAAAAACAATTGGTTCCGAAGTAAAGTTTTTGCAAAAAAAGTTAAATGTCAATTTTTTCCTTCCACATTGCTTCAGCTCCTGTGAAGCACCTGAAGGGTTAATAAACTTCTTGAATGTGGTTTTGAGCACCTTGAGGGGTGCAGTTTTTAGAATGGTGTCATTTTTGGGTATTTTCTATCATATAGACCCCTCAAAGTGACTTCAAATGTGATGTGGTCCCTAAAAAAAAATGGTGTTGTAAAAATGAGAAATCGCTGGTCAACTTTTAACCCTTATAACTTCGTAAAAAAAGAAAATTTTGTTCCCAAAATTGTGCTGATGTAAAGTAGACATGTGGGAAATGTTATTTATTAAGAAATTTGTGTGACATATCTCTCTGATTTAAGGGCATAAAAATTTTAATTTGAAAATTGCTAAATTTTTTAAAATTTTCTCCATATTTCCGTTTTTTTCATAAATAAACACAAGTCATATCAAAGAAATTTTACCACTAACGTGAAGTACAATATGTCACGAAAAAACAATCTCAGAATCAACGGGATTCGTTAAAGCGTTCCAGAGTTATAACCTCATAAAGTGACAGTGGTCAGAATTGTAAAAATTGGCCCAGTCATTAAGCTGCAAAATGGCTGTCACTAAGGGGTTAAGCTTGGCAACCTTAATTTACTTTATAATCATGTTTACGCATTGAAAAATGGTGGTTATTTGGCTCAACTTGTGGGGGGGTAGGGATGGCTCCCGGTTTTTGTGGGCCCCGGGCCAAACAGTGTCAGTGGGACCCTTTAACACATACCACAATTCATGATGCTCCCATACGGCACAGAAATATAGGTATAGTACAATGAAAAATACTTCACTTCTTACATGACATGACTGATATCTACGTTAAAATCTACAATAGCTCAAAAACCGGACAGTATATTCCTCCATACAGTATTATGGCCACCACATAGTGCGCCATACAGCATAATGAGCCCCATATATTGCTCCATACATAATTGGTCCCATATAATGTTCCATACAGTATATGATGAGCTCCACATACTGCTCCAGGATATGATAGTTCCCATATAATGTGCCATAAAGTATAGGACGGTCCCCATAGAGTAGAATGAGCCCCACATATTGCTCCATACAGTATAATGAGTTGCATATAAAGCTCCATACAGTATATGATGGGCCCCATATATTGCTCCATACAGAATGGGCTCCATATAATGCTCCATACAGAATAGGCCCCATATGATGCTCCATACCCTATATGATGTCCCATAAATAATGAACCCCATATGATTCTCCAGGATATGATGGGCCACATGGATGATGCTCCAGTGTATGATGGGCCAAAAGAATGCTCCATATATCATGGGCTCCATTAATGTTCAAGGGTATAATGGGCCCAATAAATGCTGCTCCAGTGTCTGATCTGCACCATTTACAATGCTCCAATACATGATAGGCCCCATGGATGATGCTCCAGTGTCTTATGGGCCAAAACAAAGCTCCATATATAATGGGCCCAATTATTAATGTTCCAGTGTATAATGGGCCACGTAAATGCTGCGCCAGTGTCTGATGTCCCCCATTTACAAAACTCCAGTATATGATGGGCCCCATGGATGATGCTCCAGTGTCTTATGGGCCAAAAGAATGCTCCATATATCATGGGCCCCATTAATGTTCAAGGGTATAATGGGCCGCATAAATGCTGCTCCAGTGTCTGATCTGCAAAATTTAGAATGCTCCAATACATGATGGGCCCCATGGATGATGCTCCAGTGTCTTATGGGCTAAAACAAAGCTCCATATATAATGGGCCCAATTATTAATGTTCCAGTGTGTAATGGGCCACATAAATGCTGCTCCAGTGTCTGATGTCCCCCATTTACAAAACTCCAATATATGATGGGCCCCATGGATGATGCTCCAGTGTCTTATTGGCCAAGAGTATGCTCCATAAATAATGGGCCCCATTAATAATGTACCAGTGTATAATGTGCCCCGTAAATGCTGCTCCTGTGTCTGATGCCCCCCATAGAGAATACTCCTGTATATGTTGGGCCCCTTGGCTGATGCTCCAGTGTCTTACGGGCCAAAAGAAAGCTCCATATATAATAGGCCCCATTATTAATGTACCAGTGTATAATGGGCCCCTGAAAATGCTGCTCCAGTGTCTGATGCCCCCCATTTACAATACTCCAGTATATGATGGGCCCCATGGATGATGCTCCAGTGTCTTATGGGCCAAAACAAAAGCTCCATATATAACGGGCCCCATTATTAATGTTCCAGTGTGTAATGGGCCACGTAAATGCTGCTCCAGTGTCTTATGGGCCAAAAGAATGCTCCATATATCATGGGCCCCATTATTAATGTTCCAGTGTGTAATGGGCCACGTAAATGCTGCTGCAGTGTCTGATGTCCCTCATTTACAAAACTCCAGTATATGATGGGCCCCATGGATGATGCTCCAGTGTCTTATGGGCCAAAACAAAAGCTCCATATATAACGGGCCCCATTATTAATGTTCCAGTGTGTACTGGGCCACGTAAATGCTGCTCCAGTGTCTTATGGGCCAAAAGAATGCTCCATATATCATGGGCCCCATTATTAATGTTCCAGTGTGTAATGGGCCACGTAAATGCTGCTGCAGTGTCTGATGTCCCCCATTTACAAAACTCCATTATATGATGGGCCCCATGGATGATGCTCCAGTGTCTTTTGGGCCAAAAGAAAGCTCCATATATAATGGGCCACATTATTAATGATCCAGTGTAAAATGCTCCCCATATATTCCTCCAAACATTCCAAAAAATGAAATACCTCTCTTCGCTGTGCACTGCTCTACTCTGGACTCCTCAGCATCGCCATCTTACAGCTCTCTGCAGTTGGACTGTTTAGGCAGAGGGAGTACAGACGTGACGTCATTGCGCTCTGTAACTTGAATGTTACTGTCAGGAAATGTGTAAGACTTCACAGCGGTGGAGCATGGAGAGGTAAGTGTTGCAAGTGCTGGGGCCCTTAGGAAGCAGGGGGGCCGACTCGTGGGCTACATCACTGGCACAGGGCCCCTCATAGTACGCCGGTGTGTCTGATGGTGAGTGGGCACATCCCACTGTCAGAGACAAATTTTTGTACTATGAGGGGCCCTGTGCCAGTGCTGTCGCCCACGAGTCGGCCCCCCCCACCTGCTCAGGGAACCGGCACTTACCCGGGTGCGCCATGTGCTGACTCCAGCCCTGGGGTGGGGGATTTGTACATTTTGTAGTCCGTCTACGCTTGCAAGTATGTGGCACCCCAGGAGTTTGGTTGCCACAGTGACCTTGCCTCCCTCCAGGGGGGAGTGATGTCATGCCTGAAAGCAAGGAAGGATCCCTTTAACTGGTAACACAGCATACAACACCTTTCCTACTCCGGACCAGAAGAGGGAGATCCAAAACCTGATTTCAGGAGAGCTCCTCGAGAACATTGTGGCTGGGGGAGGAGTTAGTGAGTGTGGCTGGAGGGACAAGAAAGGAGAGATGTGTCGAGACAAGTTGGGAAAGGAGGGGCTATAGAGAGCTCACCCCCAGGTCGGAGCGCCAGAAACCGGACCCCCGGAGTCCGATGCTGAGTGGGTAAAGTAAAGTCCCAGCAGCAGAATCCGGAGGGCAGGAGACAGCAGGTTCTCTGCCCCAAGTAATACTCTACTACACAGCAGCAGCAGCAGCACATGTGAGCCGGAGACTCCATAAGTGAGTGATTCCTGAAGCAGGTTACAGCTGCCTGTTATGAGAGTGAAGTTCTACCTAGACAAGAGACAGAGAGAGGAACTTGGACGGAGCTTATAGCAGCCAGTGCCTCAGAGAATAGCGCTAGAAAGGAGAACGCACATCCCACCTGAACTAAGGGGATTCCAAATTGCTTTCAGGCCAACCGACTCCAGCACAATCTGTACTCAGTGCCCTGGACACTTTGTCTGCAAAAACTGTGAGTAAAGCTTTGGAAACTGCATCTGACTGTGTCTCCTCAAGTCCTTCCTGCAAAACACACTCCACTCTGCTACATCTTTCAGCACCATTACTTTCTATACCATCTCTCTGCCCTGGGACAAGCTTCACTTGTGGGAAGCTATTCCAACTCTGCTGCATCACTCCATCTGTCCCAGAGGATCTGCACTGCAGCGCTTGTCACCTCTGACCAGAAACCACAGGTGGCGTCACGAATACCTTACTACAAACTCTATCATCCTCTGTACATATTCCCCTTTTATTGGACACCCAGGGCCATGGACCAGGTCACTGCCGCTGTGACACATCACCTTTAAGACATCGGCCCGGTACCGAGTATCCCACTGCCCTGACGGGCGATCCAAGTGCATGTTCATGAAATGTCTAAGCATGCAACTGGTATTCAAATTTCTGAGATTTTTCCCTCGGCTAAAGGTCCTTCCGCACTGTTTACAGATAACCTTTGCCTCATCAATAGGATTGCGGTCCAAAAAATGCCACACTGGACTCTTCCTACTATGATATCAATTTTCATGGCTTGTACGCTGTGCAAATTTGACCGTCTGGCCAAGCTGTCCTGCAACTCTCTTTTTGCTTTTTAACATGTTTTTGGACTGCTACGGGCCTTGCAGATAACCGCTGCTGCGATGTCAATGCCTGCTGCGGATCCTTCTCCTCTTCTGAGCTATTGCCAGCGGCACCCTCTTCCCCAAATGGCTGCCAATCCGTGTCAACAACTGGGTCATCCATCACCTTCTCTTCAATGTAATCTGGGGCACCTGAGTTTCATCAGGTCAGATTCTGGCTCAGTAGATTGCGAGGGAAATGTAGTGCTCTGGGTGAATGTACCAGCATAATCATCTAGCAGTGGCTGTGCATCATGATGTGCACTCCATCTATGATTCATGTTGGACTGGGGAATTCAGGATTTCACTTGATAACCCAGGCATAGTATGTGAAAAGAGCTCCATGGAGTAATCTGAAGTTTCGGCTGCCGCATCCTTCACTTTGGTTGGGGGTGAAGCACACAAGGAAAGGTGTTGTTCCTGACCAGGAGCCAGCACTGACGACTCAGTCCTTGCATTTTTTGAAACTTCAGAGGAGGAGGCGATATACAAAATAATGGAAACCCCTAACGTTTTAGCATCATAATCTTCGAACATGTTATAAACATTCAAACCGTGACATATGGTAATGTTTTCTAGTTGATTATTTGTGTTATGTCATATGTGTATGTCAATTAACTGTTTGTTTTGCATAATTGTAAGAACATTGATAAGAAACTGATACCAATGGCAGACCTCTCGGATTTTCAAAGAGGCAAAATTGTTGGTGCTCCGATGGCCGGCGCTAGTGTAACCAAAAGTGCCCGAATGCTTGGCGTGTCAAGAGGTACTGTCTCCAAAGTAATGACTGCGTTTGAAAGAGAAGGAAAAAAAGCAACTGAAAAAGAAAAGAAAGGAACATTTCATAGAAGAGGAAAATATACATGAGCGTATACTACAGCCATATGAAACCGTAGGAGAGAAAGATTCTAAGGATTCTCAGCGGGAGGATACTGAACAGTCTCCCATTGGGAAGCGAAAATCCCCCCTTCTTCTCATCCCATATTTGACGCTACTCTGGCTGCCTGGAAAACATTTGCTAAACAGAATAGAGGTACTAATAAATGAACCTTCCTTCAAAATCTCACTCTCCACTTAATCTGCTCCCTATACCATACAGCCATCGATCCCATTTTGGCTGAACATGATGTTAAAAAAATCAAGGATTTGTGTGATGTCCGCCCACTGCAGGTCTGAACTGCAGGTAAATAGGAATAAATAGGAATTTTACTGGATCAATTCCAGGTTCAGCCAGCACCTATTCTCTTCCCTACAGTGTGCATGCCTTTATTATTTCTATGAACTGCAGGTAAGACAGCACCCCGAGAAACCCCGAGACCCTTTACCCCTATACAGGGATCTGGAATTATAGTGAAGCCCAGGGGGTAGCTGCCTATGAGAGCAGTGGACCGGAGTAGGAAGGACGCTAGGAAGGGAATAAAAAGCGAGACCAAATGCGTAGTCAGAATTCCAAGGGTCAAAACCAGGAGGGAGCAAAGGTACAAAATCGGCAGGCAGTAGAAGGGTCAGAAATTCAGGCTAAAGTTAAAGTCAAAACCAGGCGGGCAGCAGAGGTACAAAATCGGCAGGCAGTAGAACAGTCAGAAATCCAGTTAAAGGTCAGAAATACAATAGCAAAACAAACTAGCACACTGGGGAAACCAAGACTATATCTGGCGGCCTACAAGCCAGGCTCCAAGGCATTTGAAGGGCATGGCTACCTCTCACAGGCTCACAGTCTGATGACCTCATCTGGACCGCCCCCAGAACCAGGCCAGATGGTGATGCATAACTGACACCAACCACTTCACCTCTGACAGAAGAGCGAAGCCTACGCCCACCAGATGCCTGCGCAGGGACCCCTTCTCTGTCGCCAACATTACCCACAGGCGAAACATGGCGATGCACAGCGACAGAGGCCAGCGTCAAAGGAGCGGAACCATATGAGGATACCGCTCTCCTATCACCGGCACCACCAGCCGAAGGAGTCCGGTGCCTCCCAGCGGCCGAGGCAGGAACACCAGCCACTGAATCCAACGGCGACGTGACAATTTGGTCAGTGAATCTAGTCTTATCCCTTTCTCCCAAATCAAAGATAAATTTAAAGTCTCCTCTTCTTCATTCCTCCAGTATCTCATGTTGAAGGATTTGATTGTGCTATTTCTTTCCTCTAAACCAAGCCTATCTGAGCCTGCCGCCAACCTTATTACCAACGTTAATCATAAAATTTTTGGGAGTACCTCTTACATTTATATGTGGCTCAGTAAAAGTCATATATTCATCAAGGCCTATAACTTTCGGAAATGGACTAAGAGTTACATATATCCCCAAGTCCACAAGAATGGGAACAGGCTTGTTTTATTTCCTACTCCGCTTCTATCTCTGTGTCGCTCCAACAGACTCACTATTAAATACTAACGCGTTGGTATTACACTCCAGCCCGACTCTCTTGGATTAATTCAGACCACTCCTCGTCCTGCTGGAGAGGTTGTGGCCAATATGGCAGTTTGCTTCATATACTCTGGTACTGTCCCCATATTAGGCCTCTTTGGAAAAATAGTGCGCCTCTAATTAATTCATTACTCACAAAATCCAATACTCTATCTCTGCAACTAGCTCTTTTATCCTTAGACTCAGAGGGCATTGCTCATTTCTCTATTCCCTTAGTGGTACATGTTCTTCTAGTAGTTAGGCAACTAATTGCCTTCTATTGGAAGAGGCCTGACCCTCCCGTTATCCAAGATGTAATTGACAGAATGACCCTCCATAAAGCCTTCGAGCACAAACTAGCTCTGATACATAACAACCTAGACAAATTTTCCCGAAAATGGTCCAGCTGGATACCTTTATTCCATTAAAAGTATATTCAGATAAGCCATATTATTTTGTCTTTCTTGATTAATGGTTACTATTTATAATATTGCCTTTGTAGTCAGATAATATGTGTAATGCCTGTATAAATAAATCTGTTATTTTCCTGTAAATTGGGACGCAAGGTCCACTTGCTCCCTTCTTTCCTTGTTGTATTTCACCTTCCCTTTTCCCCTTCTCCCCCCCTTATAGTTTCATAAATACTTAATAAAATTTTTTGAAAAGATAGAGAATGAAAAACGTCCGCAGTAAAGCACAGGTCCGGCCTCAAGTCAAAGTTGACTGAGAGAGACCGTAGGACTGTAAAGCGAATTGTGAGAGAGGATCGCAAGACCACGGCTCTGAAAATCACAGCTGAGCTCAATGAACACCTACAGAAACCAGTTTCCATGAAAACGCTTCGTCGGGAGATGAACAAATCTGGATTCAACTGAAGAGCTGCAATTCGAAAACCGCTGCTCTCAATGACAAATGTTTCCAAGCGTTTAATAGTGGTGTACAAAAGTAGTATAGGGACCCCAGTATTCGTCAAACTCAAATCTGACAGGTCGACACGCCCCCTATCATTTAATCCGTCTCCCTGTCAGATTGATCCAGGTCGTCATGCCCCCTGGCTGAGCTTTGCTCAGGCTGGGAAATCTGGTCTGCTGGATTTGTGAATTTCAATCAAAGTGATTTATTTGTCTCTATTGATATTTTATCCACTGGATTAGATTAGTCTGTGGAGTTTTACTGTATTAAAGAGCGATTCTTGATTTATAAGTCTCAGGAAGAAACTTTTAAGGGCCCCAGTAAATGTATAAGGAGTTCTAGTTAAATACAGACTTCTGTATATAACTAGTATATAATGATTTTTAGTGAATTAAAGAGTGAATCTTGATCTTTTTTGTGGTGAGAAACTTTTAAGGACCCAGTAAATGCATGTAAAACACTATTGTGGTGGAATTTGGAATTATGACGCTCAACTTATAGTTTTATTCAGTATATATATTTTTAGCTTGGCAGTGTATCTACACTTATATCAGGACAGGGAAGAATGTACTTTTGTTACAGATCGGTAAGCTATTACCAAGCTGTGTATCTAAGGCTTGGGTTGTATTGAGAGGAGCATATTTTTCTATTTACTAACTAACATGGTACATAGATATACATCTTTACTGGCACATAGAAATGTAGTACAACAGTGTTGACATGAATTGTCAGAATGAGTGAAGGTCGATGCTACGGTAATTCAGGCAAACAGTAAATAGTATTGCATTGTGTATAGTCAGTGGGATCTTTTAAAACCAACACATTTATGTGTATTCTGATAGCAGTGCCCATAAAACCGAAGGTTTCTAGCAAACATAACCTGCACTAATGTGATTTTAAAACAATGGGTTTCTGAAGGGTCTTCCCACACTACCACTCTGTGGGAAGCTGTGTGGAAATTACATAGGCATAAGAGATCATTCATCTTAAAAACGTTTATTGCCAGAACTAATCATGATTTTACTGTAATAAATAAATACATCTCAAAGACATTTCAAGCATTGAATTAATTGTGACACCAAAATGTCGACACAAATGGCAATACAGGTCATGGGATTCTCTCTAGACAGGAACAACGCTGTTGAATGCTCCAACACAATTAGAAACCACATATACTAAATAGCCCTGTATTGTGTCATGACCTGTAAGTACAATGAGAGAAGGTCGCATGCATTCATGAATTCATTTGTCTCTATTTACCTGTAAATGTGTGTAAAGTTGTTTTATCTGTGTGTCTGATACTGAGCTCTTTTAAGTCAACCAGTAAATGTATCCTATGACCACTCTATTGTGTGGGGGAAGTCATGGCGAGATTGAAATAAATTCAAAAAGGAAGCTTTTGCAGTATAAAATACAAATTTTATTAAGGTCTAAAATACATTATCATGGATAAAAATCCAAAGGAGTGGGATATACAGCATGCAGAAAAATAGACAAATGCAGACAGGTATGAACTACATTCAAATCAATATATAATAGTGCCCATCTCCATATCTTATATGTTATAGCGATAATAGACTAATCCGGGGCTAAACAATAATAACCTCCATATATTTGTCCATATATATGCAATCTATGTAACTCACAATATCCCCCAATAGGCAGACATATATGCACTATATATAGGATTATAAGTATCTCAATGAAGCATGTATATCAATAAAGTAACTTCCCCATCACAGCTGCTAATATAATGATGTTAGCATGCAAGTGCAGGGTTCACAATACATACTGTGCGTGCATATGAAGTCAATTAGCACATCCATATGAGGAGCTATATTAAAAAAGCAGCGCCATAGATGGGAGATCATACCTGAATGCTGCTTGGCACCCCTTGTGTATAGCCCTCATTTCTAGCACTGTTTGCTACAGATAGCTCACTTATTAAGCCAGGAATAAACATAGTAACTGTTTCATGTCCCTATACAATCCAAGCCTTGTACACAAAGCTTGGTAATAGGTTACTGAGCTGTAACAAAGTATTTTCTATCTAGTGGTTAACATGGTACAAATTAGCCAAATGCAGACAGGTATGAACTACATTCAAATCAATATATAATAGTGCACATCTCCATATCTTATATGTTATAGCGATATTAGATTAATCCGGGGCTAAACAATAATAACCTCCATATATTTGTACCTAAACAGGTCCTTCTCAAAAAATTAGCATATAGTGCTAAATTTCATTATTTTCCATAATGTAATGATTAAAATTAAACTTTCATATATTTTAGATTCATTACACACCAACTGAAATTTTTCAGGTCTTTTATTGTTTTAATACTGATGATCACAATACATACTGTGCGTGCATATGAAGTCAATTAGCACATCCATATGAGGAGCTATATTAAAAAAGCAACGATTATTCTATAGTACCATCCAGTATAAAACACCTTATAACACATTTGGAATTAGGACTCTCATCTTATAGTTTTTATTCAGTGTTTATATATATATTTTTAGCCTGCCATTGTATCTACACTTATATCAGGACTGGGAAGAATGTAATGACATGGGGTTAGGAATCTCCAACCTAGTTTCTGGTTTGCTACAGATAGCTAATTTATTACCATTGAGAGAATGAGTGAAGGTCGATGCTAATATGTTTCCAAAGTTTACTGACAGGGAGTACATAGTGGGGAGAGCCCTCTTGCAGTGCTAACCTGATTACAAGCCCTCATTGCTACTTTTTCTCTTGTCTAACAACACAATACAACCAAGTGGTTCTTCAAAACTATTTGTAAGTCTTCCGGCACAAAGCACATGTGAACAGTTGATGGTAATATTTTGCCACATGACAAATGTTTCTGACTCTCAGTTGCTAATACTGATAGACATATTGTGAACTGACATATAGGGTCCATGTGAGACACCATATTTTTCAACATTTTTGCTCCTTCACAGATTTATTTTGCATTATATTTTTTTATTTTGCTTAAGGATCATGTACAGAGGTGTTTTTATGGTTTAATACTGATAGACATATTGTCCCAGGCATGTCCGGGCATGCCCGGACAAGTTCTGGCATGCCTGGACAAGTCCTGGTCACGTGACAACCGTGGAAAAACAAGCCTGAAATTCAAAAACTATGCGCTATCCGTTAACACACGCATAGTCATCTAGAAAATATTGAGCGAGTCGCTTCACAAACCATCTCAAGGCATGCTGAATGTCAACGTTCCCGCTATGAGCTACACACATGACCAGCTGTATAGTCTGGGACGCGTAGCGTTCTTGTTGCACAGGCCTATTTTTAAAGATGCTATGCCCCTCAGATATAAAAGACAGGCATGTTGGAACGTGTCCCGGCCTATTTTGGCAAATGCCCACTCCTATGTATCGATTTTGATCAGCATTCAACTATTTATTTTGCTCATGTGAGACACCATATTTTTCAACATTTTAGCTACTTCACAGAATTATTTTGCATTATATATTTTTTTATTTTGCTTAAGGATCGTGTACAGAGGAGTTTTTATGTTTTAATACTGATAGACATATTGTGAACTGACATATAGGGTCCATGTGAGACACCATATTTTTCAACATTTTAGCTCCTTCACAGAATTATTTTGCATTATATATTTTTTTTTATTTTGCTCATGTGAGACACCATAGTTTTCAACATTTTAGCTACTTCACAGAATTATTTTGCATTATATATTTTTTTATTTTGCTTAAGGATCGTGTACAGAGGAGTTTTTATGTTTTAATACTGATAGACATATTGTGAAGTGACATATAGGGTCCATGTGAGACACCATATTTTTCAACATTTTAGTTCCTTCACAGAATTATTTTGCATTATATATTTTTTTATTTTGCTTAAGGATCGTGTACAGAGGAGTTTTTATGTTTTAATACTGATAGACATATTGTGAACTGACATATAGGGTCCATGTGAGACATGCCTGGACAAGTCCGGGCATGCCTGGACAAGTCCTGGTCACGGGACAGCCGTGGAAAAAACAATACTGAAATTCAAAAACTATGGGCTGGCCGTTAACACACGCATAGTCATCTAGAAAATATTGAGCGAGTTGCTTCACAAAACACACAAGGCGTGGTGATTGCCAATGTTCTCGGTATGCGCTACATACATGACCCTCTGTATAGCCTGGGATGAGCAGCGTTCTTGTTGCACAGGCCTGTTTTTAAAGACGCTAAGCCCCATCAGATATAAAAGACAGGCATGTTGGGACGTGTCCCGGACTATTTTGGCACAGAACCACACCTATGCAACGATTTTGATCAGCATTCAACAAAAAATTGCGTGCAAACTTTTTAGCATACGCGTCACACACAAGGCGATGACACCCGGGCTAGCACATTTACCGGGAGTTTTCAAAAACCACTGCCTTAACAATAAAGTAAGAATCGTGGTGACCTGCATTGTGGTCTATAAATGTATAGTCTGAAAATTTACCGTTGCTAAAGAACAGTAAAAAGTCGTGCGTACAACTATCATCCTCAAACTCCCAGAGCTATCACAAACACTATTGCCTACAGAGGCGGCCCCGCGAGAATTTCTGGATGTGCGTGTCAAGAGGCTCCATGCTTTGACCGATTGTTTGCGCGTGAATGCTGACATTTCCAGGGTCATTATAGTTGTGTAAATGCGCTTGGGGCTCGTGTATCGGCCCCTAGGGTGTAATGCGTGATCATTTTAATTAATTTTCAATTCATAACCACACGTTCTCAGGCAGACAGGTTTATTTCACAGAAGTTTGACTGTACATTTGCATAATTTTGTTTAAAATCGCACAGTTCTGCGATAATGTCGGGTGTTGGACACGCACTTATCAGTCTCTCATACGTGTCGCAGAAAGATTTTAGTCTGTTCTGCGAGAGTTTATTATGCACGTACTGTGCAGACATGTCAAGAAACATTTTGGTGTGTTCACCAGTCCATACGGGTGTTGGCGTGTAAGGTGAGCGACCATCATCCTTCTGCTTCTTACTTACACGACGGCGCGATACCGCGCGTTTATTTGACGGTAATGCATCGGCTGAATTGGCAGATGTTGGTTCCGCGTTGTTATTTGCAGATTCTGTAGCTTGACACAGACGTATATTCTTACGCCTACCACTCTCTGTATTCCCGGGGTGTGCGATTGGCGCGTCGCTTTCTCCACGATACGCGACACACCTGGGTGAACGTGGTTCAGTTCTCATCTCTGCTCTGTTCTCAAATCCATAATTGGATTGTTGCAAAACTCGTGAATGACGCTCCTCCGTAACTAAAGAAAAGACACGTGGTGTAGTTAACCGCTAAGCGGGCGAGATATAGGAAAAGCTACAGGCCCCACTTTACTCTGATTCAACGCGACATTTGTAAAGCTACCAGCACCGATTATCTGTGAAACCGATGCATAATTGTTTGAATAAGTACAGTATAGAGAGGCATAGACATATATATACTTACAAGTATCCCCCGGGTGCTGATCTACAGAGAATGCTGAATTAACAGACATCACGCTGCTCGTTCGCGCCCGTATGGGGCTGATTTCTCCATCAAACTGCAACCTCGTGGGCGATACTTTAGCCGCTAAAATAAAATATAACATACATGAATGCGCAAAGCACTCACAAAGCTAACTTGACACAGGTAAATAAAACTAGTTACCGCAGAAATTTTTATCTGCGTGTATAACTACACTATAGAGTTGCGTAGACATATATGCTTACAAGTCTGAGACGTGTAGTGTACTTCAGAGATTGGTGAATAAACGGTGTGGAGTTGTTCGGTAGTTGTCGTATGGGGGTGTTTTCTTTTTCAACCTGCATACTCCTGCACGCTAGTTTAACAGCTGTAAATAAAATATAACTACCTCAGAAATTATATCTACAAGGCCCACACGCATAAAGCTAAATTCGCAAAGCTACCGTAACAAGCGTAAATAAAATATAGCCGCTAGTTAAGGGTGGGGACGCCGGGTACAGAGGATACAGACACATAACAGACGTGTTTCAAGCACTGTACAGACAACGTGTAGCGCTTCCCACGGCTGTGGGGCGCCGGGACATGGCATAGCTTGCCTAGCTAGCCAATGCTCCCACGCCGCCAGTCCACGACGACGTGAGGCATGGGTCCCAGATGATGAGAATGTGGACCCACTGGACCACGGAGGGAGACCTGGGCCTGCCCGGACTAGGGAAGGGCAGCGACCGGGATCCGTGGCAGCTGAGCATGTGGGCAAGGTGGCGACCTGCAGGACTAGACAACACCGCACAACTTCAGGTAAGAAGAAACATAAAGTTTACTTAAAGAAACACAGTACATAAAACAGAACATAAGACCGGGCTCCCGATTCCGCACATCAGAGAAGGGTACACGACTCAGGCTCACAGACGAGTGCTGGAGGACATCACGGGTAGATGCAGTCCAGGGTTATCTGGCACGGGCATACTTGGACGGCCTCTCTCTCAGGCCTTAGGCGTAGCACAGGCTCAGCAGGAGAACATCAGACACCGACCTCAGACAGACTTCAGACGATGGCGGGGTCATCACGGGTTGATGAAGTCCAGGATCATCTGGCACGGGCATACTAGTATGGCCTCACTCTCAGGCCTCGGGCGTAGCACAGGCTCAGCAGGAGAACATCAGACACCGGCCCAGGACGAACGTCAGACGATGGCGGGGTCATCACGGGTTGATGAAGTCCAGGGTCATCTGGCACGGGCATACTAGGACGGCCTCTCTCTCAGGCCTCAGGCGTAGCACAGGCTCAGCAGGAGAACATCAGACACCGACCCAGGACAGACGTCATCACAGGGTAGACCAAGGAGGAACCGGCAGAACAGGCAGGTTGTCACGGCAAGTGACCAAGGCAGTCTCTGGGACAGGCAGGTTGTCACAGCAAGTGACCAGGCAGTCTCTGGGACAGGCGGGTTGTCACGGCTAGTGACCAGGGCAATCTCTGGGACAGGCGGGTTGTCACGGCAAGTGACCAGGGCAGGCAGGTTGTCACGGCAAGTGACCAGGCAGGCAGGTTGTCACGGCAAGTGACCAGGCAGGCAGGTTGTCACGGCAAGTGACCAGGGCAGGCAGGTTGTCACGGCAAGTGACCAGGCAGGCAGGTTGTCACGGCAAGTGACCAGGCAGTCTCTGGGACAGGCAGGTTGTCACGGAAAGTGACCAGGGCAGTCTCTGGGACAGGCAGGTTGTCACGGAAAGTGACCAGGGCAGTCTCTGGGACAGGCAGGTTGTCACGGAAAGTGACCAGGGCAGTCTCTGGGACAGGCAGGTTGTCACGGCAAGTGACCAGGCAGTCTCTAGACAGGCAGGTTGTCACAGTAAGTGACCAGGCAGTCTCTAGACAGGCAGGTATATACGACCTGATATGGTGGAGCCTCCAGGTAGGCTGCAGTCGGATGGCAGATGATCGCTCCCAGGTGAGCAGGCAAGAGCCGGGGATCTCTGCAGATGATGTCCGAACTTCCGGATGGAGCTGCAGTCGGATGGCAGATGATCGCTCCTAGGTGAGCAGGCAAGAGCCGGGGATCTCTGCAGATGACGTCCGAACCTCTGGAAGGAACTGCAGACGGATGGCAGACAGGCAAGCCGACAGGTAACAGACAGGTAACTGGAATCAGGAGCTGATGGCTGAAACAGAGTTAGACTGCACTGGAACAACAGGAACACGAATTGGATCTCAGAGAGTCAGGAACACAGACAGGAACACGGACTGGGTCTCAGGGAGTCAGGAACACGGACAGGAACATGGATTGAATCACAGGAACACGGACTGGAACACAGGCCTCGGACTCCGGACATCTGGCACCGATCAGCAGGCTCCGGACATCTGGCAATGATCGGCAGGATCCGGACATCAGGCAAGAAGGATAGGATCCGGACATCTGGAAGTGGTCGTCGGACATCGGACATCAGGCCATGGTCATCAGGCATAGGATCCGGACATCTGGCAGCGACCTGAAAAGGAACCCCAGCGGTCTGGTGCAAGCCCCGCCAGGCTCAACGGGAGCTGGCCGGGGATTGCACAGAGGCTGAGCACAGAGTAACAGAAACTCAGCACACAACGGACTCCTCCTTCCAAGATGAACTCAGGTTATATAGCAAGGATTCACAGTCACTGGCACAGGGTTCTGGACACAGCAGGATTTCAGGAACATAACACAGAGGACACAGTTCAGAAAGTCAGGTACAGGATTCGATCTAAGATCAGGGGTTCAGGTAATTAGACACAGCAGGAACAGGCCTGGATATACAGCCTCCAGGAACGGCGATCTGGGTAATCAGCCCCCAGCATAGGCGGAAACACAAGACACAATTCAGACATTCAGGTACCGGGTTTGATCCAGGATCAGGGAACAAGACACAGCAGGAACAGGGAATCAGCTCTCCAGAGCTGATCAACTTCAGAGCAGGAGCTGAACACACAACCACATACGGCTAGGTTCAGGGATTCAGTGTGGATTCAATGTGAAGCTCTGGCAACGCCCACTAGGGCTGAGGAACTTTATATATGAGCTGCTTCACAGCGATAGGCTGGAGCAGTAATTCTAGTAAACACCCAATCCACATAAAAGCAGGACAGGTGTGGGCCGCGCCCCCTATGCAGAGCCAGACAGCACAACACAGAGGGAACCCAACAATGGCTGCTGCCAACCACGCAGTAAGTCATGCACCACTGCAGAGGACTTTGCAAGCTACGGACGGCTTTCACAGCAAGTCAGGAACCGCACATGCGGGCGGTCATGCAAAGCAGCGGAGCCACTCACGCAAGTACGGGTACGCAGCAGAGCCGGGAACTGAGCAGCATCCATATAGGTAACAGACAACAGTATCCCAGCTGGTTAGGGGGAAAGGAGCAAAAGGGTTAATGCAAAAAACATACAAAGTAACGCTGCAAAACAAAGTACAGACAATACCAGCGTTACAGTATCCCCCTCCTCAGGCCCCCTCTTCTGAAGACCCAAGTAAAAAAAAATTCCCCAGAAAAATTCACTTGGGTTTGGCGGTAAGTCCCATAGTTCACAATATGGCAGCAGAGTTAATAGCTCGAAAAGTCCGAACCGCTGACCAAGCGGGGAATCGAGCCATCTAGTCCACTTACCCTGTGGGGACCAAGTAGTCTAGTTCACACATCAGGTGGAGCTTGGAGAAAGTCCTGCAGACCGCACATGCTCAGCGGAGTCCATGGCCAGAGCTTACTGTAGCGCTTCCCACGGCTGTGGGGCGCCGGGACATGGCATAGCTTGCCTAGCTAGCCAATGCTCCCACGCCGCCAGTCCACGACGACGTGAGGCATGGGTCCCAGATGATGAGAATGTGGACCCACTGGACCACGGAGGGAGACCCGGGCCTGCCCGGACTAGGGAAGGGCAGCGACCGGGATCCGTGGCAGCTGAGCATGTGGGCAAGGTGGCGACCTGCAGGACTAGACAACACCGCACAACTTCAGGTAAGAAGAAACATAAAGTTTACTTAAAGAAACACAGTACATAAAACAGAACATAAGACCGGGCTCCCGATTCCGCACATCAGAGAAGGGTACACGACTCAGGCTCACAGACGAGTGCTGGAGGACATCACGGGTAGATGCAGTCCAGGGTTATCTGGCACGGGCATACTTGGACGGCCTCTCTCTCAGGCCTTAGGCGTAGCACAGGCTCAGCAGGAGAACATCAGACACCGACCTCAGACAGACTTCAGACGATGGCGGGGTCATCACGGGTTGATGAAGTCCAGGATCATCTGGCACGGGCATACTAGTATGGCCTCACTCTCAGGCCTCGGGCGTAGCACAGGCTCAGCAGGAGAACATCAGACACCGGCCCAGGACGAACGTCAGACGATGGCGGGGTCATCACGGGTTGATGAAGTCCAGGGTCATCTGGCACGGGCATACTAGGACGGCCTCTCTCTCAGGCCTCAGGCGTAGCACAGGCTCAGCAGGAGAACATCAGACACCGACCCAGGACAGACGTCATCACAGGGTAGACCAAGGAGGAACCGGCAGAACAGGCAGGTTGTCACGGCAAGTGACCAAGGCAGTCTCTGGGACAGGCAGGTTGTCACAGCAAGTGACCAGGCAGTCTCTGGGACAGGCGGGTTGTCACGGCTAGTGACCAGGGCAATCTCTGGGACAGGCGGTTGTCACGGCAAGTGACCAGGCAGGCAGGTTGTCACGGCAAGTGACCAGGCAGGCAGGTTGTCACGGCAAGTGACCAGGCAGGCAGGTTGTCACGGCAAGTGACCAGGGCAGGCAGGTTGTCACGGCAAGTGACCAGGCAGGCAGGTTGTCACGGCAAGTGACCAGGCAGTCTCTGGGACAGGCAGGTTGTCACGGAAAGTGACCAGGGCAGTCTCTGGGACAGGCAGGTTGTCACGGAAAGTGACCAGGGCAGTCTCTGGGACAGGCAGGTTGTCACGGAAAGTGACCAGGGCAGTCTCTGGGACAGGCAGGTTGTCACGGCAAGTGACCAGGCAGTCTCTAGACAGGCAGGTTGTCACAGTAAGTGACCAGGCAGTCTCTAGACAGGCAGGTATATACGACCTGATATGGTGGAGCCTCCAGGTAGGCTGCAGTCGGATGGCAGATGATCGCTCCCAGGTGAGCAGGCAAGAGCCGGGGATCTCTGCAGATGATGTCCGAACTTCCGGATGGAGCTGCAGTCGGATGGCAGATGATCGCTCCTAGGTGAGCAGGCAAGAGCCGGGGATCTCTGCAGATGACGTCCGAACCTCTGGAAGGAACTGCAGACGGATGGCAGACAGGCAAGCCGACAGGTAACAGACAGGTAACTGGAATCAGGAGCTGATGGCTGAAACAGAGTTAGACTGCACTGGAACAACAGGAACACGAATTGGATCTTAGAGAGTCAGGAACACAGACAGGAACACGGACTGGGTCTCAGGGAGTCAGGAACACGGACAGGAACATGGATTGAATCACAGGAACACGGACTGGAACACAGGCCTCGGACTCCGGACATCTGGCACCGATCAGCAGGCTCCGGACATCTGGCAATGATCGGCAGGATCCGGACATCAGGCAAGAAGGATAGGATCCGGACATCTGGAAGTGGTCGTCGGACATCGGACATCAGGCCATGGTCATCAGGCATAGGATCCGGACATCTGGCAGCGACCTGAAAAGGAACCCCAGCGGTCTGGTGCAAGCCCCGCCAGGCTCAACGGGAGCTGGCCGGGGATTGCACAGAGGCTGAGCACAGAGTAACAGAAACTCAGCACACAACGGACTCCTCCTTCCAAGATGAACTCAGGTTATATAGCAAGGATTCACAGTCACTGGCACAGGGTTCTGGACACAGCAGGATTTCAGGAACATAACACAGAGGACACAGTTCAGAAAGTCAGGTACAGGATTCGATCTAAGATCAGGGGTTCAGGTAATTAGACACAGCAGGAACAGGCCTGGATATACAGCCTCCAGGAACGGCGATCTGGGTAATCAGCCCCCAGCATAGGCGGAAACACAAGACACAATTCAGACATTCAGGTACCGGGTTTGATCCAGGATCAGGGAACAAGACACAGCAGGAACAGGGAATCAGCTCTCCAGAGCTGATCAACTTCAGAGCAGGAGCTGAACACACAACCACATACGGCTAGGTTCAGGGATTCAGTGTGGATTCAATGTGAAGCTCTGGCAACGCCCACTAGGGCTGAGGAACTTTATATATGAGCTGCTTCACAGCGATAGGCTGGAGCAGTAATTCTAGTAAACACCCAATCCACATAAAAGCAGGACAGGTGTGGGCCGCGCCCCTATGCAGAGCCAGACAGCACAACACAGAGGGAACCCAACAATGGCTGCTGCCAACCACGCAGTAAGTCATGCACCACTGCAGAGGACTTTGCAAGCTACGGACGGCTTTCACAGCAAGTCAGGAACCGCACATGCGGGCGGTCATGCAAAGCAGCGGAGCCACTCACGCAAGTACGGGTACGCAGCAGAGCCGGGAACTGAGCAGCATCCATATAGGTAACAGACAACAGTATCCCAGCTGGTTAGGGGAAAGGAGCAAAAGGGTTAATGCAAAAAACATACAAAGTAACGCTGCAAAACAAAGTACAGACAATACCAGCGTTACACAACGCAGCGT
Organism: Oophaga sylvatica; assembly: GCA_033576555.1. Lineage (NCBI taxonomy): Eukaryota > Metazoa > Chordata > Amphibia > Anura > Dendrobatidae > Oophaga > Oophaga sylvatica. The sequence continues at coordinate 71,642,444 of JARQOD010000002.1, read as the reverse complement.
ATATAACTACAGATTTATATTATTAAAACATGTCTAGCTAACGTTCCTGTCAGCTAAAATAAAATTAACTGCATGGATTTTAGCGTCAGTCTATATTAATTGTCTATCAGTATTAAAACATAAAAACTCCTCTGTACACGATCCTTAAGCAAAATAAAAAAATATATAATGCAAAATAATTCTGTGAAGTAGCTAAAATGTTGAAAACTATGGTGTCTCACATGAGCAAAATAAAAAAAAATATATAATGCGAAATAATTCTGTGAAGGAGCTAAAATGTTGAAAAATATGGTGTCTCACATGGACCCTATATGTCAGTTCACAATATGTCTATCAGTATTAAAACATAAAAACTCCTCTGTACACGATCCTTAAGCAAAATAAAAAAATATATAATGCAAAATAATTCTGTGAAGTAGCTAAAATGTTGAAAAATATGGTGTCTCACATGAGCAAAATAAATTGTTGAATGCTGATCAAAATCGATACATAGGAGTGGGCATTTGCCAAAATAGGCCGGGACACGTTCCAACATGCCTGTCTTTTATATCTGAGGGGCATAGCATCTTTAAAAATAGGCCTGTGCAACAAGAACGCTACGCGTCCCAGACTATACAGCTGGTCATGTGTGTAGCTCATAGCGGGAACGTTGACATTCAGCATGCCTTGAGATGGTTTGTGAAGCGACTCGCTCAATATTTTCTAGATGACTATGCGTGTGTTAACGGATAGCGCATAGTTTTTGAATTTCAGGCTTGTTTTTCCACGGTTGTCACGTGACCAGGACTTGTCCAGGCATGCCAGAACTTGTCCGGGCATGCCCGGACATGCCTGGGACAATATGTCTATCAGTATTAAACCATAAAAACACCTCTGTACATGATCCTTAAGCAAAATAAAAAAAATATAATGCAAAATAAATCTGTGAAGGAGCAAAAATGTTGAAAAATATGGTGTCTCACATGGACCCTATATGTCAGTTCACAATATGTCTATCAGTATTAGCAACTGAGAGTCAGAAACATTTGTCATGTGGCAAAATATTACCATCAACTGTTCACATGTGCTTTGTGCCGGAAGACTTACAAATAGTTTTGAAGAACCACTTGGTTGTATTGTGTTGTTAGACAAGAGAAAAAGTAGCAATGAGGGCTTGTAATCAGGTTAGCACTGCAAGAGGGCTCTCCCCACTATGTACTCCCTGTCAGTAAACTTTGGAAACATATTAGCATCGACCTTCACTCATTCTCTCAATGGTAATAAATTAGCTATCTGTAGCAAACCAGAAACTAGGTTGGAGATTCCTAACCCCATGTCATTACATTCTTCCCAGTCCTGATATAAGTGTAGATACAATGGCAGGCTAAAAATATATATATATAAACACTGAATAAAAACTATAAGATGAGAGTCCTAATTCCAAATGTGTTATAAGGTGTTTTATACTGGATGGTACTATAGAATAATCGTTGCTTTTTTAATATAGCTCCTCATATGGATGTGCTAATTGACTTCATATGCACGCACAGTATGTATTGTGATCATCAGTATTAAAACAATAAAATACCTGAAAAATTTCAGTTGGTGTGTAATGAATCTAAAATATATGAAAGTTTAATTTTAATCATTACATTATGGAAAATAATGAAATTTAGCACTATATGCTAATTTTTTGAGAAGGACCTGTTTAGGTACAAATATATGGAGGTTATTATTGTTTAGCCCCGGATTAATCTAATATCGCTATAACATATAAGATATGGAGATGTGCACTATTATATATTGATTTGAATGTAGTTCATACCTGTCTGCATTTGGCTAATTTGTACCATGTTAACCACTAGATAGAAAATACTTTGTTACAGCTCGGTAACCTATTACCAAGCTTTGTGTACAAGGCTTGGATTGTATAGGGACATGAAACAGTCACTATGTTTATTCCTGGCTTAATAAGTGAGCTATCTGTAGCAAACAGTGCTAGAAATGAGGGCTATACACAAGGGGTGCCAAGCAGCATTCAGGTATGATCTCCCATCTATGGCGCTGCTTTTTTAATATAGCTCCTCATATGGATGTGCTAATTGACTTCATATGCACGCACAGTATGTATTGTGAACCCTGCACTTGCATGCTAACATCATTATATTAGCAGCTGTGATGGGGAAGTTACTTTATTGATATACATGCTTCATTGAGATACTTATAATCCTATATATAGTGCATATATGTCTGCCTATTGGGGGATATTGTGAGTTACATAGATTGCATATATATGGACAAATATATGGAGGTTATTATTGTTTAGCCCCGGATTAGTCTATTATCGCTATAACATATAAGATATGGAGATGGGCACTATTATATATTGATTTGAATGTAGTTCATACCTGTCTGCATTTGTCTATTTTTCTGCATGCTGTATATCCCACTCTTTTGGATTTTTATCCATGATAATGTATTTTAGACCTTAATAAAATTTGTATTTTATACTGCAAAAGCTTCCTTTTTGAATTTATTTCAATCTCGCCATGACTTCCCCACACAATAGAGTGGTCATAGGATACATTTACTGGTTGACTTAAAAGAGCTCAGTATCAGACACACAGATAAAACAACTTTACACACATTTACAGGTAAATAGAGACAAATGAATTCATGAATGCATGCGACCTTCTCTCATTGTACTTACAGGTCATGACACAATACAGGGCTATTTAGTATATGTGGTTTCTAATTGTGTTGGAGCATTCAACAGCGTTGTTCCTGTCTAGAGAGAATCCCATGACCTGTATTGCCATTTGTGTCGACATTTTGGTGTCACAATTAATTCAATGCTTGAAATGTCTTTGAGATGTATTTATTTATTACAGTAAAATCATGATTAGTTCTGGCAATAAACGTTTTTAAGATGAATGATCTCTTATGCCTATGTAATTTCCACACAGCTTCCCACAGAGTGGTAGTGTGGGAAGACCCTTCAGAAACCCATTGTTTTAAAATCACATTAGTGCAGGTTATGTTTGCTAGAAACCTTCGGTTTTATGGGCACTGCTATCAGAATACACATAAATGTGTTGGTTTTAAAAGATCCCACTGACTATACACAATGCAATACTATTTACTGTTTGCCTGAATTACCGTAGCATCGACCTTCACTCATTCTGACAATTCATGTCAACACTGTTGTACTACATTTCTATGTGCCAGTAAAGATGTATATCTATGTACCATGTTAGTTAGTAAATAGAAAAATATGCTCCTCTCAATACAACCCAAGCCTTAGATACACAGCTTGGTAATAGCTTACCGATCTGTAACAAAAGTACATTCTTCCCTGTCCTGATATAAGTGTAGATACACTGCCAAGCTAAAAATATATATACTGAATAAAACTATAAGTTGAGCGTCATAATTCCAAATTCCACCACAATAGTGTTTTACATGCATTTACTGGGTCCTTAAAAGTTTCTCACCACAAAAAAGATCAAGATTCACTCTTTAATTCACTAAAAATCATTATATACTAGTTATATACAGAAGTCTGTATTTAACTAGAACTCCTTATACATTTACTGGGGCCCTTAAAAGTTTCTTCCTGAGACTTATAAAATCAAGAATCGCTCTTTAATACAGTAAAACTCCACAGACTAATCTAATCCAGTGGATAAAATATCAATAGAGACAAATAAATCACTTTGATTGAAATTCACAAATCCAGCAGACCAGATTTCCCAGCCTGAGCAAAGCTCAGCCAGGGGGCATGACGACCTGGATCAATCTGACAGGGAGACGGATTAAATGATAGGGGCGTGTCGACCTGTCAGATTTGAGTTTGACGAATACTGGGGTCCCTATACTACTTACAAACCTCCAGAATTGTTCCCTCGACCAGTGGAAACATGTGATATTCTCAGAAGATTCATCGTTTACCCTATTTCAGACCTCCGGCTGAGTGTACAGTCATGGCCAAAAGTTTTGAGAATGACACAAATATTATATTTTCACATGATCTGCTGCCCTCTGGTTTTTATGTGTGTTTGACAGATGTTTTTATCACAGACAGAAATATAATTGCAAACATATGAGTAACAAAAGCTTATATTGACAGTTAGAATGAGTTAATGCAGCAAGTCAATATTTGCAGTGTTGACCCTTCTTCTTCAGGACCTCTGCAATTCTCCCTGGCATGCTCTCAATCAACTTCTGGACCAAATCCTCACTGATAGCAGTCCATTCTTGCACAATCAAGGCTTTCATTTTGTCAGAATTTTTAGGTTTTTGTTTGTCCACCCGTCTCTTGATGATTGACCACAAGTTCTCAATGGGATTAAGATCTGGGGAGTTTCCAGGCCATGGACCCAAAATCTCTATGTTTTGTTCCCTGAGCCATTTAGTTATCACCTTTGCTTTATGGCAAGGTGTTCCATCATGCTGGAAAAGGCATTGTTGATCGCCAAACTGCTCTTGGAGGGTTGGGAGAAGTTGCTCTTGGAGGACATTCTGGTACCATTCTTTATTCATGGCTGTGTTTTTAGGCAAGACTGTGAGAGAGCCGATTCCTTTGGCTGAGAAGCAACCCCACACATGAATGGTTTCAGGATGCTTAACAGTTGGCATGAGACAAGACTGGTGGTAGCGCTCACCTTGTCTTCTCCGAATGAGGTGTTTTCCTGATGTCCCAAACAATCTAAAAGGGGATTCATCAGAGAAAATAACTTTACCCCAGTCCTCAGCAGTCCACTGCCTGTACCTTTTGCAGAATATCAGTCTGTCCATGATGTTTTTTCTGGAGAGAAGAGGCTTCTTTGCTGCCCTCCTTGAGACCAGGCTTGCTCCAAGAGTCTCCACCTCACAGTGCGTGCAGATGCACTCACACCTGCCTGCTGCCATTCGTGAGCAAGCTCTGCACTGCTGGGAGCCCGATCCTGCAGCTGATACACTTTTAAGAGACGGTCCTGGTGCTTGCTGGTCTTTCTTGGGCGCCCTGGAGCCTTTTTGGCAACAATGGAACCTCTCTCCTTGAAGTTCTTGATGATGCGATAGATTGTTGACTGAGATGCAATCTTTCTAGCTGCAATACTCTTCCCTGTTAGGCCATTTTTGTGCATTGCAATGATGACTGCACGTGTTTCTTTAGAGATAACCATGGTTAACAGAAGAGAAACAATGATGCCAAGCACCAGCCTCCTTTTAAAGTGTCCAGTGGTGTCATTCTTACTTAATCATGACAGATTGATCTCCAGCCATGTCCTCATCAACACCCACACCTGTGTTAATGGAGCAATCACTGAAAAGAGGTTAGCTGGTCCTTTTAAGGCAGGGCTGCAATGATGTTGAAATGTGTTTTGGGGGATAAAGTTCATTTTCTAGCCAAATATTGACTTTGCAAGTAATTGCTGTTAAGCTGATCACTTTTTATAACATTCTGGAGTATATGCAAATTGCCATTAGAAAAAGTGAAGCAGTAGACTTTGTAAAAATTAATATTTGTGTCATTCTCAAAACTTTTGTCCATGACTGTATGTTTTGAGACAGCCGAAAGAAGCATTCCACCCAGACTGCCTTCTCCCAAACATAAAACATGGCGGAGGTTCTGTGATGATCTGGGGTGCTATTTCATGGAGATCTGCCGGGCCAATGACATCCCTTTATGGAAGAATTAACAGCCACGATTATTTAGGCATTTTGGCCGACCAAGTGCATCCTATGGTTCAAGCACTGTTCCTGGAGGGGAACGCCATCTTTCAGGATGATAAGGGACAAAAAGAAAGCGTTTAGGGAATTAAAGCAAGTAGGTAGTGAAGAGGCATTAAATAAATACAGAAGACTGAATAAATTCTGTAAAAAGCAAATCAAGACAGCAAAGATTGAGGCAGAGAGACTCATTGCCAGAGAAAGTAAAAATAATCCCAAAATATTCTTTAACTACATAAATAGCAAGAAACTAAAAAATGATAGTGTTGGTCCCCTTAAAAATAGTCTGGGTGAAATGGTGGATGAGGATGAGGAAAAAGCCAATATGCTAAATGACTTTTTTTCAACTGTATTTACACATGAAAATCCCATGACAGATAACATGATCAGAGATAAAAAAATTTCTCCATTAAATGTCACCTGCTTAACCCAGCAGGAAGTACGGCGGCGTCTAAAAATCACTAAAGTTGACAAATCCCCGGGCCCGGATGGGATACACCCCGAGTACTGCAGGAATTAAGTACAGTTATAGATAGACCATTATTTTTAATCTTTAAAGATTCCATAATAACTGGGTCTGTACCACAGGACTGGCGTATAGCAAATGTGGTGCCATTATTCAAAAAGGGGGCAAAAACTGAACCTGGAAATTATAGGCCAGTGAGCTTAACATCTACTGTGGGTAAAATCCTGGAGGGTTTTTTAAGGGATACTATATTGGAGTATCTGAAGCTGAATAACCTCATGACACAGTATCAGCATGGGTTTACGAGGGACCGTTCTTGTCAGACTAATCTGATAAGCTTTTATGAAGGGGTAAGTTCAGGACTGGACCAAGGGAATGCAGTGGACGTGGTGTTCATGGACTTCTCAAAAGCTTTTGATACAGTGCCACACAAAAGGTTGATACATAAAATGAGAACAATGGGGATAGGAGAAAATATGTGTAAGTGGGTTAAGAACTGGCTCATGGATAGAAAACAAAGGGTGGTTATTAATGGAGCACACTCGGACTGGGTCACAGTTAGCAGTGGGGTACCACAGGGGTCAGTATTGGGGCCGCTTCTCTTTAACATATTTATTAATGACCTTGTAGGGGGCATACAGAGTAGTATTTCAATATTTGCAGATGACACTAAACTCTGCAGGGTAATAAATACAGAGGAGGACAATTTTATATTACAGGAGGATTTATGTAAACTAGAAGCTTGGGCTGATAAATGGCAAATGAGCTTTAATGGGGATAAATGTAAGGTCATGCACGTGGGTAGAACAAATAAGATGTATAATTATGTGCTTAATTGTAAAACACTGGGCAAAACTGTCACTGAAAAAGACTTGGGTGTATGGGTGGACGACAAACTCACATTTAGTGGCCAATGTCAGGCAGCTGCTGCCAAGGCAAATAAAATAATGGGATGCATTAGACGAGGCATAGATGCTCATGAGGAGAACATAATTTTACCTCTATACAAGTCACTGGTGCGACCACACTTAGAATACTGTGTGCAGTTCTGGTCTCCGGTGTATAAGAAAGACATAGCTGAACTGGAGCGGGTGCAGAGAAGAGCGACCAAGGTTATTAGAGAACTGGGGGGGTCTACAATACCAAGACAGGTTATTACACTTGGGGTTATTTAGTTTGGAAAAACGAAGGCTTAGGGGTGATCTTATTACAATGTACAAATATATGAGGGGACAGTACAAAGACCTTTCTAATGATCTTTTTACTCTTAGACCTGTGACGGGGACAAGGTGGCATCCTCTACGTCTGGAGGAAAGAAGGTTTAGCCATAATCATAGATGCAGATTCTTTACTGTAAGAGCAGTGAGACTATGGAACTCTCTGCCGTCTAATGTTGTAATGAGTGATTCCTTACTAAAATTTAAGAGGGGACTGGATGCCTTTCTTGAAAAGTATAATATTACAGGCTATATTCACTAGTTTCCTAGATACAGCGTTGATCCAGGGAGCTAGTCTGATTGCCGTATGTGGAGTCGGGAAGGAATTTTTTTCCCCAATGTGAAGCTTACTGTTTGCCACTTGGGTTTTTTTTGCCTTCCTCTGGATCAACATGTTAGGGCAGGTTAGGATAGGATATGGGTTGAACTAGATGGACTTAAAGTCTTCCTTCAACCTTAATAACTATGTTACTAATGCATCAATTCATACAGCTACAATCGTTAAATCATGCCACGAGGAACATTCTAATGAAGTTGAGCATCTCATCTGGCCCCCACAATCCCCAGACCTCAACATTAAAGAGCATTTATGTTCTATTTTAGAGATTCAAGTTAGACGTCGATTTCCGCCGCCATCGCTCATGAAGCATGGAGGAGGTTGTGTGATGATATGGGGGTGCTTTGCTGGTGACACTGTTGGGGATTTATTCAAAATTGAAGGTATACTGAACCAGAAAGGCTACCACAGCATCTTGCAGCGGCATGCTATTCCATCCGGTTTGCGTTTAGTTGGACCATCATTTATTTTTCAACAGGGCAATGATCCCCAAACACACCTCCAGGCTGTGTAAGGGCTATTTGACCAAGAAGGAGAGTGTTGGGGTGCTATGCCAGATGACCAGGCCTCCACAGTCACCAGACCTGAACCCAATCGAGATTGTTTGGGGTAAGCTGGACCACTCACCACTTCAATTTTTAATAATCCCCAACAGTGTCACCAGCAAAGCACCCCCACACCATCACACTACCTCCTCCATGCTTCACGGTGTGAACTAGGCATGTAGAGTCCATCCGTTCACCTTTTCTGCGTGCAAAGCAGTAATCAAAGCAAAAGGTGGCTACTTTGAAGAACCTAGAATATAAGATATATTTCAGTTGTTTCACACTTTTTTGTAAAGTGTAATGTATAATTCCACATGTATTAATTCATAGTTTTGATGCCTTCAGTGTGATTCTACAATTTTCATAGTTATGAAAATACAGAAGAATCTTTGAATGAGAAGGTGTGTCCAAACTTTTGGTCTGTACTGTATTTCAGGAGGCAGACACTGATGCTCACAGGCTTAGTCTGGATTACACAAGAATATATTAAGAAGTAAAAGGGGTACTGTATCAGCAGATACCAGGTATATATAGTATAGTCCAAATATTCAAAATCTCAGTATGTATTTCAGGAGGCAAACACTGACGCTCACAGGCTCATTCTGGATTACACAAGAATAGAATAATAAAAATGGGTACTGTATCAGCAGATACCAGGTATATATAGTATAGTCAAAACATTCTAAATCTCCGAATATATTTCAGGAGGCAGCCACTGATGCTCTCAGGCTCAGTATGTATTACACAATAATATAAAAAGCTGAAAAAGGGTACTGTTTCACCAGATACAAGGTATGTATAGTATAGTGAAAATATTATAAAGCTCCGTATATATTTAAGGAGGCAGACAACTGACGCTCAAAGGCTCAGTATAGATCACACAAGAATATTAAAAGATCCGCAAGAAATAATCACACATGTGGGCCAATGTTCCAGGTGACAATGATGCACTTAGAGTGGTGGTTGGAGGAGGACTTTATGGCAAAAAGGGGACTGTATCAGAAGCGGACAGCTGGATACAGTCTAGGGGGCGTTGTAAATCTCGGAGTACCAGACAGACGCTCACAGGCTCAGAATGGATTAAACCACAATTTGAATAGCTGAAAAAGGGTACTGTATCAGCAGATACAAGGTATATTTAGTATAGTCAAAACATTGGAAATCTCTATATATTTCAGGAGGCAGACAGTGATGCTCTAAGGCTCAGTATGTATTACACAATAATATAAAAATGGTACTATTTCACCAGATACAAGGTATATATAGTATAGTGAAAATATTATGAATCTCCATATGTAATTCAGCAGGCAGACAATGACGCTCACAGGCTCAGTATGGATTACACAAGAATATAAAAAGATGAAAAAGGGGTACTGTATCACCAGATACAAGGTAGTATAGTGAAAATATTGTAAATCTCCATATATATTTCAGGAGGCAGCCACTGACGCTCTCAGGCTCAGTCTGGATTACACAATAATATAATAAGAAAAAGGAGTAGTATATCAGCAGATACCAGGTATATATAGTATAGTGAAAATATTCAAAATCTCAGTATATATTTCAGGAGGCAGTGTAACGCTCAAAGGCTCAGTATGGATTACACAAGATTATAAAAAGATCCACAAGAAATAATCACACATGTGGGCCAATGTTCCAGGTTTCAATGATACACTTAGAGTGGTGGGTGGAGGAGGACTTTATGGCAAAAAGGGACTGTATCAGAAGCGGACACCTGGATACAGTCTAGGGGGCATTGTAAATCTCCGTATATATTTATGGAGTACCAGACAGACGCTCACAGGCTCAGTATGGATTAGACCACAATTTGAACAGCTGAAAAAGGGTACTGTATCCGCAGATACAAGGTATATATAGTATAGTCAAAATATTGGAAATCTCTGTATATATTTCAGGAGGCAGACAGTGATGCTCTCAGGCTCAGTATGGATTACACCAGAATATAAAAATATGAAAAAGGGGTACTGTTTCTCCAGATACAAGGTATATATAGCATAGTTAAAATATTATAAATCTCGATATGTAATTCAGCAGGCAGACAATGACGCTCACAGGCTCAGTATGGATTACACAAGAATATAAAAGTATGAAAAAGGGGTACTGTTTCCACAGATACCAGGTATATATAGTATAGTTAAATTATTGGAAATCTCCGTATATATTTGAGGTGTCAGACAATGACACTCACAGGCTCAGTATGGATTACACCAGAATATAAAAAGATCCTCACAAAATAAGCACACATGTGGGCCAAGGTTCCAGGTGTCAATGATGCAAAAACAGTTGGGGAGGACGACTTTCTGCAAAAAAGGGTACTGTATCCCAAGCGTACAGCTGTATACAGTCTAGGGGTAATTGTAAATCTCCATATTTATTTCCCGAGTAACAGACAGACGCTCACAGGCTCTGTATGGATTACACCAGAATATACAAAGTTGAAAAAGGATAATGTATTGCAAGTGTAGAGCTGTATACAGTGATGTGTTAATTTTTAAATGTCTGGATATATTTCCGGAGTAACAGACAGACGTTCACCGGCTCAGTATGGATTACACAATAATATAAAAAGATGAAAAAGGGGTACTGTTTCACTAGATACCAGGTATATATAATATAGTTAAATTATTGGAAATCTCCGTATATATTTCAGGAGGCAGACACTGACGCTCTCAGGCTCAGTATGGATTACACGAGAATATAAAAAGTCAAAAAAGTGAAATGCATCAGAAGCGTACAGCTGTATACAGCGTTATGGTAATTTGAAATATCCGTATATATTTCCAGAGTCAGACAAAGACTCTCACAGGCTCAGTATGGATTACAGCAGAATATAAAAAGCAAATCCGCAAGAAATAATCACACATGTGGGCCAATGTTCGAGGTGTCAATGATGCACTTAGAGTGGTGGGTGGAGGAGGACTTTCTGTCAAAAAGGGTACTGTATCACCAGATTACAGGTATATTTCGTATGGTTGAGTTATTGGACATTTCCGTATATATTTCAGGAGGCAGACACTGACGCTTTCAGGCTCAGTATGGATTACACGAGAATATAACAAGTAGAAAAAGGAAAATGTATCAGAAGCGTACAGCTCTATATAGCGTTGTGGTAATTTTAAATATCCGTATATGTGGCGCCACTGAGGGTTCAGTCACCACAGAGGTATTGCACCTCACCCAGAGGTGTGATACCCACTCTCAGGTAAGGAGGGAGCACCACCCAGGACTCAAACACCTGCACCCAACACAGACCATAGCAGCCGGGCACCCTGGACGTACCCTGCGGGAGGATAGTCTCATCCCAGGCTGGGTAGTAAAGATTGTATGGGTGGGTGGAGCTTGTAAGTAGGAGGGGGAGTGAAGCTTAGGAAGCAAGGAGCAGGGTCTAGAGCAGAGGCTCTCAACCTTTCTAATGCCATGACCCCGCAATACAGTTCCTCATGTTGCAGTGACCCCAAACCAAAAAATAAGTACAGTCCTCCATACAATATTATGGGCACCACATCGTCCTCCATACAGTATTATGGGCCAAATATAATGCTCCATAAAGAATATTGGACCCCAAATAATGCTCCATACAGGATACTGGTCCCCATATAATGCTCCATACAAAATATGGAGCTCTCCTCTGCACTGTGCTGCGTTCTGCACTGTTACGGCTCAGGAAAGGGCACTGTGGAAAGACTCCCCATTATCATCATCATTGCCTCCCCATCATCATCATCACCTCCCCATCATCATTGCCTCCCCATCATCATCATCATTGCCTCCCCATCATCATCATCATTGCCTGCCCATCATCATTTGGCACCCCATCATCATCAACATTGCCTTCCCATCATCATTGGCTCCCCATCATCATCATTGCCTTCCCATCATCATCATCATTGCCTGTCCATTATCATTGCCTCCCAATCATCATCATCATTGCCTGCCAATCATTGGCTCCCCATCATCATCATCATTGCCTGCCCATCATCATTGGCTCCCCATCATCATCATCATTGCCTGCCCATCATCATTGGCTCCCCATCATCATCGCCTCCCCCATCATTATCATCATTGCCTGCCCATCATCATTGGCTCCCCATCATCACCATCATCATTTCCTCCCCATCATCATCATTGCCTCCCCATCATCATCATCATTGCCTTCCCATCATCATTGCCTCCCTATCATCATCATCATTGCCTGCCAATCATCATTGTCTCCCCATCAATATCATTGCCTCCCCACTATCATCATCATTGCCTGTCCATCATCATTGCCTCCCATCATCATCATCATTGCCTGCCCATCATTGGCTCCCAACATCATCGCCTCCCCATCATCATTGCCTGCCCATCATCATTGGCTCCCCATCATCATCATTGCCTCCCCATCATCATCATCATTGCCTGCCCATCATCATTGCCTCCCCATCATCATCATTGCCTGCCCATCATCATTGTCTCCCCATCATCATCATTGCCTCCCCATTATCATCATCATTGCCTGTCCATCATCATTGCCTCCCCATCATCATCATCATTGCCTGCCCATCATTGGCTCCCCATCATCATCGCCTCCCCATCATCATTGCCTGCCCATCATCATTGGCTCCCCATCATCTTCATCAATGCCTGCCCATCATCATTGCCTCCCCATCATTATCATCATTGCCTGCCCATCATCATCATCATTGGCTCCCTATCATCATCGTTGCCTCCTCACCACCATCACTGCCTCCCCCATCACCATCACACATACAGCACCATACACAGACAGCACCACAGCACTCTCTCACATACACACACACAGGCAGACACACACACACACACACACACACACACACACACACTGATACACACAGACACATACACCTCACATCTCACCTGTCTGGAGCCCACGCTTACTCTCTGCCACAGCCGGCCGCTGAATGATGACGTCATCCAGCGGCGCTGCTGTGACAGGAAGCACGGGCATGGGGAGAGGTAAGTATTGTTCCGCCTGCTCAGGCCGCATTCCATTTTCCCCGCACAGTGGACTCACCGACCCGCCGCTCAGCTCCGGAGGATCCCGGGCCGCAGCACTGTGCCTCCGCGCTTTTCCCACAGAGGAGGAGGAATTGCTGCTGCTGCTGCCACGCCACCCCCACACACGTGCCGCCTGGGGCGGACCGCCCCCCGTTCGCCCACCCACCCACGCTATGCCACTGGGCTAAAGCCATCGGAAATATGTATTTTCCGATGGCTTTAAGCGACCCCTGTGTTTTGGTCGTTCGACCCCGCCGGGGTCGCGACCCACAGGTTGGGAACCGCTGGTCTAGAGAGATGTGAGGAGGAAGTGAAAGGAGACAGATGTGTGGCGAAGCAGCTCCCTGTCAGGAGGAGCTGCAGAGGAAAGGAGTCTAGAGATAGACTCAAAGGGGACCTTGAGCTGGAAAGAGCTCGGTCCCAGACGTGGAAAGTGAAGGAGAGAGAAGCAGAAAAAGAAAGAAGCTTCTGGAGGGAGAGAAGGGGTCATAGGGACACGGAGAGAGTGAGATCCATTCGTGGGGTCCGATCTGTTTGCAGAGGGACCAGGTCGCAGAGGGAATTCGGCCCTTAGCCTAGTGGAGAACTTTATTACTCAGCTAGCAAGCCGACTGCTGTGATAACTTTAGG
>JARQOD010000002.1:71464903-71628418 GCA_033576555.1 Oophaga sylvatica | reverse complement strand
GATCACAGTCAATAACCACATTCATCTTCACCGAAGAGACAGCCATGTAGAATCAAGGAAACGCAGAGATAAGATGCTATCTGACAGGATTCGCAGCCGCTGATCTGGGACACTGTGAAGGTGCTGGAAAGGTGGAAGGAGTGGGAATCAGCACAGTGAGAAGGAAAGTGAAAGGAACACATATATATATATATATATATATCGAAGTGAGTCCAGGAAAGGTGTACCCCAATCTACCTGGGAGTTTGCTGAGCACGTCACCTGGAGGACACTGTACAAAGCGGGCATGTCAGGAGTCGAACCCAGTACCTCTTGTCTACTGGCCAGCAGCTCTACCATCTGAGCTATTCTGCTGGCTGCAAAGTTCCTTGCTGAACCCAGATACCATTGACTGTTCTTCCTGATTGGCTACACCTAGTGCTCTCTTGATTGGGCCTCTGATTGCCAATTACACACCCTATATAAACCTGGCCCTGTGGGTGTGTCATTGCGAGATTATTGAGCTCCAAGCCTTTAGTCAAGCGTTTCCTGCTGATCCATTGCTACAAACACTGCTCTCCTGTGAACCGACCTCGGCCTGCCTTCTGACTACGCTCTCCGCCTGATCCATTGCTACAAACACTGCTCTCTCCTGTGAACCGACCTCGGCCTGCCTTCTGACTACGCTCTCCGCCTGATCCATTGCTACAAACACTGCTTTCCTGTGTACCGACCTCCGGCTGCCACCTGACTACGTAATCTGCCTGCTCCTCTGTTACCTAACTGCCTTTCCTGTGTACCGACCTCCGGCTGCCACCTGACTACGCTACCTGCCTCTGCTTCCCCTAGTGTTTGCAGTAACATCGGCTCCAACCCAGACGGGATCTTGACAGAATAATCTCGCGCCAAAATGGAGTCCGCTGTGAACACCCTGAGGCGGCAAGTTACAGAGCTTCAAAGTTTTTGTACTGACTCTCAAGGAAAATATGCCAAGTTACAAACTGATTTCACGGCGATACAACAGGAAGTAATTGAGCTACAAAAACAACTTCTGGACGTGCGCAATTCAGGGTCCGAATCAAACGCGCGGCTGCCGCTGCCTGCAAAGTTCAGTGGGGATCGCAAGCAGTACCGAGGATTCCTCAATCAATGCCGCATATACTTCCAGATGCAACCTGCTCCCTTTACCACTGAGAGGAAGAAAGTTTTTTTCATGATAAATCTCCTGACGGATGAAGCTCTTGCTTGGGCTTCACCTTATGTAGAAAAGGACTATGCCCTCCTTAATGACCTGGAAGCTTTCATCGCAGCTATGAATCAAGTTTTTGATGACCCAAACCGCTGTGCCACAGCAGAAACCAAATTACATAATTTGCGCCAAGGACGTCGCTCTGTTGCGGAATATACATCGGAGTTCCGTCGCTGGGTGGCCGACACCACCTGGAATCCAGCGGCCAGAGAAGTCAATTTCGACGAGGGTTATCAGAACCAGTGAAAGACGAGCTTGCCAGGGTTGAGACCCCTGACCAGTTGGAGGACTTTATTCAACTATATATCCGGATTGACCAGAGACTTACTGAAAGGAGAAAGGAGAGACTGCGAGCACTTGGGAATAGCCCTGGCTTCTCATTTTCAGCATCGGACCACCAAGAAAAGACGCAAGGCGTGTCTGAACCGATGCAGATCGACGTCATCCGAAGACCACTCTCTGCACAGGAGAAGGAGAGGCGACGTGCAGAACATCTCTGCCTCTATTGTGGGGACCCTGGACACTATGCCATCAACTGTCCTAACAAAAAGACTATAGCCTTTACCAACAACAGGTCTGCCAGCAATATGGACCTTTCTCAGCAGTCGGATTCCATCTTGCAGACTATCTCATCAGTAACGCCAGAAATAGACAAAATACATTCTACATCATCTCATTTTGTAATCCCCATTCAGGTTGTAATGGGCACCCAAAAAATACAATGCTCTGCCCTGTTGGATTCGGGAGCAGGAGGAAATTTTATGGACTTAAAATTTACACGTGATAATAATATTTCCAGTAGGACCAAATCCACACCAATTGAAATGGAAACTGTGGATGGATCACCCTTGTCTTCTGGACCTGTCACGCATGAGACAATCGAACTGGAGATTTGTATCGAACCGGATCATCATGAAGCTGTCAGTTTCCATCTTATTTCATCTCCGAAATTTCCGGTTATTCTAGGGATCCCCTGGTTTTCAGTCCATAACCCTTCTATCAACTGGGCATCAAGGACCATCACCTTTCCATCTGACTACTGTAAGAATAATTGTCATAAGGAACCCCCTGTTCTCCAACAAGTCCAAATCTCTGAGATTTCGCATGAGAAGGAAGAGAAACTACCACCTCAATATCAGCAGTTCTCTGATGTCTGCAGTAAGAAGAAAGCAGATCAATTACCTCCTCACCGTCCTTACGACTGTCCCATTGAATTGCTGCCAGGAGCAACCATTCCATTTGGACGGATTTACAATCTTTCCGAACCTGAATTGAAGGTATTAAGAAAGTTCCTGGATGAAAATTTAGAGAAAGGCTTTATTCGACCTTCCACATCTCCAGCTGGGGCACCCCTGTTCTTTGTTGAAAAGAAAGACTCCACTCTGCGGCCATGTATTGACTACAGAGAGATGAATAATATCACTGTCAAGAATCGCTACCCGCTACCCTTGATTCCTGAACTATTTGAGAGACTCCGTTCTGCGAAAATCTTTACGAAGCTGGATCTTAGAGGGGCTTACAACCTCATACGGATTCGCCCAGGAGATGAGTGGAAGACAGCCTTCAGAACGAGATATGGACATTTTGAATCTCTGGTTATGACCTTTGGTCTTAGCAATGCCCCAGCCACCTTTCAACATTTTATTAATGATGTATTTCGAGATTTCTTGGACCAATTCGTTGTGGCTTATCTCGATGACATTCTTATATTTTCAGACACCTTGGAAGAGCATCGCAGGCACGTCCAGTTAGTCTTGGAACGACTACAGGAGAACCATCTTTACATTAAACTTGAAAAATGTGAGTTTGAACAAACCAGTATCCAATTTCTGGGATATATCATCTCCCCAGAAGGTCTGAGCATGGATCCCGGCAAAATCAATGCTGTAGTGGACTGGCCTGTTCCAAGAAATTTAAAAGACGTCCAGCGTTTCATAGGATTTGCAAATTTTTACCGAAAATTTATAAAGAACTTTTCACGGATCATTCTACCAATTACTACACTAACAAAAAAGACCAAAGCATTTTTCTGGTCTCCGGAGGCACAGGAGGCTTTTGACAAATTGAAAACTCTTTTTACGTCTGCTCCATTGTTAGTACACCCAAATCCTGAATTGCCATTTACTGTCGAAGTGGACGCCTCAGACTCTGCAGTGGGAGCCATTCTGTCTCAGCGAGTTGGGGACAAAATGCAACTTCACCCATGTGCGTTTTTTTCCCACACCATGTCATCTGCAGAAAAGAACTACGACATCGGTAATAAAGAACTGTTAGCCATTAAAGTTGCCTTCTCCGAATGGAGACATCTTTTGGAAGGTGCCAATCACCCTGTGACTGTCCTCACGGACCACAAGAATCTTGAATTCCTCCGTACAGCAAAAAGATTGTCTGCAAGACAAGCACGATGGGCCTTATTTTTCTCAAGATTCAATTTTATAATTTCTTACCGGCCTGGTTCAAGAAATGGCAAGGCTGACGCCCTGTCCAGGATGTGTTCGGAACCTCAGGAGAGGTCTAGTAATGACGATACAATTCTAGGCCCTAAAAATTTTTTGGGAATATTGCACTCTAGAGGACTATGTAATAGAATTAAAGATGGATATCAAGAGGACTCTTTCCTTAACCATCCTTCGGAAGACGTCGATCTTTCATTCAAAGAGGGGTTTTGGATGCAGAAACACAAAATATATGTACCTGAATCTTCTCGCCTTGAAGTCCTCAAAAGTGTCCATGATTCTAAACTGGCAGGACATCCTGGAGTTGCAAAAACACAAGACTTACTACTTCGTTTCTTTTGGTGGCCTAATTGTAGGAAGGACGTGAGGAAATATGTTTCAACCTGTTTAACATGCGCACGAAACAAGACCCCACGATCGTCTCCTCTAGGACTCTTGCAACCACTTCCAGTTCCATCCAGGCCTTGGGGATCTATTTCCATGGATTTTATTGTGGAACTACCCCCTTCCAAACAGATGACCGTCATCCTTGTCATAGTGGACCGACTCACAAAAATGGCCCACTTTATTCCAACTGAAGGAATTCCTACTGCTGAAAAAACTGCAGAACTGATAATCAAAGAGGTATTCAGGTTACATGGAATTCCTGACAGCGTGGTGTCTGACAGAGGCGTTCAGTTTACGTCAAAATTTTGGAAGAGTTTCTGTACAGCCTTGGGAGTCACGGTGAATCTTTCTACCGCTTTCCATCCTCAGTCCAATGGCCAGACGGAGAGAACGAACCAGACTTTGGAGCAATACCTCCTTTGCTTCATTTCCTATCTTCAGGATGACTGGGTGGACTATTTACCAACAGCAGAGTTTGCCTACAACAACTCCATACATAGCGCTACATCTCAAACCCCATTTTTTGCTAATTATGGAGTACATCCAGTATTTATCCCTAATCTGCCAGTGAACACTCCCATTCCTGCTGTAAATGACAGGCTTGCAAAATTACAGGAATCCAGAAGGAATTATCAGAGATATTACTCAAGACCCAGGAAGTATATAAGGAAGCAGCAGATAAACATCGGAGAGTGCCCCCTGCTCTTCAGGTTGGAGACAAAGTTTGGCTGTCCACTAAAAACCTTAAGACACATGTGCCATCCTCCAAATTGGGTCAGAAATTCATTGGACCTTTTCAAATTTCTGCAAAAATTAACCAGGTTGCTTTTCGTTTAAAACTTCCCAACAATCTAAAGATTCATCCAGTGTTTCACATATCCTTGCTCAAACCCTTCTGTGAAAACCCGTTTCCAGGAAGAATTCAGCCACCTCCTCCACCAGAAAGGATCCGTGGTGAAGAAGAATACATTGTGGATAAGATTCTGGACTCCCGAAAATTCAGAGGTAAACTGCAGTATCTGGTGCAGTGGAAGGGTTACGGACCAGAGGAAAATTCATGGGAACCAAGAGACAACGTCCATGCTCCTAGACTAACAAGAGCCTTTCATCAGAGGTACCCGGATAAGCCAGCTCCTGAGATGTCCAGAGGCCATCCTGGAAGGAGGGGAGTACTGTCAGGAGTCGAACCCAGTACCTCTTGTCTACTGGCCAGCAGCTCTACCATCTGAGCTATTCTGCTGGCTGCAAAGTTCCTTGCTGAACCCAGATACCATTGACTGTTCTTCCTGATTGGCTACACCTAGTGCTCTCTTGATTGGGCCTCTGATTGCCAATTACACACCCTATATAAACCTGGCCCTGTGGGTGTGTCATTGCGAGATTATTGAGCTCCAAGCCTTTAGTCAAGCGTTTCCTGCTGATCCATTGCTACAAACACTGCTCTCCTGTGAACCGACCTCGGCCTGCCTTCTGACTACGCTCTCCGCCTGATCCATTGCTACAAACACTGCTCTCCTGTGAACCGACCTCGGCCTGCCTTCTGACTACGCTCTCCGCCTGATCCATTGCTACAAACACTGCTTTCCTGTGTACCGACCTCCGGCTGCCACCTGACTACGTAATCTGCCTGCTCCTCTGTTACCTAACTGCCTTTCCTGTGTACCGACCTCCGGCTGCCACCTGACTACGCTACCTGCCTCTGCTTCCCCTAGTGTTTGCAGTAACATCGGCTCCAACCCAGACGGGATCTTGACAGGGCATCTGTGCTGCAGACAGAACTGTGAGTAAAGCCTTGGAAACTGCAACTGACTGTCTCCTCAGTTTCTTCCTGCATCTCACACTCCACTCTGCTACATCTCTCAGCACTAGTGTTGAGCATTCCGATACCGCAAGTATCGGGTATCGGCCGATATTCGCTGTATCGGAATTCCAATACTTAGTTCCTATACTTTTCCTATATCGTATACCGGAATCAGAAGTTCCCATAATTCTTTGAGAGGCAGTGTGATTTTATTCAGCCAATGAGGAATCCTAAGAAGTGTGGGCACATCCTGTAATGCTGCGGTCATGTTAACTAATGGCATGGCTGTGATTGGCTGCTGAAATGATGTCAGAATGCACTATAAAAGGCGCCGCCGCCATTTTAGCTTCACTGTGCTGTGAATAAAGTTAGGGACAGAACGCTGCTCTGCTGACTCTGAGGGACAGTTACAGATAGCGTTTTTGTGAATTGCTGTGTAGGCAGGCTATTTGAGAAACCGCTGTGTAAATCATCCTTTTTCCTTGCAGTGTTGTTTTCACAGCTCTGTGCAAGGTGTGTGTTTGTGATTGCAGGAGACACTGCAGTTTGCTCTGCATCCAACGCTGTTTGTAGGCATCTGCACCTGTCACTCACTGACTCATTTTTTTTCTTTAGTGTAATTGGTGCTGCTCCATTCAATTGTAATTATAATGTGACGCCCTTCCATCCGTATCCAATACATTGGTTGCAAACACTATAGAAGTACACAAAGGAGCCTTTCAGAGATAGTGAACAGTTGTGTGCAGTGTTCACTGTAGTCTGTGAGTTTTTTTTTTTTGAGTGCAGATCACGCTCCAGTTAGTTCTTCAACCACTGCTGGTTGTAGTCTGCTGAGCATGTGTCACTGCCCATCCTTGACATTTTTGTCTAATTGGTGCTGCTCCATTCTATTTCAAAAAACTCAAATCTATTAGTGTGACACGCTTCCATCCGTATCCAATACATTGGTTGCAAACACTATAGAAGTACACAAAGGAGCCTTTCAGAGATAGTGAACAGTTGTGTGCAGTGTTCACTGTAGTCTGTGAGGTTTTTTTTTTTTGAGTGCAGATCACGCTCCAGTTAGTTCTTCAACCACAGCTGGTTGTAGTCTGCTGAGCGCGTGTCACTGCCTCATCCTTGACATTTTTGTCTAATTGGTGCTGCTCCATTCTATTTAAAAAAACTCAAATCTATTAGTGTGACGCGCTTCCATCCGTATACAATACATTGGTTGCAAACACTATAGAAGTACACAAAGGAGCCTTTCAGAGCTACTGAACAGTTGTCTGCAGTGTTCACGGCAGTCTGTGAGGTTTCTTTTTTTGAGTGCAGATCACGCTACAGTTAGTTCTTCAACCACTGCTGGTTTTAGTCTGCTGAGCGTGTGTCACTGCCTCATCCTTGACATTTTTGTCTAATTGTTGCTGCTCCATTCTATTTAAAAAAACTCAAATCTATTAGTGTGACGCGCTTCCATCCGTATTCTATACATTGGTTGCAAACACTATAGAAGTACACAAAGGAGCCTTTCAGAGCTACTGAACAGTTGTCTGCAGTGTTCACGGCAGTCTGTGAGGTTTCTTTATTTTGAGTGCAGATCACGCTACAGTTAGTTCTTCAACCACTGCTGGTTGTAGTCTGCTGAGCGTGTGTCACTGCCTCATCCTTTACATTTTTGTCTAATTGTTGCTGTTCCATTCTATTTCAAAAAACTCAAATCTATTAGTGTGACGCGCTTCCATGCGTATACAATACATTGGTTGCAAACACTATAGAAGTACACAAAGGAGCCTTTAAGAGCTAGTGATCAGTTGTATTCAGTGTTCACGGCAGTCTGTGAGGTTTCTTTTTTTGAGTGCAGATCACGCTCCAGTTAGTTCTTCAACCACTGCTGGTTGTAGTCTGCTGAGCGTGTGTCACTGCCTCATCCTTGACATTTTTGTCTAATTGGTGCTGCTCCATTCTATTTCAAAAAACTCAAATCTATTAGTGTGACGCGCTTCCATCCGTATCCAATACATTGGTTGCAAACACTATAGAAGTACACAAAGGAGCCTTTCAGAGCTACTGACCAGTTGTCTGCAGTGTTCACGGCAGTCTGTGAGGTTTCTTCTTTTGAGTGCAGATCACGCTCCAGTTAGTTCTTCAACCACTGCTGGTTGTAGTCTGCTGAGCGTGTGTCACTGCCTCATCCTTGACATTTTTGTCTAATTGGTGCTGCTCCATTCTATTTCAAAAAACTCAAATCTATTAGTGTGACGCGCTTCCATCCGTATACAATACATTGGTTGCAAACACTATAGAAGTACACAAAGGAGCCTTTCAGAGCTAGTGAATAGTTGTCTGCAGTGTTCACTGCAGTCTCTGAGGAATAAGCACACTTAGGCCTTATAACTTTTCTGCCTTTCTTTATCAATCTACCAAGATGAAGAAGGCAGAGAGTAAGGCACGTGGTCGTGGGAGTTTCAGCAGGGAGAGGACGTGGGGATTCTGTGGCTGCTGCCGCCCCCAGTGACACAGCATCCACCAGTTTTCCCCGTGAGCGTTCCTTTATGCGCACTTTTGTAGGAGCTCGGCGTACCCCCCTGCTGCGGGAAGAACAAATAGAAGCCGTTGTCGGTTGGATGGCAGCCAACTCATTGACTTCAATTGCTTCCACCTCCTCTCAGGACCAGAGCACTGTTGAGCAAACATCTGTCTCTTCACCACCTGCCAAATTGCCCAGGCAGTCAGAGAGCTCTGTACAGGAGCCAGCTGAGTCTCTGCTTCTGTTCTCAGAATCTGTTGGCTTGCAAACAGGGGCCCAGCCAAGCAGCATTCTGGAATGTGAAGAAGAGGGAGTATGCAGTGATGGGCAACAGCTTTGTCTCTCTGAATCTGAAGAGGCGGGTGAGCCAGTGCCGATGGTCAGCACACCGCAGAACGCATCTGATGATGATGAGACTCAGGTGCCAGTTTCTGTTGAGCATGGTGCTGGCCAGACCACCCAACAGCAGCAGGTGTTGGAAGAGGGTAGTGGAGATGATGAGGTCCAAGACCCAACATGGCGTGAGGAACAGGAAGGTGGTGGGAGCAGCTCTGAGGAAGAGATTGCCCCAACGGTCCAAACAGGAGGGAGAGGTAGGCTGTAGCCTCCACTTTGGCACCCGTTCGGAGCAGTTCTCTTCCAAAAGCCAAAACGGGTGCTCCCAGGACTTGTACTGCGTGGTCCTTTTTTGACACACTTGCAGATGATATTTGCTATGTCAAATGCAAGCTGTGTAATCAAAAAGTCAAAAGAGATAAAAGTGCCAGTAACCTCAATACCACTAATATGTGGAAACATGTGTGGACCAAGCACGTGGTTGAGTTACAAAGACACACTGGAGACGTAGGCCAACCTACAGCACCACCTACATCTTCAGCTCGTGTTGGAGCCTCTTCCTCCAGCTCACACACAGCTGGTTCGGCTTCCTCACAGGATCGCCATGGAAGAACCTCTGTCACTGTTGTCCAGAGACCCAGTGTTATTCCACCCACAGCTGCAAGTTCCCTGTCATCCTCACACTCCCAGGCCACTGTACAGCCATCGGTAGCACAGGCATGGGAGAAAAGACGGCCATACTCGGCAAACCATCCGCGAGCACAGGCTCTGAATGCTGGCATTGCAAAACTCCTGTCCCTTGAAATGCTGTCATTCAGGCTGGTGGAGACTGACAGTTTCCGTAACTTAATGGCATTGGCAGTCCCACAATACAATGTGCCCAGCCGATTTTATTTCAGCAGGCAAGCCGTCCCTGGTCTGCAAAAGCATGTTGAGGGAAAAATTAAACATGCGCTACTAAACGCCGTCAGTAGCAAGGTCCACCTGACCACCGATGCGTGGACCAGTACCCATGGCCAGGGACGATACCTTTCCCTCACTGCTAGTGTTGAGCGATACGATACTGCAAATATCGGGTATCGGCCGATATTAGCTGTATCGGGCTTTCGATTCCGAGTACCGATATTTTCGTCATATCGGATACCGGAATCGGATTTGTCACTGTCACTGTGAGTGTCCGTCGGTCGGGTCTGTCAGGAGTCAGCGGCACTTACCTGGCAGAAGATCTCCGGCGGTCACGTCCTGGACTGCTTGATGGCCGCCATTATCTTCTCCCTGGCGGTCACATGCAGTTTTTCGCGATAACTGCAGTGACTGCAGGGTAATCCCGGACGTAAACCAGTCCGATGACGTCACCGCCGGGGAAGCAGGTAATCAGCTGTGCTGCGCCGGGATGACAGGCTCTGCCTGTCATTCTGATGTAGCAGAGCTGGATCGTCGTGGGACACTCGTTACTATGGACTGCGTCAGACAGGTGGTATACTGCTGTTTTTTTTTTCATTTTTTTACAGGAGATCGATGGCGTCGCAGGATGAGACTGTAATAAAAGTAATGAAAACTGTGTTGTGTTTTTTATTAAATTAAAAAATTTTTTTATGAACATTCACCCGTCCGGGTACATCAACAATTTAACTATTTACATACAGGGACCCTGTCCGGGTTATTTATAATTCTTTGGCAGGGGTGTTCCAGGTACCACCTGGTACTCTTCTGATGCTTGCCAAACATCCGAGACACCAAGGACCACCAGGACCTGATGACGTCGTGTGGCCTGTACAGTCAAGTCGTGACCCGCTATCTGTGTCTGTGTGGCCACCTCTTTCACCTCCCTCCGGGTCTGGAGCCCTATGTCCCGGACTGAACGAACCCCAGGGGGCCTAACAGGCGCCGGGTACGGGCCAGCTATAGTTATCATGTCCATAGCTGGGGCTGCTGAGGAGACCACTGAGGGAGGCTGGGGAGATTTACGGCGTGGGGTGGGCACTTGTGCAGAGGCCTGGATGTGGGAGGCTGAAGGCTCCGAGGGTCTCACAGGTTCCTGACACTCTGGGGAGTAGGGGTCGCACCTGGTAACATTTAGGGCGTACCATCCATTGTAACCCCAGTGTCGGGTGTAAGTCACCAAGTCTCCTGGCAACAGGTCCCTCCCCGAGTGTCCTTCTGGGAGGTGAGTCTCCACGTCCCGCCGGGTCACAAACACTTCTAAATAAAGTCCAGGCTCCTGGATGAAGCCCCAACCACCTTTCAATTTAAAGCTCCGTACTGCACCCTTACGCCGCGGCTCCCACAGGGTTCCTTTATCTTTTCTCATCCGGTCCTTATCTGCCCGGTCCTTCTCCAGGTGACGTTGCCGAAGCTTTTGGGATTCTCGCTGCTCCCTTTGTCGCTCTGCTTCCCGCTCCCAACGTCTCCACTCTTCCTCCTGACGCCGGTTGTAATTCTCCTCCACCAGCATCTCCATGTCTCCACCATCAAACTGCAGCTTACAATGTCCGGTTTGCGGCAGCTCTCCTGGCGCCCCCCAGTCCTGGCGGCGCTCACCTGCGGAGGAAGCAGCCGGCTCTGGAACAGATGACAGTCGGGGCTCCGGTACAGACAGGTAGACCTCTGGTGCCTGCGCGGCCTCCTCCATGAGGACGGGTGTCGCTTCTTCTGTCTCAGCGACGGGGGCAGACAGCGGGATCTGGGGTGCTGCCGGTGCAGAGTTTTTTGCAGGAACGGGTGCCTCCACTGCGACAACGTCAACCGGATCACATTGCAAGGGCTGGGATGCCCGCACGGACTCCTCTACTAGAACGGGTGCCTCACCTTCCGGTACAGACACTTCAGGTAAGAGGGATTGGCGCCGCTCCAAGTTTAGTTTTAGGGCACGCCAGCTGGCTTCCATCCTGGCGACCTCCTCCCGGTGCCGGGCCAGGCCTCTTAGGGTATCCTCCGCTTCTTGCAGCGTAGGAGGGTTTCCAGGCCGGGTGCCCAACGGTGGTTCCGTGGCGATCGGGTCGCTTCCGTGGGGGGAGAGCTCTGACTGCTCCATCCCTTCACACTTCTGCTCGTGTCCATTAGCCATCTCTGCCAAGTCACATGTGTAATTAGCATCTGGAGAGGGCCCCTCTTTTGTAGGGAGGCGGGACCTTTGTGTTAGTTTCCGCACACTGAGGAGGATGAGGAGGCGGAACTGAAGAGCTGTGGGGCACGATCTTACATTGCAGTACCATTTAGAGTGGTCGGTCATCGTTTTCGCGCCACTGAGTGAGTGTACACCCACGAAGAGCACGCCCTTCTTCTTCACCAGTGCCTCGTCGTGACGCAGATATGGCGGAAAAATGGCAAATACATTCTCTGATGATTTTAGCAATTCTCAAGCACAAAACCAGTTCAATTCAGGCACACAGGACTCGCTTATAGCGAGCTACAGAATCCTGTTCGTGACGCCCAAGTTGAGTCGCACAGAGCCAGAGGTTTTGGGGGTACTCGGCACCGAGCCCGTCGACTTCTATGGGGTATGTCACGGCTTTACCCGGCAATTGAATCAGAGTCTATTTTACTATGTAGAAGTGTATAAACTATAAATATATGTATATATATATGTCACAATGACATGTATATATATATATATATGTATTCTATGTGTGTATATTTTGTGTTTACAACGAAAGAAAGGGTTTTTTTTGTTGCGATATTTTGTTCCCATAGACTTACATGGGACTTCCGGTATCGGAATCGGATATCGACGATAGTTAGTGATATCGGCGATACCATTCCAATACGATATTTTTAGATATCGAGCAGTATCGCTTAACACTACTCACTGCCCATTGGGTTAATGTTGTGGAGCCGGGTACAGATCTTGCAAGTGGCGCTGTACGTGTTCTGCCAACTCCAAGGATTGCAGGAATCCAGTCTGTACACATTGACTCCTCCTCCTACTCCAGTTCCTCAGAATCATCGCTGCAGGAGCCGTCACGGTCTACCTCCACATGGACCCGTGAACGCTTACCTGTTACGACCGATATGAGCACAGCCGTGGCCAAACGTCAACAGGCCATCCTGAAATTAATTTCCATGGGGAATCGAAGCCACACAGCGCAGGAGCTGTGGAATGCCATAAAGCAGGAGAGCGACGTGTGGTTTTTGCCAGCGAATCTCCAGCCAGGCTTGGTAGTGTGTGACAATGGCCGAAATCTGGTGGCAGCTCTGGGGCTTGGCAACCTCACTCACATACCATGTCTGGCACATGTGCTCAACTTGGTCGTGCAGAGTTTTTTGAGGGACTATCCGGATATTGATGCACTGCTGCACAAGGTCCGCCTAGAGTGCGCTCACTTGCGACGTTCCAGCATGGCCAGATCGCGCATTGCAGCTCTGCAACGCAGATTTCGCCTTCCTGAACATCGCATCATATGTGACGTACCCACCAGGTGGAATTCCACGTTACATATGTTGGAGCGGTTGTGTGAGCAGCAGCCAGCAGTAATGGAGTATCAGCTGCATCAGGCGCAATCAACTCGCAATTTGCGCCGTTCACACTTCACCACTACTGAGTGGGCCTCTATGAAGGACATCTGCCATGTTTTGCGTGCGTTTGATGAGTCAACGCGGATGGCGAGTGCAGATGATGCACTAGTCAGCCTGACTGTTCCCCTTATCTGCCTGCTTCAAAAAACACTGCAAGCACTAAGGGATGAGGTTTTGGAAGAGGTGGAGGATGAGGAGTCACAAATTCCATCACCTTCTGGACAGTCAGCGCAACGTGATTCCTCACAAACGGCTAGGCAGGGGTCACTTTGTGAGGAGGATGAGGAGGAGTCAATGGAGGAGGAAGACATCGCTCCAGAGGGAGGTACACAATGCTCTAGTCAGTATGTAGAGCGAGTGTGGGGTGATGCAGAGCAGGCAGAGATGACGCCTCTTGCAGGGGACAGCGTTTCTTGGCCAGTTGGGAGTCTGCAGCACATGGTTGATTTCATGCTGCAGTGCCTGAGAAACGACCGCCGCATCGCCCACATTCTCACCACGTCTGATTATTGGGTGTACACCCTCCTAGACCCTCGTTACCGGGACAACTTACAAAGCCTCATCACACCGTTGAACCGGGAGCGTAAAATGCGGGAGTACCAAGACACACTGGTGCAATCCATCATGTTCTCCATTCCAGCCGAGAGCACTGCTGCTGCTACTGCTTTACAAAGCAGCTCTGTGCGTCAAGGCAGTGGAGACAGCTCTGCAACAAGAGGGAGCAGAAGCATTGCCTCTGCACAGGGCAAGACCAGTATGTTCCAAATGTGGCAAAGTTTTGTGTCAGCGCCACAAATGTCTACACCATCCCAGATGGCTCCAGTCAGCAGGAGGCAACGTTTCCGTAAGATGGTGACAGACTACATGTCTTGCCCTCTCACTGTACTCCCAGATGGCTCTTCCCCATTCAAGTTTTGGGTCTCTAAGCTGGATACATGGCCAGAGCTTAGCCAGTATGCATTGGAGGTGCTGGCTTGCCCTGCTGCCAGTGTATTATCGGAGTGCGTCTTTAGTGCTGCAGGTGGTGTACTAACAGACTGTTGCATGCGACTATCCTCCGATAATGTAGACCGGCTTACTTTTCTGAAAATGAACAAGGCATGGATCTCTCCTGAATTTGCCTGTCCGGTTTTCAGATTAAATAACTGGTTGGCAACGTTATCCATGTCTCCTGTTATGTTCATCTTTCTACCACCTGAACTCTACTCCCTGGGCTACAACACTGACAGTTGCTGCTCAGAAGTGCCATGTCCACAGACCAATACACAAGCTATAGTGTTAGTGGGGTTCAGTAACGCCAGCTGTTCCCCTGCTGTGTGTCCGGCAAGAAGTCTCCTGTTCCCTACACATGCACAGAACAACACATGTCTAAGTTGCTCCACATAGGGAAGAGCCATCACCCTGATTGTTATGCTCAAAACAGGAAAAATTTAAGTTTTCCTGCCCTAAAATGATTAATTTGAATCTGAAAAATGTACAAATATTAATTTGCCATCACAGCGCATATATGCACATGGCGAGTACAAATGGTAACCAAAAATAATACATAGGGTTTAATTTTTGAAATGAATGCATAAAAGTACATTTCATCATTATCCATTAATGCTGCTTAAGGAACGGTATCTCGACCGGTAAGATAATGCAGTCAATGGCTGTACGAATCATAAACATCATCATCATCATCATCATGAGTTCTATATCTGACAGACATATTAAAATACTAAGACTGAGGACAACTGTAACTTCACACACCATTTATGAAATGGCCAGCATCTAGACCTGATAATAAGGCGCAATAATAATTTTTTACATCTAGAAAGTGCATCATGCATACTGCCAATAGGTAGTTATACCTGCAAGTGCTGTTGAAACAACCACAACAGATATAAATTGATAATGGTATATAGGTATCACAGTGCATAGTTACTCATGGACAATCTCGATCTAATACTGTACCTCAATAAAGACAGCGTCACCCATCATGCTTGTTTGTCTTGTAGCTTGTTGAAGAGGGAACGTGCTTGTTTCGTTGCTAGGTGGATGTTTAGACAGTAAATCATTACTGATGTCGTCTTTGTTGCGGCCCTACGGCTGAATAACGCTGCGTAACCTCACTGCTAGAGAGAGTCATATAATAGCCAGACGCTACCCTACCCTCCGAGTGACAGTAGGAAGGTAGTGTTGGCGGATAAAGCCTTGCGCAAACATACATGCTTTTCCCTCTTTCAACAGTGTAAAAGCAAAAAGTGCATGAGTGCTGCCGCAGCCTTTATTGACGTACAGTATGACATCGCCATTCGCCATCAGAGGCTATGCACTGTCTGATACAGACATAGTATATACCTTAGCTATCCGTTGCTTTGTGTTTCACCTCCACTTGCAGGCACACACTTTAATTTGGACAATGCATGCTGTATTTTTAAAAAATTTTTTTTTTCATATTACATTAATGCGTCATTAAATCAATGAGTCCATGCTGGACATGTATTATATGCTGTCCGAAGTACCAATTTTCATAAATGAAAGTATTTCAATCTGTGTGAATGTCACTTAAAAATTTTAATGATGATGCTTTCTATTACAAAATCCATTGTCTGCACTATATTATGGTTTTACATACCGTTCCTTACGCATCATTAATAAAAACAAAAATGGACTTGTATTCATTCATTTCAACCCTATATTTTTTAAAATAAATTGTTGGTGGTGTGGTGTTCCATTTCTTGTTGGCATGTGCTTATATGCGTTTATATTTTAAGGGTGTTTATTTTTATTTTTGGAAATGAAATTCATCATTTTATTGTCCTAGTAAAGCTTAAGTTTTTCTTGTTTTGAGTACATACATTTCCAAGTGCCACGTAACAAGGAAAAAACTCTATATTTTATTTCAATACCCTCCTTGACCCTGGGCTTCAACACAGCCAGTTGCTGCTCGTAAGTGTTGGATGCACAGATCAAAACAATCGCTGATGTGTTTGTGGGGTTCAGTAACGCCTGCTGTTCCCCTGTTGTGTGTCTGGCAAAAATTCATGCTACCTCAAAATCAACGTTCCACCAGATCATACTAGGCCTCTGCCTACACCCTCCTTGACCCTGGGCTTCAACACCGCCAGTTGCTGCTCGGAAGTGTTGGATGCACAGATCCAAACTATCGCTGATGTGTTTGTGGGGTTCAGTAACGCCTGCTGTTCCCTGCTGTGTGTCTGGCAAAAATTCATGCTACCTCAAAATCAACGTTCCACCAGATCATACTAGGCCTCTGCCTACACCCTCCTTTACCCTGGGCTTCAACACCGCCAGTTGCTGCTTGGAAGTGTTGGATGCACAGATCCAAACTATCGCTGATGTTTTTGTGGGGTTCTGTAACGCCTGCTGTTCCCCTGCTGTGTGTCTGGCAAATATTCATGCTACCTCAAAATCAACGTTCCACCAGATCATACTAGGCCTCTGCCTACACCCTCCTTTACCCTGGGCTTCAACACCGCCAGTTGCTGCTCGGAAGTGTTGGATGCACAGATCCAAACTATCGCTGATGTGTTTGTGGGGTTCAGTAACGCCTGCTGTTCCCCTGCTGTGTGTCTGGCAAAAATTCATGCTACCTCAAAATCAACGTTCCACCAGATCATACTAGGCCTCTGCCTACACCCTCCTTTACCCTGGGCTTCAACACCGCCAGTTGCTGCTCGGAAGTGTTGGATGCACAGATCCAAACTATCGCTGATGTGTTTGTGGGGTTCAGTAACGCCTGCTGTTCCCCTGCTGTGTGTCCGGCAATAATAACTGCTACCTACACATGCTGAAAACAACATGACAAGTCAAAGTGGCTAGTGCTACACATACATATGAGGCTAAACCATTATTTCTATGCTGTAAACGAGTGAAACGGCACCTTTAAAACCATAAAATGATTAGTCTTTGGCACAAATCTGTAACTAACAAATTTGAACATATTATTGCAGATATGCACATGTCCAACACAAATGCAAACACAAAAGCCTACTTATGCTATAGGGTACTGATGGCGAACCTTGTCACTCCAGTACTTTGAAAAATCCAACTCACATCATGATTCAAGTGCTGCAAGGTTGGAAGTGTGTGTAGCCCAGCTGCGCTTGGTGCCACATGTTACCCAGGAGGATGCATGGAAGGTAATTCACAATCACCTGATATTCATTCACACTTCACATTTTCCTGGTACCACCAGAGGGGGCCCTTTAGATTACGCAGGTATATAAGGGTGTGGAGAGACGCAGCAGTAGACATTCTAGACATTCTAGCTCAGAGCTCAGATTACACTAGTCTTTGTCAGAGTGTGTTGGAGAGCAGACGAGCTAGTTACCTCAGACATTCTGAGAGGGAACTCTAGCCAGAAAGAAAGACTTACCTGAAAGCCTGAGGACTTCAGCAAACACTCAGCTTATATCGTGGAGTCCAGTGTAGTGGGAAGGATTGCCACTTGGTCTGGTCAAGGTTGAGTCCACTGAGAGTCAAACAGTGAGCGTTTTCAGAAAGTAAGCGTGCCGACGCTTGGAGAGCGGTGAAGGGAAGGAAGCTGACATCTACTGCTGTTGTGCTTATGTTAAAGGTGTGAGTAGGACGACAGGCAAGTGGAAAAGGGAAAGAGAGAGTGACTGAGGATGAATAGCAATGATGGCTTACCTCCACTCTGCACTACCAGACACCGGGTCCGAGCTTGCTAGTACCTTCACGGCTAGTGGTAAAAACCGGAGACCCTGCTGGACTACAGGTCTCAGAGGGGCCCAACAGTGCTGATACGTAACCGGGGTCAGGAAGAATAGGAGTCTAGCAGGACGCTGCAGATAGAGACTTAGTTCTGTCCAAAAGAAGGCTCCACCACAATGTCAGCCGGGCGTAGCTGTTTTACACGGAGTTAGGCTTTGTTTCATGCAAGTCAGAAACTCACACATATGAAGACGTAAGGAGGCCCTACACCTACTCAGTGATTACTGGACGTGCATCCTCCACCCTGAGCAGACGTGCCTGAATCTACCACCAGTAAAGGTACCGAAAGAGACTGTCTTGTGTGTGTCTGCATTATTGCTCCTGCACCTCTACACCGCCATATACTCTGAGGGATCAGTCTCACCTGTGGGAGACTTAACACCTTGCTGCCCCAAACCCTCAGAGAATCTACACTGCAGCGCTGGTCACACTGACCAGGAACCACAGGTGGCGTCACGAACATTTCTATCATCCCCTGTAAATATCCCCCTTTAGTGAGCGCCCAGGGCAACGGACCGAGCTGCGCTACCCGTGACATCCCCCAGTGAAATGAACGAGCTCGGTGCCGAGTACCCCACAGCACTGGTACGTGCGACTCAAGTGCATAATGTGGGTTGAACTTTGACAACAGCTGCAGTGCGAAGGTTAGCCTTCAGTGTTCTCGGGTTTTAAATGAAGGCATACAAGTAAATTTAATAATCCATTGTTGCGTAAGGAACGTGATGTACACCTCTAATATAGTGCAAACAATGGATGTAGGACTAATCCTCATCATCATAACTTATATTTGTGTCAAAAATATACATATTTAATTTAACAATTTTACACCTCATATCATATAGGTCCATCATGTAATCCTGATAATCAGGGCCACAAATCATGCATTACCTCGAAAAAGAAAATTGTGCATAGTGACAATAGCAAAATATATACCTGCAAGTGTTGCTGAAACAACGACAAGTGATAGAAAAGGTGAATGATATCTAGTTATCAGACTGAATAGCGACACCTGTACAATGCCGATATAATACTGTACCTTAAAAAAAGGCTGCGGCACACCTCACACGCGTTTTTCTTGTAGCTTCTTCTCTAATAGGGCACATGCGTGTATGTTTCATCATAGGTGCATGTTTACTGAGTAAAGCTGTCATGACAACGGCTTTGTGTTGTCGGTACGCTAGCGATGATGAACGATGCGCAACGTGAATGTTAGTCTGCGTCATAAGACGCACAGACGCTCCACTACCCAACTCGTGACAGCACAAAGACAGTCTGTGCGTCCAAACAAAGGCGCAAGCATACATGCACGTACCCTGTTTATAAAGCTATATGAAAAAAGATCTGGAGTAGTGCCGCACACTTTATTGAGGTACAGTATTAGATCGCAATTCACCATCTGTGGCTATGCAGTCTCATCTATATATACCTTATCTATCCGTTGTCATGCTTGCAAGTCCACAGTCAGGCATAAATAGCAATTTTCACTATGTACTATGCACTTTTTAAAGGTTATATTTGTTCATAAAAATGATTATTGGCACATATTATGAGTATTACATGATGGAGATTTTATATATTTGTAGAAACGGTTTAGTGACATTATTCACCGAATGAATTTTTTTTTGATGTCACAGATAACTTGTAATGCTGAGGATGTTTCTAAGTCCTACATTCATTGTCTATACAATATAACAGGTGTACATACTGTTACTTATACATCATTAATGTATTCTGAAATGTACTTGTATGCTTTTATTTAAAACCGTATATCATATTCATTTCCAAAATTTTTTTTGGTTTGCATTGCTGTTAGACATGTTAATGTATGCGTTTATGTTTGTCAATTCTTTATTTATATACGTTTGTTTAATTAAAATCATCATCTTATGGTAGTAAAGGTTATCTTTCTCTTGTTTGGAGTATCTACATTTTTAATTGCAACGTAACAAGGCAAATACTGTATAAAATTTTTTCATATCCTCCTTGACCCTGGGCTCCAACACCGCCAGTTGGTGCTCGGAAGTGCTGTTTGTACAGTCAACACTTGCTCCTGTGTTACTGGGGTTCAGTAATGTCAGCTGTTCCCCTGCTGTCTGAACGGCAAAAAGTACTGCTGCCTCCACCCTGTTCTCCTCTCAACCCTGGGCTCCAACACCGCCAGTTGGGTGCTCGGAAATGCTGTTTGCACAGTCAACACTTGCTCCTGTGTTACTGGGGTTCAGTAATGTCAGCTGTTCCCCTGCTGTGTGAACGGCAAAAAGTCCTGCTGCCTCCACCCTGTTCTCCTCTCATCCCTGGGCTTCAACACCGCCAGTTGGTGCTCGGAAGTGCTGTTTGCACAGTCAACACTTGCTCCTGTGTTACTGGGGTTCAGTAATGTCAGCTGTTCCCCTGCTGTGTGTACGGCAAGAAGTCCTGCTGCTTACAATTTAAACTTACAAAGTTGCTCATACTAGGCCTCAGCCTACACCCTGACTGACCCTGGGCTCCAACACCGCCAGTTGGTGCTCGGAAGTGCTGTTTGCACAGTCAACACTTGCTCCTGTGTTACTGGGGTTCAGTAATGTCAGCTGTTCCCCTGCTGTCTGAACGGCAAAACGTCCTGCTGCCTCCACCCTGTTCTCCTCTCATCCCTGGGCTTCAACACCGCCAGTTTGTGCTCGGAAGTGCTGTTTGCACAGTCAACACTTGCTCCTGTGTTACTGGGGTTCAGTAATGTCAGCTGTTCCCCTGCTGTGTGAGCGGCAAAAACTCCCGCTGCCTCCACCCTGTTCTCCTCTCAACCCTGGGCTCCAACACCGCAAGTTGGTGCTCGGAAATGCTGTTTGCACAGTCAACACTTGCTCATGTGTTACTGGGGTTCAGTAATGTCAGCTGTTCCCCTGCTGTCTGAACGTCAAAAAGTACTGCTGCCTCCACCCTGTTTTCCTCTCAACCCTGGGCTCCAACACCGCCAGTTGGTGCTCGGAAGTGCTGTTTGCACAGTCAACACTTGCTCCTGTGTTACTGGGGTTCAGTAATGTCAGCTGTTCCCCTGCTGTGTGAACGGCAAAAAGTCCTGCTGCCTCCACCCTGTTCTCCTGTCATCCCTGGGCTTCAACACCGCCAGTTTGTGCTCGGAGGTGCTGTTTGCACAGTCAACACTTGCTCCTGTGTTACTGGGGTTCAGTAATGTCAGCTGTTCCCCTGCTGTGTGTACGGCAAGAAGTCCTGCTGCTTACAATTTAAACTTACAAAGTTGCTCATACTAGGCCTCAGCCTACACCCTGACTGACCCTGGGCTCCAACACCGCCAGTTGGTGCTCAGAAGTGCTGTTTGCACAGTCAACACTTGCTCCTGTGTTACTGGGGTTCAGTAATGTCAGCTGTTCCCCTGCTGTCTGAACGGCAAAAAGTACTGCTGCCTCCACCCTGTTCTCCTCTCAACCCTGGGCTCCAACACCGCCAGTTGGTGCTCGGAAGTGCTGCTTGCACAGTCAACACTTGCTCCAGTGTTACTGGGGTTCAGTAATGTCAGCTGTTCCCCTGCTGTGTGAACGGCAAAAAGTCCTGCTGCCTCCACCCTGTTCTCCTCTCAACCCTGGGCTCCAACACCGCCAGTTGGTGCTCGGAAGTGTCATTGGCACGGGTACTCACTCCTCCCCAGACTGGTTACAGCACGCCAGCTGTTTCCTGTCAGTGTCAACGTCACTTAGCCTCCAATAAGTTGTCCTGTCGTGTTGCGGTCGGGTTAGCCGACTCTATGGTGCCTGCAGTTTAGGTGCTTCCTATGTGTGCTGCGGGATATGTAAATAAAGGCTGTTTCCGTTGTGACAATAGGACAATCACCCACTGTAGGACTGTGGGATTCGGTAACTGCGGCCGGCTCGCGGCCTGTCAACTTAAATTTTCATGGGTACCTTTTGCTTCCCGTCCGGGTTCCAGTACCGTCAGCTGGTTCTCCGCAGTGCCTTTGGCCTAGGTGCCTCCATCTCGGTATCCGAGTTCCAGCAACGTCTGCTGGTCCTTGGTAGTGCTTTGGAGCACAGGTACCTCCTGCTTAGTAACCGTGTCCCAGTAACGTCAGCTGGTCCTCGGTTGTGCCATTGGCTCTTTTCCTTCTGCTGCCCCTCCAGGTTCCAGCACAGTCAGCTGGTCCTCGTTACTTCCATTGGCTCTTGTACCTTCAGCTACCCGTCCGGATTCCAGTACCGTCAGCTGGTTCTCCGCAGTGCCTTTGGCCTAGGTGCCTCCATCTCGGTATCCGAGTTCCAGCAACGTCTGCTGGTCCTTGGTAGTGCTTTGGAGCACAGGTACCTCCTGCTTAGTAACCGTGTCCCAGTAACGTCAGCTGGTCCTCGGTTGTGCCATTGGCTCTTTTCTTCTACTGCCCCTCCGGGTTCCAGCACAGTCAGCTGGTCCTCGTTACTTCCATTGTCTCTTGTACCATCTGATACCCGTCCGGGTTCCAGTATCATCAGCTGGTTGTCGGAAGTTACTCAGCCTTCTTGTACCTTCAGCTACATTTCCAAGTTGAAGATTTTTGAAATGTTTTTTTGGGTAATCACTCTGGATCTCCAACACTGAAGACGACGACCCTGAAGAACACCCCGAAGAAGACGACGACCCCGAAGAGACGACGAGCTGAAGACAAGGACCTGAAGACGAGGACCCTGAAGACGACGACGACCCTGAAGACGACGACGACCCTGAAGACCACCCGGAAGAAGACGACGACCTCAAGGACGACGACCATCAAGACAACGAGCCTGAACACCATCACAAAGAAGAAATAAAAGATTACCCAGAAGATCACCAACAGGACAAAGAAGATTGAGACAAACTACAAGATACAGAACAAGAGACAGAAGAACAAGAAGCAGAAGAACAAAAAGCAGAAGAACATTAAGTATAAGACCAAAATTCAGAGCAAAATATATGCTCTAAATTATAAGCAGAAGACTAAGCAGTGTATGGGGGTGAGTCCGTTCCTCCTCGTGGTGCCCCTGGAAAATGCCTGCTGCTGCAGGCTAAACTGAACGCGGACAAATACTGTTGTAATTTAAATGTTTTGTGACAGCAAGAACGGAAGGATGAAATCTTCAAACTTTTACAGATTACAACTACAGGAATGTGTGTCACAAATAAGAATATGATGAAGAAGATGAATAGGAAGAAGATGAAGAAGTTGAATATGAAGAAGAATAATAGTTGAATAAGAAGAATATGAGTAATGTTAACAAAAAGATGAATAGCAAGAAGTTTAAGAAGAAGATAAATAAGGTGAAGATAAGAATAATTTGATGAAAAAGATGATGCTGCTGAAGATCATGAAGGAGAAAGTGTGGCATAAGTAAAAAAGGTGAAGAGCATGGAAGTTGTGAAACATACATATGTGCCAAAATAGAAAAAAGATTAACAACATAGTCAATTTCTTTGTCAATCCGAACGTCTTTAAAAAAAAAGTATTCCTGCTATTCCATTTGATTGGGTTAAACATCTATGCCTTTAATGTCTCCTCCACCTCCCCCAATACATTCTACATTACTCTTTGTTGTTTTCCTTCATGTACAATTAACCTACAAGGCAAAAATGTTTTTTTTTTATTTCCGATATTTTTGTCCCATAGACTTGCATTGGATTTCTGGTATCGGTATCGGGTATCGCCGATACGTTTTGGGTATCGACGATACCCATTCCGATCCGATACTTCTTGATATCGGATTTATCGCTCAACTCTACTCAGCACCATTATCATTTACAACATCACCCTGCCCTGAGACCACAAGCTTTACCTGTGGAAAGCTATACCAACTCTGCTGCATCACACCATCAGTCTCAGAGGATCTGCACCGCAGCGATGGTCACCACTGACCAGATACCACAGGTGGCGTCACGAATACCTTACTACAAACTCTATCATCCCCTGTAAAAATATTCCCCTTTTCTTGGACGCCCAGGGCCATGGACCTGGTCACTGCTGCCGTGACACATCCGTATATATTTCCAGAGTCAAAGACTCTCACAGGCTCAGTATGGATTACACCAGAATATTAAAAGTTGACAAAGTGTACTGTATCAGAAGCGTACAGCTGTATACAGTGTTGGGGTCATTTTAAAGGTTCGTATATATTTCAGTCTCAATAAGCCAGTCCAGACTCTCTGCTACAGGAAGCTAGATGGATTAAAGTACACACTGATAGTACAGTGATTGCAGAAATGTGGGAATTCCTAATCACGGTAAAACCTCCCGGTACAATTATCAGAGGCGATGCTAACCCTCAATTACTTTATCTGTGGAGATAGCAAAAACGGTTCTTTGTGAAGAAAGTGTTGCTGTATCGCAGTAGCGTCGATCCCAACACCGTTATTCTTCTCCATGAAATTGTGATGCCAAGGAGAGATGTAGACATGGTCCTCACTGTCTATCATGATCAGATTGGTCACTTTGGAGTGCAAAAGACAGAAGCCACTGGCCGTCGGTGATTCTATTGGATTGGCATGAGAGGAGACATAGAAAAATGTTGGCAGGAATGTCACACGTCTGTGACTAGTAAAACTGTGAAAGCTGATCAGAAAGCAACACTGCATCCGATTGTGAGTCGACGTCCATTAGAAATGGTAGCCATTGATCATCTGAAGGTAGAGCCCAGCAGAACAGGCCATAGCTAGTCTTAACCAGCATCGATCAGTTAACCAAATTTGTAGCGGCTGTCCCTGTGAAGGATTAAACTGCCCAGACTCCACAGCGGTGGAGCAGGGAGAGTTAAGTATTGCAAGTGCTGGGGCCATAAGCAAGCAGGGGGGGCCCACTCATGGGCGACAGCACTGGCACAGGGCCCCTCAGTACGCCCGTGTATCTGATGGCGAGTGGGCCCATTCCACCATCAGAGACACTTTTTTGTACTATGAGGGACGCTGTGCCAGTGCCGTCGCCCCAAAGTGGGACCCCCCACCTGCTCAGGGCCCCGGCACTTGCCCAGGTGCGCCAGGAGGTGACCCAGGTCCTGGGGGGGGGACAGCCCAGATAGGGAGGTGGCAAAAATGGCATATGTTGAGGCATAGGCTGGACGTTCAGCAGCTGTTAATGGAGGAATTGGAGAAGTCAGAGGAAGAGGAGGACAAAGCAAGCCATTTTGCTGGAAACCTATGTGTCATCAGGGGAAGGTGGGACAACATCCTCTGAAACCCATGCATGGTTCATTTCAATAGAGGTTAGATCATCAACATTTTGTGTCGACAGACGGGTCCTTCTTTCTGTCAAGATTGATCCAGCAGCACTGAAGACTCTTTCTGATAGCACACTACCAGCAGGGCAAGCGAGCTCCTGTAAAGCATATTGTGCCAATTCAGGCCAGTTGTCCAGTTTACAGGCCCAGTAGTCAAAGGCGAATGACCGGTGAGGGAGAACATCGATAAGGGAGGAGAAGTAATTTGTAACCATAGTTGACAACTGCCGTCTCCTGTCTGTTGCTATAGATTCCTGATTACCAGACGTGTGAGCTGTCCGGGAGAAATCAGTCCACAACATGGTCATGAAACCCCGGTCTCCAACGCCTCTTCGGCTATGTGCACCACGAACACCTCTTCCATTTGTCCCAGTACGGCTCGTGGTAGAACCTGCACCGCTGCTGTTTGCTGGGAA
The DNA here is from genome assembly GCA_033576555.1 of Oophaga sylvatica. Lineage (NCBI taxonomy): Eukaryota > Metazoa > Chordata > Amphibia > Anura > Dendrobatidae > Oophaga > Oophaga sylvatica. The sequence goes on along the minus strand of JARQOD010000002.1, from coordinate 71,602,819 downwards.
TGCCTCTAACAAACGGTTTACCAGAGTTGCTTGTTTGTTGGCCAATATTAGCTCGATGTTCTCCTGTGGCATGATGTTCTGTAATTTGCCTTTATAGCGTGGATCGAGGATGCTGGCTAACCAGTAGTCGTCATCCTTCATCATTTTGGCAAGGCGGGGGTCCCTTTTTAGGATCCGCAAGGCATAATCACCCATGTGGGCCAATGTTCCAGGTGTCAGTGATGCACTGCCAGCGGTGGGTGGAGGAGCACTTTCTGCCAAATCCACATCCCTCCAGTCACGCACAAACCATGGACCTGAACTTGGCAAGCCAACATTTTCTCGTGCCCCCTGAGAAGCATCCTCCTCCTCAAAATAATCATCCCCCCTCCTCCTCCTCTTCTTCCTCCACCTCGTCCAGGACAGTTCCCTGAGCAGACAATGGCTGAATGTTATCAAGGCTTCCCTGTTCCTCCTCTATCTCCTCCACTGCAGATGCCTGATCCTTAATGTGCGTCAAAGTTTGCATGAGCAGACGCATAAGTGAGATGCTCATGCTTATGATGGCGTCGTCTGCGCTTACCAGCCGTGTGCATTCCTCAAAACACTGAAGGACTTTACAGAGGTATTTCAGCTTTGACCACTGCACACCGACAACTCTATGTCTGCCCTCAAACTGCCTGCCCGTGTATCCTCCCATAAATGCATTACAGCCTGCCTCTAGTTCGCACAGCCTCTCAACCATGTACATGGTGGAGTTCCACCTTGTTGCAACGTCTATGATTAGGCGGTGCATGGGGAGGTGGAGCGATCGCTGCAGCCTCTGCATGCGACTGGAGTCTATGGGCGAGCGACGGATGTGAGCCAGGCAAGGCATGTGTCTGTTATCACTGACTACCTTGCCTGGCTCAAGATGTAGACTGCCCAGCCATGTCTTAGTTTCTCGCTGCAAGTAGTGGGCCAGTACCTCCGCAGTGTGTCTGTTGTCGCCCAAACACATCATTTGTAAAACAGCCTGCTATCGCTTACAACTAGCTGTTCGATAGTGGGACACCTCGTGTGCAACACTGGCAGTTGCAGATGAAGTGCCATGCGACTGCGCTCTGTTGAAGAGCTTTCACTTCTGGAGGAGGAGGATTGAATGCCTACAGCCAGCTGTTGCCTATACAGTGGACTAGTCAGCACTGTCCCACCGCCGCTGTCCCTTGTGGAGCCTGCATCCACCACATTAACCCAGTGTGCAGTGATGGACACGTAACGGGCCTGGCCATGCCTACTGGCCCATGCATCTGTTGTGAGGTTCACCTTTCCACTCACTGATTGTTTGAGTGCATGGACAATGTGGTCTTTCACATGTAGGTGGAGGACAGGGATGGCTTTTCTAGAAAGAAGTGGTGACTGGGTAGGTCATAGTGTGGGACAGCGTAGGTCATGAGCTCTCGGAACGTTGGGCTTTCAACCAAACGGAAGGGCATCATCTCTAATGAGATCAGTTTGGCAATGCAGGCGTTCAAAACCAGTGTACGCAGATGAGAGGATGAGTACTTTCTTGTCCTACTCAGAGTGTCTGGTAGGGTGAGCTGGACTTGAGAGCTGCATATGGGGGAACTATCGGTGGACATGACGGACTGAGAGGGGGTTGTTGATGGTGATGGTGGTGGTGATGGCCTAGATGCAGTCTTTCGTTGCAAAAACATTGTGATTCCCTGACTACTTTGGCCTTGCGACGACACCTCACATTTCTTGCTGGTGGTGTGGCAACCAGTGGGCTTACAGTGGGGGAAGCGATGGAGCGTTGCTGGCTAACTTCAGTTGGAGACGGTGCACATGTGCTACCTGAGTTTTTGTAGTCCGTCCACGCTTGCAAGTGCATATTCAGTAAATGTCTAAGCATGCAACTGGTATTCAAATTTTTGAGATTTTTCCCTTGGCTAAAGGTCCTTTGGCACCTTTTACAGATAACCTTTGCGTCATCACTAGGATTTTGGTTAAAAAAGTGCCACACTGGACTCTTCCTACTATGGTATGAATTTTCAGGGCTTGCACGCTGTGCTAATTTGACCGTCTGGCCAATCTGTCCTGCAACTGTTTTTTTTTTAACACCTTTTTGGAGTGATATGGGCCTGCCAGATAACCCCAGCTGCGATGTCGATACCTGCTGCGGATCCTTCTCCTCTTGTGAGCTAGTTTGAGCGGCACCCTCTTCCCCCAATGGATGCCAATCCGGGTCAACAACTGGGTCATCCATCACCTCCTCTTCAATTTCATCTGCCCTTCCTCTGTGTAAGGTGGTAGAGTATGCAGGAAGGGGCACCTGAGTTTCATCAGGTTCACATTCTGGCTTAGTACACTGCAAGGGCAATGTAGTGCTGTGGTTGAATGTACCATCACAATCATCAAGCAGTGGCTGTGCATCAGTGCACTCCATGTCAGAATCATCTTGGACTGGGGAATTCAGGATTTGACTTGATAACCCAGGTATGGTATGTGAAAAGAGCTCCATGGAGTAACCTGAAGTGTGGGCTACCACATCCTTCACTTTAGTGGGGGTGAAGGACACATGGAAAGGGGTTGTTCCTGACCAGAAGCCTGCACTGACGACACAGTGCTTGGAGCTTTTGAAACTTCAGAAGAGGAGGAGATAGAGCTGGAGGCTGTTTTGGCAATGTAAGCCAAAACCTGTTCCTGATGCTCCCATTTTAAAAGCCGTTTACATACTCCCAGAAAAGGGAGCCTCCAGGCCTTCTGCAGCAAGACGATGAGGCAGGCTCAACACCTCCTGCCTTAGGTGCTATTTTTTTTTTGGCACTACCAGCAGATGCACCACCACCATCAGTAGCAGGTGGCCCCCCACGACCACGTCCATGACCTCTTCCACCATACTTTCACATATTTGTGTAAATGTACCCAAAATAACAGCAGATATATGGTACAGGATCAGAAGCGTACAACTGTATACGGTGAAGGTGAAACATTTTAATCTCCGTATATATTTCAGGAGAAACACACACAGTCCGAGGCCCAGTCTGGCTAACACCAGAATATGAAAATCAGGAAAAGTGTACTCTTTCTGTAGCGTACAGCTGTATACAGTGTTGGGGGAATTTTAAATCTCTGTATATATTTCAGCAGTAAGACACACGGTCACAGGCCCAGTCTCGCTAACATCAGAATATGAAAATCAGGAAAAGTGTACTCTATCTGTAGCGTACAGCTGTATACAGCGTTGGGGTGAATTGCAAATCTCCGTATATATTTCAGGAGCAACACACAGTCAGAGGCCCAGTCTGGCTAACACCAGAATATGAAAATCTGTAGCGTACAACTGTATACAGAGTTGGGGAAATTTTAAATCTCAGTATATATTGCAGGAGTAACAGACAGGCGCCAGTTTGGATAACAGCAAAATATGAACGCCAGAAAAAGTGTACTGTATCAGTAGCGTAGAGCTGTATACAGTGTTGGGGGAATTGTAAATCTCCGTATATATTTCTGTAGGAACACACACAGTCAGAGACCCAGTCTGGAAAACACCAGAGTCACACACAGATAGTCAGCCTGTGTTTGTCCGTGATACCAGCCAGTACACGGTACTGTGAGGAGCGTACAGTTCTATACGGTGTGGGTAAAAATGAACACTCGGTAACTGAAAGAAATTTCCCCCTTCTCACTGGCAGGCAGCCTAGTAATCAGCTCTGCTGCTCCACCAAATAAATGTCCCCCTTCTCACTGGCAGGCAGCCTAGTAGTCAGCTCTGCTGCTCCACCAAATAAATTTCCCCCTTCTCATTGGCAGGCAGCCTACTAATCAGCTCTGCTGCTCCACACAAGCAATTTCTACTCTGTCACTGGAAGGCAGCCTAAGAACCAGCGTTGCTGCACACACCAAAATCCTCCCCTGTCACTGCACAGTAACTGTACAGCTAATTGCTATCAGCACAAGCACAGTTGTTTTTTGGGGGGCCTGCCTAAAGCTCTCCTTGCTGAGAACAAGCAGCAGCCTCTCCCTACACTAAGATCGGCAGATGTAAAATGGCGGTCGGCGCTGAGGTATTTTATATGCACTGTAACGCCACATAAAGCCAGCCAATCACTACAATGCCCTTCTCTAAGATGGCTGCTGGCCTCTGCCCATGTCATTGCATTGCCTACAGCCTGCGTCCTTGCTCATTGGCCGAGATAAGGCCCTTAAAGTATTATGGGAAAACCGACTTGGGCAAAATGGAAAAATATTTAGACTTGAGAGTCCTCAGTGGTTGATACCTTTTAATGGCTAACTGAAAAGATGGTAACAAATTGCAAGCTTTCGAGACTACTCAGGTCTCTTCATCAGGCAAAGACTAATACAAAATTTGAAGAATCACATATTTATACACAACAGGACACAGAAATAATGCAATAGGTAAGACAAGTGACGTGAAGTAGAACTGTCATTATGGCAATAGGTAAGACAAGTGACGTGAAGCAGAACTGTCATTCATCTTTCCTTGGGCAAAATGGTCGCCGAACACGTGACCGACCTCGCGCCACAGTCAGGTTTCGCTCGGAGAAACCCGACTTTGGCAAAAGTCTGTGTTTTTTTAAATTGACCGACCTGTTTCACTCAACCCTAGTGAGCACCCAATCTTTGGAGCTAGAAAAAACTCTCTCTCTCCTCTTCTGGAACTCTGATCATTAAAACGAACATCCCGGAGAAGTCCATGTTTGGAGTTCAGCACAGGACACAGGTTCGCTCATCTCTAGATAAAAGTTTGTCAGAAATTTCTAATTTTTCCAACAAAATTTTCAAAATTAATTCTTTACGGACCACTTCACATTGGAAGTGACCATTTTAAAAACTGCACCCCTCAAAGTGCTGAAAACAGTAGAAACCCCCATACGTGATGCCATTTTGGAAACTACATACCTTGAGGAATTTATCTAGGGTTGTAGTGGGCATTTTTAACCCTCAGGCAATTCACAGAATTGTACAACACTGGGCTGAGTCAATTGAAAATTACCATTTTTTCCTGAAAAAATGTTTCTTAAGCCCCAAATTCTTCATGTTCACAAGGGTAAGAGGAGAAAGGGGACTATACAATTTGTTCTGCAATTTCTCCTGAATGCACCAATACCCCTTATCTGGCTGAAAGCTATTTTTGAGGCATAGTGCAAATCTCAGTTGGGATGAAGCACCATATTGGAGTTCAGATTTTGCTGAAATGGTTTGAGGGTGCCATGTCACCCAGTGAAGCCCCACAAAAGTGACCCCATTTTACAAACTAGACCCCCAATGAATTCAGTAGGTGTGCATTGTTAGGGGTCGAGTTCCCGCCTCTGCACAGGGGAACCTCAAGCCATCTCCGCTGCAGTCTCCCATTCTTCTACTGCCGCAGTGGTTCCTGCTCAGCAGAGACGTCGGTCCCAGCGTCTTGCTCAGTCTCATACTGTGCAAAGGAATACTGCTGCCTTTCTGGGTTCTGCCATTATACAGTATATATACTGGTCAGCAGCGAGCAGACGACTTTGGAACTAAGTCCTGCTTTTCACCTTCTGAGCATGCCCAGGGTAAGATCTCTCATTGGAGATCAGGGGTCACATGCTCAGGTACTGCAGCAACTCCCATTGGTCCTCCAGGAAGGTCCTGAAGCTGCTCGAGTTCTGGGGCAGGCTTCCATTGGTTCGTTCTGGAAGGTCTTGCTGTTGCTGCGGCTATAAAAGGGTTGCATGGCCGCATGGCCATGCGCTAGTATCAATTCTGTTATGTGCTTTGCGCCAGTGTGGTCATGTATGCATGCGGTTAGGGCTCGGCTGAAATAAGCCCCTAGAATACCGGCACCTCCGGTGAGGAGTTTTGTATGCACGTGTCCAGGGCTTGGCTGAAATAGCCTCTAGAATACCGGCTACTCCAGTGAGGAGTTGGTTGTTTGCGCTACTGTTTGCATGACCACGGACTGCTATCCGCTCTGCAGTTATCTGTGTGCTCTTGTGGGGTTAACAGGACACAGACTCTACCACAGCGACTCTGTGGAGTAACAGAGTTCGCTCTTACCGCCATATAGTACCACAGCTTCTATATCAGCGACTCTGTGGAGTAACAGAGCTGTCTTATACCGCCATATTGTGCCATCTTACTAGCAGCAGGCTCTGCCTGCACGGTGGACCCCGGGCTGCGAACGTACCTATTATTTATATTTATTTGGTGCGTTCCGCCAGCCCTAACATGCATTGAGCATGTTGACACCACATGTTCCTCACAGAATTTTATACCATTGAGCGGAGAATTATTACATTTTAACCACTAAAATGTTTTGAGCCCACATTTTTATTTTTTATTATGTCTGCTAGGAAGAAATGAACCTCACAATTTGTTGTGCAATTTCTCCTGAGTACTCCAAGTCACTACATGTCATCGAAAAATACTTTTCAGGCAAAGTGCAAAGCTCAGAAGAGAAGGAGCGCCATAAAGTAGTGTAGATTTTGCTGTTATGGTCTGCCTTTCTTATTGTAATATCCAATGATTTTTTTAAATCCTGTATGGCATGCAATTCTGCTGGCGATAAATTGGTGTAATGCCTGTGAGATTTGGTATAGGTATTCAGGTTTTTAAGCCCTCTTTCAAGTATATCTTGGAAGCATTCCATGCAGTCCACTCGTAACTATAGAGGATAGAAAAAAAAGATTTTTCTTGTTGAAACAGGTCTCCTGATAATTGTTTCTTTCAGTCAACGAATCACAATGCCATTCAGGATTGAAAAAAAATCATCTGACTTTACAATAAGAATGAAAGACAAAGGAGGTATAGTAGTGGTAATGGATACTAATGTCTATCTCTCCCAAATTAAACTCATGTTGGAAGATGATTCCATTTCCTAGAAATTAATGCGCAATCCTATTTCTAAGATCCAGGAGGACAAAAACAAAATAATCGGGGATGGCGTTTCTTTGGGAGTTCCTACTCCTACACAGAGGGATCATCTCACAGTTGATCTCTTCTTCCGAGATCTTGTCCTGAGATCTCGGGAGAAGAGATCTCGTTGCCGAGACTTGAATGAGATTCGGCGGCCATCTTACCGGAGTCCCCTGGTGGCCATGTTTGAGGACGCCACCGAGATGCAGGAGGGAGCGGAGCTGCGGGGAGCTTTCCGGCTAAGACCGAAATGCCGGCGGAGCCCCCCTGCAGCACAGAGCCGGCTGCTGCCCCGGCACCACCACACGGAAGACTTCGTCGGGACCGCCACCGGAGGCCCCTGGCGGCCATGTATCAGGAGGCCGCAGCAGCGGAGCTGGCGGGGGCTGTCCGGCTAAGAGGAAATGCCGGCGGAGCCCCCCACGCAGCACAGAGCCCCGCTGTTGGCCAGACACCACAGGAAGGCTGCCGCCGCCACCGGGACCGCCGCCGCCACCGGATTTTTTGGTATGTTGGGACCATAAGGCGCACCCCCATTTTCCCCCAAATTTTGGGGGGAAAAAAGTGCGTCTTATGGTCCATAAAATACGGTACATATTCTGGTATGGTAGATATATGGATGATTTATTGCTAATACGGAGGGGCGATATATCTACCATACCAGAATTTGTACAATACCTTAATAACAATCATTGAAACGTGAGTTTTACCTTTTCTGCTAACAAAACTTCCATTTCTTATTTAGATCTACAATTGGAGGGTATACCTGTGTGAGAGGGAGAGCCAGGGCCGTAGTTGTGAGTGAGGCAAGTGGCTTTGGCGTGCGCTGGCTCCTAATCACATGAAAATACTGTCCCTTCTGCAGTATACCTTCTGTATCACCCACTGCACCGTCAGGGTTCCATCGGGCTTGTTGAAGCTCCGCTGCTTGCGTTGTGGCACATAAAGAGACAGAGCCCATTCCAAACTTGAAACACAGAACTTTACTCTTTTCTTGTCGCAGCACATCCTTATCAGTAACAACATTAGCATACGGTTCCACACAGTTCACATTAGTCACTTCTCCTGCACTCCTCTCTATGTCCTTCAGTACATTACGGGGACAGACCGTGTCATACAGTTCCTCAGCATCCTCCCTTTCCAGACTCACTGCGCTTGGGGTTCCCTCAGCCATTTCGCCCTGGATCTGAGGGTATCAGCCCAGGAGTGCAGGAGAAGTGACTAATGTGAACTGTGTGGAACCTGCCACATGATGAGCGACCTGGGTCCCTGTACTGATCTAGGACCTCTTCTTAAGCTTCTCATCCCAACTGTGGTAACACTGTTGCTTCTGCTACACCTCTGTCCATCAGAACTCTGAATGGCTGGGTAGCTTGCTTGAACGTTGCAGAGCTGACCGCCCCACAGGGGCACTAGGCCCTACCTTCTACACTTATCCACAGTCAGCCCCTCCTAAGTTAACTATTTACAGTACGGTCTCAGTATAGCTAACGTGTCCCCATCTAGTGGCCTATTAAGGGTTTTCCTTATCTTAACATTATACACATATACATAACAGCATTACAAGTCACAAGAATATGCACATTGCTCTTAAGAAGTATAAAAGCAGAGAACACTATATATACAGCATTTTGAAACATAAAACACTCTATTCATAGCAACATGAAATCACATTTAACCGGGATGTACTTAAAAGGGGTAGGGTCGTGTACCAGTCTTTGTAACTCCTTACACCTAAACCTTGTATTTCCACGTCTACCTATGCTACATCTTTGTCAGGTAACACCATCTTACATGCCAGCAGCAGCCATCCAGGACACACAGTAAAATCAATTCCGTTGGGCGAATTTACACACATCACCAGGAATTGCAGCAACAAATTTGACTTAGCAACTGAATTGGAACAATCATATAATAAATTGTCCAGCAGAGGATATCCCCACTGGATATTAAATTGTAAATCTAACTTTGTAAAAAATAAAAAACGGCAACACTTAATTAAATATGATAATACAAACAGGAGACAAGATACATCTAGTGAGAAACAAACTGTTTTATCTCTAACATATAGCCCACTATTTAATCAAATCCAACAACTGGCTCTCAAACATATCCCCATTCTCTATGAGGATCCAGATTTATCAGAAATTTTGGGTCCTGGTAGCTCAATTGTTGCAAAAAGAACAGTCACTTTGGGCAACGTAGTATCTCCTAGTTTCAGAGATTCTACCCATCAGAGTAAAACCTGGTTAAGTTACCTGGGTTTTTACAAATGTGGAACCAATAAATGCCGCACATGCAGCCATTCTACTCCTTCACATACATTTACTAATCATGATGCATCACAACATTTAAAAATTAAACAGTATATCAACTGTAATTCACAAAATGTTGTAAACATGATTCAATGCATTAAATGTAACCTGGCTTACATAGGTTGTGCCACCAGAAAGCATAAAGTATGTACAGGGTGGGCCATTTATATGGATACACCTGGTTGGGCCATTTTTAAAGTTGGATCCAAAATGACCAACTTCAAAATGGCCACCATGGTCACCACCCATCTTGAAAAGTTTTCCCCCTCCCATATACTAACGTGCCACAAACAGGAAGTTGATATCACCAACCATTCCCATTTAATTTGGGTGTATCCATATAAATGGCCCACCATTTTTATTATAAAACGTACTTGGCAAGTAGGAGCCCTGTTCCAGATTTTGCATTGGACCCTGGAGCTTCACGTTATGTCTCTGGAAAGTGAAAAGAGAACTGAATACAACTGAAAACTAGAAATAAAGTATATTAGTAATCTAGATAAATAATAATATTTTTAATGTTATGTATTTAATGAAAAAAAAATTGCAAGTGAAATGTAAAAAAAACATGTAAAATCGAATAACACATCATGTTACGGAATATTTACTCATGATAACTAATCTAAATAGATTTTGAAAAATGGAGTTTAATTGGTTAGAAAAAAATAACACCTACCCTACTATCTAAGACAAATTGCAAGGAGGCATCTGCTGAGACTGGTTTGGTTATATTATTTACACTATACGGAGTCTGTGAATACATCTTGTAGTATATTCCTCCAGGTTACATTTAATAAGATGGATTGTATCATAAAGTAAAATGCAAAAAAAGCAGAAAACATAAATTTAGTAAATATTTAATTATGTGTTAAGTGAATTTGCTCAGTGGATTCAGGCCATAAATCATCTCTTCAAGTAATTAAACAAGCAAAAATACAAATATGTGGTTAAAAAGAGGCAAAAAGTTCACTGTGTTCTGGAGGGTAAGTGCTGAGAAACACTTCTTTTATGTTAATGCAAAGTCCACAGCGTGTTACAGACGTATAAAACGATGTAGGACCCTATAATCTCTTTAACTTGTTGAGGCATTTTGCCTTTTTCTATCAGATCTGCAAGGGCAGCAAGATGTTTATTGGTGTTGCCATTATGCCAATTTTCCTAGTCCTATAAGGAATCGGAGGGTATTTATAGGATGATATGATCGGTCTGTGATCTCGCAAAATTATATTTTGTTAATACCTACATTTTGACCAAAATACAATATAAAGTATACATAGAAATATGTACATTCTATTTCAAAATGTATGCTAAATGTTATTGCAAAAAAACAATAAATGATATCATATAACATAATATGAGGGAGTTGCTATTTGAGCCTTAAACATACATGCTACCCTCTGTTTAAAGAGTCTTAACATTCATATATTTTCCTACATCTTATCCAATAAATCATCATTCAAATGCAGAGAGGAGCATTACAGTAACAAAGCTCATTATCTGTTGATCTGTTCTTATTAGGGGGTCTATGTGTTAGGTGCCAGGATTCTCCCTCTGTGCGGGATAGATCCCAAGCATTACCAGGTACTGTCATCTCCCATTCAAGTCCAACCACTGCAGTTCCTGCTCAGCACAGGCGTCAGTCCTAGTGTCTAGCTCAGGCTCATGGTATATGTTTGGTTACTGCTGGCTCTCCAGCCAAGACCTTAGTAACCAGTAATATACAGGTGCAGCCTGGCACTCTGGAGTCTAAGTCCAGAGATCACCTTACTGAGCATGTCCGTGATGTGGCGTCTTCCTATTGGTGGTCGGACATCAGGTGCTCTGGTAATGTGGCAGCTCCGGACTGGCCCGCAGGTGATGTCTTGGCTATCTGGGTGTGAATGTTTGAGGTGGAGCCTAACATATAAAAGGCTCGCAGCAGCGCACGTTGGTGGGTAGTATCGTGTGTGTGCGTGCATGCGCATATATGTACACTCTACCACTCTGCTCGTTTGAGTGTGATTTAGTAGTTTCTAGACAGAGTTAACTATCACCTTGACTTGGCGTCTGTATCATTCACATGTACTATTAGCACAGTTCTGTCACAGAGCAAGATCAACCCTTTAACTAGTGGGTAGTGTACCTAGCGTCATATGAGTTCTTTCTTTCGGCTCAGCATCTGCTTCCTTTATGTGTACAGTTTACACAATCTAGTTGCAGAACTTGCTCAAGCCACGTGCTTGCTTCCCTGTGACGTTTAACGGTATAGTGCTTATCACCCTTTGAGCATATCTCTCTGTGAAGTAACAGAGCTTAGTGCTTCGCGTTCTATTCACACTGTGTGGCGTTAACGCAGTGAGCTTTAGTTTATGCTCACCGTTTTATTCCGTCAATGTTCAAATTAGCAGCAGGTTACATCTCTGCATCATATTTTATTTAGTGGGATCTGCCAATCCTAACATCATGTCTCCACATTATTCTTGTAGCTCATATTGTAAAATCAAGTGAATAGAGCAAATCTGCAACACCAGGCATAGCCACAACTGTTTGCATGGCTCTTTGCGTGGGTAAATAAAGAAGAGAGACAAGAGTGAGGGAGAGCCAACAATTGGATACTGCTTGATTTATCTTTTAGGGGTTGTCCTATTTTTTCATGAAAGCCTGCAGTCATTCAATAAATAGCCAAAATCAAGTGGGCACCAACAACACGTGACAAAAGTGGGATCACTCATTTGCATGTGGTTTCTGCCGTCATTCTATGTAACTGCAGACTTGTGAATCCTCACATTGTGCAGTGTACGCTGTGAGGATTCTCAGGTGCTGGTGACAAGACCAAGCAGTCATGTGATATCAAGTTTGTGATAATTATACTTCTGGCAACATTCCAACTAGACTTGTGTGATCTCACTCAATACAAATTAATTGAGCAAGGACACGCATGTCTAGTCGGAATGTGGCTGGAAGTATACATATCACACTTTTGCAGTCAAATGACAGCTCGGCCTTGACAAGTAAAATGTAAATTTTTAATACTTTGTTGAGACTAACTGCTTGAAATCTAGAACCAATGGATGTCACCAAATGCTGGGTTTAATTTTTTGTGATACTTTGCCAGGCCTTTACTGCAGCTGACTTCAGTTGTTGCTTGTTTTTTAGTCTTTCTGCCTTAAAGGGAATCTGTCACCCTATTTTTCGAGTATAACATGCGACCACCGCCATCAGGGTTTATCTATAGCATTCTGTAATGCTGTAGATAAGCCCCCGACGTCACCTTAAAGAGAAGAAAAACGAGTTATGTTATACTCACCCAGTGGCGGTCCACCATCCGGTCCGGTCCGATGGGCGTCGCGGTCCGGTTCAGTGCCTCCCATCCTCTAGTTAAGCCCTCCTTTTCTTTGATTCCAGTCGCGTTCCTGCGCAGGCGCACTGATCTACCCTTGTGAGGGCAGAGCAGAGTACTGCAATGCACAGGTGCCGGACCTCTCTGACCTTTCCCGGCGCCTGCGCACTACAGTACTCTGCTCTGCCCTCAATAGAGCAGATCAGTGCACCTGCGCAGGTGCCGAGACGGGAAGCAAAGAAGCGGATGGCTTCGCTAGAAGATGTAAGGTGCCGAACCGGACCGCGACGCCCATCAGACTGGACATCATTTTACTGTTTACCGAAAATGGAATGAGGCCTGCAAAGAAAACAACACTGTACCTGCAGTCAAATATGGGGGAGGTTCAAAGATGTTTTGGGGTTGTCTTCCTGCCACTGGCACTGGGTGCCTTGAGTGTGTACTAGGCATCATCTGATGATTACCAAAGGATTTTGAGTCGCAATGTAGTGCCCAGTGTCAGAAAGCTAGGTTTGCCTCCTAGTTCATGAGTTTTGCAGCATAAAAATGACCCCAAACATACTTCAGAAAGCACCCAGAAATGGATGGAAACAAAATGCTGGAGAGTTCTGAAGTGACCTGTAGTGAGTCCATATCTAAATCCCATTGTACACCTGTGAAGAGATATTAAAATTGCAGTTGGCAGAAGGCACCCTTCAAATATGAGAGACCTGGAGTAGTTTGCAAAATAAGAGTAGTCCAAAATTCCAGTTAATATATTTAATAAGCCCTCGGATGGTTATAGGATGCACTTAATTACAGATATTTATTCCAAAGGGGTACCAAATATTATGTTGAGGGTGCCAACAATTTTGTCTGGCCCTTTCTTGGGGTTTGTGTGAAATTATGTCCAATTTGCCTTTCCCTGTTTTTTGTGTTTTTCCAATATACACAAAGGAAATAAACATGTGTAGAACAAAACATGGGTAATTGCAATAATTTTCTGGGAGAAATACTTCATTTTCTGGAACAATTTCAAGGATGCCAACACTTTGAGCAATTACTGTATATCTTGTACACAGTACCTATTCAGGATCCTTATAAAAGTGTCCTATCTGCTTTGACTACTTTTATTTTTGAGGACATATTTTGAGGATACTGTCCAAGTTTATAACACCAAGATCATCTCTCAGCTGGTGGAAATCTGCCTTCCTGTAATTTAGTGTTTTTGTAGCCCCTCTACTAAACATATTATTAAATGAAAAATTATTATGCTGTGGTCATTCTTACCCAAGTGACTCCAAACCCTTACGTGTGATATTCTGTGTGACCTATTTGTTAACAGTAGATTTAGAAGTGCCATAAGTAAAATAAAAAAAAAACTTTATACATTTTGTATCACAATAACCATACTGACCCATAGAACAACATCAACAGTTGAGAAATAGCTGTGTTTCTCAATTCCACTCAAATTGGAATATTTTCCCAGTTTTTCAGTATATTATATCTTAAAATAAAATATTTTTCACAAACTACAACTTGACCAGCAAGAACCAAGCCCTCATACAGATATGTCAGTGGAAAAATAAAACTGTTATGGCTCTTTGAAGGCAAAGATAAAAAAGTTAGCGGGCAAAATTTTTTTTATTTTGTTACAAACCTCGTCATCCAGTTTTATGTCTCTTTCTTATTACTTACAATATATTTGCACTTTTTCAAGAGGTAAAGGGATTTTTGGATGGCAATGTTTGTGGCTTTTTTGAAGTTTGTTACCATGAAAATGGTAAAATGGTCTGATTCAATGACCTGAATTTTATTTTTAATTTCCACATTCTGACAAACAAAACTTTATATTTTTAGGTTTAGCTTCATATACACTGCCCTACGTAAGCAACACCTAAAAGCAAATATCAATTAGCTTATTTCAACTTTAAATTGTTAAACATTTTTCAACTGAATTTCCCTATCTTCTGATGCTTTGTGCTTCGGCTGGCATTCAGATTTTATAATTATAATTTTTATTATAATTATTAAAACTTATGTTATAATGAATAATTATAAGTCTTTAGCATATTCTCGATTAATTTGGTGAAATGGAAATTTGAATAGTACAGTCTAACTACAATGCAAAGGTAATTTGAGTGTATGAACATTTTAATTCTTTTTAATTACAGTTTTAACCTACATTGCACTGGAAATATAGTGTTTGGTAAAAGAAATCATAATGTGCGATATAATTCAGCACTCCTATACTAAATCAGTCCTGAATAGGGTTGAGCATTCCGATACTGCAAATATCGGGTATCGGCCGATATTGGCTGTATCGGAATTCCGATTCCGAGTTCCGATATTTTCGTCTTATCGGATACCGGAATCGGGATTGTCACTGTCACTGTCAGTGTCCGTCGGTCGGGTCTGTCAGGAGTCAGCGGCACTTACCTGTCAGAAGATCTCCGGCGGTCACGTCCTGGACTGCTTGATGGCCCAATCTTCTTTCCCCGGCGGTCACATGCAGTTTCTCGCGATAACTGCAGTGACTGCTGGGTAATCGCGGCCGTAAAGCAGTCCGATGACGTCACCGCCGGGGAAGCAGGTAATCAGCTGTGCTGCGCCGGGATGTCAGGCTCTGCCTGTCATTGCGATGTAGCAGAGTTGGATCGTCGTGGGACTGTCGTTATGGACTGCGTCGGACAGGTGGTATACTGTTGGTTTTTTTTTTTCTTTTTTTACAGGAGATCGATGGCGTCGCAGGAATGAGAGTACAATAAAAGAAATGAAAACTGTGTTGTCTCTTTTATTTCATTAAAATACTTTTTTCTTGCTTTGTCTTTTTTTTATGCATTTAATAACTTTGGGATTAATAATGGATCGGTGTCTTATTGACACCTCTCCATTATTAACCGGGCTTATTGTCACCGTGCAATCAACGGTGACATTAACCCCTTATTACCCCGCTTGCCACCGCTACAGGGCAAGTGGGAAGAGCCGGGTAAAGTGCCACAATTGGCACATCTTTTGATGCGCCAAATGTGGGGCTGCTGTAGCCTGGTATTATCAGGCTGTTGAGGGCCAAAATCCATGGGCCTTGACAGTCTTTTAATACCAGGCCGCAGCAGTCTGCATTTTACTTGGCTGGTTAACAAAAATAGGGGGGATCCCCACGCCGTTTTTTTTTCGAGGGGATCCCCTATTTTTGTTAATCAGCCAAGATATGCAGACTGCTGTGGCCTGGTATTATCAGGCTTGCAAGGTCCATGGATATTGGTCCTTAACCAGCCTGAAAAACCAGGCCTCAGCGGTCTGCTTCATCTGGCTGGTTAACAAAAATAGGGGGACCCCATGCCAATTTTTTTCGAGGGGATCCCCTATTTTTGTTAATCAGCCAAGATATGCAGACTGCTGTGGCCTGGTATTATCAGGCTGGCAAGGTCCATGGATCTTGGCTCCTTAACAGCCTGAAAATCCAGGCCTCAGCGGTCTGCTTCATCTGGCTGGTTAACAAAAATAGGGGGGACCCCACGCCAATTTTTTTCGAGGGGATCCCCTATTTTTGTTAATCAGCCAAGATATGCAGACTGCTGTGGCCTGGTATTATCAGGCTGGCAAGGTCCATGGATCTTGGCTCCTTAACAGCCTGAAAATCCAGGCCTCAGCGGTCTGCTTCATCTGGCTGGTTAACAAAAATAGGGGGGACCCCACGCCATTTTTTTTTCGAAGGGAACCCCTATTTTTGTTAATCAGTTCCCTCTGACGTCACTGATTGTGTCCCTGGCTGACCTGAAGTGAAAGTGGAAAGCAATCAATTAAGCTTTCCACTTAAGGGCCCGTCTCACATAGCGATATCGCTACCGAGATCGCTGCTGAGTCACTAGTTTTGTGACGCAGCAGCGAGCTCACCAGCGATATCGCTGTGTGTGACATTCAGCGACGATCAGCCCCCCTGCC
Organism: Oophaga sylvatica; assembly: GCA_033576555.1. Taxonomy (NCBI): domain Eukaryota; kingdom Metazoa; phylum Chordata; class Amphibia; order Anura; family Dendrobatidae; genus Oophaga; species Oophaga sylvatica. The sequence goes on along the minus strand of JARQOD010000002.1, from coordinate 71,586,394 downwards.
GGGTATCGCTGATCGTCGCTGAAATGTCAGGACCTTTTTTTGATCGCTGGTTTCCCGCTGACAGGCACGCATCGCTGCGTGTGACAGGCGGGAGACCAGCGATCCGCTGGTAACCAAGGTACACAGCGGGTTTCCAGGCACGGGGCTGTGCCTAGAAACCCGCTGTGTACCTTGGATACCAGCGCCCTGATGCAGGGAGCTGGTATCCAAGGTACACAGCGGGTTTCCAAGCGCTGCGCGGTGCCTGGAAACCCGCTGTGTACCTTGGTTACCAGCGGATCGCTGGTCTCCCGCCTGTCACACGCAGCGATGCGTGCCTGTCAGAGGGAAACCAGCGATCAAAAAAAGGTCCTGACATTTCTGCGACGATCAGCGATACCCGGCAGGGGGGCTGATCGTCGCTGAATGTCACACACAGCGATATCGCTGGTGAGCTCGCTGCTGCGTCACAAAACTTGTGACTCAGCAGCGATCTCGGTAGCGATATCGCTATGTGAGACGGGCCCTTAAGCGATGTTACCCGCAGTGTCGCTGTCCCAGATCGCTGCCTGAGCTGCCTGTTTGGCAGCTCAGCAGCGATCATGTAGCGATACACCAGCGATCCTGACAAGTGCATATCGTTGTCGGGATCGCTGGTGTATCGTTATGTGACACCCAGCCTTTACTCTCCTGTCAGGCAGGAGAGGAACTCATTCATTTGGGGTTTACTGTGAGGCTGCAGCATTAGCTGCGGTCCCTGCAGTAAACATTAACCCTTTCTGAAGGATTACACCGTGGGACCTGACTGTGCATGGGATAGGTAAGAATAATTTTGCTTTTTTATTTTATTTTTATTACAGGAAATGGTTTTTGCAGTAAAATAAAATATGGTCAAAAACATGTGTCTTTATTTCATTAAAATGATTTTTAATTAAAGTGTGTGTGTTTTATTTTTATTTCATGCAATAGGATTAATAATTGATAGTTGTCTAATTGACAGCTCTCAATTATTAACCTGGCTTAAGGTCACCTTTCAATAGCAAGGTGGCTTTAACCCCATATTAACCCATTCGCCACCGCTACAGGGCAATGGGAATAGACGGGCAAAGTGCCAGAAAGGGCGAATCTAATTATAGATTTGTCTTTCCTGGGGTGTCTGGGGGCAGATGTTAGTAGCCGGGGGGGGCAAAAATAATGGTCCCTCTCTGGGCTATTATTATCTGCCCCCACTCACTGGCTTTGTCTGTCTGGTTGCGAAAATAGGGCGGGAGCCCACACATTTTTTTTCAGCAATTTTACACCTCATATATATATATACATGTCATTGAATTTGTGACACATATATATATATATATTTATATTTGTAGTTCATACACTTCTACATAGTATAATAGCCGCTAATTCAATTGCCGGCTTTTGTGAAAATGCAGAACCCGACATGAAATGACACTTGGTGTACATAGGGTTAACCATGTCTTTTCATGTCCTTTGCTATCTAATTTGCACAAACAATTAAATCAGTCTATGTGTGCAAAATTTCACACCTGTAGGGGTTAATTAAAGGTGTAAATTCGTAGCAAAAAAGTCCGTTTTTTTTACAACGAATTTACACCTTATATTAACCCCTACAGGTTGTGAAATTTTGCACACATAGTCTGATTTAATTGTTTGTGCAAATTAGATAGCAAGGACATGAAAGACATGGTTAACCCTATGTACACCAAGTGTCATTTCATGTCGGTCACCCGACATGAAATGACACTTGGTGTACATAGGGTTAACCATGTCTTTTCATGTCCTTTGCTATCTAATTTGCACAAACAATTAAATCAGACTATGTGTGCAAAATTTCACACCTGTAGGGGTTAATTAAAGGTGTAAATTCGTAGCAAAAAAGTCCGTTTTTTTTACAACGAATTTACACCTTTAATTAACCCCTACAGGTGTGAAATTTTGCACACATAGACTGATTTAATTGTTTGTGCAAATCAGATAGCAAACGACATGAAAAGACATGGTTAACTCTATGTACACCAAGTGTCATTTCATGTCGGGTGCTTCTGTCTTTTCACTGAAGCCGGCTTTACCCGGCAATTGAATCAGAGAGGATATTTTACTATGTAGAAGTGTATAAACTATACATATATGTATATATATATGTCACAATGACATGTATATATATATATATGTATTCTATGTGTGTATATTTAGTGTTTACAAGGAAAGAATGGGGTTTTTTTAGTTGCGATATTTTGTTCCCATAGACTTACATGGGACTTCCGGTATCGGTATCGGGTATCGCCGATATTTTAGTGATATCGGCGATACCATTCCGATTCCGATACTTTAGGATATCGGAAAGTATCGCTCAACTCTAGTCCTGAATAACAAAATGCAATATTTTAAAATTGTTAACCGTAGTGATGAGTGTTTCTTCTTCTGATTACTATTATTATTATTATTATTATGTTATTCATTTTATAAGATTTTTGAAGGTTAACCTGATCAATTCCTTAAGTAATAATCACCTAATGCTTTTTTTAAAGAAAATATAATAATAATAATTATTATTATTATATTAAATTAATCTTAATACAAGTAATTATTATTATCAATGATATTAAGAGTTATTATTGTTGTTAGTGTTATTATTATGTGGTTCTATTTTGTGGCATGCTCTTATTTTATAAGGATTTGAAGGTGAACCTGATCAATTCCTTAAGTCAAAGTGACCAAATGTTTTTCTTTAAAGAAGCAAGTATACGTTAGGGTTCGAGTTCCCAATGCTGCACAAGGGGAATCTCGAGCCAGTCCCGCTGCGGTCCCCATCCATCTCCGGCCGCAGTGGAGCCTGCTCAGCAGAGATGTCGGTCCCAGCGTCTTGCCCGGTCTAATACTGTGCAGAGACTTACTGCTGCCTCTCCTGGATCTTCGGTTATAAACAGTGCTGGAGCAGGCAGATTTGGGATTGTCCTCTGTTTCTTCTTCTGAGCATGCCCAGGGCAAGATCTTCCATTGGAGATCAGGGGTCACATGCTCAGATACAGCTACGACTCCTATTGGTCCTCCAGGAAGGTCCTGTAGCTGTTTGTGATCTGAAGCAGCTTTCTATTGGTCCTTTCTGGAAGGTCTTCTACTCGTGGCTGCTATAAAAGGTTGTCCTGACCGCACGGCCGTGCGCTAGTATGAAACCTTTATGTGCTTTGCGCCAGTATGGTCATGCGTGTGTGTGGTTAGGGTGGCTGAAATACGCCATTACAATACCGATCTAATTGGTGAGGAGCTTGGTATGCTAGCTGGTCAGGGTCAGTGTCTTAGATGCCTTTAGAATACCGACATAACCGGTGAGGAGTTTGGTTGCCGTATTCAGGGCCTGGCGTACAGACACCATAGATAGCGCATGACCAGTTCCTATGTTCGCTTAGCAGTCAACTGTGTACCTGGACACAGTATGGTTTCTCAGCGGCTCTGTGACGCAACAGGGTTCGCTTTGAAATGCTAGTCAGCGCCCTAGCATTTTACTTTGCGGCTCACTGAAGCTAAGTGAGTTCGCACTTATCGCCATATAGCGCTGCGGCATTCCGCTAGCGGCTCTGTGGATTAACAGAGTTTGCACTATCTGCCCAGCGTGCTACGGCGTTTATTTTAGCAACTCTGCGGGATAACAGAGTTCGCTACTTCCGCCATCTTACTAGCAGCGGGCATCGCCTGCACGGTGGACCCCGGGCTGCGAACGCACCTCTCTACATTATTTATTAGGTGCGTTCCGCAGACCCTAACAGTATAGGCTTTAATTTGAGATAAAAAAACTCTATATAGTAGATGTGGATACAGACCAGCAGACACTAAGTGAATCCAACCAATGATGGTATGTAAGATAATATAAGAATTACCAATGCTATACACACAAAAAATGTGCAAAATATAACAAATATATAAACTTTATTTGAGCAATATAATACACAAAACAATCATAAATACGAAAATATATAAAATACAATAATCAAATAAAATGAAATAGGCAGGCTGACAGCAGATATTAATAACCCATTTAATATTATCAGGCCCAAAATAGGGTGCTAGGAATTATAAAATAAGTCCCAACCAGATTGTGAAAAAATCCCTTTAGTGAGTGCACAAAATATGAAGGGTCCTAAACACACAGTGTAAATCACAAAAGTGAATCTGACAAACCCAAAATAAGGTGCCTTGGATTATGATTGAAGTGATAAACAAATTGTGGAAAAACACATTCATAAGTGGCAAAATTATATGCAGTCACAGACACTAAATAAAAAATACTGTGACAATAATTAAAATACAAAGTGCCAAAGTAACTCAAATGAACAAATGTATAACAGCCACAAAACGTGTTAGGAGTGCACAGGCACAGTTTTGCCAATCAGGGACCAAATTTTTATAATATGACCACTACCTGAGAGCCTGAGTGGGGTGCTGACAGCTGCAGGAGAACGCGCCCCGACGCGCGTTTCGGTATGGATAACCTTCGTCAGGGGGGTGAGTATAGTTAAATCAACTCAGTCCTTTAAATAGTGCCTTTAGTGAGATCAGCTGATGACACACCGGCGCATCCCGGCGAGCGGAAGACCGGAAGTCGTCATGGCGACTGGCGTCACATGACCCAGACGAACCGGAAGTGCCCGGCCGTCAGGATATGTATAGACGCCGTCGCCATGCAACCACAAGCCTCCGTCTCCCCAGCATGCGCACAACATCGCTGCAGAATAAAAATGAATGTGTAACTCCTATGTGACACTGGGCATCTTATAAATATGCTTTGCTCTATTGACATAGACAACATATCTGTGCAAATGACAAAGGCCTGGTATATATGGGAATATGTATATAACCGGACAAATGTTATATGTATACCGCCTATATGTAAAGAAACAATATATATGTATACAGCCATAAACCCAATAATGTACAGATAAACATGATAATAATTATATGGTACATATCAGTAAACAAACTAATAAAACATATAATGTAAAATAATAATGCCATGATATAAATATATTATAAGATAACACATCGCGATACACAATAATAATAAGTAAACAATATATATGTATACAGCCATAAACCCAATAATGTACAGATAAACATGATAATAATTATATGGTGCATATCAGTAAACAAACTAATAAAACATATAATGTAAAATAATAATGCCATGATATAAATACATTATAAGATAACACATCGCGATATACAATAATAATAAGTAACCAAATACAACAATAATAGTTGAAAGCTGCACACTTCCATCCCATCCAGAAGGCCATGCGCACAAATGATGGAATATCAACTGAAAAAAGCAAACATTGAATTAATAAAAGGACAAAACAAAAAAACTATACCAGATAAAAACATAAAAATACAAAACAATGATCATAATAAAAAGGAATAAAAATAGAGCTATAAAAAGGGTACGAATGAGAGACACTCATTGAGACCAAGTGGAGACACCGTATTCAATGTCCATATCCACCTGGCCTCAAGTTGGGACAGACGTTTACTAATGTTGCCTCCTCTATTGTTGACAACAAGAAGATCTATCCCTGAGACCTTTAATTGTGAAGAATCACAATCATGATACATCTTAAAATGTCTGGGAATGGTTTTTAACATAGACATGTCCTGAACCTCAGATGCTGCCTTGATGCCCAGTACGTGTTCTCGTATCCTAATTTTCAATTGTCTGGTGGTCAGACCGACATATTTTAAATTACATGGACATTCAGCCAAGTATATCACAGCTGAGGATGTACAAGTGATATTCTGCTTTATTTCAAAGTGATGGGAGCTATCAAAATTGTCAAAACGGTTCGTCTTGACAACATTGGGGCACGCCACGCATGATCCGCAGGGTTTACACCCACCCTTATTGAGGGGTTTTGTTTGCGGATCCCTGATGAAATGACTCTTCACCAGTCTGTCCTTCAGATTCTGGGACCTCCTGAAAGTAACGCGTGGCCTGTCCCCATGTATTTCGACAGAATCGGATCAACATTCAATATAGCCCAATGTTTATATAGACATTGCCTCAACTCATCACTTTGTCCACTAAATTGTGCAATAAAGCGTATCACATTGTTTTCATCTCTCGAGTGTCTGGTATAAAGAGCCTCATGACGAGTGCTATGTCTAGCTCTGTTGAAGGCCCTCTTTATGGACCTCCTACTGTACCCACGTTCTAAAAACCTTTCTTTCAATAAAACTGCTTCTTGTAAAAAATCTTCATCTCTAGAACAGATGCGTCTCAGCCGCAAAAATTGTCCTATAGGGACCGAATTAACCAACGACCTCGGATGAGAAGAAGTAGCGTGAACAAGAGCATTCACCGCCGTCTTTTTCCTAAAGAGGATTGTTTGAAGACAACCATCTGTATCCTTCATAATACGGACATCTAAAAACTCAACTGAGTGAGTATGTAAGAAAATGTGAAATGCATGTTGATATCATTGACATTCAAACCTGCGATGAATTCAGTCAATGCCTCAATGGAACCTTGCCAAATAAAAAATACGTCATCTATGTACCGTGTAATTTGAGATAAGTGAATTTAAAAAAAATAGACTTGAAACCAAATTTATTGTGATTCACTTTTTGCAAATCCACCAAAATGACATCTGGTAAGGGGTTAAAAAAAGAATTTATACTCACCCCCTGGTCCTCACCTTCTTTGTGCAGCTTCTTGCAAGATCCACAGTTCCAGTGCGGTTCTCAGTCACAGCAGATATTTGGTCTTCTCCACAGGACCTGTCCGGTCTTTAGCAAATCCAGTACTGACTAGAGTATGCACACCATGTTGTTGTATGAGGCCTTGTGACTGCTGCCATTTGGCCTACCATTGCTTCAGGCGGTAGCGGCGTAGCCAATGACCAGTGATCACCTGTGAAGAAGCCCGAAGACTTCATGTGATTGAACACCGAACCAGAACTGTGAGAACTGGTAATGGAGTTGCACACAAAGGTGAGAGCATGGCCAGGTGAGTATTGTTTGTTCATTATATTTTACCCTACAATTATCATGCTTTGCGCCATGGAGACATCCAAGAGCATAATAAGGGTACATTCAATTTGCATCAAAAACATTCAATGCAAATCAAATTTTCTGGACAAATTTGCAAAGATTCACTCATTCCTAATTATAAGATATATGTATCTATAGCTGTATATACTAATGTGAACACATTAACAGCATGCACTATGAGCTATAAAATGATTATGATAATCTGCAAAAACTTCTCTAGCTTCAAATAAATCATGAATACATTAATTTTTTTTTCTATGATGTGATGTAAAATTATGTGCTTTACCAAAAAGCTCTATATTGGTCTCCTCTGTCCGCAATAAACTTTCTCAGAAGGATTTTGGCCTACTTGCATACATTTTGGCAAACTGCAGTCTAGCTTTTTTATGTCTCTATGTCAGCAGTGGGGTCTTCTGTCATAGTGTTTCATTTCATTCAAATGTAGACAGATAGTTTGCGCTGATAAGGCATTAAACAGTTATACAGAGTAAAATAACTTACAAACACAAATCAAGGCAGAATTATTTGAGGCAAGAACGGCTTATTATTACCAAAAAAGCAAGAATAATCCAAAAATATCCTTCAACTATATAAGCAGGAAGACACTCAGAAATTATAGTGTACTGTTCACGCCCTCAAAAATAATTTCATGATGGAACAGGTTGAGGGAAAGGCCAATGTAACACCTTTCATCTTCCATATTTACACAGGAATATTCTTTGACAGATGTCATGGTCAGGGATACCATAAAATCTACAACAAATGTCATCTTCTTAACCCAGCAAGAAGCTCAACCCTCATGAAATACTAAGATAGATATCTTCAGTTGGGCGCCCCCCTCCTAAACAAAACTTAAGCGGTTTGAGTAGTCATCAATGTGAACATTCATATTCGATTCTCATACCCATATTCTCATTCTCATTCAGTCACGTGTCGACTAGCTTCTCTCCATAGTTCTTTCAATGTTCAATGAAAAACTGCAGATTCTGTCTCACCTAGAGAAGCAGGAAAAGAAGCTATTTGACGCATGACCGAAAGTATGAAAACCACATGCAGCACTGTTCTACAGCTAAAGTGGTTCAGAGATGAAAACAGGTGAACGTAACTAATTTTGGTTGCTGAAAACGAATATGTTGCTTAAATTTGCTGTATGGCTCTAATTTTCAGTATTCTATTGTCTTAGGGTGACCAATAGTGATGAGCGAGTATACTCGTTGCTCGGGTTTTTCCCAGCACGCTCGGGTGATTTCCGAGTATTTGGGCGTGCTCGGTGATTTAGTTTCTGTCGACGCAGCTGCATGATTTATGGCTGCTGGACAGCCTGAATACATTTGGGGATTCCCTAACAAACAGGCATTCCTCACATGTATTCAGGCTGACCAGCAGACATAAATCATGCAGCTGCGTCGACAGACACTAAATTTCCGAGCACGACAAAATACTCGGAGATCACCTGAGTATGCTCGGGAAAACCCGAGCAACGAGTATACTTGCTCATTACTAGTGACCGGAGATTGAAATTTTCCCATACACCGTATACATCTGTCCGCTTCTGAAACAGAAACGTATATCTGCTGTTTGTATTATGGTCAAATCCAGACTGAGTGAGCGTCTCCAGAAATATATACTGAGACTGAAATTTTCCCGTACACCGTATACAGCTGTACGCTGCTCATACAGTACCATATATCTGCTGATATATTTGGTAAATTTTCCCAAACATTTAGAAGTATGGTGGAAGAGGCTGCGGACGTGGGTGGGGGGGGCCAGCTGGTACTGATGGTGGTGCATCTGCTGGTAGAGCCAAAAGCACAATAGCACCTAGGGCAGGAGATGTTGAACCTGCGTCATCGTCTGGCTCCAGAAGGCTCCCTTTTCTGGGAGTAGGTAAACCGCTTTTAAAGCCGGAGCATCAGGAACAGGTTTTGGCTTACATTGTTGAAACAGCCTACAGCTCTATCGCCTCCTCTTCTGAAGTTTCAAAAAATGCAAGCACTGAGTCATCAGTGCAGGCTCCTGGTCAGGAACAACACCTTTCCTTGTGTTCTTCACCCCTACCAAAAGTGAAGGATGCGGCAGGCCACACTTCAGATTACTCCATAGAGCTCTTTTCACATACCATGCCTGGGTTATCAAGTGAAATCCTGAATTCCCCAGTCCAAGATGAATATGACATGGAGTGACTGATGCACAGCCACTGCAATCTGATTCTGCTGGTACATTCACCCAGAGCACTGTATTGCCCTCGCAGTCTACTGAGGCAGATTCTGACCCTGATGAAACTCAGGTACCCCTTCTCGCATACTATACTACCTTACACGGTGACACAGAGGAAGGTGCAGATGAAATTGAAGAGGAGGTGATGGATGACCCAGTTGTTGACCCAGATTGGCATCCATTGGGGAAGAGGGTGCCGCTGGTAATAGCTCAGAAGAGGAGAAGGATCCGCAGCAGGCATCGACATCGCAGCAGCGATTATCTCGCAGGCCCGTAGTAGTCCAAAAACGTGTTAAAAAAAAAGAGTTGCAGGACAGCTTGGCCAGACGATCAATTAGCACAGTGTGCAAACCCTGAAAATTTATCCATAGAAGGAAGAGTGCAGTGTGGCACTTTTTTGACCAAAATCCTATTGATGAGGCAAAGGTTATCTGTAAGAAGTGTGGAAGGACCTTTAGCCAAGGGAAAATTCTCCGACACTTGAATACCAGTTGCATGCTTAGACATTTAAACACCATGCGCTTGCAAGCGTGGACGGACTACAAAACCTCACTGGCTTTGAACGCCTACATTGCCAAACTGATTTCATTAGTGATGATGCCCTTCCGTTTGGTTGAAAGCGCAGCGTTCCAAGAGCTCATGGCCTACGCTGTCCCACACTATGACCTACCCCGTCGGCACGTCTTTTCTAGAAAAGCCATCCCAGCCCTCCACTTGCAGGTGAAAGACCGCATTGCCCATGCACTCAAACAATCAGTGAGTGAAAAGGTGCACCTCACAACAGATGCATGGGCCAGAAGGCATGGCCAGGGCCGCTACGTGTCCATCACTGCACACTGGGAGAATGTGGTGGATGCAGGGTCCACAGGGGACAGCGGCAGTGGGAGAGTGCTGCCTAGCCCACGGTATAGGCAAAAGTTGGCTGTAGGCGTTCGACCCTCCTCCTCCTCTTCCAGATGCAAAAGCTCGTCGACAGAGCGCAGTCTCACGAGCACTCCATCCGCAGCTGGCAGTGTTGCACACAAGGTAACCCACTATCGAACAGCTAGTGGTAAGCGTCAGCAGGCTGTTTTAAAGATGATGTCTTTGGGCAACAGCAGACAACGCGGAGGTACTGGCCGACTACTTGCAGCGAGAAACTGAGTCATGGCTGGGCAGTCTACATCTTGAGCCAGGCAAGGTAGTCAGTGATAACGGCCGTAATTTTGTGGCGGCCATAGCCCTGGTAAAACTCAGACACATACCTTGCCTGGCTCACACCTTAAACCTGGTGGTGCAGTGCTTCATAAATAATTATCCCGAGTTACCAGCCCTGCTCCATAAGGTGCAAAGACTGTGCTCGCACATCCATCGCTCGGGGGGGCAGGGCTGGCTCCAGGTTTTCGTGGGCCCCGGGCGAAAGAGTCTCAGTGGGCCCCTTTAACACATACCACAATTCATGATGCTCTGATACGGCAGAGAAATATAGGTATAGTACAATGCCAAATACTTCACTTCTTACATTACATGAGTGATATCTACACTGTGTGCAGAATTATTAGGCAAATGAGTATTTTGATCACATCATCCTTTTTATACATGTTGTCCTACTCCAAGCTGTAACGCTTGAAAATCAACTGCCAATTATGTAATAGGTTATTTGCATCTCTGTAACGAGGAGGGGGTGGTCTAATGACATCAACACCCTACATAAGGTGTGCTTAATTATTAGGCAACTTCCTTTCCTTTGGCAAAATGGGTCAGAAGAGAGATTTGACAGACTCTGAAAAGTCAAAAATTGTCAGATGTCTCGCAGAGGGATGCAGCAGCATTGAAACTTGAAACTTTTGAAGCGTGGTCACTGAACAATCAAGCAAATAGCAAATAGCAAATAGCCAACAGGGTCGCAAGAAGCGTGTTGATAAAAAAAGGCTCAAAATAACTGCCCATGAATTGTCGAAAATCAAGCGTGAAGCTGGCAAGATGCCATTTGGCACCAGTTTTGCCATATTTCAGAGCTGCAACGTTACTGTAGTATCAAAAAGCACAAGGTGTGCCATACTCAGGGACATGGCCAAGGTAAGGAAGGCTGAATAACGACCACCTTTGAACAAGAAACATAGGATAATACGTCAAGACTGGGCCAAAAAATATATGTTAAGACTGATTTTTCTACGGTTTTATGGACTGATGAAATGAGAGTGACTCTTGACGGGCCAGATGGATGGGTCTGAGGCTGGATCAGTAAAGGGCAGAGAGCTCCACTCCGACTCAGACACCAGCAAGGTGGAGGTGGGGTACTGGTATGGGCTGGTATCATCAAAGATGAACTTGTGGAACCTTTTCGGGTTGAGGATGGAGTGAAGCTCAACTCCCAGACCTACTGCCAGTTTCTGGAAGACACCTTCTTCAAGCAATGGTGCAGGAAGAAGTCGGTATCGTTCAAGAAAAACATGATTTTCATGCAGGACAATGCTCCATCACATGCATCCAAATACTCCACAGCGTGGCTGGCCAGTAAAGGTCTAAAAGAAGAAAAAATAATGACATGGCCCCCTTGTTCACCTGATCTGAACCCCATAGGAGAACCTGTGGTCTGTCATAAAATGTGAGATCTGCAGGGAGGGAAAGCATTACACCTCTCGGAACAGTGTCTGGAGGCTGTGGTGGCTGCTGCATGCAATGTTGATCGTAAACAGATCAAGCAACTGACAGAATCTATGGATGGAAGGCTTTTGAGTGTCATCGTAAAGAAAGGTGGCTATGTTGGTCACTGATTTTTTGGGGGGGGTTTTGAATGTCAGAAATGTTTATTCCTACATTTTGTGGTGCTGTTATATTGCTTTAACTGCTGAAAATAAACAAGTGAGATGGGTATATCTTTGGTTTTTAGTAAGTTGCCAAATAATTCTGCACAGTAATAGTTACCTGCACAGACAGATATCCTCCTAAGATAGCCAAATAAAAAAAAACCCCACTCCAACTTTCAAAAATCTTAAGCTTTGATATTTATGAGTCTTTTGGGTTGATTGAGAACATAGTTGTTGTTCAATAATAAAATGAATCCTCTCAAATACAACTTGCCTAATAATTATGCAAACAGTGTATTGTAAATTCTACAATATTAAATTTCCCAGAGGAACATTGCATGGCGAATAAGCCTCCTTACTTTGACAAGCCAGAGCTGGTATGTCACTCTCCACAAGGAGAAACCTTACCCCTTAGACCTCAGTCCAGAGCCTCTTAGCTAGCCAAATAATATCTCACACTTTGCCCTGACGAGGACCAATAGTACGAAACACTGTGTCTGCAAATTGAGATATGATTTGGCTTTGATCCGAAATCACATTACAAGACTCGTTAAAGGGTCGATTGTGACTTGTAGGATCGCTACTTCCATAGGTGGCGCTATATAGTTCAAGTTCTCTTTTTCTTTTAAGAGGCAATTTGCATATTCAATTTCCCAGAGGAGCATTGCACGGCGAATAAGCCTCCTTACTATGACAAGCCAGAGCTGGTGTGTCACTCTCCACAAGGAGAAACCTTACCCCTTAGACCTAAATATATAAGGAGATTTAAAATTACCCCAACACTGTATACAGCTGTACGGTTGCTGATACAGTACCGTTTTTCTGCTTTTTGTGCTCTGGTCAAATCCATACTGAGTGAGCGTCAGTGTGTTACTCCAGAAATATATACGGAGATTTAAAATTACTCCAACACAGTATACAGCTGTACGCTTCTGATACAGTACCCTTTTTCTGCTTTTTATATTCTGGTCTAATCCATACTGATTGAGTGTTGTGCATGACTCCTGAAATAAATATGGAGATTTAAAATTACCCCAACACTGTATACAGCTGTACGCTTCTGATACAGTACCCTTTTTCTGCTTTCTATATTCTGGTCTTATCCATACTGAGCCTGTGAGCATCTGTGTGTGACTCCGGCAATATATATGGAGCTTTAAAATTACCCCAACACTGTATACAGCTGTACGCTTCTGACACAGTACCCTTTTTCTGCTTTTTGTATTCTGGTCAAATCCATACTGAGTAAGCATCTGTGTGTAACTCCGGCAATTATTATATGAAGATTTAAAATTACCCCAACACTGTATACAGCTGCACGCTTCTGATACAGTACCGTTTTTCTACTTTTTGTGTTCTGGTCAAATCCATACTGAGTGAGCGTCAGTGTGTTACTCCAGAAATATATACAGAGATTTAAAATTACTCCAACACAGTATACAGCTGTACGCTTCTGATACAGTACCCTTTTTTTGCTTTTTATGTTCTGGTCTAATCCATACTGATTGAGTGTCTGTGCGTGACTCCTGAAATAAATATTGGAGATTTAAAATTACCCCAACACTGTATACAGCTGTACGCTTCTGATACAGTACCCTTTTTCTGCTTTCTATTTTCTGGTCTTATCCATACTGAGCCTGTGAGCGTCTGTGTGTGACTCCGGCAATATATATGGAGATTTAAAATAACTCCAACACTGTATACAGCTGTAGGCTTCTGATACAGTACCCTTTTTCTGGTTTTTATATTCTGGTCAAATCCATACTAAGTGAGCGTCTGTGTGTGACGCCGGCAATATATCCGGAGATTTACAATTTCCCCTACACTGTAAACAGCTTTTAGCTTCTGATACAGTACCGTTTTTCTGCTTTTTGTATTCTGGTCAAATCCATACTGAGTGAGCATCTGTGTGTGACTCCTGAAATATATACGGATATTTAAAATTACCCCAACACTGTATACAGCTGTACGCTTCTGATACAGTAGCCTTTTTCTGCTTTTTGGATTCTGGTCAATTCCATACTGAGTGAGCGTCTGTGTGTTACTCCGGAAATATATACAGAGATTTAAAATTACCCCAACACTGTACACAGCTGTAAGCTTCTGATACAGTACCCTTTTTCTACTTTTTATATTCTGGTCAAATCCAAACTGAGTGAGCGTCTGTGTGTGACTCCAGCAATACATACAGAGCTTTAAAATTACCCCAAACACTGTATGCAGCTGTACGCTTCAGATACAGTACCGTTTTTCTGCTTTTTGTATTCTGTTCAAATCCATACTATGTGAGCGTCTGTGTGTGACTCCGGCAATATATCCGGAGATTTAAAATTACCCCAACACTGTATACAGCTGTAGACTTCTGATACAGAACACTTTTTCTGGTTTTTAAATTCTGGTCAATTCCATACTGAGTGAGAGTCTGTGTGCTACTCCGGAAATATATATGGAGCTTTAAAATTACCCCAACACGGTATACAGCTGTGCGTTTCAGATACAGTACAGTTTTTCTGCTTTTTGTGTTCTGGTCAAATCCATACTGAGTGAGCGTCTGTGTGTGACTCCAGCAATACATACAGAGCTTTAAAATTACCCCAAACACTGTATGCAGCTGTACGCTTCAGATACAGTACCGTTTTTCTGCTTTTTGTATTCTGTTCAAATCCATACTATGTGAGCGTCTGTGTGTGACTCCGGCAATATATCCGGAGATTTAAAATTACCCCAACACTGTATACAGCTGTAGACTTCTGATACAGAACACTTTTTCTGCTTTTTAAATTCTGATCAAATCCATACTGAGTGTGCGTCTGTGTGTTACTCCCAAAATATATACGGAGATTTACAATTTCCCCTACACTGTATGCAGCTTTTAGCTTCTGATACAGTTTTTCTGCTTTTTGTATTCTGGTCAAATCCATACTGAGTGAGCGTCTGTGTGTGACTCCGGCATATATACGGAGATTTAAAATTACCCCAACACTGTATACAGCTGTAAGCTTCTAATACAGTACCCTTTTTCTGCTTTTTATATTCTGGTATAATCCATACTGAGTGAGCTTCAGTGTGTTATTCCGGAAATATATACGGATATTTAAAATTAACCCAACACTGTATACGGCTGTATTCTTCTGAAACCGTACCGTTTTTCTGCTTTTTATATTATGGTCAAATCCAAACTGAGTGAGCGTCTGTGCGTGACTTCTGAAATAAATAAGGAGATTTAAAATTACCCCAACACTGTATACAGCTGTAAGCTTCTGATACTGTACCCTTTTTCTACTTTTTGTATTCTGGTTGGTCAAATCCATACAGAGTGTGCGTCTGTGTGTTACTCCGGAAATATATACGGAGATTTACAATTTCCCCTACACTGTATACAGCTTTAAGCTTCTGATACAGTACCGTTTTTCTGCTTTTTGTATTCTGGTCAAATCCATACTGAGTGAGCGTCTGTGTGTGACTCCGCCAATATATACGGAGATTTAAAATTATCCAAATACTGTATACAGTTGTACGCTTCTGATACGGTACCCTTTTTCTGCTTTTTGTATTCTGGTCAAATCCATACTGAGTGTGCGCCTGTGTGTTACTCTTGAAATATATACGGAGATTTAAATTTTCCCTTTCACCGTATACTGCTGTAAGCTTCTGATACAGTATCATATATCTGCTGGTATTTTTGGTACATTTTCCCAAACATGAGGAAGTATGGTGGAAGAAGCCACGGACATGGGCGGGGGCGCCAGCTGGTACTGATGGTGGTGGTGGTGCATCAGCTGGTAGTGCCAAAAGCACAATATCACCTAAGGCAGGAGGTGTTGAGCCTGCGTCATGGTCTGGCTCCAGAAGGTCTGGAAGGCTCCCTTTTCTTGGGGTAGGTAAACCGCTTTTAAAGCCGGAGCATCAGGAACAGGTTTTGGCTTACATTGCCGAAACAGCCTCCAGCTCTATCGCCTGCTCTTCTGCAGTTTCAAAAATTGCAAGCACTGAGTCGTCAGTGCAGACTCCTGGTCAGGAACAATACCTTTCCTTGTGTCCTTCACCCCCACCCAAAGTGCCACACTTCAGATTACTCTATGGAGCTCTTTTCACATACCATGCCTGGTTTATCAAGTCAAATCCTGAATTCCCCAGTCAAAGATGAATCTGACATGGAGTGCACTGATGCACAGCCAATGCTATCTGATTCTGCTGGTACATTCACCCAGAGCACTACATTGCCCTTGCAGTCTACTGAGCCAGAATCTGACCCTGATGAAACTCCAGTGCCCCTGGCTCGGGTGCCGCTGGCAATAGCTCAGGAGAGGAGGAGGATCCGCAGCAGGCATCGATATCACAGCTGCGGTTATCTGGCAGGTCCGTAGCAGTCAAAAACGTGTTAACAAGACAAAAACAGTTGCAGGACAGCTTGGCCAGACGGTCAAATTAGCACAGTGTGCAAGCCCTGAAAATTTATCCTATAGAAGGAAGAGTGCAGTGTGACACTTTTTTGACCAAAATCCTATTGATGAGGCAAAGGTGATCTGTAAGAAGTGCGGAAGGACCTTTAGCTGAGGGAAAAATTTCCGAAAATTGAATGCCAGTTGCATGCTTACACATTTAAACACCATGCACTTGCAAAGCTTGGACAGACTACAAAACCTCAGGTAGCACATGTGTACCTGCTCTGACTGAAGGTAGCCAGCAACGCTACATCGCTTACCCCACTGTAAGCCCACCGGTTAGCACACCATCAGCATGAAATGTTGAGGTGTCGTTGCAAGGTCAAAGCAGTCAGGGAATAACAATGTTTTTCCAATGAAAGACTGAATCTAGGCCAACAACACCACCACCACCATCACCATGACCAACCC
Organism: Oophaga sylvatica; assembly: GCA_033576555.1. Lineage (NCBI taxonomy): Eukaryota > Metazoa > Chordata > Amphibia > Anura > Dendrobatidae > Oophaga > Oophaga sylvatica. The sequence goes on along the minus strand of JARQOD010000002.1, from coordinate 71,569,494 downwards.
CCTCTCAGTCCGCCATGTCCACCGCTAGTTCCCCCATATGCAGCTCTCAAGTCCAGCTCACTCTAGCAGACACTCTGAGTAAGACAAGAAAGTACTCATCCTCTCATCCGCTTACACTGCCAAACTGATCTCATTAGAGATGATGACATTCCGTTTGGTTGAAAGCGCAGCATTCTGAGAGCTCAAGGCCTACGCTGTCCCACGCTATGACCTAACCAGTCGGCACTTCTTTTCAAGAAAAGCCATCCCTGCCGTCCTCCTGCATGTGAAAGACCTCATTGTCCATGCACTCAAACAATCAGTGAGTGGAAAGGTGCACCTCACAACAGATGCATGGGCCAGTAGGCATGGCCAGGGCCATTACGTGGACATCACTGCATACTGGGTTAATGTGGTGGATGCAGGGTCCACAGGGGACAGCGGCGGTGGGACAGTGCTGCCTAGCCCACGGTATAGGAAACAGTTGGCTGTAGGCGTTCGACCCTCCTCCTCCAGAAGAGAAAGCTCGTCAACAGAGTGCAGTCACACGAGCACTCCATCCGCAGCTGCCAGTGTTGCACACGAGGTGTTCCACTATCGAGCAGTTAGTGGTAAGCATCAGCAGGCTGTTTTAAAGATGATGTCTTTGAGCGACAACAGACACAGTGAGGAGGTACTGGCCGACTACTTGCAGCGAGAAACTGAGTCATGGCTGGGCAGTCTACAGCTTGAGCCAAGCAAGGTAGTCAGTGATAACGGCCGTAATTTTGTGGCGGCCATAGCCCTGTCAAAACTCAGATACATACCTTGCCTTGCTTATGAGTCGCCCGCCAGGGACTGTGGGGTACTTGGCACCGAACCCGTTCACTTCAATGGGGGATGTCACGGGTAGCACAGCTCGGTCCGTGGCCCTGGGCACTAACTAAAAAGGGGGGTTATTTACAGGGGATTAAAGGTTTGTAGAAATTCGTGACGCCACCTGTGGTACCTGGTCAGTGTGACCAGCGCTGCTGTGTAAATCCACTGAGGGGTTGTTTCTGGGCAGCAAGGTGTTAAGTCTTCCACAGGCAAGACTGGGTCCCTCAGGGAAGATGGCGGTGTAGGGGTGCAGGATGGAGAAGGGGGCTTTCAGCCACAGGAGCAATAATGCAGACACACACACGAAAGTCTCTTTCTGTACCTTTACTGATGTAGTTGCAGGCAAGTCCCGGGATGCTGGCAGGGTGGAGGATGCACGTCCAGTATTACCACTGAGTAGGTGTAGGGCCTCCTTAGTCCTGTAGTGTGAGTTTCTGACCTGTATGAAACGAAGTCTAACTCTGTCTTCACGTATACGCCCGGCTGACTTTGTGGTGGGGCCTTCTCTTGGATAGAACAGTGTCTCTGTATGCAGGGCCCTGCTAGACTCCGTCTTCCTGACCCCGGTTACGTATCAGCACTCCTGGGCCCCCGCGACTTGAAGTCCCGCAGGTTCTCCAGTATCTCTCACTAGTCGTGTAGACTCTAGCAAGCTCGGACCCGGTGTCCGGTTATTCAGAGTAGAGGTAAGCTATCAATGCTGTTTCAACCTCTATTACTCTCTTCTTCTCTTCCACTCGCCTTTCGTCCTACTCCGACCTTTAACATAAGCACACTAACAGTAGATGGCTGATTCCTCTCTTCACCGCTCTCAAAAAGTCGGCACGCTTACTCCCTGAACTGAACTCAGTTTACTCAGTTCTGACTAGGCTAGAGTAGCTATCTCTCCACTGGTACTAGCCTCCACACGTTGAACTAATCTCAAAGCTGCAGTCTTCAGGGTCTTTCAATAACTGCTGTTCTCATTCCCTCTTTCTTTCTAAGCTCTGTCTGAAGCGGCTATCAGGATTCACCGTCTGACCTGCACCTGGCTTTGCAGACTCACTGATCTGTGCTCACTCCTAGAACTAACTCTCCAACACTCCTCTCAGCTAGGCTGCTGAGCTTCTCTGCTCTCCCAGCTAATCTAATCCAATCTAATCTCAACCACCGTGGCTTCACCATCCTTATATACTCTCAAAAAGGCTCCCTCTGGTGGCTCTAGGGATTGGTGAAGCTGTGTGAATGAATATCAGGTCTCTTGTGGGTGTTACCTTTGGTGCATCCTCCTGGGAAATGTGACTCCAAGCGCAGCTGGGCTCCACATCTACACCTTGAACCTGTTGGTGCAGTGCTTCATAAATAATTATCCGGAGTTAACAGCCCTGCTCCAGAAAGTGTGAAGACTGTGCTCGCACATCCGTCGCTCGCCCATAGACTCCAGTCGTATGCAGAGGCTGCAGCGATCGCTCCACCTCCCCAAGCACCGCCTAATCATTGACGTTGCAACAAGGTGGAACTCCACCATGCACATGATTGAGAGGCTGTGCGAACAGAGGCAGGCTGTAATGCATTTGTGGGAGGATACATGGGCAGGCAGTTTGAGGGTAGACATGGAGTTGTCGGGTGTGCAGTGGTCAAAGCTGAAATACCTCTGTAAAGTCCTTCAGTGTTTTGAGGAATGCACACAATTGGTAAGCGCAGACGACGCCATCATAAGCATGAGCATCCCACTTATGCGTCTGCTCATGCAAACTTTGACGCACATTAAGGATCAGGCGACTGCAGCGGAGGAGGAAGAGGAGGAGGAGGGAAGCCTTTATGACAGTAAGCCATTGTCTGCTCAGGGAACTGTCCTGGACGAGGTGGAGGAAGAAGAGGAAGAGGAGGAGGAGGATTAGGGGGATGATTATTTTGGGGAGGAGGATGCTTCTCAGGGGGCAAGAGAAAATGTTGGCTTGCCAAGGTCAGGTACAGGGTTTGAGCGTGACTGGAGGGATGTGGATTTGGCAGAAAGTGCTCCTCCACCCACCACTGGCAGTGCATGATTGACACCTGAAACATTGGCCCACATGTGTGATTATGTCTTGCGGATCCTAAAAAGGGACCCCCGCATTGCCAAAATTATGAAGGATGACGACTACTGGTTGGCCAGCATCCTCGATCCACGTTATAAAGGCAAATTACAGAACATCATGCCACAGGAGAACCTAGAGCTAATATTGGCGTACAAACAAGCAACTCTGGTAAACAATTTGCTAGAGGCATTCCCAGCACACAGCAGCGGTGCAGGTTCTACCACGAGCCGTACTGGGCAACACGGAATAGGTGTTCGTGGTGCACACAGCCGAAGTGGCATTGGAGACAGGGGTTTCATGACCATGTTATGGACTGATTTCTCGAGGACCACTCATACGACTGTTAATACTGAATCGATTGCAAGAGATAGGAGACAGCAGTTGTCAACTATTGTTCAAAATTACCTCTCCTCCCCTATCGATGTTCTCCCTCTCAGCTCTTTCCCCTTTGACTACTGGGCCTGTAAACTGGACACCTGGCCTGAATTGGCACAATATGCCTTCCACGAGCTCGCTTGCCCTGCTGGTAGTGTGCTATCAGAAAGTGTCTTTAATGCTGCTGGATCAATCCTGACAGAAAGAAGTAACCTGGCTGTCGACCAAAAATGTTGGTGATCTCATCTTCATTAAAATGAACCATGCCTGGGTTTCAAATCCCCAGTTTTCAATGCGTTACTATTAATATAAAGTTAATTAAGGTTGACAAGCTTAAGTAATAAGACTTGATGTTGTTGGCATTGAAATGGGCACTGTAGGTGTGTTTACTGTCCTCCACTCCCTGATGATTTTCCCCTGATGAAACATAGGTTGCCAGCAAAATGGCTCGCTTTGTCCTCTTCTTCCTCCAACTTCTCCAATTCCTCCATTTGCAGCTGCTGAACGTCCAGCCTACACCTCAACATATGCCAGTTTTTCCACCTCCCTATCTGGGCTGTACCCACCCCAGTGCCAGCGTCAGCACCTGGCACACCCGGGCAAGTGCCGGGGCCTTGAGCAGGTGGGGGGGCCCACTCGCCGTCAGAGACACCGGTGTACTTTTAGAGGCCCTGTGTCAGTGCCGGCGCCCCCCCTGCTTGCTCAGGGCCGCAGCACTTACAATACTTATGTCTCCCTACTCCACCTCTGTGACTTGTTCCGCGTTTCCTGACAGTGACATTCAGGTCAGATAGCGCAATGATGTCACGTCTGTACGCCCTCTGCCTGAACAGTCACAGTGCAGAGAGCTGGAAGATGGCGACGCTGAGGAGTCCAGAGTAGAGCAGTGCCCAGCGAGATGTGGTATTTCATTTTTTTTAATGTTTGGAGCAATATATGGGAAGCATTATACACTGGAGAATTATATATGGGGCCCATAATACACTGGAGCATCATAGATAGGGCCCATGATATACTGGAGTATCTTATGGGGCCCATTATTTATGGAGCATTATATAGGCCCATCATACACTGGAGCATCATCCATGGGGCCCATCATATACTGGAGCATCATATGGGGCCCATCATATACTAGAGCATCACATGGGGTTCATTATTTATGGAGCATTATATATGGGGACCATTATATTTGGAGCATTATTTGGGGCTCATCAAACACTGGAGCATTATAAATGGGGCCCATCATACACTGGAGCATCATATACAGGGCCCATTATACACTGGAGCATCATATGGGGCCCATTATATATGGAGCATTATATAGGCCCATCATACACTGGAGCATCATTCATGGGGCCCATAATATACTGGAGCATCATATGGGGCCCATTATATATGGATCATTATATAAGCCCATCATACACAGGAGCATCATCCATGGGGCTAATCATATACTGGAGCATCATATGGGGTTCATTATTTATGGGGCATCACATGGAGCATTATATATGGGGACCATTATATTTGGAGCATTATATGGGGCTCATCATACACTTGAGCTTTATAAATGGGGCCCATCATACACTGGAGCATCATATACGGGGTCCATTATACACTGGAGCATCATATGGGGCCCATTATATATGGAGCATTATATAGGTCCATCATACACTGGAGCATCATCCATGGGGCCCATTATATATGGAGCATTATATATGTCCATCATACACTGGAGCATCATCCATGGGGCCCATAATATACTGGAGCATCATATGGGGCCCATCATACACTAAAGCATCATGTGAGGATCATTATTTATGGGGCATCACATGGAGCCCATTATATATGGAGCATTATATATGAGACCATTATATTTGGAGCATTATATGGAGCCCATTCTGTAGGGCGCACTATGCGGTGCCCATAATACTGTATGGAGGAATATACTGTCTGGTTTTTGAGCTATTGTAGAATTTACAATAGATATCACTCATGTAATGTAAGAAGTGAAGTATTTGGCATTGTACTATACCTATATTTCTCTGCCGTATCGGAGCATCATGAATTGTGATATGTGTTAAAGGGGCCCACTGAGACTCTTTCGCCTGGGGCCCACGAAAATCTGGAGCCAGCCCTGCCCCCCACAACTTTAGCCAAATAACCCCCAGTTTTCAATGCCTTATTATTATTATAAAGTAAATTAAGGTTGACAAGCTTAAGTAATAAGAATTGATGTCGTTGGCATTGAAATGAGCACTGTAGGTGTGTTTACTGTCCTTCACTCACTGGCGACTTTTATTCCCATTGACTTGCATTGTGGTCTGATTTCCGACTCCGACTCGACTTTTTCCGATAGTCGGCAGATTTCTTTCGACTCGACTTTTGCGAAAGTCGGGTGGTCCGAAATCCGACTCGACCCTCCTGGAGGCAAAGTCGCTCATCTCTAGGTGGTTGTCCTCTTACTTGGTCACCAAGGTGGATACATGAAGTACTTCTGCTTTCTCTGTGAGTGGGATAGTCGTGAAAGAGAACATCATTGCAATAAAAAGACTGGCCTCTCCAACCTTCACTTCAGCCAGTGAGTAAAAATGTACTACATCTAGCACTTGCCACATAAAATTTTGTTACCACCATTGCATATCAAGTTGAGCCTAATGAAGAACTTTCTAAAGGCAGTGGATACAAATGCAAAATCATTCAAGGAATTTCCAAGGTATAGTGAAGTAAAGATAAAGGAAGGAGTTTTTATTGGACCTCAGATTCATAAGCTTCTTCAAGATGTTCAAGACATTTGTTACAGGGCATGGAAAAAGCTGCATGGGTAGTATTTGCATTAGTGGAAAGTAATTTTTGGTTTACTCAAGAGCAGATAACTATTAAGAGTTGGTGGAAAATCTCTTCAAAACGTATAAGAATCTTGGCTGTAAAAAGTCCTTAAAGATTAATTTCTTACATTCGCATCTAGACTTTTTCCATCACATTGTGGAGCAGCGAGCGACGAGCATTGTGTGAGATTTCACCAAGATATTGTGGCTACGGTGGAAATATATCAAGGAAAATGGAATCCATCAATGCTTGCAGATTACTGTTGGACAATTATAAGAAAAACTAGATGGAGGCCTGATGCTATTGCATTGGGAGGGCCGTAATGTCAAGATGGAGGCAGGCTTTGCAGCGTTGAGAATTCCCCCCCCCATGTGCTCACTAATCTATCCACTCTTTCTTTCCACATGTGCTGACTTCTCCCATCTGTGCTCTCTTCTTTGACCTATGTGCTATCCCCCTTGTCTGCTGTCTCTCTCCTTCCTGTGCTGTGTTCTCCCTCATGTGCTGTCCCGTTAGAGCTGTCTCCCACCTGTGCTCTGACTCTCTCACCCCTGTGTGCTTTCTTTCTCCCCCATCTGCTGTCTTCTCCTCTCATGTCATCTCTTCTTTGACCTGTGTACCCCATGAGCTCTCCCAGTGTGTGTGTGTTTGTTTGTGTGTGTGTGTGATGAGTACGGCATATACAGTGTGTGTTTGTGTGTGTGTGTGTGGTGCGTACGGCGTATACAGTGTGTGTGTGGTGTGACGGTGTTCCTCTGGTGGTACCGCCCAAGAGGCTGGTACCACCAGCAGTTTCCATATTGAGACACCCATCACTTGGGTGTCCCAATATGGCGGTCGGTGAACTTCCGCCACTTGGAATTTGGGGATCCAGACACATCTGGATGGAACAGGATGTGAAGACATTACAAGGTAAGTATATACTAGATATATATGTGAAACCAATATATATAAAAAAGTAAAGAAGGTACAGGGAATGACTAGTGACATTAATGCAGTAGATGACATGGCAAAATATGTAGAAAATGAAGAAAGAAAGAAAGGGCTGGATATAGCCTGTATTGGTGGGGTGAGATGAGGAAGAGGACAATGCCTCTATTGCACTAGTAACCTGTTGTGAAGGAGTCCGTAGTGAGGATAGGTCTCTGCATTGGACGCGGTGTCCACCGCTAGTCTGAGTCAGTCTTTCTTTCTTCCCTATGTGGATCAACCCCCTTCCCAGTAGTATCTGTGACTGATGAAGGTCCATGATATAGGACCGAAACGTTTCGTGTTACTACTGTGAATAAAAATCTTTATTCTCACTATACTAAAGTTGAGTGCCGAGTTCATTTTCTATTAGATACGGTTTGGGAACCTACTCTGGCACCTTCTTGGTTGTGCACACGGTTATTTTTTCACATGGCAAAATATGTAATCCTGGAGTTCCTAAAAAAAAATCTGTTTAAAAATGTCGCTGGCTGCGCATTAGCAGTAGCAGCTATCGGCGATCCGATAGCTGCTAGTGCGCATGCGCCGGTGGTGCCATCTTACTAGAAAAAAAAATTCCATCCTCCTCCAAGCTAGCACCACCTGTGACTGCGCAGTCGCATGTATCAGATCGTCGATAGCTGCTACTGCGCAGGCGCGGCCACAGCCATTTTCAATTTTTTTTATGGAACTTCAGGATTACATCAAACAAATGTGTATATAATTCATTACATATGTGATCATGAGGAGTCGCAAGCGCCATCACTGGCAAGTGCCTGCAGAAGGTTTTTTTCTTTCCAAGATATATACAGTATAATATTAATTTTGTAAACTAGGGACAGGTTAGTGAGGGATCAGTGACCTGTCAGAAGCACATACAGATGAATATAAGCAGAGCACCAGATAAAGACCCCCACAGGCCGCCCAAAGCTTGAGCATATCATTAACTCAAAACTACAAAAAAAGATTAAACAACTACAAGACGGATTTCATCAAACAAGGTATCATATTAATCAGTATAATGGCACCAACCTGACACTGTCTGTAGGTTACTGTGCACAATCCTGCTGACAGGTTGCATTTAATTGGACTATTCACAAAGTTGGCCTCCGGCTTTCAGTCATTTAGGAGCGGCTGTCAGAGCTTCAGTAACCGCTCAGTACATAATTATCGGCGGCTGTAAACGCACCGCAGCTCAGCAGTGCATCAGTACAGAGCCAGCCGTCATTCAGTACTGGGAGTGCCTGCAGCTGTCACTCACTATTTACTGAGCAGTAACTGAAGTCACACCAGCCACACCTCTGTGACTGAAATCCCAAGGCTGCTAGGAGGAATAAAGTTCATATCCTCTCGGCAGCGGGGCTTTCAGTGGGCAGCCAGGTAGTTTTAGAATGCTGTTAACCTGCAGATTACTCCATATTATCTGGTTAATAGCATTTTTTGACATGACAGCTTCCCTTTAAAGAATACAATGTCAGGGTTAGGTTACAGTCACTGGTAAATTTGCTATTATCAGAGTTCTGTAGTGCTTGTTTATATACCAGTGGGGACAGGTGGCCTTGGTATGTCACAAGAATTAATATTATCAGTCTAATTTATGATTATTTATAAGCTATAAACAGAAATTGATGCCTTCTTTATTTTACGGCATTTATATAATTACTGCAATTGTGGGTGACTTTTATTGGGTGTAATGTAATAGATGATGTGAGTACAATTATCGATAAGTAAGACAAATGTGCCTTGTCTATAGCGATCAGCAATGCCCACATCCTTGACTGTGCTTATTGAAGACTTTACTTCAGGCGGATGACAGGAGAGCAGATTCAGACTATGCGATTATTATTTATGTGTCTCTGCAAACAATGACGTGTTATCAAATTGATGGGTTCCAGATAAATACGCCAGGGGCTGCCAATCTATTAGATTACGTGGCATTGGTATAAAGTTCACTATCGCCTTTTTCTGAACACACTGAGGCTGAACATCCTTAGGGAAATGGATGAGTAATAAATACCTGCTGAAAATAAGCATCTTTATACAGGATGTTTATATATGATTGTGTTCAGACAGACGAAAAATCTCCAAGGTATCCCCAGCATATGAGATGGAAAATGAGATGAAGGAGCACAAGGCACTAGTCTGCAGCTGTTCAGTATGCAATAAAATATACATGACTGGAAAAATATATTGCAATTTTTTTTAACACCTTATCAGATCTATAAAAAAGACTTGCTCCTATTAGGGAAACTACAATCTTCCTCTCGGTATCTACATCTTCCTCTCGGTATCAGTCATAGACTCATAACTGTGATAAGGGACTTCCATCATTAGATTTTATTTATGAAGGAAGGTAAAAGAACTTCATAGTCATGGCGATCTTTATCACTGATGATAATAGGTTTTTGGAATGTATAAAAGAAATTGACAAAATTAAAGTTCACAAGTTCAAAGTCTGAAATCTGGTGTTTTCAAAATGGGCAGAATCAGGGACAGTCTCAAATGGGACTTTATATTGAACCCATTAAAGTTATATTTAAAGGGAACTGATCAGGAGATTTATGCTGCTCGATCTGCGGCCAGCATAATATACAGACAGATTCCTCATTACAAATAACTACCTAATCTTTTGGACTATAAGGCCACGTTTACACGTTCAGTATTTGGACAGTATTTTACATCAGTAAAATGCCAAAACCGGGACTGGAAAAAAAGAAAAAGTATAACAAACACGTCACCATTTCTGTATTCTTCACCCACTCCTGGTTTTGGCTGATAAATACTGATGTGAAATCTTACCAAATACTGAACATATGAATGTGGCCTAATACACACTTTTGGCAAAAAAAAAAATCTTGCTAAAAACTATGTGCGTCTTATAGACCAGAGAAGCGTCCTTTGATGAAGAAGAGTGCTGTCACAACTTCCTTCCTAATAATGTGAAACAAAAGCCATGAAAAAATCACTAGCACATGATATAAACCAGAACAAACCTCATGATAAAGGCATGAGAGAGCAAAGGGCAGTCAGGACCAGAGGACACCAAGGTGTCATGCTAGTGATTTTTTCATGGCTTTTGTTTCTCTTCACAATTATTTATTTGGAGCCATCTTTTTAGTTCACAGGTGGGGACTATTTTACCCCTTATTTGGGCTTGCTTATAATTATTTGATATATTTTTTGTATCATTAATATTTTTTCTGCTATCCATACAGGTTCTCTCATCATAGGTGGACCATTACATATTTCCAAATGTTTATTTATGATCATATGTTTTTCAGTTATTTTCATGTTTTTGTTATTTTTGAGACATTATTCATTATATACCTTGATCATGGTTAGGGGCGGGCGTTTGGGACCAGAGTCACCTGATTTTACTTGTGTTTTACTTTACCTTTGTATACCAATAAACTGACTGTTTTTCTACTTTCCATTATCGAGTAGTGTGCATTACTGCGGTAGTTCCTTTCTCTCTTACTTAACAACTTCCTTCCTAGCGCTAAGACATCTCTGCAGTGGCACAGTTCATTCTCCTACTGCCAGTGCGACTGGAGCAGGCAGGAGAGGAAGCTACCAGGACTTGCAGATGTCTAAAGCTGAAGATAGGAACAATTTGTGGATACCTCTCGTGCTGCTGTGAATGGAAGACGTAAATTCTCAGCAATTTATTCATACATGTGTTTTCCATTCTATTCTACGCATTTAAAAGTGTCAAGCACTTCTTCCTCAGGAAATGACCACATATTATTATCATTATTATTATTTATTTATATAGCGCCATTAATTCCATGGTGCTATACATGAGAAGGGGTTACATACAAAGTTATAGATATCGTTTACAGTAAACAAATTTACAATGACAGACTAGTACAGAGGGGAGAGGATAATGGGGAAGAAACAGAAGGTCGGGGGTGCGGCAGCTCTGGTGGTGGTGGAGGCGAGGCGGCAGCTCTGGTGGTGGCGGCAGCTCGGGTGGTGGTGGCGAGGCGGCAGCTAGGGTGGTGGCCGTGAGGCGGCAGCTCGAGGATGGCGGCGAGGCAGCAGCTAGTGGTGGTGGCGAGGCGGAAACTCGGGTGGTGGCGGCGAGGCGGAATGGTTATTGCAGACTGTAGGCTTTCCTGAAGAGATGGGTTTTCAGGTTCTGTCTGAAGGATCCAAGGGTGATAGATAATCGTACATGTTGAGGCGTGGAATTCCAGAGGATGGGGGATATGAGGAACGAATAAGTGTGGAGGGTAGTAGGAGGTCTTGGGAGGATCGAAGATTACGTAAAGGAAGATATTGGGAGATTAGTTCAGAGATATAAGGAGGGGACAGGTTGTGGATGGCTTTGTAGGTCAGTGTTAGTAGTTATGACTATTTGTCAGTAGTATGACTATTTGTAGTCATACCATATATGTGGTCATTTTCTGAAGAAGAAGTGATTGACACTTTGAAAGGCATAGAATAGATTAAAAAACATGTTTGAATAAATCGCTGAGAATTGATGTCTTCCATACAAAGCAGCATGGGAGGTATTCACAAACTGTTCCTATCTCCATACTTGTAGGTTTTGTAACCTGTGGATCCACAGCAGCTGTACAAAAGATTTAAATGTCTTTTAAATCATAAATCAGGTTAGTACAATCTGATAAAGAACTTTAATTGTATGTCAGATAAGACCCTATTTGTGCTACTTTCTCCCTAGTATTTTAACATGTCTAGAGAAGCACATATGCTGCATGTCCTGAGTAGCTGAAGGACCTTTTTGGCTATGGGATCAGTTACATGCCTGGAAGGAACTTCAAAATGTGGTGAATACAGAGTTTGAGGCAGAGTTTTGGTGTGTTTATGTAGCAGAGCTGTGTGTGTGTGTAGCAGAATTGTGTGTATGCGTACATGCGGCAGTGCTGTGTGTACATGTGCGCTGAAGAGATTATACATAATGTACATGCTGCAAAGCTATATGTGTATAATAGACATGCTGCAGAAAAACATTAACAATACATTATCTATCTCATTATTCTACCCCAGTGCATTAAAATTTATGGTATTGACCTCTCTACTTCTTTACACCACTAGGGAAGAAATATGAGTTCCTATTTTCTGCTGTCCAATCCTGTGGTGTGTCCTATAGTCCAAAAATACGATATATTCCTTTCTGTGAAATGCTGCAATGTTTTAGCGTAAAACAGTTTGAAAAATGCTTGTAAGCTCTTTCACTCCAGGGCAGGAGGCTGGGAGAAGCCGACAGGGACCTGACCCTCAGATTAGTATCCTGAGTGGCTCAGTCCCTAGCGGCATATAAAGTATGTTTCTCTATGAAATGCTGCAGTGTTTCAGCGTCAAACATACATGACTGAATTCATACAGCCAGTGTCTGACAGATGCTGCCCGGATCAGGCAACTTGTGTCAGCTGTCAAGTTCACTTTAAGTTTTACAGATTACAGATCAATAGCAAAAAGGACTGAAATTGCACCATATCAGTCACTTATTCATACATTCTATTTTGGTATACCACATTGTTTTTGGTATGACATACTGTCTTTGGCAGACTGTGTAAGAGGCCAGTAAAAAGCGTTGAACGATGTCAACAGCTTGTGTAAATGCACCTAAGTGTTTTTTTGTGATTGTGAAATATGTTAGCATTTTGGAGCCCCACTTTTATATTTTACCCAGGGCCCCACTTTGTCTAAAACCACCCCTGTGTATTAATATTCGCCGATCCATTAGAATAATGCCATATTCATCCTGTAGCAGCTGCTGCAGAAATCCCCCAAATCTCTGGTTATATCAGCTGATCACCTAGGGATTGAGCAACCGAAACAGTGCCAATCGGCTGATCACCAGGAGGACCCTATTAAGAGACTGTTCTGTCCCGAAAGGAAACAATAGTAGCAGCACTATGTGACCAAGGTAACAAATTCTTAAATGTCTTGCCTTTGACACTCTTAGTGCTGGGATGAATATATCCCAGAGTTTTATGTCGTTCTACAACAATTAAGGAATCTGCCTCCCTGACCTTTTAGGGTCATCACAACACAATACCAGACCCCAATCAGAGGGTAATAAAACCTTCACTCCTTATCCATGAATTAGTCATATTTATGTTAATCCCTCTGCCATAATGACAGTTCTGCTTCATGTCACTTGTCCTACCTATTGCATTTTTTTCTGTGCTATTTTGTGTATAAATATGTGATTCTTCAGATGTTGTATTAGTCTATGCCTGATGAAGAGACCTGAGTAGTCTCGAAAGCTTGCAATTTGTTACCATCTTTTCAGTTAGCCATTAAAAGGTATCAACCACTGAGGACTCTCAAGTCTAAATATTTTTAAATGTCTTGCCAAATTCCATCACAGTCTTGAATTTGGATCATTGTTTCCCTATAATGACAAACTGATATATTAATAATATATATAATGAAGGATATCTTTTTAAACAAGACTTAAAGTGACCCTCTATCACTAAAAAGTGACTATACTTTTATGAACTATAGTCAACCTATCTGGTGGCCTCCAGTGGTAATGGTATTTCCCTGGTAACGGTCCGATCCTCCTGCATCAAGGAACGCCATGGCACTAGCATAAGGAGCAATGTTGAGTATGAACTACGACTGCACAGCACAGGAAAAGCCATTGTGATGGCCATCCTACATGAACGAGGACCACAACACTAGCCTCAGCAAAGACTGCAGTGGGAGGATAACAAAGGGCACCGGTAAGGGTTCTGACGGTACAATTGTCAAATGTACAACTCCTGGCAAAAATTATGGAATCACCGGCCTTGGAGGATGTTGATTCAGTTGTTTTATTCTGTTGAAAAAAAAAACAGATCACAGACATGGCACAAAACTGAAGTCATTTCAAATGGCAACTTTCTGGCTTTAAGAAACACTAAAAGAAATCAAGAACAAATAATGTGGTAGTCAGTAATGGTTATTTTTTTAACCAAGCATAGGGAAAAAATTATGGAATTACTCAATTCTGAGGGAAAAAATTATGGAATCACCCTGTAAGTTTTCATTCCCAAAAGTAACACCTGCATCAAATTAGAGCTGCTCGTTAGTCTGCATCTAAAAAGGAGTGATCACACCTTGCACCAAGTGGACTGACATGAATCCTGGCTCCAACACGAGAGATGTCAATTGAAACAAAGGAGAGGATTATCAAACTCTTAAAAGAGGGTAAATCATCACGCAATGTTGCAAAAGATGTTGGTTGTTCACAGTCAGCTGTGTCTAAAATCTGGACCAAATACAAACAACATGGGAAGGTTGTTAAAGGCAAACATACTGGTAGACCAAGGAAGATATCAAAGCGTCAAGACCGGAAACTTAAAGCAATATGTCTCCAAAACAGAAAATGCACAACAAAACAAATGAGGAACGAATGGGTGGAAACTGGAGTCAACGTCTGTGACCGAACTGTAAGAAACCGCCTAAAGGAAATGGGATTTGCATATAGAAAAGCTAAATGAAAGGCATCATTAACACCTAAACAGAAAAAATAAGGTTACAATGGGCTAAGGAAAAGCAATCATGGATTGTGGATGACTGGATGAAAGTCATATTCAGTGATGAATCGGGAATCTGCATTGGGTAAGGTGATGATGCTGGAACTTTTGTTTGGTGCCGTTCCAATGAGATTTATAAAGATGACTGCCTGAAGAGAACATGCAAATTTCCACAGTTATTGATGATATGGGGCTGCATGTCAGGTAAAGGCACTGGGGAGATGGCTGTCATTACAGCTTCAATAAATGCACAAGTTTATGTTGATATTTTGGACACTTTTCTTATCCTATCAATTGAAAGGATGTTTTGGGATGATGAAATCATTTTTCAGGATGATAATGCATCCTGCCATAGAGCAAAAACTGTGAAAACATTCCCTGAAAAAAGACACATAAGGTCAATGTCATGGCCTGCAAATAGTCTGGATCTGAATCCAATTGAAAATCTTTGGTGGAAGTTGAAGAAAATGGTCCATGACAAGGCTCCAACCTGCAAAGCTGATCTGGCAACAGCAATCAGAGAAAGTTGGAGCCAGATTGATGAAGAGTCCTGTTGACACTCACTAAGTCCATGCCTCAGAGACTGCAAGCTGTTTAAAAGCCAGAGGTGGCGCAATAAAATACTAGTGATGTGTTGGAGTGTTTTTTTTGTTTGTTTGTTTTTCATGATTCCATAATTTTTTCCCTCAGAATTGAGTGATTCCATAATTTTTTCCCTATGCTTGGTTAAAAAAAATAACCATTACTGACTACCACATTTTTTGTTCTTGATTTCTTTTAGTGTTTCTTAAAGCCAGAAAGTTGCCATTTGAAATGACTTCAGTTTTGTGCCATGTCTGTGATCTGTTTTTTTTCAACAAAATAAAACAACTGAATGAACATCCTCCAAGGCCGGTGATTCCATAATTTTTGCCAGGGGTTGTATACTCAATTTTCAGTGTCGGTGTAGAGGGTCACTTTAAGAATTTGGTCTGTGATTGATAACTGTAAAGCAGTTCAAACCCTCACAGAAGCATTAAAATGAACTTTGCATGTTGTGGAGAATCTTTGTTCATTATATGGCTACTTCATAGAAGAAATCTCAAGAGTTTAGGTTACAATTGCTGCGCTTTTGACCTTGCTATAAAAAATACACATCTATGAAATTGCTATACCTCCTTGAAAGAATAAAAATCTCTTAACGGCAGTGATTAGCTAAAACCTACATGAATCCAATTCAGATGCCAAAAAATGTTCAGAAAGTACCGTAACATGATTTAGTTGATTTTGCTATTATGGAATATTGCCATGGAACGAATCAAAATATCAAATGAGATTCAATGGGTTTCGGAAAGAGCTTTATAGTTGATTGTCTATTATGTGTTTGAATTAACCTACAGTAATTGTAGGAAGTATAATGAATAACACAACATCATTATTCTTTATTTTTTCTTCTCAAACTAAAAGGGTTGAATTTCCAATGGATTTTATAACTGTCCATAATGCGTTTCTGAGAAGTATTCATTACATACTGTAAGTAGCGTCACTGCTTTTAATCTAGTGTAAACCATTGTCACTTCTTATCTTACCAGTCTGTAGGGTAATGGTAAGATATCAATTTGTATTCTTAGTCCTGAGATGGCAGCTTGTGTATCTGGAACAACGTCAAGATTTCTTGCTCAGGAATATGAATTGGCTTAACCCCTTAGTGACAGCCAACTTGGTACTTAGTGACCAAGTCAGTTTTTACAATTCTGACCACTGTCACTTTATGAGGTTATAGCTCTGGAACTCTTCAACGCATCCCACTGATTCTGAGAATGTTTTTTCATGACATATTGAACTTCATGTTTGTGGTAAAATTTCTTCTATATAACTTGCTTTTATTTATGAAAAAAATGGAAATTTGGCAAAAATTTAGAAAACTTTGCAATTTTCAAACTTTTAATTTTTGTTCCATTAAATCAGAGGGTCATATTGCGCAAAATAGTTAATAAATAACATTTCTTACATACAAAACCTACAAGAGACAAAATGAGCAAAATCCCTGCTGTAACTAATTAAGAAAAAGCAAAAGTGCATTTAAATAACACAGAGTTCTTAGTAATACTGTTTTTGATCAAAAATAGCATAAAGGCCATCCCACCGTCGACAAGGTGACCCTGATCGGGACGGTCCTACACAGTCTAATATTAAATACCTTACAATGTGTCAGAGTTGACCTCATTGTGTGAATAAGGTCAGACAAAAGGACCAGGTCCCAACCAGTAGACACCAGTCAGGGGAAGCCTTTAAATAAAATTCAGCTAGGTTTTTTGTATGTTTTATGGCCAATGTGAACATGCGTTTATGTGCTGCATGTATACCAACTTCAGCTTTTGCTTGTGCAATGGCGACAGGGCTGCTGATAGATAATGCCCTCATGAAGATAGAAGAGACAGATCTTGTTCTGTATGAAGATTTTTGGGACATGGTTCCTTATGGGAATTCTTGGCTGTGCAGAGATTGCCGTAGTTGTTCCAAGTATCTGTGTAGCCGGTGTCCTGAATCCCACTGGCTGGGTAGCCGCCATTTCACTTTTCACTTTTCCGTCCTCACTACATGGTACATGAGGTGTGTGTGTAGTCTGACATGCAGCTAAAGCGATCTACTGTGGTCCAATATAGAAGACTGCTTCCTAAAGTCTGTGCAGTTTATGGAACATTAGTAAATGTATTTGGTGAAGCTAGGAGCAATGTAATAACAAGGAATCCATATATATATATAACACAAAATTACAAGTGACAAATGGCTGAACAGTTTATAAACAACATGTGTTAAACCAGCCTGCTATCCAGTCTTATAAATGCAGCTGACTAATGTAAGGGTGAGAGTCTTAGGTATATGGAGGCTGCAAAAAGGTACAACATAGTCCTTCTTATCGGTGATTCTGTCACAAGGGAGATAAAATGGAGGATGTCCTCTGTATTCCAGTCTGTGAGAAAAATGAGCTTTTTCTTCCCAAAATGCACCACTACAGGAAGAGAGGATGTAACAACAGTGGGATGAACAGCTAGTGCAAATTCAACCACTAGATGGAGCCTTTGTACTGCGAACAAACTCAACAGTGAGGCTAAGTGCACACGATCAGGAATAATTGCGTTTTTTTCGCGGTTTTTCCGCGGTTTTCCGCGGTAAAAACGCGATAAAAACGCAAGCATTAAGCATCCTATACATGTTAATTGATTCCGCATGTTTTGGCCACATGTTGCGTTTTTTTCCGCGAAAAAAACGCTTTGCGGAAAAAATAGCAACATGTTCATTAATTTAGCGTAACCGCGGTGATTCCGCCGCCATAGGAATGCATTGAACCGCTTACTTTCCGCATGTGGCTATGCCCACTATGCGCAATGTAAGCGGTTCATGTGCGGATGGTACCCAGGGTCTGGAGCAGAGGAGACTCTCCTCCAGGCCCTGGGTACCATATCCCTGGTAAAACAATAATTAAAATAAAAAATAATGATATTCTCACCTTCCGGCGGCCCCCGCAGCCTTCCCGCGGCCCCCGCAGCCTTCCCGCCTTCAGCGACGCTCCCGGCAACTTCCGGTCCCAAGAGTCCTTTGCGAGATCACCCAGATGGCATAGCAGTCTCGCGAGATGCCACGTCATCGGTGTGATTTGTTGCAAAGCACTCCTGGGACCGCGAGTTGCCGGGAGCGTCGCTGAGAGGCGGGAAGGCTGCGGGGGCCGCCGGAAGGTGAGAATATCATTATTTATTATGTTTTTTATTATTTTTACATTAGATCTTTTTACTATTGATGCGACATAGGCGGCATCAATAGTAAAAAGTTGGTCACACTTGTCAAACACTATGTTTGACTCGTGTGACCAACCTGTCAATCAGTTTTCCAAGCGATGCTACAGATCGCTAGGAAAACGCTAGCATTCTGCAAGCTAATTACGCTTGCAAAACGCTATTATTCTGGCGGGAATCAGCATAAAAAAACGTGCGTATTTCCTGCGGGAGAAGTGCGGGATTGCCGCGGAAATTTCCGCGGCAATTCCGCAACGTGTGAACTTAGCCTGAAACTTAATGCTGAAGGCATGACAGAGGTAGATAGGGATAATAGGGATCTTATTCAGGGGTCACCGCTCTGAAACCCGCCTGAAAAAACACTAAATGAATGCTAAAAAGAATAAACATGCATAGCAATGTAAAAACACCTTGCTCAGTATATGTTCAGACTTTTGAGCTTCTTGTAACCGCTTCAGGTTTCCAAAGATGCAAAGCAGTTAAAAAAAAAGTGATTTCTCCATTGTGGAGGTGATTTCCACTTGGAAGCCGCTTACCAGTTTGTACAATGCAAGTAAGTAAAAACAAAACAGTTGTTAAAAAAACACCATGAGACTATTGAAAAGACGCAAAAAATGATGCTTCAGGAAAAAAAAAGATGTTGGTGCGTCAGTAAGCGTCATCCTGAAAAATGTTACACTTTCGTACTCACCTAAACGATGTCAAGTGCACATACCAAACTTTTCTAGTGAAGAAAATTTCTGAAACCAAGGCTACTTTGTCCAAGAAAGCTTAATTTTTGGCTGGTAAAACAGACAAGCCATAAGCGAAATATTTTTGTACTTCTTTGGCAATTCTTTTTGTAAAGTTTTTTTTTTTTTTTGCAAAATAGTATTCCCAACATTTTTGAGGCTTTAAATTTCCTACAAAATGTGTCTGTTACAAAAATGTTAGTGTAATTCAATTTTTGCAAATTTGTTTTTATAATCCAACTTATACCCAGGCACACCACACCAGTATAGTGGCCTGTTGGATATGCTGTATTTTGGAGATGTGTACCTACCTAGCATTTTCTGACACATTTTTGGGCAAAAGCTGTTTTAAAATCATTTAAAAAATTAAATAAACTACTCAGTGTGCTTTTTGCATACCCCACGACAATACTGCATGCCATTGCTGCATGTTCCTTTCTGGCCTTGTACTTACCCAGCAACATAACTTTTCTTTGCCTTTATAGCTTTTTTGTAAATGAATGAAAGAATTAATATATATATTTACTTGCTGAAGAGCCCATGGTTACGAACTGTGGTTAGTTAAAACAAATTATAATGGTTATCCTCCATCCCATAGTCCCGTGCCGATATACCCATCATACATATCCTCCATTCCATTCCATAGTCCCGTGCCCATATACCCATCACACATCCTCCATCCCATAGTCCCGTGCCCATATACCCATCATACATATCCTCCATCCCATAGTCCCGTGCCCATATACCCATCATACATATCCTCCATCCTATAGTCCCGTGCCCATATGCCCATCATATATATCTTTCATCCCATAGTCCCATGTCCATATACCTATCACACATCCTCCATCCCATAGTCCCATGCCCATATACCCATCATACATATCCTCCATCCCATAGTCCCGTGCCCATATACCCATCACACATCCTCCATCCCATAGTCCCGTGCTCATATACCCATCATACATATCCTCCATCCCATAGTCCAGTGCCCATATACCCATCATACATATCCTCCATACCATAGTCCCGTGCCCATATACCCATCCTACATATCCTCCATCCCATAGTCCCGTGCCCATATACCCATCATACATATCCTCCAACCCATAGTCCAGTGCCCATATACCCATCATACATATCCTTTTAAACAGCTCTGGTGAAATGAAAGATGCTTAGTGTTTGGGTGGTGCATACATACACTCATTTATATATATATGCTAGCTGAAGGGCCCAGTGTTGCCCCGGCATACGACCTAACTGTGGTTAGTTATAACAAATTATAATGATTATATTGCACATAAAAACATTTCACATCATATATTTAAAACTACAGATTTGCAACACAAATTAACTAAACGATTACCTAAGTATTGATAGTATTTTATTTTCAACTCATTCAAGAGCCTTTTGATAAACAACATTTTTGTTTTTGGTTATATATACAGTATATATAAAAAGTTTAACCTTTGGCATCCCTGTTTTGCTGGTCCAATTTAACAACTGTATCACCACACCAGTACTGTGCTGTTGCCTTAGATTTGTTCACGTGGCTACTTACTAAAAAATTTAGCATTCATGGTTAAGGCTTTTATTTGGTGGTGGGAAACAGTATTTTTTTTTAAAAAAAAGTTAAAAAAAATCACACATTTTACTTTTTGTATACCTGTTTTACTAGTAAAGTTTCACAACCATACACCCCTCAACGATAGTACAGGCTGGGGCCACATTTTCCTTTGCGGGCATGTACTGCTTACCAACGTAGCATTCTTCATTGCGGCTTTTGGTCAAGAAGAGGGAGTAGTGTTTAAAATATATATTTTTAAATAATACATTTTACTTTTTGCATACCTATTTTTACTAGTTTAATTTAGCTACCATGTACCCCAGAACAATGTCTCAGGCTAGTACCTAACTGGCATTTGTCATTACATCAACCTTTTTGGGCAGGTTGATTTAATTTGCTTAACAAAATATCCCAAAAAAGTACACTAAATTAAGAGTTATTTATTTATTTAACTGGTTTAAATGGTTTAGCAACACCAAAGAAACGAGCTGGAACTCATGTTGATATAAGTGTAAAGAAACCACCGGAGCAATAGGCGGAGGAGGGCATGACTTTGGGAAGGGCAGATCTTTAAACTCCTGCAGTTTTGTGTGTATAGCGGTGTAGATTTTAAGCAAGAGTGATGTTGCTTTAAAGGGTATGCCACACTAAACGAGATCGCTAACGAGATCGCTAACGAGATCACTAAAACTTCACTATTTAGCGATCTCGTTAGCGACGTCGTTGTGTGTGGCATGTAGCAACGATGTGGCCCCTGCTGTGATTCCGTTGATCGTTCACTAGCGTTCTGGACCGTTTTTTGATCGTTGGGTTCCGCTGGTGAGCCTATATCGCTGTGTTTGGCACCTTTTGCGAACGACGAGCGACCTCGTTTGTAACGCATATGACAGCGGCGCAGGCGGGACTAGGGTTTTTAGCATCACAGAGTGGATCGCAATATCTGTAAGTTCTTTTTTGCGCCACAGAGAGGATCGCAGAAGTTGCAAAGCAGGCTAGCAGGACGCAGAGAGCAGGAGCGATGCTGGAAATTCCTATGAATCAAAAGCGCTCATACATGCTAATGACATCCTAACGACCGCCAAAGTCGTTAAAGAGATCGCTGACCGCTGATGAGTCGTTTATGAGATCTCCTGTTTGGCAGCTACTAGCGACCTAAAAGAGATCACACCAACGATCTCGTTAGCTT
This sequence comes from Oophaga sylvatica, assembly GCA_033576555.1. Taxonomy (NCBI): domain Eukaryota; kingdom Metazoa; phylum Chordata; class Amphibia; order Anura; family Dendrobatidae; genus Oophaga; species Oophaga sylvatica. The sequence goes on along the minus strand of JARQOD010000002.1, from coordinate 71,547,677 downwards.
GCGTCGTTATCGTGATCGCTAACGAGATCGCTAAGTGTGGCAGTACCTTAAGACTGTAGGATATGTTTGTGCCTGGTGTGCCACTATGAGGAGGGTGGGGATAATTTAGGTGAGGTAACTCTGTCTCTTTTTGTGAGGATAGTGGGGGCTGGTCTCTCTCTGTGAGGTGGGGGTTTATATGGAGGAGGTAAATTTGTCTTTCTACCTCTTTCTTTCACCAAATGAAATAGAGAAGACATCACCCACCCTCCCGCCCTGTAATAATCATGGTCCTAAAACGCTTTAATTATTACTTGTATATGATGAATGCTTTATTGTATTTTGTTTTGAATTTGCTATCATATATCTTCTACCAGGTCCAATTTTATCATGACTATAAAGACTTAAAATTGGCATTAACCTTCTAAGCCCAAGGGAAGGGCAATCCTTCAGCCATGGTTCCCTAGAGGTTTCCTTTACAGGAAGTTTTTCCTCTCCTGAGCATTGTAGGATGACTCTTTGTGAGTCGGAGGTTTGCCAAGTTTAGTTCCCTTAATGCTTTTGCAGGGACTTTTAGTTTATAAGTTTACAAAAGTGATTTCTAAAAAAGTGTCAAAATGTGACTTGGAATTTATAACTGTCACAGCTTGCTGTTTAGGAGTCAGGTGGAGGTTGCGGACAAGTTAAGGTGGACTCATTTTAACTAATAGAGGAGGTAAAAACCTCATGGTGATAAATAGGCTAAGCTTTGGTGGCCAGCCTCAAGGACGTTGTAATGGTAACGTCATCAGGGGCAGGCACGTGGTTAAGCACAGGAGTGAGGATTATAGGGTCATTGGTGCCCTGAAAGTTTACTGGCTATACATGAATGGCAAGCCAGGGTGCCACCCCATTTTATGGCTGTCTGTCCTGATGCTATATGTCAAGACAGCTGGAGGTATCACAGTACTTGTCAATCCCAATGTACTACACTTCATCTGACTCCTACTGTGGTTGTTTTAATCCTGTGATTTAATAAAGCTGTGGACAGATTGACCAAAATAATGTGTTTTTTGTATTTATTCTAGTGCCTAGGTTTACTGTAGTTATGGTTGTTTTAAGATGAAGTGGGATCCGTCCCATATCCAAAAGTCATGCGTAGATACATACACATTCACACTGTGGCCATTAACAACATAACCTAGAATAAATACAAAATGAATAAATATTGTGTGATAGGTAAATAACTAAATAGTAATAGTACATGTAAATAACATAGGGTACTTAGTTGACACTGTTTTGATCTAAACAGTGTTAAAGCCATCCCACCAGGACAAGGTGCACCCACTCAGGATGTTCCTGTGGCTCCCTCCTTTTTGAGCTGTGCATTTAGTTTATAAAGCTTTCCGCGAGCAGGTGTATAAACAATCAGACCTGGGTCCTGCTCTGTCCACATCTAATAAGGCCAGCTAGCACATAGAGAGGTTTTACTTTTGAGATAGGACTATCCTGAGTGGGTACACCTTGTCGGGGTGGGGTGACTCTTAATTTTTATCAAAACAGTGTTAAGTAAGAACTTTATTTTATTTATATGGGCAATTACTATCTACTTACTGCAGAGTATTTATTAATTTTGTTTTTATTCTAGGTATGGTTTAAATAGTTCGTTTTAACACACCTGTTTAAGTTGGCTAATTGGAGACAACTACATACCACATCGATACAATGGCAGGCCATTGCTGCATTAGCCTATTTGGCCATTATGTGTACCATACCTAGCATTTCTGGTAGATTTAATTTTTTTTTCAGGGTTGGATAAATGTGGTTAAACATTTTTGTAAACTTTATGCTTGTATCCAAAATGCATCATGAATGAAAAAGTGGTACCGGTAATGGACATGATAGCGTGAGAGAAAAAAAACATACCATAGCTAAGAATGTTGGAGATGCTAGCAACATCAGCACCAATACTGATACTAGAACCAACCATCTGGGATGTAGTGCAAGCAATTGCATGTCACAATTGGCCTCCTTTGCCACCAGCAAGCGTATTAGTAGGGAGCCAATAGAGGGCATAATGAAATACTGTATATGTCACATTGCTTGCACCAGAGACCGCTGGACGATGTTACCTCTGACAAAGACACCAAAGTTTCAGTCAGTATTCTGAAAAGAACAGTCTGCATGATCACAAATGACTTCGAGGGATTATTTAGAACCATTTAAAAATCAGGAAAAGTTTGTCAGAGCGCTGTGATTTTAATGATCTGTTGGTTACTACCAAATTACCATCCGTTTCTGGTAAAGTCACTTTGACAATACTGGAAAACTGTCAGTCACCCATCTTCTTTAGACTACTCAATAATAAATTTCACTTTATATTCAGCAGTATCTTAACTCTGTAAATATTATGGCGTCAGTAGGCAGGCTTGTTATTTAGGCGTTTTTGCTGAATTTCAGAGGAATTATTCTTTAAATTATTAAACGGATATTCTCAGTCTTTTCAAATAATATATATTAAAAAAAATTCTATAGAAGAATATGTCATACATTTATATGATCCGGGTGTCACAATTCCTCATTGCAGTGTGGTGAGTGGCAGTTCAGGCATCCATTCTGGGGCAGGGGCGTGCTGAGTTGTTAGTATCGTGATAGACAACTAAACCATCCAATCTAAGGCTTGGCTTGCTGAACTATCAGTGTGGTGAGTGAAAGTCTAGTTGCCGAATCAGGGCCGGAGTGCTGTTTGACTTTTTCAAACCAAAATTGGCTGGAATTGAGATTGGACACCATGTCGCGTTTGGAGAGCCCCTGATGCACCTAAACAGTGGAAACCCAGCACAAGTAACACCATTTGGAAACTAGACCCCCTAAGGAACTTATCTAGATCTGTCATGAGCACTTTGAACCCCAAGTGTTTCACAAAGTTTATAATGCCTGGGTGTGAAAACAAAACAATTTTCCACAAAAATGATTTTTTTTTGTCCCAAATTTTTGATTTTTCCCAGGAAATTGGACCCAAAAAGTTGTTGTCCAATTTTCCTGAGTATGCTGATACCAAATATGTGGGGGGGGAAACTATTGGGTGCACGGCAGGGCTTGGAAAGGAAGTAATAACGTTTTGGAATGCAGACGTTGATGGGTGTCATGCTCCGTTTGCAGTGCCCCAGATGTGCCTAAACAGTGGAAAACCCCCACAAGTGACCCCATTTGGAAACTAGACCCCATAAGGAACTTATCTAGATCTGTGATGAGCACTTTGAACCCCCAAGTGCTTCACACAAGTTTATAATGCCCGGGCATGAAAATAAAAATCCTATTTTTTTCCCACAAAAATGATCTTTTAGTCACCAATTTTTTATTTTCCCAAGGGTATCAGGAGAAATTGGACCACAAATATTGTTCTCCAATTTGTCCTGAGTACGCTGATACACCATATGTGGAGGAACCACTGTTTGGGCGCACGGCAGAGCTCGGAATGGAAGGAGCACCATTTGACTTTTTCCAACCAAAATTGGCTGGAATTGAGATTGGACACAATGTTGCATTTGGAGAGCCCTGATGTGCCTAAACAGTGGAAACCCCAACAAGTGACCCCATTTTGGAAAATAGACCCTCAAGGAACTTATATAGATGTGTGGTGAGCACTTGAACCCAAAAGTGCTTCACAGAAGTTTATAACGTACAGCCGTAAAATATATATATTTTTTTTACAAAAATGATATTTTCGCCCCCAATATTTTATTTTCACAAGGGTAACAGGAGAAATTGGACCAAAAAGTTGTTGTCCAATTTGTCCTGAGTATGCTGATACCCAATATGTGGGAGAAAACTACTGTATGGGCACACGTCGGGGCTCGGAAGGGAAGTAGTCTGCGGGTGTCATGTCGCATTTGGAGAGCCCCTGGTGTGCCTAAACAGTGGAAACCCCCCACAAGTAACCCCATTTTGGAAAATAGACCCCCAAAGGAACTTATCTATATGTGTGGTGAGCGCTATGAAGCCCCAAGTGCTTCACAGAAGTTTATAACGCACAGCCGTAAAAACAAAAAAATATATATTTTTTTTTTTACAAAAATTATATTTTCGCCCTCAATTTTTTATTTTCCCAAGGGTATCATAAGAAATTGGACCCCAAGAGTTATTGTGAAATTTGTCCTGAGTACGCTGATACCCCATATGTGGGGGTAAACTACTGTTTGGGCGAATGGCAGAGCTCAGAAAGGAAGGAGCACCGTTTGACTTTTTCAACGCAGAATTGGCTGGAATTGAGATCAGACGCCATGTCACATTTGGAGAGCCCCTGATGTGCCTAAACAGTGGAAACCCCCAATTCTAACTCCAACCCTAACCCCAACACACCCCTATCCCTAGTCCCAACCCTAACCGTAACCCTAACCACAAACCTAACCCTAACACACCCCTAACCCTAATCCCTAATCCTAACCTTAGCCCCAACTCTAACCCTAACTTTAGCAGCAACCCTAACCCTAATTGGAAAATGGAAATAAATACATTTTTTTAATTTTATTATTTTTCCCTAACTAAGGGGGTGAAAAAGAGGGGTTTGATTTACTACTTATAGCGGGTTTTTATGATTGGCAGCTGTCACGCTAAAAGACGCTTTTTATTGCAAAAAATAGGTTTTGCATCACCACATTTGGAGAGCTATAATTTTTGCATATTTTGGCCCACAGATTCTTGTGAGGTCTTATTTTTTGCGGTACGCGTTGACGTTTTCATTGGTACCATTTTTGAGCACGTGACATTTTTTGATCGCTTTTTATTTCGATTTTTGGGAGGTTAGAATGAACAAAAATCAGCAATTCATGAATTTCTTTTTGGGGGTGGCGTTTATACCGTTCCGCGTGTGGTAAAATTGATAAAGCAGTTTTATTCTTCAGGTTAGTAGGATTACGGCGATACCTCATTTATATCATTTTTTTTATGTTTTGGCGCTTTTCCACAATAAAAACAATTTTATATAAAAAATAATTATTTTTGCATAGCTTTATTCTGTGAGCTATAACTTTTTTATTTTTTCACTGATGATGCTCTATGGTGGCTCGTTTTTTGCGGGACAAGATGACGTTTTCAGTGGTACCATGTTTATTTATTTATATCGGTCTTTTTGATTGCGTGTTATTCCACTTTTTGTTCGGCGATATGATGATAAAGCATTGATTTTTTTGCTTTGTTTTTTTTTTAAGGGGTTCACTAAAGGGGTTAACTGGTGGGACAGTTCTATAGGGCGGTTCTTTATGGACGCGGCGATACCAAATATGTGTACTTTTATTATTTTGTTTTATTTACAGGAAGAAATGAATTTATTGGGGAATATTTTTTTTCCCTTTATTTTAGATTTTTTTTTTTACACTTGTGTTTTTTATTTTTTTAACTTTTTTACTTTGTCCCAGTGTGGGACATTACAGTATAGGGTCAGATCGCTGGTCTCACAGTGTGCACAGCACTCTGTGAGACCAGCGATCTCACTGGCTGCGCTGCAGGCTTCCTCAGCAGGCACTGAGGAAGCCACCTCCCTGCAGGACCCGGCGGCCATCTTGGATCCGGGGCCTTGCAGGGAGGAAAGCGTCAGAACAGCGCGATCACATCGCGCTGTTCTGAGGGCCTCAGGGGAGCACGCAGGGAGCCCCCTCCCTGCGCGATGTTTCCCTCTGCCCCGGTACACCGCGATCATGTTTGATCGCGGTGTGCCAGGGGTTAATATGCCGGGACCGCTCCTGGCACATAGTGCCGGGTGTCAGCTGTGATAATCAGCTGACAGGCGGCGATCAGCTGCGCTCCCCCCGGGAGCGCAGCTGATCGCCTAGGACGTACTATCCCGTCCCTGGGAATTAAGTACCAGGTCACATGGACGGGATAGTACGTCCGATGACAGAAAGTGGTTAAAAAATCTTATGAATTATTTTTTTTCTGATTGCATTGGGAGATTTGGTGTGATTTACTTTGATGATATTTTATTTTTTTTGCCTGGCTTAGATTCTCACCAGGAACATGTCCATGTAATATTACAGAGGTTGAGGGAGATTTTTTTGTTTGATAACACTGAGAAATATATTTTTCTATTCAAAAAATTTAATTCCTGGGGTTAAATTTATCAGCTGATAGGTTTAACATGGATCCTGGGAAGGTGCAAGCCACAGGTGCAAGCCATAATAGTTTGGGTCTAACCTAGAGGCCTGAAAGCATTACTGACCTAGCACGTAAAGGTGTGCATCTCAAGGTTGGCCACCGAATGCTGTTAGGGCTTATGAAAAATTGTTAAAAGGATGTTTTATATCTGATCCTTTTCTTATTCAACCCGATCTCCAAGAACCATTCATTGTGGAGGTGAACCTTTGCCTCACCCCTCTGTTTAAGACATACCCTCTTGGCTTTTGACCTCGTATTCCCTGACTTCCCCACCTCACTAGGGTCACACTTAGTCCCTAAATATTTTCTCCAAATGTAAACTGACTCACGAGACTCGCTGCTGGCCATGAAATAAATGAAATGAATGATAACACTTACTGCTCTCATTGAATCAAATCAAACGGGATATAAATCACAATAATGCGGTAATATTACAGGCTTTTGATGTAATCACCATTTTTGTGAATCATGGCTGAAGTGTTGTTCTATTAGCTACTCTGTGGCATCCAGTAAGGCCAATCAAAGCAATGATCGCTATTACATGCTAACTAGCATGTGAATTTCAATGGCCAAAAAGTAAAATAATGTATATATGTATATATGTATTTAACTTTGGAATTAAAATGTAAGCCTGCACCTTGCATTAAAAAAAACATCATATCAACATAAAGGATTTGTGGAATAATGTCCAGATCAGACCTGTACATCAGAATTATTTAACTAAAAAACAGCTTTCGTATGCACAGTGTTTTTTACATAGAAGAGGCTGATAGATATTTGACTCCTTCATGACCAGATGGAACTTATTGACGAGAGCAAATTTTTACACATTGAAATGCTGCAAAATCAATGACATTTTTCACTTTGTTGGAGTGGATATATTTTTATTTTGAAGATCAACTGATGTGATAAACGTTAACAGGAAATATATACACTTTTTTCAAATATATCTATATTTTTCATATTTTATCTAAAGCCATTGGTTTAATCCATATTATTTATCCCACAAATTACCGTATTTTTCGGACTATAAGACGCACCGGACTATAAGACGCACCCAGATTTTAGAGGTGGAAAATAGGGAAAAATATATTTGAAGCAAAAAATGTGGTAAAATATTTAATAACATAAATAACATACTATTATATGTGGTGTTATTATATATAATAGCATGTTATTATGTAGGAAGCTACGGGTAGAAGATGGTGCTGCGGGACCAGTGTGGTGTCTGTAAACTACTATGTGAAGACGCTGGAGGGTGAGTATAAGGCCGGGGTCACACATGCGAGAAATTTGCACGATTTTTGTGCGAATCTCTATCGTGAACAACCGGCACTGCCGCTGGCACTGGAACGTGCAGCTGCATAGAAATACATGCAGCATAGAAATACATGCAGCCGCACGCTCCGGTCCGAGTGCCGGCGGCAGTGCCGGGTGTTCATGCGAGAGATTCGCACAAAAATCGTGCAAATTTCTCGCATGTGTGACCACGGCCTAAGAATGGGGGCTTAGGGCTTATATTTAAAGCGCACTCTCCAGCACTGATAACACTGGAGTGCTGCTTTAAGATCTCATGGGAGAACTATAACTCCCAGCATGTCCTGCAGATCCTATGGCATGCTGGGAGTTATAGTCCACCACAGGATGGCAGAGTGATTTTTTATGTGCCATATTACTAACCTTTTAATTATTTTTTTCTTGTACAGTGTGTCTGAAGGACCTGTGATGACATCACGAAGAGGCAGGGCTTTGTGTGGTCATGTGATGCTCCAGCCCACCCTCTTCATGACCTCATCACAGGTCCTCCACAGGAGCATTCAGCACGACATCAGCACAGCCCCAGGCTGTCAGGTGTGCAATGCCTCCTGCTGCACTCTGCTCCTGCCGCCTCCTTCTCCTTCCCACACAGATCCCCAGCTGCTGCAGGAATCAGGCGCTGGGGAACCATGTGGCTCTGTCATTCGCTGCTCCCTGCTCACTGCTCAGCTGATAGGTGAATATTCACTGCACTTAAGTGTCGTGGGCAGTGGTTTCCCCAGCGCTGGATTCCTGCAGCAGAGGGGATATTTTCCTGCCTCCTGCGATCTCACTCCACCACTGCCCACTGCCCCCTGCCTCCCTCCCCACATGTTACATTCCGACCATAAGACGCACCCACACTTTCCTCCCAAATTTGGAGGAAAAAAAGTGCGTCTTATGGTCCGAAAAATACGGTAATCCCCCAATTCTCCCTTGCACAATGATGCCAAATATGCGTACAATGTCTAGTGTATGACTCTGGCTCAATACTACAAGGCCACTATTTTCTTTTTCTGGGAGTATCCTCCCCAAGAGTTTTACAGACAGGGAAGCTATATTTTTGTAATGTTTGTTTGTCATGAACTCTACAAAAGAGAGCAGTGCCATCAAACTGAGCTTACAGATAGTGAGAACTGTGATATTAACCCATTGATTTAGTGAAGTAGACATAAAACAGTTAAAAATAAGAAACAATTTCAGTAATATATAATTTTAAAAACTTTTATCCCTCATGCCGTTTCATTCTGACAGAAGACATGATAGAGAAATTATTTTTTTACAGCACCGACCCTAATAAAATTTGTTGCCAGGACATTTTTTTCCAATGAGAGCCATGCTTTGTAATCAGAGGTCAAGTGATTGGGACCTAAACCAAATTAATTTTCAATAGTGCCACAGCAGCGGAATAATGAGCACATGTATATGTCAGTTAAGCAAAGTGGCAAGGAAATGTTGATGTAAATATACAATGGGTGGTCCTGAAATGGTTAAGAAAAGTTACATTGGCCATTCCTTTTAATTTCTTCCCACCAGCCCCCACCCCAGTATGATGGCCCCACACAATATGATTATCCCACAACCCAATCACAATATGATTCCTAACACAGTATGATGGCTACACTGTAGCCCTCACCACACAGTATAATGCACCCTTAAGTACTGATTTAAAATAAAAAAAATACACATTATATACTAACATAATCAAAGATACTGGAAAATACATTGGCACGGTAAACAACTTGGTGCAGGCGGAAAAACACAGTGCCTTCATTGTGCCTCTTTTGACGTGACTCTGATGTCCTGTAACGTTGCAATGGGTGGTAGCCATGACTGAGGTACTCATGTTCAACACCCTGGCAGGCTACAGGAAAATGGAGGTCCTGGCTAGGTGTGTGGACTTTATCTGTGCGGGCGCTACGCCCTTGCAGACTGCATGATGCTGTTGACTTCGGCTGGCTAGGACCAGATGTTGTAAAGTTCAATACGTGAGGCCACTACTCAAAAATAAATTGTCTTTCACTAAACAATAAGTTATATGGAAGTATGTACAGTGAATAGAAGGTGGAAAATGTTGTGAATGCTTCTCCTAGAACATATATCTTCATACCCATTCCCATTTGTTCCAGACCTCACTTCACTCTTGTTGTTAGCCTTTCTCTAGTTTCACCACCACCCAGCACAGTACTTCATTGACATTTTTAGTCCCCAACAACAGCACCACTAACTGGTAAGTAAGAGTCCTATTTCTCAACTCGCCCGTTGAACATCCTTTTCCCCTTAAGGGAGCTACTTATGCCACTATGGCCATTACTTACCTTGGAACTACCACACGGTGCTCTCTCTCTCTTCGTCCTGATTTCTTTCTCAGTGCTGCTTGGTCACTTGACTTTCAGATAACTACGTACGGTCCCACTAGGCTTCCTGCCTCAGGCTTCGTATCCTGAGAATCACTCATTCCGTCTAATGCGTTTCCTTGTCTCTTCTCCAGATAATGTTATCCATTGCCACAGTCTCCACTTACTTCAGGGATCCCGACTTTATGCGGCTCTGCTAATTAATTAGACCTGAGGTCTGATCTAGTTGCAAGCCAAGCCCTATCTATTTCCTGACAGGAACCTCACCACTGTCTCATCACTTTATCGCCTTCTACTCTGAGCTAGCGTCAACTATTAATCCTGTAGGCTACCTGGTGCTGGGCAGAACACAACCTATCACTATCAATACAGGTTAATAAGCATTCAAACACCATAACAAACTGCAACAATATACCTGTCTTCGGGGTGGTAATATGGACAACGCCTTCATCTCCTTACTGTCCTGTGTGTACTTCTGGTATTCTGTAGGCCATAAACCTACACCGACCTGTCCTCTACAGAACAGGGAGGGTAGAGCAGGGAAGCTATGGCTCTCTTTTCTCTGCTGCAGAATTTATCGACATACAGTACATGTTGATACAATTAAGAATGGTCGTCTCTCTGTGTGGGCCTCACCCTGTGAGTATTCCAGGTCAACTACAGTGGCATATTAACGTTTGGGCACCCCTGGTCAAAATTAATGTTATGGTGAACAGTTAAACAAGTTGAAGATGAAATGATCTCTAAAAGGCCTAAAGTTAAAGATGACACATTTCCTTTATATTTTAAGGAAAAAAGTATGCATATTTTCATCTTTTACATTTTAAAAATTGCAAAAAGGGAAATGGGTTTATGCAAAAGGTTTGGCACCCTGCATGGTAAGTACCTAGTATCACCCCCTTTTGAAAGTATCACAGCTTGTACGCTTTTTTGTCGACAGCCAAGTCTTTCATTTCTTGTTTGAGGGATTTTCATTCATTCTTCCTTGGCAAATTCTTCCAGTTTTCTGAGCTTCCTGGGTTGTCCTGCTGCACTGCAATTTTGAGGTCTTGTAATGTATGTAGTACAGTTCATATAGCGTCTTGTGCTTGGGTGCGATGAAAATACATGAGACACAGGTTTGATATAGAAAGTCTTGTATTACTTCATACAAGTTGGCAAAAATAGTCACACAGTTTGCAGACACAGAAGCAGGAGACACAGCAGGCCAGAGTAATCTAAGCTCAGCAATCACTCTCCACAACAGGTTCAGGATCTTCTTCTCTGTTACCGTAAGTCCATGCAAACGTGGGTCTTTCAAAGAGCAGGGTTCAGAGTCCACAAGTGCTTCAGAGTTCCTCAGTAGGAATAGCTGGAGTACAAGGTCCAAGGCTTTAGGAGTCAGGTCACAGGTTCACTGCAGGCTAGATTCTGAAGCACTGATTGCTCAGCTTTGGCTGCTTAAGAAGCAAAAGGAGAGAATCAGGGCGGGAACATGCAAGCTGGAAACTCCATTTTGACTGAGGACAAGATAGCTGCAGCAAGACAGAAAGTAAAATGGCTGACGAACAAACTGAGTTTCAGGAACATGTACACAGAACCTTACATTACTCCCCCCTTAGGGACAACCTCCGGATGACCTCAGGCCAGGCTTGTGTGGGTACCTCTGATGAAACTGACGGAGCAAGCGAGGAGCATTAACGTTATTGACTGGTTCCCATGAGTTGTCCTCCACTGGGTAGCCCTGCCATTTAATCAGATATTGTAACTGATTTCTATACAACCTGGAATCTAAAATCCTTTCCACCACAAATTCTTCCTGACCATCGACTAGCACTGGGTCAGGGCAAGGAGAAGAACGTCCAGGAAACGTATTGGGTGTCGCAGCCTTTAGTAGGGATACATGAAAGACAGGGTGAATTCTCATAGTTCTGGGCAGTTAAGACGACAAGCAACGGCACTTATAATTTTACTGATTTTATAGGGTCCAATGTACTTATGTCCCAACTTAGACAATGGAATCCTTAACTTAAGATTTCTGGTTGACAGCCAGACCAAGTCTCCTACCTTGAAAGCTGGTGCAGGTTTACGAAATTTATCTGCTGCTTTCTTGTACCTTTCCTGAGCCGATTCCAGATTCTCCTTTAGAAGATCCATATTCTTCTGTAAAGACGTGATTCTTTCAGCTACTGCTGGTAAAGGCGTTTCTATGGGAAATCGTGGTAGAATGTTAGGATGATAACCTAGATTAGAGTAAAAAGGAGACTGCTTAGTGGAGGCACTCTGAGAGTTGTTATACGAGAAACTCAGCTAATGGAAGTAGATCCACCCAATCATCCTGTAGGTGGCAGATAAAGCAGCGGAGATACTGCTCCAGGGTTTGATTGGTTCGTTCGGTCTGTCCATTAGTCTGGGGATGAAAAGCAGAAGAAAGGTTTACTTTAATGTCCAATGCTGCACAGAAATTTTGCCAAAACCTAGAAGTGAATTGCACCCCTCGATCCGAAATAACCTCATCCGGTACTCCATGTAAGCGAAACACATCTTTAATCATCAAATCTGATGTCTGTTTTGCAGTGGGTAAGCCGACACAAGGGATAAAATGAGCTGCCTTTGTTAGACGGTCAACCACCACTAGAATGGTGTTCTTCCCTTGAGAGGTTGGTAACTCCACAATGAAGTCCATAGAAATGGATCCCCACGGGCGGGACGGGGTGGGAAGAGGCTGTAACAGACCAGTTGGTGAGGAGCGAGGTGTTTTGCATCTTGCACAGACTTCACATGAAGTGACATAGTTTAAAACATCCTTCCTGCAAGTGGGCCACCAAAAGAAACGAGAGAGAAATTCCTGTGTCTTTAGAATTCCTCTATGCCCAGCTATCTTGGAATCATGAATGAGTTGCAATACTCTCAATCTGACTGTTTCAGGAATATACAGGCGTTGTCCTGAATCCACACACCATTCTTAAAGACAAGACTTACGTCCCTTGGGGGTTGTGCCAAAAAGGAATCCGCATGGTATGCTTCCTTGATGTCCTTAAGTAGGTCTTGATTATGAATTACTCCTAGGAATCTAGAGTCAGGAAGAATAGTCTTAGGAGGAGTAATTGGACGTGTCTCTGCTGAGTAAATCCTAGAGAGTGCATCAGCCTTTCCATTGCGCGATCCTGGTCTATAAGAAATGATAAAATTAAATTGGTTTAAGAAAAGATTCCAGCGAGCCTGGCGAGGAGTCAGGCACTTAGCCGACCTGATAAACTCAAGGTTACGATGATCTGTCAGGACGACTATTTGCTGTGCAGCTCCCTGAAGACGGTGTCTCCATTCTTTGAAGGCGGCAATAATGGCCAACAACTCTCTATTGCCCACATCGTAGTTCCTCTCAGCCGAAGACAACTGCTGGGAAAAGAAGGCACAGGGATGCAAGACATTCTTCTCACCTGTTCTCTGAGAGAGTATAGCTCCAACGGCACAGTCTGAAGCATCCACCTCTATTATGAAGGCAAGCTCGGGGTTGGGATGTACTAGGATAGGTGCAGTGGTAAATTTATCTTTTAGACGGGAAAATGCTTCCTGGGCTTGGGGAGTCCAGGAGAACCTAGACTCTTTCCGGGTAAGTTGGGTGATAGGTGACACTACCTCAGAGAAATTTCTAATGAAACGTCTATAGAAGTTGGCAAACCCGATGAAGCGCTGTACCTCCTTCACATTTCTAGGACTTGGCCAATCCTTGATGGCTTGGGTTTTGCTTCCATCCATACTAATTCCTTGTGTAGACAGTACATACCCCAGAAATTGAATTTCGGTCCTATGGAATTCACACTTTTCAAGTTTGATGTAAAGATGATTTTGTCTTAGACGTTCCAAGACCATTCTCACATGTCCATGATGTTCCTCTGTGGAGTTAGAAAAAATTAGAATATCATCCAAATAAATTACCACGAATGTATCTAGGAGATCCCTGAAGATGTCATTCACCAAGTGTTGGAAAGTGGCTGGGGCGGTACTCAGACCAAAAGGCATAACTAGATATTCAAAGTGTCCATAGCGTGACCTGAATGCAGTCTTCCATTCATCCCCAGGTCTAATACGGACTAAGTTATAGGCCCCACGAAGATCTAGTTTAGAGAAAATTTTGGCATGTCGCACTCTCTCCAATAACTCAGGGATTAAAGGCAATGGATAACGGTTTCTAATAGTAACCTTATTGAGTTCCCTATAGTCTACGCATGGTCTCAGAGATCCATCTTTCTTCTTTACAAAGAAGATGGGTGCACCTGCAGGAGATGAAGAGGGGCGTGTGAAGACCTTGGCTAGATTTTCGTCTATGTAATCCTTTAAAGCCTTTAGCTCGGGCCCCGCCAGGGGGTAGATCTTACCAAAAGGTATCTCTGCTCCAGGCAATAATTCAATTGGACAATCATATGGACGGTGAGGAGGAAGCTGGTCAGCGTTCTTCTTGTCACATAAATCCACATAGTCCTGGTATACAGCTGGTAGTTCAGGGACTGACATGGTTCCTTTAGGAACAGAGCAAGCTGAAACTTTTGGACTCATCTGTTTCTCTGGAAAGTGTAATTCCTTGGTCTCCCAGTTAATGGTAGGATTCTGAGCCTGCAGCCATGGTAGCCCTAGAATAATGGGAAAGTGGGGAGAAGAGATAAGCATAAAGGACAGTTTCTCTTGATGATCTTTACCCATAAGAACCCTCAAAGGCTCTGTTTCCTGATCCACTGGTCCAGAGGTCAGCAGGGAGCCATCCACAGTTTCCATCTGTACTGGAGTAGCCTTCTTCACTGAACGTATCCCCTGTTTCAGAGCAAAGGAGACATCCATAAAATTTCCACTTGCCCCTGAGTCGATCATAGCAGAGCTAGACACCCAAGCTGAGTCAACCCAGAGTTTGATGGAAAGAAAGCAATGAGAATTGTTTTTCTTACAACTCAGCTGGGACACCGCTGAGGAAACTTGAAAAATGGCAGCGTTTACACAGTCAACGTCCTCAGAGGTAACGGAGTTTAAGTCCGAGAAATCAAGATCTGTTGCTGCAAATCTCTCTGGAGCCTGAGGCTCGGACCTGACAGATCCCCTCTCGCAACACTCACAATGAATGAGTGCTGCAGTAGTCTTACGAGAACGGCTGGGGCAGTTTATAATGAAGTGCCCTGACTTACCACAATAGAAACATAGATTCTCCTTAAAACGATGTTCTTTGCGTGCATCACTAACCCGTCGTTGTAAAGAGTCTACCTGCATGGGTTCAGGTTCAGGTTCCCGTGTGATCCTACTCAAAGGTTCCTTAGCTGGAGAGGAAGGTAGGAAAAGGTTAGTGCGATTATTTTCGAACCATCTCTCTTGTCTGCGTTCAGTCAGACGAGTATCAATACGGATGCAGTAGTTAATAAAGTCACCTAACGCAGTGGGTGGGTCGGCACGAGCAAGTTCATCCTTAATCAGTGGAGATAACCCCTTTCGAAAAATAGATTTTTTGGCGGAACTGTCCCAGGTGGTATCAAGGGCCCATCTCCTGAAATCCAAGGCATATTCAGCTACCGAGTGCTTACCTTGGCGCAAAGCTAACATGGCTGCTTCAGCTGTTGCACCTCGATTGGGGTCATCAAACACCTGCCCCATGGCTGAAATAAAAGCATCAAGGTGATTCAAACAATCATCCTCAGTCTCAATCAGAGGGTTTGCCCACATCAAAGCCTTGTTGGTAAGCAACATAATTATAGTAAGCACCTTAGATCGTTCAGTGGGAAATTGTGAAGTATGTGCAGAAAAAAAAAGATTGCATTGATTAATAAATCCCCTGAATTTCTCACGTTCACCGCCAAAACGAAAAGGGGGCAACTTGGGAATCCCAGAACTCGGGGCTACGGCAGGAGCCTGGACTCGCTCTTCTAGAACCTCAATCCTGGCTCGCAAATCCTGGGCAGTCTGTCCAAACACTTGCAAATTGTGATTAGTGAGGTCCTGTAGGCTTGAAAAACGGGTCTTTATATTCTGCAAATCTGCAAGGATATTATCAGTCACTCCGCAAAGTTCCTTTATGCGGGCCTCCATTTTCCAGATCTTTTAAGACAGGAGTACTGGAAGAAGAGGAGAGGAGAAAAAAAAAAAAACAATAGTGTTTACCTGTGGTAACACTGCAGAGAGAAAAAAAAATTAAGGGAACTGCTCACCTGGAATGGTTGTGAGAAGTCACAACCACTATCATCACAGAAAGTTCACCCGACATCTGATATCCACAGTTACAGCAGACAAAAAAGAGAAAAGAGAAAAAAAAAAAAAAAAAACAATAGTGTTTACCTGTGGTAACACTGCAGAAAAAAAAACACTTAAGGGAATTGCTCACCTGGAATGGTTGTGAGAAGTCACAACCACTGTCATCACAGAAAGTACAACCGGACATCCGATATCCACAGTTACAGCAGACACAGCCTTTCCAGACCCAGGAGACACTAACGTTTTGGCTTCAGAATCTTGTAATGTATGTATAGGAAAGATGTGTATCTTCGTACCGTGTTAGCCAGTAGATAGAAAAATATTTAGACTTGAGAGTCCTCAGTGGTTGATACCTTTTAATGGCTAACTGAAAAGATGGTAACAAATTGCAAGCTTTCGAGACTACTCAGGTCTCTTCATCAGGCATAGACTAATACAACATCTGAAGAATCACATATTTATACACAAAATAGCACAGAAAAAATGCAATAGGTAGGACAAGTGACATGAAGCAGAACTGTCATTATGGCAGAGGGATTAACATAAATATGACTAGTTCATAGATAAGGAGTGAAGGTTTTATTACCCTCTGATTGGGTCTGGTATTGTGTTGTGATGACCCTAAAAGGTCAGGGAGGCAGATTCCTTAATTGTTGTAGAACGACATAAAACTCTGGGATATATTCATCCCAGCACTAAGAGTGTCAAAGGTCATCATAAGTTTATATTCCCAGACTTTTCTATCCTTCTCAGATTTGAAGTTAGATTTTAATACAAGTAATTCCATATCTGTCATGCTATGACCGGGCATACAAAAGTGTTTGGCCACAGGTAAATCCATTCTTTTTTCTCTTATCGTGTGGCGATGAGAATTCATCCTTGTTCTCAGTTTTTGCCCGGTCTCCCCCACATACAGACCCCCAGTTGGACATTTAGTACATATAATTAGGTACACCACATTAGATGTGATGCAGCTGAAAGTACCTGGTATCTTGTAGTCCTGATGGGAGTTGGGGATCTTTATCCTGTCCGTGGTCATTATAGATGTACAGGTCTTGCATTTCTTTTGTCTGCAAGGAAAGGTTCCTGCAGCTGTTGGGGAGGACAGGGAGCTTCTGACAATGATGCTTCTTAGATTTGGGGGCTGCCTAAAACATAGTAGTGGGGGGTCTGGAAATATGGATTGTAATCGGGCATCTTTTTGTAGTAAAGGTTGTAGTTTCCGTGCAGCTCCCCTTAGCATCTCCAGACTTGGATTGTAGGTGACCACTAGAGGCACCCGGTTATTTTCTTCTTTAGCTTTGTAATGTAGCAGGTGATTCCTTGATATTCTGGTGGCTCTTGTAATTTGGTTTTCAATTGTTCTTGGATGGTAGCCCTGGTTCAAAAAAGTCTTTCTGAGGCGACCAAGGTGTTCATCTCTATCCATGGGGTTGGAACATATACGGTTGTATCTGATGGCTTGGCTGTAGACAATAGAGTTTTTTATGTGTTTAGGATGGAAACTGTCCCATTTAAGATATGTTGTATTAGTCTATGCCTGATGAAGAGACCTGAGTAGTCTCGTAATGTATGTAGTACAGTTCATATAGCGTCTTGTGCTTGGGTGCGATGAAAATACATGAGACACAGGTTTGATATAGAAAGTCTTGTATTACTTCATACAAGTTGGCAAAAAATAGTCACACAGTTTGCAGACACAGAAGCAGGAGACACAGCAGGCCAGAGTAATCTAAGCTCAGCAATCACTCTCCACAAAGGTTCAGGATCTTCTTCTCTGTTACCGTAAGTCCATGCAAACGTGGGTCTTTCAAAGAGCAGGGTTCAGAGTCCACAAGTGCTTCAGAGTTCCTCAGTAGGAATAGCTGGAGTACAAGGTCCAAGGCTTTAGGAGTCAGGTCACAGGTTCACTGCAGGCTAGATTCTGAAGCACTGATTGCTCAGCTGTGGCTGCTTAAGAAGCAAAAGGAGAGAATCAGGGCGGGAACATGCAAGCTGGAAACTCCATTTTGACTGAGGGCAAGATAGCTGCAGCAAGACAGAAAGTAAAATGGCTGACGAACAAACTGAGTTTCAGGAACATGTACACAGAACCTTACAGGTCTAGTAACAGATTTTCAATGATGTTCAGATCGGGGGACTGTGAGGGCCATTGTAAAACCTTCAGCTTGGCCTTTAGGGGTAGTCTATTGTGGATTTTGACATGTGTTTAGGATCATTATCCATTTGTAGAAGGCATCCTCTTTTCAACTTCAGCTTTTTAACAGATGGTGTTATGTTTGCATCAGGAATATGTTGAAATTTCATTGAATCCATTCTTCCCTCTACCCGTGAAATGTTCACTGTACCATTGGCTGCAACACAAGGAGTGATAGAGTATGTGCACAAGGAGCCTTTCTGCTGAAATTTCGGAGCAGAAACTGATCAGTACTTCCATGTTATGGAAGAGTTTACAGTTTTTGAAGAGGATTTAGAAAGTTTCTGTTCAGTGTCTGTTTACTTTCTGCTCCAAAAAACTACTTGGAAAAAAACTCTTTATGCACATAGCCTGAGAGTATGTGGGCACAGAGTTTTAAAAGTTTTTACGAGCTTCAAAAATGCTTCAAACTTCTCCTTTTCATTTCTGTTGGAAAACCGCTTTGCTTTTCATATGTTCAATATTTTGAGTGTTTTTTTTCCCTTCAGATTTTGAATAACACCTGCTGGGAATAAAAGAAAGCATAAGTCACTTCTTTAAAGGGGATTGAGATAGAATCCACTCCTAACTAGACACTGTTCAATCAAAAGGCAGTAAAAAAAAGCTTTAGGAAAAACTCTTACAAAACACATTGACAACTCTTCAAAACAGCTTCAGGAATCGAAAAACTCCACCAAACCGCCCCCTAAAAAACCCAAACATTCCCTGAAGTGGTTTCCACTAGAAAACTCGTAATTTTTTGACAGCCTCAAAAAACTCTGTCCACATGTAGCCTTAGGAACCAGTGTTTGCAAATAAGAGATCCTCAGTCTCTAAAGAATGTTTGTCATAAATGTGTAACAATTTTTAACCTTAAAATGTCTAAATAATGTGTTATTCTCAAATTAAATGATAGCCTCTCTGTGCCCTATGCTGTAGACATAAATTATCTATAGACTTGCTCAATATAGAGGCCCAACCAGCTCTCAGGACAATCCCATTTATTTTAACTGGGACATATTTATCGATTTTTTCCCCCAAATATACACAGCAAACTGGATCCACTTCTATTCAAAAAAGATGGTGACAAAATGTAAAAAGAATTAATATATCGTGAAAACATTTTATTGATCTCAGAAAAACATTAAACAAAATTACAGAGATAATTATACAGTCAGAGCGGTGTATTGATTTATATTTCTCTCATTTATCGCTTGCATTTTGGAATTAAAAGCAATTTACTATATGGACATAACTGCTGATAATAAAGTCTCGCGCTGTCAAATATTTACTGAACTCTGTAAATATGGATTACATTTAGCTAATGGGATTGTCTCATATCGAGAGAAAAATGATTTTAAAATAAAAGGAAGGCTGAAATAATTGAGAAAAGCAAACAAATAATTGTAGTAAAATCAGAGGCTGCATTTAAAGGGGTTGTCCAGTACTTTTATATTAATGGCCTAACCTAGAGGGCAGTTAGACATCCATAAAAGTCATAACAAGATTGGAATGCAATGCACGGGCTGTCCGTGGCTATCCCGACCCGAGCATGACAGAGCATTGAGTATTCCGGCAGCTGTACTTCGGCTTGCAAGCAGCGCATGACGTCCCTGCCATGCGCTGCTTACAAGCATTAACCAGCTGCTGGCATCGGAGCAGGACGCTGCGAGGGAGCGCCGGGAAGGTACTGTAAGTGTAATGGTTTGTTTTTTAATGTTTTCTGATGGGGCCATGCATAGCAGGATGGGGGTGGGGGCAAATCATACCAGAATAAGGATGGGACCACGCATACCAGGACCGGGGTTGGGTGCCAATCATACCAGGGTAAGGATGGGACCATGCATACCAGGACCGGGATGGGGCCAATCATACCAGGGTAAGGTTGGGGCCCTGCATACCAGGATAGGGATGGGGGCCCTGCATACCAGGATAGGGATGGGGGCCCTGTATACCTGGAGCAGGATGAGGGCGATCATTCCTGCGAGGAAAGGGATGAGGGGGACCATTACTACCTGGATAGGGATGAAGGGGACCATTTCTACCAGGATAGGGAAAGGGGGCATGCATACCAGTCTAGGGATGAGGAGGCATGCATACCAGGATGGGGATGAGGGAGATATGCATACCAGGGTAGGGATGAGTGGGGCCATGCATACCAGCGTAGGGATGAGTGGGGCCATGCATACCACGGTAGGGATGAGTGGGGTCATGCATACCAGGGTAGGGATGAGTGGGGCCATGCATGCCAGGGTAGGGATGAGGGAGGTCGTGCATACCAGGATAGGGATGAGGGGGCCATGTGTATCAGGATGTAGATGAGGGGACCATATATACCAGGATAGGGGATATTAATTACAGAATTGACCACATTTTTTGCTTCAATTTTTTTCCTAATTTCCTCCTTTAAAACCTAGGTGTGTCTTATGGTTCAGTGCGTCTTACAGTCCAAAAAATACAGTAATTTAAACTAACACACTTTTTTTTCACAGTGTGTTAATTTCAATTAGTTAATTAATTCTCATGTGTGTTGTTTAACCACTTCATGACAAGAGCGTTTTTCGGTTTTGAGTTTTCGTTTTTCGCTCCCCTCCTTCCCAGAGCCATAACTTTTTTATTTTTCCGTCAATATGGCCATGTGGCGGCTTATTTTTTGCAGGACGAGTTGTATTTTTGAACTACACCATTGGTTTTACCATGTCATGTACTAGAAAACAAGAAAAAAAATTCCAAGTGCGGTGAAATTGCAAAAAAAATGTTTTTCTCTGGCTTTTTTGCTAGGTTCACTAAATGCTAAAACTGACCTGCCATTATGATTCTCCAGGTCATTATAAGTTCATAACAACAAGATCTATCTTCAGGAGACTGGCACAGCTATGGGAAGTAAAATGGCTCCACAGTATGCAAATCTTTTCATGGCCAAGCTTGAAAGCGACTTTCTGTCCTCATGTTCCATCAGGCCTCTGGCCTACTACCGCTACATTGATGACATTTTAATCATCTGGAAGGAGTCTGAACAACAGCTAAAGACGTTCCATGAACAGTTCAACCAATTTCATCCCACCATCAACTTAACACTTAACTACTCCAGCACTGAAATTAACTTTTTAGACACCACCATTAAGCTAAAGAACAATGAAATAGAGACATCCCTGTATCAGAAGCCAATCGACCGTTCAACTTACCTTAAATGGGACAGTTTCCATCCAAAACACATAAAAAACTCTATTGTCTACAGCCAAGCCATCAGATACAACCGTATATGTTCCAACCCCATGGATAGAGATGAACACCTTGGTCGCCTCAGAAAGACTTTTTTGAACCAGGGCTACCATCCAAGAACAATTGAAAACCAAATTACAAGAGCCACCAGAATATCAAGGAATCACCTGCTACATTACAAAGCTAAAGAAGAAAATAACCGGGTGCCTCTAGTGGTCACCTACAATCCAAATCTGGAGATGCTAAGGGGAGCTGCACGGAAACTACAACCTTTACTACAAAAAGATGCCCGATTACAATCCATATGTCACGCTGTTACTGCATACAGGAGGTCTGGGGTCTATGCTGACCCTAAGCTGGGGTCCTGACTAATCCCTCTACCTGGAGGTACTGTTAATGGTACAGAGGTCCAGGCCACCAGCGTAATCCCTACCTCCTGAGGATCCCTGAACCTCAGTGATCCAGTCCTGAGAAGGACCCTGATCACACACCGGGGACTGGTAGGTATATGCCTAAACACAGTAATAAACGAACGAGACAGTACAAGGGGTAAACTAAAATCCACCTTGCATACAAAAATCACACCACAGGAAACAGAGGGGACACCAACGGGTACGGAGATAAATGATAAAGCGAGGAGGGGGAAAAGACCACACAGGTACTCTTAACTTCAGCCTTCACCATACAACGATCCGCTCTGCATGAATGCTTTCACCGACACTTCCCCAGCAGACAGGCAGGTATTTGAAGGAAACCAATTATCACAACATTAATTGCAGCTGAGCGAGGCTGGTCTAGTCCAGCACAGAGAGAGGAAGAATTAACTCCCTCTCTGCCGAAAAACACCCAGCACCAGAAACTCAGCTGTGAGAAGTCAGGGTGTGCAATCGCGACGATCTTCGCAGCGACACACCCGTGACAGTACCCCCCCTTCTACGAGGGGCCTCCAGACCCTCAGGGCCGGGTTTATCTGGGTGAGTAGTATGGAAGGCCCGAACCAATCGGTCTGCGTTAATATCCGACGCAGAAACCCACGTCCTCTCCTCAGGAACATACCCCCTCCAATGAACAAGGTACTGAAGGGACCGGCGATTAAGACGTGAATCGATGACTCTCGACACCTGGAACTCCAAGTTACCATTGACCACCACAGGAGGAGGAGGTAAAGGTGAAGGTATCACCGGCGCCACATACCTCTTAAGCAACGATCTGTGGAACACATTATGAATTTTAAATGTAGGAGGGAGGTCAAGACGGAATGCAACCGGATTAATTATAGCACTGATCTTGTATGGCCCGATGAACCTGGGACCCAGTTTCCAGGAGGGAACCTTAAGTTTTATATTTTTGGTAGACAACCATACCAGATCGTTGACACTTAGGTCCGGACCAGACACTCTCCTCCTATCAGCCATACGTTTGTATCGGTTCCCATAGTACTCAGATTATTCAGCACTCCTCTCCACACTGAAGCAAGTGACGACGAAAATCGTTCCTCCTCAGGAACCCCAGAAGAGCCTCCCCTATTGAAAGTACAAAACTGGGGGTGAAAACCATATGCCCAAAAAACGGGGACTTACCAGTGGACTCGCTCCGCCTATTATTTAGAGCAAATTCCGCCAGAGGCAAGAAAGAAGCCCAGTCCTCCTGGTTCTCTGACACAAAACACCGGAGATATGTCTACAAGCTCTGGTTCAGACGCTCTGTCTGACCATTGGTCTGCGGGTGAAAAGCCGATGAAAATGACAACTGCATCCCCCGCCGTGTACAAAATGCTTTCCAGAATTTGGACACAAACTGAGACCCCCGATCCGACACCACATCGGAGGGTACCCCGTGAAGCCTTACAATCTCCCCAATAAACACCTGCGCAAGAGTTTTAGCATTAGGAAGAGCAGGAAGAGCGATAAAATGTGCCATCTTGCTGAACCTGTCCACTACAACAAGTATGACTGTTTTACCCGAAGATGGCGGGAGGTCCGTAATGAAGTTCATAGACAGATGAGTTCACGGACGCTCCGGAATCTTCAAAGGTAAGAGGGTCCCCGACGGACGGGTATGTGGGGTCTTAGAGCGCGCACAAACCTCACAGGACGCGACAAAAGTTACCCACTCCCTATGTAAGTTAGGCCACCAAAACCGGGCGGAGAGGAGATCCTTAGTTGCTTTACTCCCTGGGTGTCCTGCCAAAGCAGAATTATGGTGTGCCTCGATCACCTTTTGTCGCAACTAATTTGGAACAAACAGTCTCCCTGGAGGTCCTACAGGGGCGTCCCCCTGAGCCTCCAATACCTCCTCCTCAAGCTCAGAGCATACTGCCGACACCACCACCCCCTCCTGAAGGACCGGAACCGGGTCCTCCGTATTCCCAGCCCCTGGGAAACAGCGAGATAAGGCATCCGCCTTAACATTTTTTGACCCAGGACGATATGTGACGACAAAATTAAACCTGGTAAAAAACAACGACCACCTAGCTTGTCTGGGATTCAGACGTTTAGCGGACTCTAAATATAGCAGGTTTTTGTGATCGGTAATGACGGTGACCGGGTGGACTGCCCCCTCCAAAAAATGACGCCACTCCTCAAAAGCCAACTTAATGGCCAAGAGTTCCCTATTGCCGACATCATAATTCCTCTCAGCGGACGACAATTTTTTAGAGAAGAAGGCGCACGGATGCCATTTACCAGGGGACGAACCTTGTGACAATACTGCTCCCACCCCTACCTTGGAAGCGTCCACCTCAACAATGAAGGGCTGTGACGCATCAGGTTGAATAAGTATGGGTGCTGAAGCAAAACATTTTTTCAAAGAAGAAAACGCTTGACAAGCCTTGTCAGACCACTTTGAAAAATCCGTCCCTTTTTTAGTCATGTCTGTGAGAGGTTTAACTATGGACGAAAAATTACGAATGAACTTCCGGTAGTAGTTAGCAAACCCCAGGAAACGTTGTAATGCCTTAAGATCCTCTGGCAGATCCCACTCAAGAACTGCCCGCACTTTCCCAGGGTCCATACGAAAACCGGATGCTGACACCAGGAACCCTAAAAACTGAAGTTCCTGTACGGCGAACACACACTTCTCCCATTTGGCGTACAGTTTATTATCCCGCAAGATCTGTAACACCTGCCTAACATGCTCCTGATGAGACACAAGATCCGGCGAGTAAATTAAGATATCATCCAGATATATGACCACAAACTGTCCCATTAGGTGGCGAAAGATGTCATTTACAAAGTGTTGAAACACCGCCGGGGCAATACTCAGACCAAATGGCATGACAAGGTTCTCATAATGCCCCTCCGGAGTGTTAAACGCCGTCTTCCACTCATCCCCCTCCTTCATCCTAATCAGATTGTACGCCCCCCTGAGATCCAACTTAGAGAACCATTTGGCACCCACGATCTGATTGAAGAGATCGGGAATAAGTGGGAGCGGATACGGATCTCGGACCGTAATCCGATTAAGCTCACAGAAATCCAGGCAAGGGCGTAGGCCTCCATCTTTTTTTTCACAAAGAAGAACCCCGCGGCCACCGGGGAAGATGAAGGTCTAATATGCCCCTTAGCCAGACTCTCTGAAATATAATCCTTCATGGCCTGTCTCTCAGGACCAGAAAGGTTATACAACCTAGATTTCGGTAACTTGGCCTCAGGGAGCAGGTTAACAGAACAGTCATACTCGCGATGAGGAGGTAGTTCTTGACACCCTTTCTCCGAGAATACATCCTCAAAGTCCACCAGAAATGGAGGTAAGGCCCTAGGAGCGACCGCCCCAATGACCGTATTCATGCAGTTTTTATTACAGAATTCACTCCATTGGCTTATCTCTCTGGATTGCCAATCAATAACCGGGTTATGCTTAGTTAACCAAGGAAGGACCAGCACTATAGGAGTGGGAAGACCCTCCAACACATGACAAGAGAACAGTTCTTTATGTAACGCCCCCACTTGAAGATCTATGTTATGCACTGCTTGCAAAAAACTTCCCTGACCGAGAGGTCTGGCGTCGATCGAGAATATGGGGACGGGTTTAGTCAACACACTCAATTGCATACCTTGAACCCGGGCAAAGCGAGCATCCACCAGGTTAGCCCCGGAACCACTATCCAGAAGAACAGATATCCTCTCAGTTCTCGCACCCACCACCACCTCCGCCGGTACAAGAAACTGAGACGAACTTATGGACGAAATACTTACTCCCAGATTGCCGTCCACCACACAATCTGGGATCAATAGTTTTCCGGCGACTTCTCACTCTGCAAAGGACGGGATGGACACCCCCTAATAAAATGTCCCTTTTTTCCACAGAAGAAACAACCTCCTGTTTTGTGGCGCCCCACCGATCCCCTCCCCCGGAATGATGTCCCTCCTAATTGCATAGGCTCCTCTGGACTGACCAGGGGAAGCTCCATATAAGGGACCCTTGAGGAAGGTGGAGTCATTACAGGGGGCGAAGTTACCCCGCACCTCTCCCGAAGACGTCTGTCAATACGAATAGCAAGGGCCATAGCGGCTTCCAGTGACGTGGGAGGGTCATACTGTGCCAGCACATCCTTTAATTTGTCAGATAAACCTTGACAAAACTGGCTCCTAAGAGCCGGGTCATTCCACTGGGTGTCCGTGGCCCATCTACGGAACTCCGAACAGAATTCCTCTGCCGGACGATCTCCCTGCTGGATCCTACGTAACTTAGATTCAGCAAGGGAGACCCGATCCGGGTCATCATACACAAGACCCAGAGCCGTAAAAAACCCATCCACTGACTGGAGAGCTGGGGAGCCCGTGGGGAGAGCGAACGCCCAGGATTGGGGGTCTCCTTGTAGGAGCGAGATGACAATCCCCACCCTTTGTTCCTCACTCCCAGATGACCGGGGTCGCAGCCGGAAGTACAATTTACATGCCTCCCGGAAAGCAAAAAACTTGTCCCGCCCCGCAGTGAATCTGTCAGGGAGAGCTACTTTAGGTTCAGGTCCGGCCTGCTCCGGGGGGTACAAAACCTTGGACTTAACGTCCGCCAGCTCCATGGACAGACTCTGCAACTGCCGAGCTAGACTGACTACTGGATCCATGGTGACTGGAGAAAATCTTTAGTGGGTCGGTGAAAATGTCACGCTGTTACTGCATACAGGAGGTCTGGGGTCTATGCTGACCCTAAGCTGGGGTCCTGACTAATCCCTCTACCTCGAGGTACTGTTAATGGTACAGAGGTCCAGGCCACCAGCGTAATCCCTACCTCCTGAGGATCCCTGAACCTCAGTGATCCAGTCCTGAGAAGGACCCTGATCACACACCGGGGACTGGTAGGTATATGCCTAAACACAGTAATAAACGAACGAGACAGTACAAGGGGTAAACTAAAATCCACCTTGCATACAAAAATCACACCACAGGAAACAGAGGGGACACCAACGGGTACAGAGATAAATGATAAAGCGAGGAGGGGGAAAAGACCACACAGGTACTCTTAACTTCAGCCTTCACCATACAACGGTCCGCTCTGCTGGTCTGCATGAATGCTTTCACCGACACTTCCCCTGCAGACAGGCAGGTATTTGAAGGAAACCAATTATCACAACATTAATTGCAGCTGAGCGAGGCTGGTCTAGTCCAGCACAGAGAGAGGAAGAATTAACTCCCTCTCTGCCGAAAAACACCCAGCACCAGAAACTCAGCTGTGAGAAGTCAGGGTGTGCAATCGCGATGATCTTCGCAGCGACACACCCGTGACACCATATTTCCAGACCCCCACTACTATGTTTTAGGCAGTCCCCAAATCTAAGAAGCATCATTGTCAGAAGCTCCCTGTCCTCCCAACAGCTGCAGGAACCTTTCCTTGCAACAAGAAGAAATGTAAAACCTGTGCATCTATAATGACCACGGACAAGATAAAGATCCCCAACTCACATCAGGACTACAAGATACCAGGTACTTTCAGCTGCATCACATCTAATGTGGTGTACCTCATTATATGTACTAAATGTCCAACTGGGGGTCTGTATGTGGGGGAGACCGGGCAAAAACTGAGAACAAGGATGAATTCTCATCGCCACACAATAAGAGAAAAAAGAATGGATTTACCTGTGGCAAAACACTTTTGTATGCCCAGTCATAGCATGATGGATATGGAACTACTTGTGTTAAAATCTAACTTCAAATCTGAGAAAGACAGAAAGGTTTGGGAATATAAACTTATGATGACCTTTGACACTCTTAGTGCTGGAATGAACGTGTCACATGGATTTATGTCTTTCTATATCAATTAAGGAATCTGCTTCTCTGACCTTCTAGGGGCATCAAAACACAATAGCAGACCCCAATCAGAGGGCAATAAAACTTTCTCTCCTTATCTATGAACTGTTCCAATATTTATGTTCATCCCTCTGCCATAATGACAGTTCTGCTTCACGTCACTTGTCTTACCTATTGAATTATTCCTGTGTCCTGTTGTGTATATAAATATGTGATTCTTCAGATTTTGTATTAGTCTAGCCTGATGAAGAGACCTGAGTAGTCTCGAAAGCTTGCAATTTGTTACCATCTTTTCAGTTAGCCATTAAAAGGTATCAACCACTGAGGACTCTCAAGTCTAAATATTTTTCTATAAGTTCATAGACACCAAACATGCCTAGATTCTTTTCTAGCTAAGTGCTGAAAAAAATGTCAAACTTTGCTAAAAAAAAAAAAAAAAAAATTTGTGCCATTTTCCGAGACCTGTAGCGTCTCCAGTTTTCGTGACATCGGGTCAGGTGAGGGCTTATTTTTTGAGTGCTGAGCTATAATTTTTAATGATACCATTTTGGTGCAGATACAATCTTTTGATCGCCCGTTATTGCATTTTAATGCAATGTCGGGGAGACCAAAATATCTTAATTCTGGCGTTTTGAATTTTTTTCTCGCTGCACCATTTAGCAATCAGGTTAATCCTTTTTTTATTGATAGATTGGGTGATTCTGAATTCGGCAATGCCTAATATGTGTATGTGTGATTTTTTTTATTGTTTATTTTGAATGGGGCAAAAGGGGGGTGATTTAAACTTTTGTATTTTTTTTATTTATTTTATATTTTAAAAACTTATTTTTACTTTTGCCATGCTTCAGAAGCTGGCACAACTCAATTGGCTCTGCTACATAAAGGCGATGAGCAGATTGCCTCTATGTAGCAGAATTAGTCACTTGCTATGAGCGCCGACCACTGGGTGGCGCTCATAGCAATTTGGCACTGACAACCATAGAAGGTCTCTAGGAGACCTTGGGTTGTCATGCCGACGCAGCGGTGACCCGCGATCACGTGACGTGGGTCGCCGTTGTGCATATTTCTGGCCTGATCGCCGGAAGCGCCATTTAAATGACGCTGTCAGTGTTTGACAGCGGCATTTAAGGAGTTAATAGCCACAGGTGGATCGCGATTCCACCCGCGGGTTCAAAACAGCTGACATGTCCCGGAAAAGGTGTGAGCTCATCGCCAGAGCCCACATCAAAGGGGGACTTACTGACATCGGCGTACTAATATGTCCGATGTCAGTAAGGGGTTAATTGCACTTGTGTATTTAAGACTGGTGTTTGGTCATTTTCAAGTAAGCTTGATAAAAAACAACTGTGTTTGAAACGCGTCACTTGCTCCAGTTCCTGTCCACTATATTTTTAATTGTTTTTTGATGGAATAAAGATTACGCTGAAAATTTTACCCGAAGCTGGAACATTTCTTCTTTTTCCTGTAATTGCTATACATGAGTGGTCGGCTCGTGGTTTCCTGCACGCTGGACTCCTATAAACTTCAGTGGTTAGCTGGCACTATTCTTTTCTGTTTTCCACAATAAACACACTTGTAACACTTGTATCGCTATATTCACTTTTCTATTTTTCCATTGATGCAGCTGTATTTTTTGCAGTTTCTATTGATATCATTTTTATATTACTTATTTATCCATTTTTAGAAATTTTGAATATGTAAAAGTAGCAATTCTGGATTTTTTTTTACATTCTTTACCTTGCTGTATAAGTGATAAGACAACTTTATTCTTCAGGTCAGGTCTCTCCAGTACAGAAAGGTAAAGGCTTGTTTTTTGTGGGATGAATAGTTTTATGTACATCTGATTTTTTATTTTTTTTATTCCATTCTTTGTGTGGCAGGATAATCAAAAACTGTACTTTTGCCAAGTTTTTTTATTTATATTATGTGTTAAATAATGTGATTGTTATAACTGTGGTCATTCCAGAAGCCAATTACAGTCATGGCCAAAAGTTTTGAGAATGACACAAATATTATATTTTCACATGATCTGCTGCCCTCTGGTTTTTATGTGTGTTTGACAGATGTTTTTATCACAGACAGAAATATAATAATTGCAAACATATGAGTAACAAAAGCTTATATTGACAGTTAGAATGAGTTAATGCAGCAAGTCAATATTTGCAGTGTTGACCCTTCTTCTTCAGGACCTCTGCAATTCTCCCTGGCATGCTCTCAATCAACTTCTGGACCAAATCCTGACTGATAGCAGTCCATTCTTGCACAATCAATGCTTTCATTTTGTCAGAATTTTTAGGTTTTTGTTTGTCCACCCGTCTCTTGATGATTGACCACAAGTTCTCAATGGGATTAAGATCTGGGGAGTTTCCAGGCCATGGACCCAAAATCTCTATGTTTTGTTCCCTGAGCCATTTAGTTATCACCTTTGCTTTATGGCAAGGTGCTCCATCATGCTGGAAAAGGCATTGTTTATCGCCAAACTGCTCTTGGAGGGTTGGGAGAAGTTGCTCTTGGAGGACATTCTGGTACCATTCTTTATTCATGGCTGTGTTTTTAGGCAAGACTGTGAGAGAGCCGATTCCCTTGGCTGAGAAGCAACCCCACACATGAATGGTTTCAGGATGCTTAACAGTTGGCATGAGACAAGACTGGTGGTAGCGCTCACCTTGTCTTCTCCGAATGAGATGTTTTCCTGATGTCCCAAACAATCGAAAATGGTATACATCAGAGAAAATAACTTTACCCCAGTCCTCAGCAGTCCACTGCCTGTACCTTTTGCAGAATATCAGTCTGTCCATGATGTTTTTTCTGGAGAGAAGTGGCTTCTTTGCTGCCCTCCTTGAGACCAGGCCTTGCTCCAAGAGTCTCCGCCTCACAGTGCGTGCAGATGCACTCACACCTGCCTGCTGCCATTCCTGAGCAAGCTCTGCACTGCTGGTAGCCTGATCCCACAGCTGAAACACTTTTAAGAGACGGTCCTGGCACTTGCTGGTCTTTCTTGGGCACCCTGGAGCCTTTTTGGGAACAATGGAACCTCTCTCCTTGAAGTTCTTGATGATGCGATAGATTGTTGACTGAGGTGCAATCTTTCTAGCTGCGATACTCTTCCCTGTTAGGCCATTTTTGTGCATTGCAATGATGACTGCACGTGTTTCTTTAGAGATAACCATGATTAACAGAAGAGAAACAATGATGCCAAGCACCAGCCTCCTTTTAAATTGTCCAGTGGTGTCATTCTTACTTAATCATGACAGATTGATCTCCAGCCATGTCCTCATCAACACCCACACCTGTGTTAATGGAGCAATCACTGAAAAGAGGTTAGCTGGTCCTTTTAAGGCAGGGCTGCAATGATGTTGAAATGTGTTTTGGGGGATAAAGTTCATTTTCTAGCCAAATATTGACTTTGCAAGTAATTGCTGTTAAGCTGATCACTCTTTATAACATTCTGGAGTATATGCAAATTGCCATTAAGAAAAGTGAAGCAGTAGACTTTGTAAAAATTTATATTTGTGTCATTCTCAAAACTTTTGGCCATGACTGTATATGTAGGTTTTTATTTTCACATAAAAACTGTATTTGCAATTGTTTTGCCATGTTTTTATGTTATTTTGTTTTTCTTTTTAGATTTTTTATTGATAATTTTTTATTATTTTTTACTTTGCCTTACTTGGTTCTTTTTAAGATCTCCTTTTAGTACACTGCAATGCTTACGTATTGCAACATGATATGCCTTTCAGATTTAGTATTGGGCAGACAACAGTATTTTGGTCCGAGCGCGATCCGACAAAACAACGACTTTTCACTCAGTGTTAGGCCGGAGTCACAGTAGCGAGAAATACAGACGAGTGCAGTGCGAGAAAAAAATCGCACTGCACTCAGACCAATGTTAATCTATGGGGCAGCTCCAACAGCCAATTTTTTCTCGGCCGTATTATACGTGCGAGTGAAATCGCAGCATGCTGCGATTTGCACCGTATATCGGCCGAGAATCGCCAATGCAAGTCTATGGGTGCAAGAAAAAATAAGATTAAACACGGACCACACGTGTGACTTGCGAGAAATATGCATCGGTGTCCTTTAGAAAAGCCGGCAATTCAGTGCGCTATACTGTAAAATCACACTGACATGTTTAATAAAGAATCGAAAGATAAATACACATAGAATACATATATATATATATATATATATATATATATATATATATATTGTAAGCTTTTCAGGGGATATAGCTCTGGGATCGCCGTCCGGGTAGACGGAGTGGCACGGAAACAGTTCATTCACAGACAGCAGTTCTGGTAAAAACTGGCCGCAAACAGTTTTATTAAAGTCCACAGCAAACAGAACATAAGCAAAACCAAATCATAAACATAAGCCCTGGGCTTGTCCAGCCACTTACTACACTTAGATAGATTTCCCTCTCTATCCGGGTCCAGACTCTAACAGCCTGTCCTGTTATGTTACGGTAGCTGAGGAGTGCAGGTAAAAAAGGAAATACACCAGAGCAGTTGGAATCTATGAGATTGCAGTACCCTGACTAACCACCGCAACTAGAGGCAGCCGTGGAGCGTTCCTACGTTGGTCCTAGACGCCTCGTCACAGCCTGAGAAACTAACTACACCTAAAGATAGAAATAGGAAAGCTATCTGCCCGGAGCAGAACCCCAAAGATAATAGAAACCCCCCAAACATGTAATGGCGGTTAGACAAGAGGAAATACTGACACAGAAAGAAAATAGTATGAGCAAACGCTGGGGCCCAAACTATCTAAATAGAAAAGGACAGGAAGGGTACTTACTACAATCTCAGAAAACCCTGAAAAAACACCAACTCTACCAATTTCAAAATCACCTGAGATCACACGACCTCTACCACCTAAATTAGTTCTCTGGTGTAAAAAAATCAAAACAGCAGCCACTGAAAAAAAACTGGAAAAAGCAAAAGTACAAAACACAGTGGCTGGACTAAACTGAGAGAGCAAAAGCCCCGGAGGGGACCCTGAAGGCCCCCACAGAAGTGCAGGACAAAATGCAAAAATATAGCAAAAACACAAAATAAGAAATTGTCTTATCTGATAGCAGGAGATGCAGACACGACACAGCAGGCTACAAGGGAAACTGGAAAGAAGGATTCAGACCAGAACAATTGGTCACCGGCAACCCTGATGGGAAAATGACTCCCTTATATAAGACCAATCAGTAACACCTGATTCCCAGTCCTCACAATCCTCACTAGTACCGCTTGTAACCACCAGAGGGAGCCTCTGCTCAGAACTCATCTCAAACCCATCACAACAGTACCCCCCCCTTGAGGAGGGGTCACCGAACCCTCATTTGAGCAACCAGGTCGGTCAGGATGAGTTCTATGATACGCACGGATAAGTCTCCTAGCATGGATGTCCGAAGCAAACACCCAAGAATTGTCTTCCTGACCATAACCTCTCCATTTAACCAAATACTGGAGTTTTCGTCTAGAAAAACGAGAATCCAATATTTTCTCAACCACATACTCCAGATTGCCCTCAACCAAAACAGGGTCAGGAGGCACAGCAGCAGGAACCACTGGCTCAACAAACCTCTTCAACAAGGACTTGTGGAACACGTTATGGATCTTAAATGTCCCTGGAAGAAGCAAACGAAAAGAAACAGGATTAATAATCTCCATGATCTTATAAGGTCCAATGAACCTAGGCTTAAATTTAGGGGATGCTACTCTCATAGGAATATTCTTTGAGGACAACCAGACCAAGTCCCCCACTTTAAACCGAGGACCATCAGTCCTATGCCGGTTAGCAAACCGCTGGGCCTTCTCCTGAGAGAGGGACAACCTCTCCACTACCTGGTCCCAAATCTGCTGCATACGCTCAACAACAGAGTCAACACCTGGACAGACAGAAGCCTCCGTCTGTCCTGAAGAAAATCGAGGGTGAAACCCAGAATTACAGAAAAACAGAGACATCAAAGTGGCAGAGCTAGCCCTATTATTAAGAGCAAACTCAGCCAAAGGCAAAAAAGAGACCCAGTCATCCTGATCAGCAGACACAAAGCATCTTAGATAAGTCTCCAATGTCTGGTTTGTTCTCTCAGTTTGACCATTGGTCTGAGGATGAAATGCCGAGGAGAAAGACAATTGAACACCCAGTTTAGAACAAAAAGTCCTCCAAAATCTGGAAACAAACTGGACTCCTCTGTCAGACACAATGTTCTCAGGAATGCCGTGTAAACGAACCACGTGCTGAAGGAACAACGGCACCAATTCAGAGGAGGAAGGCAACTTAGGTAATGGCACAAGATGTATCATTTTGGAAAACCTATCACAAATTACCCAGATGGTGGTCATTCTCTGAGAAACAGGAAGATCGGAAATTAAATCCATAGAGATATGGGTCCATGGTCTCTTGGGCACAGGCAATGGCATCAACAAACCACTAGAGCGAGAGCAAGGCTTGGAGCGAGAGCAAGTCCCGAAGGACTGCACAAATTCCCTGACATCGCGAGACAAGGTAGACCACCAAAAGGACCGACTAACCAAGTCTCTGGTACCAAAAATTCCGGGATGCCCAGCCAATGCGGAACAATGAATCTCAGACATCACACTCTTTTTCCATTGGTCCGGGACAAACAATT
Organism: Oophaga sylvatica; assembly: GCA_033576555.1. Classification (NCBI taxonomy): domain Eukaryota; kingdom Metazoa; phylum Chordata; class Amphibia; order Anura; family Dendrobatidae; genus Oophaga; species Oophaga sylvatica. The sequence continues at coordinate 71,513,435 of JARQOD010000002.1, read as the reverse complement.
TTCCAACAGGGCAGCGCTCGGGCCTATCCTCCTGACACCCCTCCAGAGCAAGTCTCAAATTGGGCGAGATGGCGGAAAGAACTACACCCTCCTTCAAAATAACAGAGGGATCAGATAGCTCAGGAGAGTCCGCAAGGAAACTCCTCGAGAGGGCATCCGCCTTAACATTCTTAGTGCCAGGAAGAAAGGAAACCACAAAATTAAAACGTATGAAAAACAAGGCCCACCTGGCCTGTCTACGATTGAGTCGCTTGGCAGATTCCAGATAGACCAGATTCTTATGGTCCGTAAGGACCACCACCTGATGTTTGGCTCCCTCCAGCCAATGTCTCCACTCTTCAAAAGCCCACTTCATGGCCAATAACTCCCGATTACCCACGTCATAATTACGTTCAGTAGGAGAAAATTTTCGAGAGAAAAAGGCACAAGGGTTACTTTTAGAGGTCTCTGGATCTTTTTGGGACAAAACGGCACCTGCCCCAATTTCAGAGGCATCAACCTCCACCTGAAATGGCAGAGAAACATCAGGCTGCCGTAGAACAGGAGCAGAAGTGAATCTCTGCTTAAGTTCCTGAAACGCAGAGACTGCCTCAGGAGGCCAATTCACCACATCAGAACCCTTTCTGGTCAAATCAGTTAATGGTTTAACAATAACCGAGAAATTACCAATAAATTTACGATAAAAATTGGCAAAACCCAAAAATCTCTGAAGAGCCTTTAATGAAGCAGGTTGGACCCAATCACAGATGGCCTGAACCTTGACCGGGTCCATTTCAATAACAGATGGGGACAAAATGAATCCCAGAAATGAGATCTTCTGTACGCCAAAAAGACACTTTGATCCCTTCACATACAGAGCATTCTCTCTCAAAATCTGGAATACAGTTCGAACATGTTTCACATGAGAGTCCCAGTCATTAGAAAAAATCAAGATATCATCCAAATAAACAATCAGAAACTTGTCCACAAAATCCCTGAAAATGTCATTCATGAAGGACTGGAAGACGGAAGGAGCATTAGTGAGCCCAAAGGGCATCACAAGGTACTCAAAATGCCCTTCAGGGGTATTGAATGCCGTCTTCCATTCATCCCCGTGCTTAATGCGAATAAGGTTATACGCCCCCCTGAGGTCAAGCTTGGTAAACCAAGTAGCGTTTTTCACCCTGGAAAACAGGTCAGAAATCAAGGGTAACGGGTACTTATATTTCACAGTAATATTGTCAAGAGACGATAATCAATACACGGCCTTAATGAACCATCTTTTTTGGCCACAAAGAAAAACCGGCACCTAAGGGTGAAGAGGATGGTCTGATATGACCCTTCTCCAATGATTCCTTGATATAAGACCGCATAGCGTCATGTTCAGGTACAGACAAGTTAAAAAGGCGACCTTTAGGGAATTTACTACCTGGCACTAATTCAATAGCGCAGTCATAGATCCTATGGGGAGGTAAGGATGCAGATTTACTTTCGCTAAACACATCAGAAAAATCAAACAAAAAGTCAGGAACATCCTCAGCCTGGGGGGAGGCAGAAAAAACAGGAGTGTTGGTATTAACACATTGGCAGCCCCAACTGGTTACAGACACAGATTTCCAATCCAAAACAGGATTATGAGACTGTAACCAAGGGAAACCCAGCACTATAATGTCATGCAGATTATATAGAACCAAAAATTTGCAGCACTCCTGGTGATCAGGTTCAACCCTCATTATCACCTGAGTAGAAAACTGGGGTTTATTCTCAGCCAAAGGGGTAGAATCGATCCCCTGTAAAGGAATAGACTTCTGTAGGGGTATCAAGGGAAACCCACAACGTTTAGCAAAATCATAATCCATCAGGTTAATAGCTGCTCCAGAATCAACGAAAGCCTGAGCAGAAAATGAGGACAGAGAGCATATCAGAGTGACAGTTAATAAAAACTTAGTCTGAACACTACCCAAGACAACTGAGCGTGCAAAATGTCTTCCCCGCTTAGGGCAGACTGAAATAGCATGAGAGGCATCACCACAGTAGAAACATAACCCATTGCGCCCTCGAAACTCATGACGCTGTGCCCCAGACACCACTCCATCACACTGCATGGGCTCAGCAGCTGGCCCACAAGGCAACACCACTCCACGCATACCTCTCCGCTCACGCAAACGTCTGTCAACTTGAATCGCTAATGACATAGAATCATTGAGACCAGAGGGGACAGGGAATCCCACCATAACATCCTTTACATTATCCGACAGACCCTTCCGGAAAAGGGCCGCCAAAGCGTCGTCATTCCATTTGGTCAGGACTGCCCACCTACGGAATCTCTGACAGTATAACTCAGCGTCATCAAGCCCCTGATTTAATGCCAACAAGGCTTTTTCAGCTTGATCAGTGACATTAGGCTCATCGTACAATAACCCAAAGCCTGAAAAAATGCATCAACATCACTCAAAACAGGATCCCCAGGTATCAGGGAAAAAGCCCAATCCTGAGGATCGCCGCGCAGGAGAGAGATGATAATTTGAACCTGCTGCGCTGCGTTTCCTGAGGACTTAGATTTTAAGGCAAGAAACAATTTACAATTATTTTTGAAATTCTGAAACTTAGCTCGATCCCCTAAAAACAAATCTGGCATGGGGATCCTAGGTTCCACAACAGGCAACCTAGCAAGATATGCAGCAATACTCTGAACCTCAGTGGCAAGCTGATCCACACGGCCAGACAACTGTGCAAACTCCATTGGGAGAAAAGATCCTCCCCAGCACCCAGAGATACAGAGGGAAAAAAAAAAAAAAAAAATGCAACAAACAGAAAAATATCTCTGACAACTTTTCTTCCTTCAAAATATTTTTTCCCTTCTGTGAGTACCATACAATTTTTATGGCCGGTGATACTGTTATGTTACGGTAGCTGAGGAGTGCAGGTAAAAAAGGAAATACACCAGAGCAGTTGGAATCTATGAGATTGCAGTACCCTGACTAACCACCGCAACTAGAGGCAGCCGTGGAGCGTTCCTACGTTGGTCCTAGACGCCTCGTCACAGCCTGAGAAACTAACTACACCTAAAGATAGAAATAGGAAAGCTATCTGCCCCGGAGCAGAACCCCAAAGATAATAGAAAGCCCCCAAACATGTAATGGCGGTTAGACAAGAGGAAATACTGACACAGAAAGAAAATAGTATGAGCAAATGCTGGGGCCCAAACTATCTAAATAGAAAAGGACAGGAAGGGTACTTACTGCAATCTCAGAAAACCCTGAAAAAACACCAACTCTACCAATTTCAAAATCACCTGAGATCACACGACCTCTACCACCTAAATTAGTTCTCTGGTGTAAAAAAATCAAAACAGCAGCCACTGAAAAAAAACTGGAAAAAGCAAAAGTACAAAACACAGTGGCTGGACTAAACTGAGAGGGCAAAAGCCCCCGGAGGGGACCCTGAAGGCCCCCACAGAAGTGCAGGACAAAATGCAAAAATATAGCAAAAACACAAAATTAGAAATTGTCTTATCTGATAGCAGGAGATGCAGACACGACACAGCAGGCTACAAGGGAAACTGGAAAGAAGGATTCAGACCAGAACAATTGGTCACCGGCAACCCTGATGGGAAAATGACTCCCTTATATAAGACCAATCAGTAACACCTGATTCCCAGTCCTCACAATCCTCACTAGTACCGCTTGTAACCACCAGAGGGAGCCTCTGCTCAGAACTCATCTCAAACCCATTCACAACACTGTCCCCAAAACAACACATATGTTCAGTAGTTACCAGCATGGAGTTTCATAGAGTCTCCTCCTTGTGTCTGAAGGCATATCCAACGTCCAGACTTGAGAGAGCTCCCCTCCTATTCAGCAGCTATCCGCATGGATTCTCACAGAGACTACTTCTGTGTCCGGGGTACATCGAGCACCCAGACTGAGACAGCTCATACTCCTGGAGACTCCTTCTTGTGCCTGGACTCCTTGTCCAGACTAAGCGAGCTCTCTGTCTGTGTTCGCAGACACCTACTTCTGGTCTCCTAATTAACAGCTGAGTGGTTTCAGGCCTGAGCTGTAAGTGTGTACTGAATGTAAGGTGTAGTGACCTTTCTCTACCACTAGGTTTACAAAGCCATACATTTCCCTTATACCACTCAGCAAAGTATCTAGGTGAAATGTACACCCCATTCAACACACATACTCTCAATGTCTCACATATCCCCCTCCTCTTCTCCAGACCGGAGGGCTGGTCATCCAGACCGGAGGGCTGGTCAACAATCCAAAAGAGACAGTGAACTCTGGACCAGTCATGGCCCTCATCAGCTTCATCTTCACTACTGTCATCTGTATCTTCACCTGAGCCATAGCCAACATCAGCTTTCTCTTCATCTGAAGCATCCGCACTACCCTGTACCCTCCCAGGCCTATGCTGTCTGCGGGCCTCAGGTATCCTGCACGGTTTCATCTTGACCTTAGGGCCGGGCTCAGTTTCGATATAGTGCCTGGCCAGAGAAGTACGACCCGGCACATCAGAACACTTCTGCTGACTCTTCCTCAGAAACTCACGTACCTCCTGTCCCTGGTGCACTGACCATGTGTCACCAACTATCACAGAAGGTATAGGGGGTTTTTCACTTTTCTCTAGTTCCCCTTGAACCCTCTTTAGCACATCTATTTTCTTGAATATCGGTTGACTCATAAAGTCTATTTCACAGACCTTAAGCTCCTCTGCCATGGTCTCTGACCATTTTAAGCTACACTGTTCAAATTATTGGGACTGTAGAAGGAGCTGATCGTTTTTCTTTTGCAGTACACATAATTCATCCGCTAAGTCTCCAGCTGAATTGTAATGTTCTACCGTAACAACAGCATTCTTATATAGAGCCTTAGACTTATTGAGCAGCATTTGCTCTTGCAACGAAGAGATTCTCTGTATCCTTCCTTTTACTTCATTGACCTTCTCACGAAGATGCTCATGGCTTTCATCACACTCCTTCATCACAGTTTGGAGTTTTTTCTGAGAAGTCATCAATTCATCTGGTACCTGTTGGACGTCTTTTATGTCTTCGGCCCCTTCTTCAGGCTCTTCTGGTAGAACATGCTCAGAAGCCCTACCATCAGTCTTACATTCTACCTCTTCAGTCACATCATTATGGTCTCCAATATTTCCATTTATTCCGGCTTTCAAGTTCTCCTTGATAGCTGCATCTGTATACTCAGAACCCGCCGGATTCTTCTCTTCCACCACGTTCTGCATCCCATCTGAGCTCCCGTGTGTCTGCAGCGGCAACGGAGTGACACATCGCTTTTCCCATTTGTTGTGACGTGGCCCCGATGTAGACTCCATGAAAGTGCGCTTGAGCTCACCAACGCCAGCCTGATGTCTCAAAATCTCATCTTGTGACTTATCCAGATCCTTGGTGTCACTCGGGAACACCGCTGGGGCTCCGGGCGCCGAACTTCCAGCCTGAGCTTCACGAGTTGCAGCTACTGATCCGAACCGCAACCCGTCCACACCGCTGTCTTCGGCAGAAACAGATTCCTGGACAGAGTCAGTCCCCATATCTTCAGTCTTGTTCCTCACAGCTTCACTTGAGACCTCAGCTTCTGATGAGGCATCTGGCTTGGTGACTACCACTTCTATGGCTTTTTCCACCTCTGCAGCATCTCCCTCAGAGTCCTTGGCACGATACAGATCCACACCATACCTTGGTAACTTCACATTTCCAACAGCATCTACTTGGGCTGTGTTCAGTTTCAGAGTCCTGCCTTTAAAGCTCAGCTCTCCTCCTTTCACCTTAGTCTTCGCCAGGGAACCGGCCAACTGTAAAACATCTTCAGATGCCATCTTCTGTCCGACTGCAAGGTCAGCATCAGCCTTCCTCTCAGGACTCTCAACCTCCTCTGCTACCATGCCTTCCTCATTTGCACTGGTTGCTTGATTGTCATCAGATGATTCACTATTACTACCACTATCCCTGTCTGACCCCTTTTTCTCAGCCACATCTGGCTCACTTTCAGGGTTATACACTTCATTTTCATTCACATCCTGCTCACTGTCAGGGTTATACAATTCATTCTCATTCACATCCTGCTCACTTTCAGGGTTATACACTTCATTTTCATTCACATCCTGCTCACTGTCAGGGTTATACAATTCATTCTCATTCACATCTTGATCTGGAACCTTAGTTAACATGTCATCCACAACATTAACTTCACCATCTGGTCCCTGGTTTCCCTCAGGTGGTCCCTCAAGTATGTGACTATGTGACAACCCCAGCACTATACTTCCATATAGCTCAGGTACTAGGAGCTGGCTCACGACCTCTCCCTGGACTTCAGTGTCCCTATACAACAGGTGAGTGTTTATGGCAACATGAGGAAACCTCTCCTCAGAGCCAGGCTCTTGGAAACCTCATTTAGAACATTTATATTTTCCTGGGCCGTTTTAAGAGAGGGGTCTCGCCACTGCTCACTCTCAAAATTGTCACAGGACACAGGTAAGTCAGGGACACTCGGTTCCCGAGAACCACCATCCTCGTCTCCCAACATCACCTGCAAAGGAATTTCATCACTATCACAGTCATCATTATTATCAATATCATTATCATGATTATGATCAGTATCATCATCACTATCATGATCATCATCATTATCATTATCAGCATCAGCATCATTATCATGGTCATCATCATTATCATGATCATCATCATCATTATCATCATCATCATCATCATTATCACATAAGTTTAACGGCCCACTAGCATTGTGTTCCGCCCCTCGGGACTGCGCACCCTCAATAGGAGCTTCATCACACTGTCCATCAGAAAAATTTTTCCCCCAGAGATCCTTAGACCGGGGAAAGTCATTACCCAATATGACGGGGGGCACCAGGTTCTTCACTACCCCCACTTCACATGAAACCTCCCCGCGTTTGGGGATCAAGTCCACGACAGTCTCTGGGTAGACTTTGGTGTCTCCATGGACGCACACCACACTCAGGTGTTTATCAGGGATAAAGTCCCTATCAATCAGGCTGTCCCATACGGAAGTCACTGGACTCTCTGAGTCCAAGAGGGCCTGTGCTGGGCAGTCATTTACAACCACCGGGGACCCCTGTGGTCCAGTCTCTTCGGCTGAGGTGGACACACAGGCTCTGCGCAGGGAGAGAGGGATCCGCCAACATCACAACACATAGGCTCCCCCTCTATTGGACAGTTGGCTGCAATTTCACGACATCTCCAACACTGTCCATCACACTCTCCCACCCACACGACCCCAACAGCTGGAACGCTCTTACCGGGAGAGTTCGGCGTCCAGGAACTCTGAAGTGACGACCTCTCAGACGGCTGGTCACGGAGGCAGTCTTTGGTGGCGAAGGCCCTCTCCATCAGGCTGACCAGACGATTGGCGTCCTGGTGGTCTCCTTGTCCGACCTCTGGCTGTACCTCAGGAGGACGTGCTTGGGTGTAGCGGTCCACTATCACCTTTTCAACTCCATAATCAGGTTTGCTGACTGCAGACTCCCAACTGCATCTCCAGTCATGAACTCCCCTGGCACGGGCTGTCACCGTAACACCCAGCCGGGTAAGAATCTCCGCTTTCAGCTTGGCATAGTCTTGGCTGTCCTGCTCGCTCAGGTCAGCATAGGCCCTTTGGGGTTCTCCAATCAGATAGGGTGCGACCATCATGGCCCATTCAGATAGGGGCAGATTCTCCTTCTCTGCCAGTCCCTCAAACCTAGTGAGATATACCTCCACATCGTCACGAGGTGTCATCTTTTTCAGGGACCGTCTTACCGCCTTCTTTACAGCGGACAATGCAGGTGACTTTGCAACATTACTTTGGGACGATGCGCTGCAAGTCTTTTGTAGTGCTGCAACCTGCTCAAAAAACAACCGGTTATTCTCCTGCTGCTGCAGGAATTGCTGCTGGGCCTGCTGCATGCGCTGCTGGTGCTGCAGGCGCTGCCGCTCCATGCTCTGCTGCATGCTCCGCTGGGCCTGGACCAGGTACTCAACGAGCTCCTCCATACTGCCGGACTTATCTGTCTCAACCACGGCAGTCTTATGTTGCACATTAACTTGCGCCATTTGTTCAAACAGCGCCTCCATGCTGTCATCCATGCTGTCAGACTTCTCTGTCTCAACAACGGCAGTCTTCACTCAAGACATACACACTCCACAGTCTTTTCCACAGAAAATTCAGCTTTGCTGTGCAGACACTTTTTTTTTTTTTTCTTTGCAAAGTCTATTAGGGCTACTGTCTCTTTAAGACTGCTCCAATCAGACGTTTTTTGCTGACACACTTTTTTTTTCTCTGCTGCTGCTTCAACAGACTTCTCTCCTTTATTGCTGTCTCTAAGCCACTGTGCTGCACGCACATTCCAGCACCAATTGTATGCTTTTCAGGGGATATAGCTCTGGGATCGCCGTCCGGGTAGACGGAGTGGCACGGAAACAGTTCATTCACAGACAGCAGTTCTGGTAAAAACTGGCAGCAAACAGTTTTATTAAAGTCCACAGCAAACAGATCATAAGCAAAACCAAATCATAAACATAAGCCCTGGGCTTGTCCAGCCACTTACTACACTTAGATAGATTTCCCTCTCTATCCGGGTCCAGACTCTAACAGCCTGTCCCCAAAACAACACATATGTTCAGTAGTTACCAGCATGGAGTTTCACAGAGTCTCCTCCTTGTGTCTGAAGGCATATCCAACGTCCAGACTTGAGAGAGCTCCCCTCCTATTCAGCAGCTATCCGCATGGATTCTCACAGAGACTACTCCTGTGTCCGGGGTACATCGAGCACCCAGACTGAGACAGCTCATACTCCTGGAGACTCCTTCTTGTGCCTGGACTCCTTGTCCAGACTAAGCGAGCTCTCTGTCTGTGTTCGCAGACACCTACTTCTGGTCTCCTAATTAATAGCTGAGTGGTTTCAGGCCTGAGCTGCAAGTGTGTACTGAATGTAAGGTGTAGTGACCTTTCTCTACCACTAGGTTTACAAAGCCATACATTTCCCTTATACCAGTCAGCAAAGTATCTAGGTGAAATGTACACCCCATTCAACACACATACTCTCACTGTCTGACAATATATACACATGTCATTGTGACACATATACAGTACAGACCAAAAGTTTGGACACACCTTCTCATTTAAAGATTTTTCTGTATTTTCATGACTATGAAAACTGTGCATTCACGCTGAAGGCATCAAAACTATGAATTAATACATGTGGAATTATATACTTAACAAAAAAGTGTGTAACAACTGAAAATATGTCTTATATTCTAGGTTCTTCAAAGTAGCCACCTTTTGCTTTGATGACTGCTTTGCACACTCTTGGCATTCTCTTGATGAGCTTCAAGGGGTAGTCACCGGAAATGGTTTTCACTTCACCGGTGTGCCCTGTCAGGTTTAATAAGTGGGATTTGTGGCCTTATAAATGGGGTTGGGACCATTAGTTGTGTTGTGCAGAAGTCTGGTAGTCCTACTGAATAGACTGGAGTCACACTACCGTATAATACGGACAAGTGCTAGGCGATAAAAAATCGCCTAGCAGTCGTCCCAATGTTATTCTATGGGGCAGGTCTCATCAGCTGATTTTTTTCTCGCGCGTTTTATACGCGCGAGTGAAATCGCAGCATGCTGCGATTGTACGTGTATCGCGGCTCAGAATCGCCAATGCAAGTCTATGGGTGCGACAAAAAAACGGACATCACATGGACTATCAGTGTGACTTGCGAGAAATACGCACATATTTTCCTCATTACACCCCATTAAGCCATTAAATTCAAAGGGGAAAAGCAGTGAGAAATGAAAAGCCATACGGATGTCATACGGATGTCACACGGATCCTGACATGCGAGGAAATCGCATCCTCGCATTTAAAACGGATAACATACGGATCAACATACGGAGAACAGTTGTGCGATTATTGCATTACAAAATCGGACCGTTTTTTTTAAACGTTCTGTGTGACTCCAGCCTTAGAATGTGTCTTATGGCAAGAAAAAAGCAGCTAAGTAAAGAAAAACGAGTGGCCATCATTACTTTAAGAAATGAAGGTCAGTCAGTCCGAAAAATTGGGAAAACTTTGAAAGTGTCCCCAAGTGCAGTTGTAAAAACCATCAAGCACTACAAAGAAACTGGCTCACATGAGGACCGCCCCAGGAAAGGAAGACTAAAGGTACTGTCACACTAAGCGAGATCGCTAACGAGATCGCTAAAGCGCCAGCGATTTTATGATGCAGCAGCGATCTCATTAGCTACGTAGCTGTGTGTGACATGTAGCAGCGATGTGGCCCCCGCTGCGATGTCGCTGATCGCTCATGAACCTTATGAGCCGTTTTTTGGTCGTTGGTGTCCTGCTGGTGAGCCTGAATCGCTGAGTGTGACACCCTTTATGAACGACTTTACCAGCGGCGCAGGCGGGACTAGGTTTTCCCAACGACCGCAGAGGTCGTTATACAGATCGCTGATGAGATCTTTGTGTTTGGAAGCTAACTAGCGACCATATAGCGATCGCACCAACGATCTCGCCAGGTCGTGTCGTTGTCGTGATCGCTGGTGCAATCGCTAGGTGTGACGGTGCCTTAAGAGTCACCTCTACTTCTGAGGATAAGTTTATCCCAGTCACCAGCCTCAGAAATCGCAGGTTTACAGCAGCTCATATTATAGACCAGGTCAATGCCACACAGAGTTCTAGCAGCAGACAGACTTTGTGCAGCAGGCCTTCATGGTAAAATAGCTGCTAGGAAACCACTGCTAAGGACAGGCAACAAGCAGAAGAGACTTGTTTGGGCTAAAGAACACAAGGAATGGACATTAGACCAGTGGAAATCTGTGCTTTGGTCTGATGAGTCCAAATTTGAGATCTTTGGTCCCAACCACTGTGTCTTTGTGCGACGCAGAAAAGGTGAACGGATGGACTCTACATGCCTGGTTCCCACCGTGAAGAATGGAGGAGGAGGTGTGATGAAGTGGGGGTGCTTTGCTGGTGACACTGTTGGGGATTTATTCAAAATTGAAGGCATACTGAACCAGCATGGCTACCACAGCATCTTGCAGCAGCATGCTATTCCATCCGGTTTGCGTTTAGTTGGACCATCATTTATTTTTCAACAGGACAATGACCCCAAACACACCTCCAGACTGTGTGAGGGCTATTTGACCAAGAAGGAGAGTGTTGGGGTGCTACGCCAGATGACATGGCCTCCACAGTCACTAGACCTGAACTCAATCGAGATGGTTTGGGGTGAGCTGGACCGCTCACCGCTTTAATTTTGAATAAATCCCCAACAGTGTCACCAGCAAAGCACCCCCACACCATCACACCACCTCCTCCATGCTTCACGGTGGGAACCAGGCATGTAGAGTCCATCCGTTCACCTTTTCTGCATGCAAAGCAGTAATCAAAGCAAAAGGTTGCTACTTTGAAGAACCTAGAATATAAGACATATTTTCAGTTGTTTCACACTTTTTTGTAAAGTGTAATGTATAATTCCACATGTGTTAATTCATAGTTTTGATGCCTTCAGTGTGAATGTACAATTTTCATAGTCATGAAAATACAGAAAAATCTTTGAATGAGAAGGTGTGTCCAAACTTTTGGTCTGTACTGTATATATTTTTTAACCCTTTAATTTTCAATGGGTCGAAAGGGGGGTGATTTGAACGTTTAGGTTTTTTTTTTTTTTTTAAATGTTAGTGGTTAAATTTTAGTGGTTTTTGTGTGTACAATATTGTGGAAAATGAGAAACATGGAATAATTCACATGCCTTGAGCTAGTGGTAAATCTAAATTTAATGTCAACATATTTTACATGGTGAATCCTTATGCCAAAAGGAACAAATTTGAGGGGTAAGACTTACCAATTTGCAAAGTTAATTTTTCCTTGGCACCCTACTGAACACTAATGGGTCTCACCAGCGTCCTGCCCATCAGACTATGGGTTTGAACAAAGTGAGAATCACCAAAATGATTTCCGCACCACTATCCACAAGCAGCGGTACAGTCTCAGAAACCCCGCCAACCACCACTTCAGCAGGAATGGTACACTGAGATGAAAAGATTGAGGAAATATACACACCCTGGTCGCCTCCCTCCACATGACCAGGGGAACGCAGCTTTGGAGATGAAGTACCAACTTTGCCGCGAGATGGGCAGACATTAATGAGTTACCCATAAGTCCACAGTAGAAACATGCTCCATCCCACGGCGAACTGCAGGCAACCCGGTTTGAAAAGAGACTCCTCCCACCTGCATAGGTTCGCCCCTCTGCACTGGTGTGTCCTCCTCCCTAGAAAGAACAACAGGGGGCAGATTTGGTGTATGTCTCTCCCTGAGGCATCTATCCACCCGGATAGCAAGGGCCATGGTGGCTTCCAATGACCCAGGAGTAGCGTACTGCACCAGAGTATCCTGTAGCCTAGCTGACAGACCCTGACAGAAGTGACTCCTAAGAGCAAGGTCGTTCCACTGCATGTTAGTGACCCATCACCTAAACTCTGAGCAGTATTCCTCAGCCAGCCAGCCCCCTTGCTTGATCTTACAGAGTCTAGACTCAGCCAGGGAGTTTCTATCAGGTTCCCCATACCACGCCATTTTTTTCAGAAAAATAATCTTTTATTAATTAAATACATGTACAGTAAGATGCACATTATATATGTCACTGACATCTGTATATCTATCTATTCTATCTGTATATGCTGTATGTAATCCATCTATTCTATTCTGTCAGCTCCTGCTGTGATTATACAGTACGTGGCTACTGAATTGCCAGCTTTTATTCTATCTAGCTATGTAATATATGTATATATGTAATATATACATACATATGTATGAGTCACTGACATCTATGTATCCATCTATTCTATGTGTATATTTCTATTTCAGACCTGGGCAAAGTGTGGACCGCGAGCCACATCCGGCCCTCTGGCTGTCTCAGTCCGGCCCGCAGACCAAGACAGCTGTGGGGCTGAAAACCAGAGGTCCATGGGCCGCACAGTGCCCGCCTGCTCACTGTCTCCATATGCGCTGACTGCGTTGGTGGAGAAGGGGACTCTAGCCACTTCCACCACCAATCAGCCTATGAAACAGCTGACGAGATGATATAATTTAATCACGTCAGTTGTGTACTGCAGAGAATCAGCGCACTGGAGGCAGGAGAGAAGCAGAATGCTGGGGAACGGGACAGAGGTGAGTGTGTGGTATTCTTTTTTTTCATATGTATGGGATATGTATGGGATGTTTGAGTGGGCATGGGGAGGCTATGGGGGTGTCCTGCAGAACATGGGGATACTATAGGGGTGTTGTGCAGAGCATGGGGAGGCTATGGGGGTGTCGTGTAGCACACGGGGATGCTATGGGGGTGTCGTGCAGAATATGGGGATGTTATGGGGGTGTCATGCAGAGCATGGATATGCTATGAGGGTGTCGTGCAGAAATAGGGATGCTATGGGGTGACGTGCAGAACATGGGGATGCTATGGGGTGTTGTGCAGAGCATGGGGAGGCTATGGGGGTGTCGTGCAGCACACGGGATGCTATGGGGTTGTCGTGCAGAATATGGGGATGCTATGGGGGTGTCATGCAGAGCATGGAGATGCTATGGGGGTGTCGTGCAGAAATAGGGATGCTATGGGGGTGTCGTGCATCACACGGGGAGGCTATGGGGTGTCGTGCAGAACATGGAAGTCTATGGGGAGGCTATGGGGTTGTCATGCAGCACACGGGGATACTATGGGGGTGTCGTGCAGAATATGGGGATGCTATGGGGGTGTCATGCAGAGCATGGAGATGCTACGGGGGTGTCGTGCAGAAATAGGGATGCTATAGTGGTGTCATGCAGAACACGGGGATGCTATAGGGGTGTCGTGCATCACATGGGGAGGCTATGGGGTGTCGTGCAGCACAAGGGGAGGCTATGGGGGTGTCGTGCAGAACATGTGAAGTCTACGTACACTGTGGGCAACGAGATGACATGTGCAGTGTCCACCACCATCTTAGAGAAGGGCATTGCAGTGATTGGCTTGCTTTGGGGGGCGTCATAGTGTCTATAAAAGCCCTGACCACCAACCTCCATTTTACTTCTGGCGATCTTAACAGTAGGGAGAGGTTGCTGACTGTTTATCAGTAGGGAGAGAGTTAGGTCTGGAAAGAGAAGTTCTTCTGTGCTTTTGCTGATAGCAATTGTGCTGTACAGTTAGTGTGCAGTGACAGGGGAGGATTTTCTTGTGTGCAGCAGCGCTGGTTATTAGGCTGCCTGATAGCTGTATTGCTGTGTGTACACTGCTGTGCAGACTGCTTTTTACACAGCACTAATACTTTTATTCTTTTTTTCTGCACAGTTACCGAGCGTTCATTTTTTCCCACACCATATAGAGCTGTACGCGCCTCACACACTACCGTGTACCGGCTGGTATCACAGACAAATACATGCTGACTATCTGTGTGTGACTCCGGAAATAAATACGGAGATTTTAATTTTTCCCTACACCGTATACAGCTGTAGGCTTCTGATACAGTACCGTATTTCTGCTGTTTTTATTACGGTCAAATCCATACTGAGTGAGCGTCTGTGTCTGACTCTGGAAATATATACGGAGATTTAAATTTTCCCCTACACCGTATACAGCTGTACGCTTCTGATACAATACAGTTTTTCTGCTTTTTGTATTACGGTTAAATTCATACTGAGTGAGCGTCTGTATCTGACTCCGGAAATATATAAGGAGATTTAAATTTTCCCCTACACCGTATACAGCAGTCCACTTCTGATACAGTACCGTATATCTGCTCTTTGTATTACGGTCACATCCATACTGAGCGTCTGTGTCTGACTCCGGAAATATATACGGAGATTTAAATTTTCCCCTACACCGTATACAGCTGTACGCTTCTGATACAGTACCGTTTTTCTGCTTTTTGTATTACGGTTAAATTCATACTGAGTGAGCGTCTGTATCTGACTCCGGAAATATATAAGGAGATTTAAATTTTCCCCTACACCGTATACATCAGTCCACTTCTGATACAGTACCGTATATCTGCTCTTTGTATTACGGTCACATCCATACTGTGTGAGCGTCTGTGTGTGACTCAGGAAATATATACGGAGATTTAAATTTTCCCCTACACCGTATACAGCTGTCCGCTTCTGATACAGTACCGTATATCTGCTCTTTGTATTACGGTCAAATCTATACTGAGTGAGCGTCTGTGTGACACTCCGGAAATATATACGGAGATTTAAATTTTCCCCTACACCGTACACAGCAGTCTGCTTCTGATACAGTACCGTATATCTGCTCTTTGTATTACAGTCAAATCCATACTGAGTGAGCGTCTATGAGTGACTCCGGAAATATATACGGAGATTTACATTTTCCCCTACACAGTATACAGCAGTCTGCTTCTGATACAGTACTGTTATGATTTGGTAGCTGAGGAGAGCAGGCAAAAAAGGCAATACACCAGAGAGGTTGGAATCTATGGGATTGCAGTACCCTGACTAACCACCACAACTAAAGGCAGCAGTGGAGCGTACCTACGTTGGTCCTAGACGCCTCGTCACAGCCTGAGAAGCTAACTACACCTAAAGATAGAAAGAGGAAAGCTATCTGCCCCGGAGCAGATCCCCAAAGAACATAGAAAGCCCCCAAACATGTAATGGCGGTTAGATAAGAAGAAATACTGACACAGACAGAAAATAGTATGAGCAAACGTTGGGGCCCAAACTTCCTAAATAGAAAAGGATAGGAAGGGCACTTACTGCAATCCCAAAAAACCCTGAAAAGTACGAACTCTACTAATTACAAAAACACCTGAGATCACACGACCTCTACCACCTAAATTAGTTCTCTGGTGTAACAAAAACTAAACAGCAACCACTGAAAAAATGGAAAAGGCAAATGAACAAACAACAGTGGCTGAACTAAACTGAGGGGAGCACAAGCCCCCGAAGGGAACCCGGCAGACCCCCACAGAAGTGCAGGACAAAATGCAAAAAGCAAGCACAAAAAACTAAAAGAAGAAAATGTCTTATCTGTTAGCAGAAGATGCAGGCACGAAACAGCAAGCTACAAAGTGAACAGGAGTCAAAGATGAGACCAGAACAATTGATCACCGGCAACCCTGATGGGAGGGAACCTCCCTTATATAAGACCAGTCAGTAACACCTGATCTCCAATCTTCACAATCTTCATTGGATAGTTCAGTACTGTTTGTAACCACCAGAGGGAGCTTCTGCTCAGAATTCATTTCTAGCACATTCACAACAGTACCCCCCCTTGAGGAGGGGTCACCGAACCCTCATTTGAGCAACCAGGTCGGTCAGGATGAGCTCTGTGATACGAACGGATGAGTCTCCTAGCATGGATGTCCGAAGCAAACACCCAAAAATTGTCCTCCTGACCATAACCTCTCCACTTAACCAAATACTGGAGTTTCCGTCTAGAAAAACGAGAATTCAATATTTTCTCAACCACATACTCCAGATTGCCCTCAACCAAAACAGGGTCAGGAGGCACAGCCATAGGAACCACTGGCTCGACAAACCTCTTCAATAAGGACTTGTGGAACACGTTATGGATCTTAAATGTCCCTGGAAGAAGCAAACGAAAGGAAACAGGATTAAGAATCTCCATGATCTTATAAGGTCCAATGAACCTAGGCTTAAACTTAGGAGATGCAACTCTCATAGGGATATTTCTTGAGGACAACCAGACCAAGTCCCCCACTTTAAACCGAGGACCATCAGTCCTATGCCGGTTGGCAAACCGCTGGGCCCTCTCCTGAGAGAGGGACAACCTCTCCACTACCTGGTCCCAAATATGTTGCATACGCTCCACAACAGAGTCAACACCTGGACAGACAGAAGCCTCCGTCTGTCCTGAAGAAAATCGAGGGTGAAACCCAAAATTGCAGAAATATGGAGACATCAAAGTGGCAGAGCTAGCCCTATTATTAAGAGCAAACTCAGCCAAAGGCAAAAAAGAGACCCAGTCATCCTGATCAGCAGACACAAAGCATCTTAGATAAGTCTCCAATGTCTGGTTGTTCTCTCAGTTTGTCCATTGGTCTGAGGATGAAAAGCCGAGGAGAAAGACAATTGAACACCAAGTTTAGAACAAAAAGTCCTCCAAAATCTGGAAACAAACTGGACTCCTCTGTCAGACACAATGTTCTCAGGAATGCCGTGTAACCGAACCACGTGCTGAAGGAACAAAGGCACCAATTCAGAGGAGGAAGGCAACTTAGGTAATGGCACAAGATGTATCATTTTGGAAAACCTATCACAAATCACCCAGATAACGGTCATTCTCTGAGAAACAGGGAGGTCGGAAATGAAATCCATAGAGATACGGGTCCATGGTCTCTTGGGCACAGGCAATAGCATCAACAAACCACTAGAGCAAGAGCAAGGCTTGGAGCGAGAGCAAGTCCCGCAGGACTGCACAAATTTCCTGACATCACGAGACAAGGTAGGCCACCAAAAGGACCGACTAACCAAGTCTCTGGTACCAAAAATTCCGGGATGACCGGCCAACGCGGAACAATGAATCTCAGACATCACACTCTTTTTCCACCGGTCTGGGACAAACAATTTCCCAATAGGACAGCGCTCGGGTTTATCCTCCTGACACCCTTCCAGAGCCAGTCTCAAATTGGGCGAGATGGCGGAAAGAACTACACCCTCTTTCAAAATAACAGCAGGATCAGATAACTCAGGAGAGTCTGCAAGGAAACTCCTCGAGAGGGCATCCGCCTTAACATTCTTAGTGCCAGGAAGAAAGGAAACCACAAAATTAAAACGTGTGAAAAACAAGGCCCACCTGGCCTGTCTAGGATTAAGTCGCTTGGCAGATTCCAGATAAACCAGATTCTTTTTCAAAATAACTTTATTATAATTTTTTAGCAATGAGAGTAGGGTATTACAGTCTTACGTCTCAAATAGAATATAACTTTCCATACTTAACAGTACTAGACATCAATCGAGTTAATCATGGAGCTGAAGAAATCTAACTGTAGAATATGTCAAGTAGCTCGACAGTAAGGATATTAATAAATAATAATAACATAACCATAACAATAACATTACTAAACTAACAGTAGAGGATATCAATTGCTAATCAATCAAAGAGAATCTTTGCCGTGAGAGGATATAGGAGAGAATCAAGCCAACATAAGCGAGTTTAAGAGATCAAGTCTTGCCAAGGATTCCATTTTTTACAGAAGGAAGTAAAGCTGTTATTAGCCATGGCTTTTCTCGTATGACATGTGCAGAGACATTTTGTCTACAATGTCGGCTATTTTAGGAACCGCTTCTTCCTTCCAAAGAGAAGCTATTTGGTTTTTGGTTACCAAGAATAAGTGGATGATTAGATGTCTGTTTGAGTGAGGGATTTCCTCAAGATCGAGAGACAATAAGGCCAATTGAGGGGTCAACGTCACAGTTCTAGAAGTGATCTTGTCCACCAAGTCAGAGACATTTGACCATAGTAACCTTATCTTGGGGCACTCCCAAAAGACATGAAGAAGATTCCCTGCGAAACCACAATCTCTCCAACAATTAGAGGACACTCCCGGAAAAATTCTTGCCATTTTAGCAGGTGTGAAATACCATCGGGAGACTAATTTATAATACGACTCATGGAGGGAAGCACATATGTTTGAGGAATAAGTAGCTTTAAGTGCTTTCCGCCATTGATTGTGAGAGAAATTCAAGTTCATATCCCTTTGCCATTGTCTCGAAAAGGGTTTCCTTGGGTACTAGATCTTCGTTTAAAAAGTTATAAATAAATTTGGATTTCCAATAAAGGTTATTGTCCGGATTACAAATTAACATGCCTACCATCTCTGTGATAAGAGACTTTTTCCTGATAAATTTGGAGATGAGTTTTTTAATGAAATAAAAGATTTGGGCATCTTCAGGAGGAAGTTTATGTACTGACAACAACGCTTCATATTCAATGAAATCTTTGCCATCAAAAATATCCTGTACTTTCGTTAAACTAGCCAATCTCCAAGAGCTAGGAATCTCCTTTTCCATTATCAAGCCAAAAAACTTCAGTGATATGTCCTTGATTTGGTCATATCTGAACCTCTTCCTGCTTTGTGTTTGAATTTTGGCCATATAGGTCCAGGCATATAAGGTAGCAGAAATAGTCGGCGAGATATGCAATACAGAGGAGGATGATAGGACATTACTTAAAATTAATTTTGCCAGAGGAGTGTTCCTATTATAGTGTCTTTCAATCTCTGACCAAGCCGGGCCATTATCCGGCCTGAGCCAAATACGAGACTGTTTCACCAAGGAGGAGTAGTAATAGTTAACCAAATTTGAGAGAGCAAGGCCTCCATTTGTTTTAATTTTGGTGATAGTGGTGAATGCTATCCTTGCTCTCTTCTTGTTCCATACGAGTGTGTTAACTATACTTTGTAGTTTTTTGATTAGCTTTAACGGAATAAGTAAAGGTAAAGCTCTAAAGGTGTATAAAATTTTGGGGAGAGTAAAAAGTTTAAATAAAGTAATTCTCCCGGCCCAAGAAATTTCCTGCTTCCCAAGATTATTAAGTTCAGATTGCACTTCCTTAGTGATTTTTTGGAGGTTAAGATCAATCGTCTTGCGAAAAACTCTAGAGATAAGTATGCCAAGATATGTCAGCGACTCCTTTTCCCAATCAAAATTAGTATTCCCTTTAATACCGCAGATATCATCCTGGCTCAAGAAAAAGTCCAAAATTTTAGACTTTGATTCGTTAATTTTGAACAACGATGCCTTTGAAAAATCTCCAAAATCCTGGAGGACATGCATAATAGAACATGAAGGATTTGTAAGGCTGAGGATGACATCATCCGCAAACAGGCTAATTTTGTACTGTTTTGCCCCTATCTGGATTCCCCTAATCGACTCATTCCCTCTTATTCTCTCAGCAAGTGGCTCCATGATAATAGCGAATAGCAGAGGGGACAAGGGACATCCCTGTCTTGTACCATTGTTATTGGAATGTTTTTAGATAGGTGACAATTTACATACACGTTTGCTGAGGGATAAGCATATAAGGCTATGATTGTTTTAATTATATTGAGGCTAAATCCAAATTTTTTAAGGGCCGCTACCAAAAAGTCCCAATTCACTCTATCAAATGCCTTCTCAGCATCCAACGCTAGGAGAATTGAAGGAGTTCTTTTAGATCTGATAGAGTGAATTAGATTGAATACCTTTCTAGTACCGTCACTGGTCTGACGTCCCAGGATAAAGCCCATCTGGTCTTTGTGAATAATGCTTGGAAGAATAAATTTGATTCTATCGGCAATGATTTTTGAATATATTTTTACGTCAGTGTTAATTAATGAAATTGACCTATAATTTTTGACCAACTCCAGGTCAGCTTTAGTTTTGGGAATTAAGATTATAGTGGCCTTTAGCATTTCCGGTGGGAATTCGCCAATCGAAGATGCTTTATTGAACACTGAGCCGAGGCAGGGAACCAGGTGAGGGGCAAACACTTTAAAATACTCATTCGTGAATCCATCAGGTCCCGGTGATTTCTTAAGTTTTAGTTTCTTGATGGATTCGGAAATTTCATGCTGAGTAAAAGGGGCGTCAATGGCCGTCAATTGCTCAGCAGAAAGTTCAGGTAGGTTAATACTTGATAAGAATTTTTGGATGTGGAGTTTGTCTGGCTGGGATGTATCTGGGTCGTACTTAAGATTGTATAGGGAAGAGAAATAATCTGCGAAATGATCCGCTATTTCTTTAGGGTGGTCGGAGATCATCCCGTTATATTTGATCCTATTAATCCTATTCCTAACTCTTATGGCCTGGAATCTCTGGGCCATAAGCTTGGAAGGTTTGTTATATGAGGAGTAGAAATTCGCTTTCATCCTCTTGGCATACCTATCATAGTCTTCGAATAAAGCTGCTCTCAGTGCAATTCTGAGGTTGACAATCTCTGAGTGCAGTTCTGAAGAAGGTGCCACTAATTTTTGTTGTGCATCTTCCTTATTCTTAAGATCCATTTGTAAATTGTGGATCTTTTCCTTGTCCTGTTTTTTTTTTTGGTTCAGTAAGCCTATCATCACTCCTCTTATAACGCATTTGTGGGCATTCCACAATGTGAACGGGCTCACATCTTCCGACTCGTTTTCCTTAAAATAGTCAGTGATGGCTTTCTCGATTTTCTGAAGATTGGGTTGTACAAAAGTGAGGAATTACATCTCCAGAGAAAGTCTCTCTTATGTGATAGACCAAGATCTACTTCACAGATTACAGGAGAGTGGTCTGAAAAGGACTTTGGTAGGATATCTATTCTCCTAAATCTGGAAATTGAAAAGTAATCGGTAAGGAATAGGTCGATTCTCAAAAAGGTCTTATGTACCTCTGAATAATGTGTATATTCCAATGATGTAGTGTTTATGCACCGAAAAACATCCAGATATTCATGGCTGTGGAGCCATCCTTTTAAAACTGGGTAAGAAGACCTAGACCTTGCAGTAGAATCCAGCTGGGCATCAGGGACAATATTAAAGTCTCCTACTACAATCACCACCCCTTCTTAACCTCCTGGATTTTACTGTCAAGCTCGTTGAAAAATTTAATCTGAGCGTTTTGAGGCGCATAAACGATGATAGTAGTCAATTGATTATTGACCATGGCCACCAGTATTAAATATTTACCCTTGGGTCTGAGTGAGTCTCGATGCTGCGGAAATCTAATGAATTTTTGATAAGGGTAATAACCCCTCCCCTCTTTTTATCATTTAGGGCTTCAAAGATATGAGAATAATTTTTATTTTCGAATCTTGGGTGACCTGACTTGGCAAGCTTGACCTCCTGTAAGCAAATGATTTCGGCACTGCTTCTCTTGATCTCTCTCCATGTAGAGTGCCTCTTAACCGGGCTATTTAGGCCTCTCACGTTAAATGATAATATTTTAACCATTTTCTCCTATGTAGTAATGCTAACAAACAGAAAAACAAAACACACAAAACTTTGATAACCAACTAAACAGTCTTGTGAAGAATCCTCAAATTCGAAGGATGTTCTCCTTAAATGGGAAAGTTCATGGATGGCATTAGAAGCCCCCTGCAAATGACACATTTACAAAGAATAAAGTACACAATTTCTTACCCCGGATTATCCCCAATTTTGTTCAGAGAGGAGATAAAGGACATACCATCATGTGGTGTGAGTAATGAAACAATCCTACCTCCTCTATTTACAAGTAATTTAGTTGGGAAGCCCCATCTGTATTGAATACTCATCCTGCGTAAATTGAAGTGACTTCCCCAAAGCTCTTTCTTAGCTGAATTGTATCTTTGGACAAGTCAACAAATACTTTAATATGATCAAAAGGGGGAGGGAGCTGCTTTTTGTCCCTCATAAAAGCTAGGAGTCTTTCTTTAGTGGGGTAAAAATGAAATCTTAGTATTGTGTCCCTCGGAATATCTTCCGAAATAGCTCTGAGTCTTGGTAACCTATGTATCCTGTCAATCATTAGCTCAAGTTCCGGAGAATCCGAAAAGATTTTTTTTAGGATCCCCATAGTGTAGTTCTGTAAATTTGCCTGGCTTACTTTTTCAGAAATTCCCCTCAATTTAATGTTGTTCCGCCTACTGCGGTCCTCGATGTCAGCAAGCTTCATTCTTAGGTATTGCACCTCTTTTTGTGTATCTGCTTGCTGCTTCTGTAAAGAAGAAGAACTCTTTTCCAAGACAACAATTTTTTTATCGTGTTTATCAATCCGAGAATTGATAACTTCAAATTTGGCTTGTAAACGATTGGTATTTTCCTCCATTGTCAATCTAAGACTATTGTTTAGGGCGACTATTAGGTCTTTCACGTAAGCTTGGGATACACCCTCATTGGAAGCTTGAATCCCTTCAATAGGGCATATTTTGGGTGCTTCCTCAGATAACCTAGGCCTACTTCTATCTGGACTCTGAGTAGGAGAAGTGTCATGAAACTCCTCCTCAGAGTCAGACCAAGCTTTAATTATGTTTCTTTTTTTAGTGACAGTGGTATCCATATCAGCCTGAGTATCAATTATGTCTTGAATTTCTTTCAGCATGCTAGTGTCATCTTTTAAGCCAATTTTATAGCCCTGCGCAGGCGGAGATGCGGAGGGGCTAATACAAATTGCCTCATCAAGATCAGTGATATCCTTCCTGACAGCAGATTTCAGTGCTGATTTGTGTGATGACTTTTCCCCCTGAGTTTTTTTGTTACTTCTAGTACTCATTTTTAAAGAGGGGTAACCTTTCAACAAAGAGGAAAGAATCAAATGCAATACAAAGTAACACAAGTTAATGATTAACCAAGCTACGCGTCTTTTTCTTTGAAATACAGCCTGCAAGATTTGCTGAAATAAGAACTGTCAGGATAAGAAGACAGGAATGACTGAGCTCGCTGATATAGGAAAGATGTGTATCTTCGTAACGTGTTAGCCAGTAGATAGAAAAATATTTAGACTTGAGAGTCCTCGGTGGTTGATACCTTTTAATGGCTAACTGAAAAGATGGTAACAAATTGCAAGCTTTCGAGACTACGCAGGTCTCTTCATCAGGCAAAGACTAAAACAAAAACTGAAGAATCACATATTTATACACAAGAGGACACGCTGAATGATTTTAGCGAGTTTAGTTCCAAAAAGATAGGAAACGTCAGGCAAATGCAGACTTCTTCAAGAATGGGATTCCTCCTTAATGGTAAAATCCAGGAGCGAACCAGCTTACCAGATGTTAAAGAACAAGTAAAATCCTCCTTTAGAGAGAAGAGACACGAATCAAGATGTAGATGACGTCGCAATCCGGGACTCCAATAAAGCCTTTAGAGGGTTTGTGTCGTCGTTAGAGTCTCACTTGAACTATGCGATAATTTCCAGAACGCAGGCTTGTTGTGCGACTTATTCCAAGTCGCAATCCTCCTTAGCGATGCTTTTAGTGACGCTATCCAGTTTAGCGACTCCTTTCAGAGCGCAAAATCGCTTTACTGCAACGCTATCGCTTTACGGTAATGGCGGCGTTCACCGCTTACCTTCACAGAAACCGACGGTGCAGCTGCAGCTCACAGGGCGTCACGGCTTCGGGTGAAGAGGTCTCGGTCTCCGGTCCCTCCTGGAACTTGATTGAAGAAGACGTCGGCTTAATCCTGAGAAGACCGCTGGTGTTTGAAGATCTCCACACCACTTCAGGCAATGGAGGAAGCCTCAGGGACGCTCAGGACGCTGGAGACTACAACGGTGAGTAGAATTCTTCTATATCTTCTTTATATCCAGGTCTTCTTGCACCCGATGAAGTCAGGGGGCAAACCGCTCACTTTAGAAGGGGGGCACAGGTCCCAAACCAGTGCTGGAGGCTCAGACAGGATGCGGCTGCACTGGGCTGCACAGGGCTACTCCAGGCCCCGGCTTCTCCCTTCTCTGTAGGCCGCAAACGTTCCTCCTCTCAATCTGGCTACAAAACAGTCCAAATTAGGATTTTTGTAATCCTTATGTGATCAGGGGTCCTCGGTGTCGAAGATTTTTCTCCCAGCCTCCTCCAAACGTAGCTTATTTCGTTGCTAAAGCAGGGGCTTCAGGAGCCCAGCAGAAAGATGTCTGCTCACATCTAGCAGCAAACCACGCCCCCGATAAACCAGATTCTTAAGGTCCGTGAGGACCACCACCTGATGTTTGGCTCCCTCCAGCCAATGTCTCCACTCTTCAAAAGCCCACTTCATGGCCAATAACTCCCGATTACCCACGTCATAATTACGTTCAGTTGGAGAAAATTTTCGAGAGAAAAAGGCACAAGGGTTATTTTAGAGGTCTCTGGATCTCTTTGGGACAAAACGGCACCTGCCCCAATTTCAGAGGCATCAACCTCCACCTGAAATGGCAGAGAAACATCAGGCTGCCGTAGAACAGGAGCAGAAGTGAATCTCTGCTTAAGTTCCTGAAACGCAGAGACTGCCTCAGGAGGCCAATTCACCACATCAGAACCCTTTTTGGTCAAATCAGTCAATGGTTTAACAATAACAGAGAAATTACCAATAAATTTACGATAAAAATTGGCAAAACCCAAGAATCTTTGAAGAGCCTTTAATGAAGTAGGTTGGACCCAATCACAGATGGCCTGAACCTTGACCGGGTCCATTTCAATAACAGATGGGGACAAAATGAATCCCAGAAATGAGATCCTCTGTACGCCAAAAAGACACTTAGATCCCTTCACATACAGAGCATTCTCTCTCAAAATCTGGAACACAGTCCGAACATGTTTCACATGAGAGTCCCAGTCATTGGAAAAAATCAAGATATCATCCAAATAAACAATCAGAAATTTATCCACAAAATCGCTGAAAATGTCATTCATGAAGGACTGGAAGACAGAAGGAGCATTAGTGAGCCCAAAGGGCATCACCAGGTACTCAAAATGCCCCTCTGGGGTATTAAATGCCGTCTTCCATTCATCCCCGTGCTTAATGGGAATAATGGTTATATGCCCCCTGAGGTCAAACTTGGTAAACCAAGTAGCACTTTTCACCCTGGAAAACAGGTCAGAAATCAAGGGTAACGGATATTGATATTTCACAGTAATATTGTTCAAGAGACGATAATCAATACACGGCCTTAATGAACCATCCTTTTTGGCCACAAAGAAAAAACCGGCACCTAAGGGTGAAGAGGATGGTCTGATATGACCCTTCTCCAATAACTCCTTGATATAAGACCGCAAGCGTCATGTTCAGGTACAGACAAGTTAAAAAGGCAACCTTTAGGGAATTTACTACCAGGCACTAATTCAATAGCGCAGTCATAGCTCCTATGGGGGGGCAAGGATGCAGATTTACTTTCGCTAAACACATCAGAAAAATCAGTCAAAAAGTCAGGAACATCCTGAGCCTGGGGGGAGGCAGAAAAAACAGGAGTGTTGGTATTAACACATTGGCAGCCCCAACTGGTTACAGACACAGATTTCCAATCCAAAACAGGATTATGAGACTGTAACCAAGGGAAACCCAGTACGATAATGTCATGCAGATTATACAGCACCAAAAATTTGCAACTCTCCTGATGATCAGGTTCAACCCTCATTATCACCTGAGTAGAGAACTGAGGTTTATTCTCAGCCAAAGGGGTAGAATCGATCCCCAGTAGGGAATAGACTTCCGTAGGGGTATCAAGGGAAACCCACAACGTTTAGCAAAATCAAAATCCATCAGGTTAATAGCTGCTCCCGAATCAACGAAAGCCTGAGCAGAAAATGTGGACAGGGAGCAAATCAGGGTAACAGTCAACAAAAATTTAGTCTGAACACTACCCAAGACAACTGAGCGTGCAAAACGTCTTCCCCGCTTAGGGCAGACTGAAATAGCATGAGAGGCATCACCACAGTAGAAACATAACCCATTGCGTTTCGAAACTCATGACGCTGTGCCCCAGAAGCCACTCTATCACACTGCATGGGTTCAGAAGCTGGTTCACAAGGCAACACTATTCCACGCATACCTCTACGCTCACGCAAACGTCTGTCAATTTGAATCGCTAATGACATAGAATCATTGAGACCAGAGGGGACAGGGAATCCCACCATAACATCCTTTACATTCTCTGACAGACCTTTCCGAAAAAGGGCTGCCAAAGCATCGTCATTCCATTTGGTCAGGACTGCCCACCTACGGAATCTCTGACAGTATAACTCAGTGTCCTCAAGCCCCTGATTTAATGCCAACAAGGCTTTTTCAGCTTGATCAGTGACATTAGGCTCATCAAACAATAACCCAGAGCCTGAAAAAATGCATCAACATTACTCAAAACAGGATCCCCAGGTGTCAGGGAAAAAGCCCAATCCTGAGGATCGCCGCGCAGGCGAGAGATGACAATTTGAACCTGCTGTGCTGCGTTCCCTGAGGACTTAATTTCAAGGCAAAAAACAACTTACAGTTATTTTTGAAATTCAGAAATTTAGCTCGATCCCCTAAAAACAAATCTGGCATGGGAATCCTAGGTTCCACAACCGGCAACCTAGCAAGATAGATAGCAATACTCCGAACTTCAGTGGCAAGCTGATCCACACGACCAGACAACTGTGCAAACTCCATTGAGAGAAAAAAAATCCTCCTCAGCACCCAGAGATACAGAGGGAAAAAAAAAATGCAACAAACAGAAAAAAAAAAAATCTCTGTCAACTCTGACAACTTTTTTCTTTCCACAATATTTTTCCCTTCTGTGAGTACCATATAATTTTCAATTTTGGCCGGTGATACTGTTATGATTTGGTAGCTGAGGAGAGCAGGCAAAAAAGGCAATACACCAGAGAGGTTGGAATCTATGGGATTGCAGTACCCTGACTAACCACCACAACTAAAGGCAGCAGTGGAGCGTACCTACGTTGGTCCTAGACGCCTCGTCAAAGCCTGAGAAGCTAACTACACCTAAAGATAAAAAGAGGAAAGCTATCTGCCCCGGAGCAGATCCCCAAAGAACATAGAAAGCCCCCAAACATGTAATGGCGGTTAGACAAGAAGAAATACTGACACAGACAGAAAATAGTATGAGCAAACGTTGGGGCCCAAACTTCCTAAATAGAAAAGGATAGGAAGGGCACTTACTGCAATCCCAAAGATTCCAACCTCTCTGGTGTATTGCCTTTTTTGCCTGCTCTCCTCAGCTACCAAATCATAACAGTAAAACACCTGAGATCACACGACCTCTACCACCTAAATTAGTTCTCTGGTGTAACAAAAACTAAACAGCAACCACTGAAAAAACTGGAAAAGGCAAATGAACAAACAACAGTGGCTGAACTAAACTGAGGGGAGCACAAGCCCCCGAAGGGGACCCGGCAGTCCCCCACAGAAGTGCAGGACAAAATGCAAAAAGCAAGCACAAAAAACTAAAAGAAGAAAATGTCTTATCTGTTAGCAGAAGATGCAGGCACGAAACAGCAAGCTACAAAGTGAACAGGAATCAAAGATGAGACCAGAACAATTGATCACCGGCAACCCTGATGGGAGGGAACCTCCCTTATATAAGACCAGTCAGTAACACCTGATCTCCAATCTTCACAATCTTCATTGGATAGTTCAGTACTGTTTGTAACCACCAGAGGAGGCTTCTGCTCAGAATTCATTTCTAGCACATTCACAACACAGTACCGTATATCTGCTCTTTGTATTACGGTCAAATCCATAATGAGTGAGTGTCTGTGTGAGACTCCGGAAATATATACGGAGATTTTAATTTTCCCCTACACCGTATACAGCTGTCCGCTTCTGATACAGTACCGTATATCTGCTCTTTGTATTACGGTCAAATCCATAATCAGTGAGCGTCTGTGTGTTACTCCCGAAATATATCCGGAGATTTAAATGTTCCCCTACACCGTATACCGCTGTACGCTTCTGATACAGTACCATTTTTCTGCTTTTTGTATTACGGTCAAATCCATACTGAGTGAGCGTCTGTATATGACTCCGGAAATATATACGGAGATTTAAATTTTCCCCTACACCGTATACAGCTGTCCGCTTCTGATACAGTACAGTATATCTGCTCTTTGTATTACGGTCAAATCCATACTGAGTACTGCCAAAAGCACAATAGCACCTAAGGCAGGAGGTGTTGAGCCTGCGTCATCGTCTGGCTCCAGAAGGCCTGGAAGGCTCCCTTTTCTGGGAGTAGGTAAACCACTTTTAAAGCCGGAGCATCAGGAACAGGTTTTTGCTTACATTGCCGAAACAGCCTCCAGCTCTATCACCTCCTCTTCAGAAGTTTCAAAAACTGCAAGCACTGAGTCGTCAGTGTAGGCTCCTGGTCAGAAACAACACCTTTCCTTGTGTCCTTCACCCCCACCAAAAGTGAAGGATGCGGCAGGCCACACTTCAGATTACTCCCTGGAGCTCTTTTCACATACCATGCCTAAGTTATCAAGTCAAATCCTGAATTCCCCAGTCCAAGATGAATATGACATGGAGTGCACTGATGCACAGCCACTGCTAAATGATTCTGCTGGTACATTCACCCAGAGCACTACATTGCCCTCGCAGTCTACTGAGCCAGAATCTGACCCTGATAAAACTCAGGTGACCCTTCCCGCATACTACTGTATACCACCTTACACAGTGACAAAGAGGAAGGTGCAGATGAAATTGAAGAAGAGGTGATGGATGACCCAATTGTTAACCCGGATTGGCATCCATTGGGGGAAGAGGGTGCCGCTGGCAATAGCTCAAAAGAGGAGGAGGATCAGCAGCAGGCATCGTCATCGCAGCTGCGGTTATCTGGCAGGCCCGTAGCAGTCTAAAAATGTGTTAAAAAAACAAAAAGAGTTGCAGAACAGCTTGGCCAGACGGTCAAATTAGCACTGCTTGCAAGCCCTGAAAAGTTTTCCCATAGTAGGAAGAGTGCAGTGTGGCACTTTTTTGACCAAAATCCTATTGATGTGGCAAAGGTTATCTGTAAAAAGTGCGGGAGGACCTTTAGCCGAGGGAAAAATCTCCGAAATTTGAATACCAGTTGCATGCTTAGACATGTAAACACCATGCCCTTGCAAGCGTGGACGAACTACAAAACCTAACTAGCTTTGAATGCCTACATTGCCAAAATGATCTCATTAGAGATGATGCCCTTCCGTTTGGTTGAAAGTGCAGCGTTCCGAGAGCTCATGGCCTATGCTGTCCCATGCTATGACCTACCCAGTCGGCACTTCTTTTCTAGAAAAGCCATCCCTGCCCTCCACTTGCATATGAAAGACCGCATTGTCCATGCACTCAAACAATCAGTGAGTGGAAAGGTGCACCTCACAACAGATGCATGGGCCAGTAGGCATGGCCAGAGCCGTTACCTGTCCATCACTGCGCACTGGGTGAATGTGGTGGATGCAGGGTCCACAGGGGACAGTGGCGGTGGGACAGTGCTGCCTAGCCCACGGTATAGGCAACAGTTGACTGTATTCATTCGACCCTCCTCCTCCTCCTCCAGAAGCGAAAGCTCGTCGACAGAGCTCAGTCACACGAGCACTCCATCCGCAGCTGCCAGTGTTGCACACGAGGTGTCCCTCTATCGAACAGCTAGTGGTAAGTGGCAGCAGGCTATTTTAAAGATGATGTCTTTGGGCGACAACAGACGTACCAAGGAAGTACTGGCCGACTACATGCAGTGAGAAGCTGAGTCATAGCTGGGCAGTCTACACCTGGCTCCAGGCAAGGTAGTCAGTGATAATGGCCGTAATTTTGTGGCGGCCAAAGCCCTGTCAAAACTCAGACACATTCCTTGCCTGGCTCACACCTTGGACCTGGTGGTGCAGTGCTTCCTAAATAATTATCCGGAGTTAACAGCCCTGCTCCATAAGGTTGCGAAGACTGTGCTCGCACATCCGTCGCTCGCCCGTAGACTCCAGTCATATGCAGAGGCTGCAGAGATCGCTCCACCCCCCCAAGCACCGCCTAATCATAGACGTTGCAACAAGGTGGAACTCCACCATGCACATGGTTGAGAGGCTGTATGCATTTGTGGGAGGATACACGGGCAGGCAGTTTGAGGGCAGACATGGAGTTGTCGGGTGTGCAGTGGCCAAAGCTGAAAGACCTCTGTAAAGTCCTTCAGTGTTTTGAGGAATGCACATGGCTGGTAAGCGCAGACGACATCATAAGCATGAGCATGTCACTTATGCGTCTGCTCATGCAAACTTTGACGCACATTAAGGATCAGGCGTCTGCAGCGGAGGAGGAAGAGGAGGAGGAGGGAAGCCTTGATGACAGTCAGGCATTGTCTGCTCAGGGAACTGTCCTGGACTAGGTGGAGGAAGAAGAGGAAGAGGAGAAGGAGGATGAGGGGGATGATTATTTTAGGGAGGAGGATACTTCTCAGGGGGCAAGAGAAAATGTTGGATTGCCAAGGTCAGGTACAGGGTTTGTGTATGACTGGAGGGATGTGGATTTGGCAGAAAGTGGTCCTCCACCCACCACTGTCAGTGCATCATTGACACCTGGAACATTGGCCCACATGTGTGTTTATGTCTTGCAGATCCTAAAAAGGGACCCCCTCATTGCCAAAATTATGAAGGATGACGACTACTGGTTGGCCAGCATCCTCGGTCCATGCTATAAAGGCAAATTACAGAACATCATGACACCAGAGAACCTAGAGCTAATATTGGCGAACAAACAAGCAACTCTGGTAAACCGTTTGTTAGAGGCATTCCTAGCACACAGCAGCGGTGCAGGTTCTACCACGAGCCGTACTGGGCCAAACGGAAGAGGTGTTCATGGTGCACACAGCCAAAGTGGCGTTGGAGACAGGGGTTTCATGACCATGTTGTAGACTGATTTCTCGAGTACCGCTCACACAACTGTTAATACTGAATCGATTGCAACAGACAGGAGACAGCAGTTGTCAACTATGGTTCAAAATTACCTCTCCTCCCCTATGATTTTCTCCCTCACAGTTCATTCCTCTTTGACTACTGGGCCTGTAAACTGGACACCTGGCCTGAATTGGCACAATATGCTTTACAGGAGCTCGCTTGCCCTGCTGGTGGTGTGCTATCAGAAAGAGTCTTCAGTGCAGCTGGATTAATCCTGACAGAAAGAAGGACCCGGCTGTCGACCCAAAATGTAGGTGATCTCATCTTCATAAAAATGAACCATGCCTGGGTTTTAAAGGATTTTGTCCCACCTTCCCCTGATGACACATAGGTTGCCAGCAAAATGGCTCGCTTGTCCTCCTCTTCCTCCGACTTCTCCAATTCCTCCATTTGCAGCTGCTGAATGTCCATCCTACACCTCCACATATGCCAGTTTTTCCACCTCCCTAACTGGGCTGTACCCCCCCAGGGCCGGCGTCAGCACTTGCCACCCGGGCAAGTGCCTGTGCCCTGAGCAGGTGGGGGGGCCCACTCGTGGGCGACGGCACTGGAACAGGGCCCCTCATAGTATGCGAAAGTGTCTCTGACGGTGGGTGGGCCCACTCACCATCAGACACAACGGCGTACTATGAGGGGCCCTGTGCCAGTGCAGTCGCCCACGAGTGGACCCCCCTGCTTGCTCAGGGCCCCAGGACTTGCAATACTTACCTCTCCCTGCTCCACCGCTGTGACGTCTTCCGCGTTTCCTGACAGTGACATTCAGGTCAGAGAGCGCGATGACGTCACGTCTGTACGCCCTCTGCCTGAACAGTCCAAGTGCAGAGAGCTGGAAGATGGCGACGCTGAGGAGTCCAGAGTAGAGCAGTGCCCAGCGAGGAGAGGTATTTCATTTTTTTAATGTTTGGAGCAATATATGGGGAGCATTATACACTGGAGAATTATATATGGGGCCCATCATACACTTGAGCATCTTAGATAGCGCCCATTATACACTGGAGCATTATAAATGGCGCACATTATATACGGAGCATTATATAGGCCGATCATACACTGGAGTATCATGCATGGGGCCCATCATACACTGGAGCATCATATACGGGGCCCATTATACACTGGAGCATAATAAATGGGGCCCAACATACACTGGAGCATTAAACATGGGGCCCATTATATATGGAGCATTATACACTGTTTGCATAATTACTAGGCAAGTTGTATTTGAGAGGATTCTTTTCATTATTGAACAACAACTATGTTCTCAATCAACCTAAAAGACTCAAATATCAAAGCTTAATATTTTTGGAAGTTGGAGTGGGTTTTTTTTAGATTTGGCTATCTTAGGAGGATATCTGTTTGTGCAGGTAAATATTACTGTGCAGAATTATTAGGCAACTTAATAAAAACAAATATATACCCATCTCACGTGTTTATTTTCAACAGGTAAACCAATATAACAACACAAAATTTAGAAATAAACATTTCTGACATTCAAAAACAAAAAAAACCAGTGACCAACATAGCCACCTTTCTTTACGATGACATCAAAAGCCTTCCATCCATAGATTCTGTCAGTTGCTTGATCTGTTTACGATCAACATTGCGTGCAGCAGCCACCACAGCCTCCCAGACACTGTTCCGAGAGGTGTAATGTTTTCCCTCCCTGTAGATCTCACATTTTATGAGGGACCACAGGTTCTCTATAGGGTTCAGATCAGGTGAACAAGGGGGCCATGTCATTATTTTTTCTTCTTTTAGACCTTTACTGGGCAGCCACGCTGTGGAGTATTTGGATGCTTGTAATAGAGCATTGTCCTGCATGAAAATCATGTTTTTCTTGAACGATACCGACTTCTTCCTGTACCACTGCTAGAAGAAGGTGTCTTCCAGAAACTGGCAGTAGGTCTGGGAGCTGAGTTTCACTCCATCCTCAACCAGAAAAGGTCCCACAAATTCATCTTTGATGATACCAGCCCATACCAGTACCCCACCTCCACCTTGCTGGCGTCTGAGTCGGAATGGAGCTCTCTGCCCTTTACTGATCCAGCCTCGGGCCCATCCATCTGGCCCATCAAGAGTCACTCTCATTTAATCAGTCCATAAAACCTTAGAAAAATAAGTCTTAACATATTTCTTGTCCCAGCTTTGACATTTTATCTTATGTTTCTTTTTCAAAGGTGGTAGTTTTTCAGGCTTCCTTACCTTGGCCATGTCCCTGAGTATGGCACACCTTGTGCTTTTTGATACTACAGTAACGTTGCAGCTCTGAAATATGGTAAAACTGGTGCCAAATGGCATCTTGGCAGCTTCACGCTTGATTTTCCTCAATTCATGGGCAGTTATTTTGAGCCTTTTTTTTATCAACACACTTCTTGTGATCCTGTTGGCTATTTGCCATGAAATGCTTGATTGTTCAGTGATCACGCTTCAAAAGTTTGGCGATTTCAAGACTGCTGCATCCCTCTGCAAGACATCTCACAATTTTTGACTTTTCAGAGTCCGTCAAATCTTTCTTGTGACCCATTTTGCCAAAGGAAAGGAAGTTGCCTAATAATTAAGCACACCTTATATAGGGTGTTGATGTAATTAGACCACACCCCACCTCATTACAGAGATGCAAATCACCTGATTTACATAATTGGCAGTTGGCTTTCAAGCCTATACAGCTTGGAGTAGGACAACATGTATAAAAAGGATGATGTGCTCATACTCATTTGCCTAATAATTTTGCACACAGTGTATAGGCCCATCATACACTGGAGCATTATAAATGGGGCCCATTAGACACTGGAGCAGCATATATGGGGCCCATTATACACTGGAGCATTATAAATGGGGCCCATTATATATGGAGCATTATATAGGCCCATTATACACTGGAGCATCATCCATGGGGCCCATCATACACTGGAGCATTATAAATGGGGCCCATCAGACACTGGAGCAGCATATACGGGGCCCATTATACACTTGAGCATTATAAATGGGGCCTATTATATATGGAGCATTATATAGGCCCATCATACACTGGAGCATCATCCATGGGGCCCATCATATTCTGGAGCATTCTAAATGGGGCAGATCAGACACTGGAGCATCATCCATGGGGCCCATCATATACTGGAGAATCATATGGGGTTCATTATTTTTGGGGCATCATATAGGGTATGGAGCATCATATGGGGCACATATGGTGCTTATTCTGTATGGAGCATTATATGGAGACCATTCTGTATGGAGCAATATATGGATCTCATCATATACAGTATGGAACATTATATGGGACCAATTATTTTGTATAGAGCAATATATGGGGCTCATTATTCTGTTGCACTATGTGGTGGCCATAGTACTGTATGGAGGAATATACTGTTCGGTTTTTGAGCTATTGTAGAATTTAAAATATATATCAGTCATGTAATGTAAGAAGTGAAGTATTTGTGATTGTACTATACCCATATTTCGTATCGGTGCATCATGAATTGTGGCATGTGTTAAAGGGGCCCACTGACACTCTTTCGCCCGGGCACATGAAAACCTGGAGCCAGTCCTACCCCCCCACAACTTTAGGCAAATAACCCCCAGTTTTCAATTTGTAACTATTATTTTAAAGTAAATTAAGGTTGCCAAGCTTAAGTAATAAGAATTGATGTTGTTGGCATTGAAATGGGCACTGTAGGTGTGTTTACTGTCCTCCACTCCCTGCCGACTTTGCTTCCCCATTGACTTGCATTGGGTTTCGTGTTTCAGTTGGACCTCCGACTTTTCCCGATAGTCGGCCGATTTAGTTCGACTCGACTTTTGAGAA
Organism: Oophaga sylvatica; assembly: GCA_033576555.1. Lineage (NCBI taxonomy): Eukaryota > Metazoa > Chordata > Amphibia > Anura > Dendrobatidae > Oophaga > Oophaga sylvatica. The sequence continues at coordinate 71,478,301 of JARQOD010000002.1, read as the reverse complement.
AGTCGGGTGTCATGAAACCCGACTCGACCCTAAAATAGGCAAAGTCGCTCATCTCTAGTGATGGGCAATACTGATTGGTGACACTTCTAGATCCACGCTACAAGGAGAACTTTACATGTCTTATACCAGAGGCAGACAGGTGTACTAAAATGCTGCAGGAACAGAGGGCCCTTCTTGCGGTATTATTAAAAAAATTCACATCTGAAAACGCTGGCAGCAGAGGTCAAAGTTTGTTGGCCAAGCAAAGGGTACAGCTGAGAGAGACACAACTCCAAGCCAGCAAAGGCAGTGGAACACTGGCTACGTTTGGGGAGAGTTTTCTCAGACCCTCCCATTGCCCTGTCCCTGAGGCGCAGGGGACTCTCACATGGAGTGAAAGTTTTTGAAAATGCTGAGGGAGTACCTTGCTGGCCGTACCAACGTCCTCTGTCATTCCTCTGTGGCTTCTAATTTTTGGTTTTCCAAGCTGAAAATGTGGCATGAACTGGCTCTCTCTACTGTGCATGTGTGCTGTACTCACGGTCAAGGAGCGCACGGTGCCTCGCTCTCTGGCAGTTACTGGGCAATCGGCACCTTGGTAAATGTCAGTACCGCTTTTAGTGGCGGGAGACAATGGGAACTGTCCTTTGCAGGCAGCGCCACTGCTCTAATGAAGGAGCACGCTAATCAGCCTCCTATGCGCTGCTTGTCCACACCAAAAACCTTTGATGTCTTGCCCGCTTTCTCTTAAGCTGGTCCCATGCCTCTAGGTCACCGGGTCTGTCAGCTGCATTTATCTGCAGCATCGGCGCTTCGGGTGCATAGTGCACTGCCCCCCTTGCTGCTCACACGGTTACAGCTGGGGTTTCACTCCTGGTTTGCTTTTTTTTTCCCTCAGCTTCCAGCCAGGTTCCCTGTCTAAACACGACCCCTCTTTCTGTGTAATGGGGCCTGTCTGTTACCCTATTCCTTTTGCTGGGAAACAGGGGATGCAGCCTTGACAGTTCCGAACAAGGCGCAGCACAGGTACACGCAGCCTGGTCATCCTGACTTCGTACATATCTGGCAAATCAGTTCTTTAATGCAAGCAGCATAGAAGGCATGTACTTCCAATTTTCTAGAGAAAATTGTACAGTACATCCAGAACAGTTTCAGTTTGAAGGACTTTGTGGCTCATATCATTCCACAAGATGACACTAGTTTCATACTTAAAATTTTTAGTGGAAAATAATTTCCCCACTGATAGCTTGTGTATGTTTAGAATTATGTTACATCATTGTGTGATTAATTATTCATACCGATTTGGTTCACAATATATTCATCTTTTTCTTCAAGGCTAGGAATATAATGTTGCAAGAGTTAAAGCAACTTGCTGATGTTTGTTTTACCTCAAATGTGAAACTACTTGTTAATTGTCATCTTTACTATTTCTCCATTCCATGTGCGGCTAACCACCTCATTGATGTTATTGAGTTTCTTTGTCAAGAAAACAACAGCTACACCAATACCATATACTTTTCCTATTAACTCATCATGCTGCTGAAGTAGAGGTGAGATTAAGGACCTACATAACATCTGGGGACTGTAGTCAACATGACACAGTGATAACACTCACCATAGCTACCAAGCTGACATAGTTTGTGCACAGCTGAACAGAGTTGTTAGAAAAAAAAATGCAATAACATGTTTGATGGATTGTCTAGTGGAAACACCTATATATTATTATTATTTAGTTATTTATATAGCGCCATTAATTCCATGGTGGTGTACATGACAAGGGGTTACATACATAGTAATAGATATTGTTTACCCCAAATAAAATTACAATGACGGACTGTTACAGAGGGGAGAGGACCTTGTCCTTGCCAAATTTCATTCTGCGGGAGAATGGGAAAGAGAGAGAAGGTGGTGGGTGCGGCACCTCGGGTGGTGGAGAGGCGGCAGCTCATGTGGTGGTGTAAAGTGACATCTCCGATCACCACGCTCTCCAATTGACATCTCTGGAAATCCATCCTAAATGTCAAAATCTCTAGCTTCAGTTATAGAAAATGCATGGGCTCCTGTCCCCGTGATCTTCAACGTTATATTGCTATGGCTCTTCCAGGCATGATTTCATCAAGAAGATTTAGCCTTCGTAATACAGAGACAGAGTACAATACAGAGTTCAACACTGACTAGGCGTTAAGCCTCTGTGACTTTCTATCTGAGCAGTGACTGCCTCTAGGCTGAAGATGATGATGGTGGTAGTACAGTAGTTGCAGCATTTAACAGAGTCATGAAGCTGCCATAACAACTTGAAACAGAAATATTTTTGGTGACATACCCCACTGTAAAAAATGTTGGATAAAAAAGAGTGCTGGATATAACGAGAGTGACAGACTGCAAAAAAAAAGGGAATTTATGCCTAAAATGCCTCTATTTTTGGCACATGGATGTATGAGGCGTGTCAGAGATGGACCCCACTTTAAAATGTGGCCTGTTTTTTAAAATAATGCAACATAGTGCTGTATATAAGTACTGTGACACCCAGGACATAAAAAGAAAACTGCCGTAAACTAAAATAATGCAACATAGTGCTGTATATAACTTGAGTAACAGACAGGAAAACACTGGAGTACCGGCCTAAAATCCACAAATTTTTATCACACGGACGTATGAGGTGTGTCACAGATATACCACACTGTAAAATATGTTTGTTTTTTTTGTGGATGCAAAAGAGTGCTGGATATAACGAGAGTGACAGACTGCCAAAAAAAGGGAATTTAGGCCTCAAATGCCTCAATTTTTGGCACACGGATGTATGAGGCGTGTCAGAGATACACCCCACTGTAAAATGTGGCCTGTTTTTTAAATAATGCAACATAGTGCTGTATATAAGTACTGTGACACCCAGGACAAAAAAAGAAAACTGCCGTAAACTGGCCAAACTTTGAGCATGCACAGATATGAGCTGGCATGGAGATACCACACTGAAAAATGTGTGGCCTGTATTTTTTATTTTTTTTGCGAAATACTACTGTATACAATTACAGTGACACCCAGGACAAAAAAAGAAAACTGCCGTAAACTGGCCAAACTTTGAGCATGCACAGATATGAGCTGGTACGGAGATACCGCACTGCTACTGAAACATGTGTGGCCTGTATTTTTTTTACTTTTGGCTAAATACTGCTGTATATAAGTACAGTAACACCCAGGACAAAAAAAGAAAACCGCTGTAAACTGGCCAAACTTTGAGCACGCACAGATATGAGCTGAGATGGGCTTACCACTTTGAAAAATGTGTGGCCTGTATTTTTTTTTTCGGCTAAATACTGCTGTATATAAGTACAGTGACACCCAGGACAAAAAAAGATATCCGCCGTAAACTGGCCAAACTTTGAGCACACACAGATATGAGTTGGCACGGAGATGCCACTATGAAAAATGTGTGGCCTGTATTTTTTGTTTGGCTAAATACTGCTGAATATAAGTACAGTGATACTCAGGACAAAAAAAGAAATCCCCTGTAAACTGACCAAACTTTGAGCACACACAGATATGAGCTGGCACGGAGAGACCACTATGAAAAATGTGTGGCCTGTATTTTTTTTGCTAAATACTGCTATATATAAGTACAGTGACACCCAGGACAAAAAAAGAAAACCGCCGTAAACTGGCCAAACTTTGAGCACACACAGATATGAGCTGGCACGGAGATACCACTACGAAAAAAGTGTGACCTGTATTTTTTTATTTTTTTGCAAAATACTGCTGTATGTAAGTACAGTAACACCCAGGACAGAAAAAGAAAACTGATGTTAACTGGCCAAACATTGAGCAAGCACAGATAAGAGCTGGCACGGAGATACCACACCGAAAAATGTGTGGCCTGTTTTTTTTTTTTGGCTACATACTTGTCAGGGACACCGCACTGCACTTGCTCACTGAGCCAGTGCGTGTGTCCTGAGTGAACAAACTATGCCCAAAGATACCTGTATTGCAGAGCCGCAGCAGGGAAGACGTGTGCTTCTGAGTAACAGGACCTTCAGCATGTGACTGCTAGTGGGCGGAGCCGGCCACACATCTCTCAGAGGCAGTAGTAGCAGATAGAGAATGCTTCAGACCAAAGGACCTGCAGGCACGTGACTGCTAGTGGGCGTGGCCGAAGCTCCAGAGAGCTATGAGGTGAAGGAAAACTCCTAGAGGGGTAACTACGGGACACAGTTACCAAGGGGCATATACAGAACGGATAATCAGGATGTAGCCAAGGGGTCATACACATAGAGGGCGACAAAGTACAAGAGGAGCAGGCAGAGCGGAGTCAGAACGTAGCCAAGGGTCATACACGTAGAGGGCGACGAAGTACCAGAGGAGCAGGCAGAGCGGAGTCAGAACGTAGCCAAGGGTCATACACGTAGAGGGCGACGAAGTACCAGAGGAGCAGGCAGAGCGGAGTCAGAACGTAGCCAAGGGTCATACACGTAGAGGGCAGCAGAGTACAAAAGGGACAGGCAAAACTCGAAACAGGGACACAGCCAAATCAGAACCAGACAGACAGAACGTAGCACAGGCACAAAGCACTGGCACAAGTCACACACACTCGGCCAAGGGTCAGAGTATAAGCGACAGAGGATGGCCCCACAATGAGGCTATAAAAAGCCTCCCAGAATCCCAGAGTGAGGCCATCCCGGTTAACCCTAAAACCACCTAATCCCAGAAACTCAGCAGACCATGACAATACTGCTGTGTATAAGTACAGTGACACCAGGACAAAAAAAGAAAACCGCCGTAAATTGAATTTAGGGCTAAAAAGACCAAAATTTTTAGCAGACGGATGGATGAGACGTGTCACATATATACCACACTGTAAAATATGTGGCCTGTATGTATTTTTTGGAGGGTTCAGCAAAATAGTGTCAAGAAATTGTGTAAGTATTGTGTTACTTTACCTTATAACCCTGCACCCCAATATTAAGCCTAACAATTTTTAAGTGGAAATTTGGCTTTCTGAACTGCCACTGCAACACAGATTTACCACAAACGATTTGGATTAGCTAATTGGGCCATGTGGCTTCACCCCAATATTAGGCCTAATGATTTTTAAGTGAAAATCTGTCCTTATGATTTGCCACTAAAACACAGTTTTATCACAAATGATTTGGATTAGCTACTGTCCCTCCAGGACCAACCCAAATATTAGGCCTAACGATTTTTAAATGGAAATCTGGTGTTCTGAAGTAAGCTTGCCCCCTGCCGCTAGCATTGTCTGATAGGAATTTTTTCAACATATTTTCCACAATGGCTTTCTGTTATAGCGACTTTTTAGCAGACCTTTCCGCCTCAGTAAAGAGAGATGCAAGGTTCTCCTTGTAGTGTGGGTCTAGCAGAGTGAACAACCTGAGTCACAATAAAGGCAGTGCTAAGATGGTACTTGCATGCACTGTTGCAAAACTACCAGAGTGGCATAAGCTGTAGCTGACTTGTGGAAATGGGCGCTGACATGGCATACTGTTGTGAATGCTCTGGATCTGACTTCTGAGTTTGGGCTCCCTCTGGTGGCTGTTGATAGTAATGAAGCTGCTTTGGCTAACAGAGGTCTATCAGCTGGAGGCTATGATTGGCAATCAGGTGATGATGACTGGGGAGATTTAAGTGAGCAACCTTCCCATGATCCTCGCCGGTGATTTGTTCCTTCCTGGTCTCTTTTGGAAGTCAGCTTGCTTCCTGCAACTTTCAGATAAGTTATTTGCTGTTTATTTCTGTGGCATTGACTTTTGTCTGTCTCAGTTTTCTGCCCTTTTGGATTTGTTCAGCCAGGTTCCCCTGCGGGGGTTCATGTATTTTCAGTTTCCTGTTATTTCGGTATCTGCTAATTTGCTACCAGTTCACACCAGGGACAGTTTTTGTATTTTCAGCTCCCTGTTATTTCGGTATCTGCGGATTAGCTACCAGTTCACACCAGAATGCTGGTCTCAGTATTTTTGTATATCAGACGTGTTGGAGTTTTTCTTAGAGTTTTTTGCTGGATTGCAGACAGTATTCTGTCCTGTCCTGTTCTATCTAGACAGTTTGGGCCCCAGCTTTTGTTTGCTCTATTTTCTGCCTGTGTTTGTATTTCATCTTGTCTCACCGCCAATATATGTTTGGGGGCTACCTATTCCTTTGGGGGTTCTATTCCGGGGCAGTTAGCTTTCCCCTTTCTCTCTTTAGGCTTAGTTAACTCTCTGGCTGTGTTGAGGCGTTTAGGGCCCCGTAGGCACGTCCCACGGCTGCTTCTAGTTGTGCTGTCAGTTTAGGGGTCTGCAATCCGCTAGTTACCAACCTCTCTGGGTGTCTGGTTGACTGTTACCTTGATCTGCTCCTTGTCCTCATTTTCTGCTCAGGCTTTTGTCGATTCAGGAGCAGCCCTGAACCTGATGGATTTCGACTCTGCCAATTGTTGTGGTTTTCACATGGTACCCATGTGGACTCCTATTCCTTTGCTGGGCATTGATTCTACCCCTTTGGCGGAGAATAAACCCCAGTTTTGGACCCTGGTGATAATGCGGGTAGCCCCGGACCACAAAGGGAATTGTAAATTTTTGGTGTTGCATAATTTACATTACATTATTGCTCTAGGTTTTCCTTGGTTGCAGACACATAATCCTGTTTTGGATTGGAAGTTTGTGTCTGTGGTCAGTTGGGGTTGTCAATGTGTTCATGGTGACACTCCTGTTTTTTCTACTTCTCCTCAGTCTCAGGATATTCCTGACTATTTGACTGATTTTTCTGATGTGTTTAGTGAGAGTAAGTCTGCGTACTTGCCTCCTCACAGGAGTTATGATTGCGTGATTGAGTTAGTGCCTGGTTGCAAATTTCCCAAGGGTTGGCTCTTCAATATGTCTGTACCTGAGCATGAGGCTATGCAATCTTATATCAAAGAGTCATTGGAGAAAGGTCATATTTGACTGTCCTCTTCAACTTTAGGTGCCGGCATTTTCTTTGTGGCCAAAAAGGATGGTTCATTGAGGCCATGTATTGACTATCGTCCCGTTAATAATATCACTGTTAAATATCAGTATCCTTTAACTCTGATTTCTGATTTATTCTCCAGAGTGAAAGGTGCTAGTTGGTTTACCAAGCTTGACCTTAGGGGGCGTATAATCTTGTTCGCATTAAGCATGATGATGAATGGAAGACGGCGTTTAATACCCCTGAGGGGAATTTTGAGTACCTAGTGATGCCTTTTGGGCTCACTAATGCCCCTTCCGTCTTCCAGTCTTTCATGAACAATATTTTCTGGGATTTTGTGGATAAGTTTCTAATCGTTTATTTGGACGATATTTTGATTTTTTCCAATGACTGGGATTCTCATGTGGACCATGTTCGGATGGTATTCCGGATTTTGACAGAAAATGCTGTGTGTGTTAAGGGATCATAATGTCTCTTTGGCGTACAGAAAGTTTCGTTTTTGGGATTCATTTTGTCTCCATCCGCTATTGAAATGGACCCGGTCAAGGTTCAGGCCATTTTTGATTGGGTTCAGCCCACTTCATTGAAGGCTCTTCAGAGATTTTGGGTTTTGCTAATTTTTACCCTAAATTAATAAGTAATTTCCCTGGTATTTTGAAACCACTGACTGATTTGACCAAAAAGGGTTCTGATGTAGTGAATTGGTCTCCAGAGGCAGTTTCGGCGTTTCAGGAGCTTAAGCGGAGATTCACATCTACTCCTGTTCTACTGCAACCTGATGTTTCTCTACCTTTCAGGTGGAAATAGATGCTTCTGAGATTGGTGCAGGAGCCGTTTTGTCCCGAAGGGATCCTGTAACCTCTAAGAGTAACCCTTGTGCCTTCTTCTCTTGAAAATTTTCCCCAGCTGAACGTAATTATGATGTGGGGAATCGGGAATTATTGGCTATGAAGTGGGCTTTTGAAGAGTGGAGACATTGGTTGGAGAGAGCCAGACATCAAGTTGTGATCCTCACTGACCACAAGAACCTGATCTATCTCGAATCAGCCAAGCTATTAAATCCTAGACAGGCCAGGTGGGCCTTGTTTTTCACGCGTTTTAATTTTGTGGTCTCCTTTCTTCTGGGCACTAAGAATGTTAAGGCGGATGCTCTCTCTAGGAGTTACTTTGCGGATTCTCTTGATGTGACTGAGCCTACTGCCATTCTGAAGGAGGGTGTGGTTCTTTCCGCTATCTCACCCAATTTGAGACTGGTCCTGGAGGAATTTCAGGGGGGATAAACCTGAATGTTACCCTGTGGGGAAATTGTATGTCCCAGACCAATGGAGAAAGAAAGTAATGTCTGAAATTCATTGCTCTGCGTTGGCTGGTCATCCCGGTATTTTTGGTACCACAGATTTGGTGAGTCAGTCCTTTTGGTGGCCTACTTAATCTCATGATGCCAGGAATTTTGTGCAGTCCTGTGGGACTTGTTCTCGGTCCAAACCCTGCTCTCGCTCTAGTGAATTGTTAATGCCACTGCCTGTGCCCAGGAGGCCATGGACCCATATCTCTATGGATTTTATTTCCGACCTCCCTGTCTCTCAGAGAATGACTGTTATCTGAGTGATCTGTGATAGATTTTCGAAGATGGTCCATCACCACTGCCGAAGTTGCCATCGTCTTCCGAGTTGGTGCCCTTGTTTTTTCAGCAGGTGGTTAGTTTGCACGGCATTCCGGAGAACATTGTGTCTGACAGAGGAGTCCAATTTGTTTCCAGATTTTGGAGAGCCTTTTGTTCTAAACTGGGAATTCAGTTGTCTTTCTCCTCTGCGTTTCACCCTCAGACCAATGGGCAGACTGAAAGAACAAACCAGACTTTGGAAACTTATTTGAGATGTTTTGTGTCTGCTGATCAAGATGACTGGGTCTCTATTTTGCCCTTGGCTGAATTCGCTCTAAATAATAGGGCTAGTTCTGCCACTTTGATGTCCCCTTTTTTCTGCAATTTCAGGTTTCATCCTCGGTTTTCGTCGGGGCAGGTGGAGGCTTTTGTCTGTCCGGGTGTTGACTCTATGGTAGAGAGAATGCAGCAGATTTGGGATCAAGTAGTGGATAAGTTGTCTCTCTCTCAGGAGAGGGCCCAACGGTTTGCCAACCGGCATAGGGCTGATGGTCCCGGTTTAAAGTAGGTGACATGATTTGGTTGTCCTCAAAAAATATCCCTATATCCCTATGAAGGTTGCGTCTCCAAAATTTAAGCCAAGGTTCATTGGACCTTATAAGAACTTGGAAATCCTTAATCCTGTTTCTTTCCGTTTGGGACGTTTAAGATTCACAATGTCTTCCATAAATCTTTATTGAAAAGGTTTGTTGAGCCAGTAGTTCCTATGGCTATGCCCCTGAGCCTGTTTTGGTTGAGGTCAATCTGGAGTATGAAGTGGAGAAGATATTGGATTCTCGTCTGGCTAGACAGAGACTCCACTACTTGGTCAAGTGGAAAGGTTATGGTCAGGAGGACAATTCTTGGGTGTTTGCTTCTGACATTCATGCTGAGAGATTGGTTCGCGCCTTTCACTGGGCTCATCCTGATCGGCCTGGTGGCGCAGGTGAGGGTTTGGTGACCCCTCCTCAATGGGGGTACTGTTGTGAATGCTCTGGATCTGACTTCTGAGTTTGGGCTCCCTTTGGTGGCTGCTAATAGTAATGCTTTGCCTAACAGAGGTCTATCAGCTGGAGGCTATGATTGGCAATCAGGTGATGATGACTGGGGAGATTTAAGTGAGCAACCTTCCCATGATCCTCACCGGTGATTTGTTGCTTCCTGGTCTCTTTTGGAAGTCAGCTTGCTTCTTGCAACTTTCAGATGAGTTATTTGCTGTTTATTTCTGTGGCATTCGTTTTTGTCTGTCTCAGTTTTCTGCCCTTTTGGATTTGTTCAGCCAGGTTCCCCTGCAGGGGCCTGCACTGTACTCTGTTTCTCATTTGCCACTGTTCATGTATTTTCAGTTTCCTGTTATTTCGGTATCTGCCGATTTGCTACCAGTTCACACAAGAGACACTTTTTGTATTTTGAGTTCCCTGTTATTTCGGTATCTGTGGATTAGCTACTAGTTCACACCAGAGTGCTGATCTAGCGGGGGAGAGATCGTGTGATCTCAGTATTTTTGTATATCAGACGTGTTGGAGTTTTTCTTAGAGTTTTTGCTGGATTGCAGACAGTATTCTGTCCTGTCCTGTTCTCTCTAGACAGTTTGGGACCCCGCTTTTGCTTGCTCTATTTTCTGCCTGTGTTTGTTTTACATCTTGTCTCATTGCCAATATATGTTTGGGGGCTACCTATTCCTTTGGGGGCTCTACTCTGGGGCAGTTAACTTTCCCCTTTCTCTCTTTATGCTTAGTTAACTCTCCGGCTGTGTTGAGAAGTCTAGGGCACCGTAGGCATGTCCCACAGCTGCTTCTAGTTGTGCTGTCAGTTTAGGGGTCTGCAATCCGCTAGTTACCAACCTCTCTGGGTGTCTGGTTGCCTAGGCTATTTTTGCTGCTGTCCTCCTCGGCTACCAAATCATAACAGCATACCTTGACCAGAAGCTCTGGCAAATCAGGGTAGGTTTTCAGAAATCGCTAAACTTCCAAGTTGAGCATGTGGGCCAAGCATGGTACGTGTGTGAGCTTGCCAAGCTTCACAGCCACCACCAGGTTATGTCCATTATCTTACACGACCATGCCTTGTTGTGGGTTCAGAGGCAAGAGACAAAGATTGGTCTGGTCTGTTATTCATTCAATAACTCTGCGGTTTGTCGCCTAGACAAATTAGCTTCAACAGAGCCTGTTGCAGTTTTGCTGAGGCAGTGCTGTAGAGCCTCCACCTTCTGGCTGATGTGGACGACGTGATCTGAGATAGCACATTGAAAATGTAGGATGAGGAGGAACAGGAGGGGGATGCAGGAATTTTTGTAGGAGGTGGAGGAAACCCTGATAGAATTAGGGCCAGCAATCCTCAGTATCGGTAGCGCATGTGCAGTGGAAGGGTGGGACCTGGCCCCGGCCTCCCGATGTTCACCGAGTGTGTCTTTAGAGAAATGTAACATCCTTGGCCACAAGCACTTTTTGACTTGTCGGTCATTAAGTGAACAGTCCCAGTAACCGCATTGGTAAGGGCACGGGTGATGTTCCTGGACACGTGCTGGTACAAGTTGGGGACGCCACACCCGGAGAAATAGTGGCAGCTGGCGACCGAGCACCAAGGGACCAAATTTCTACACCTGTACCAGGCCAACTTATTCTTATTTCAAACCAACAAAATTTCACACTCGAGACCGAAGTGTGCGAGCTGCATGTATTTCTATGCAGCCGCAAACTCCGGTCTGAGTGCCGGCGGCAGTGTCGGGTATTGATGCGAGAGACTCGCGCGAGTTTCTCGCATCACACTCGCAAGTGTGACCCCGGCCTTAGTATGATGGTTCAGCTTCAGCACCAGTATCAACACTAGAGGACTTTGATTAGTTAAACTGTGCACACACAGTCCTGGATAACTGCTTTTTCCCTCCAATCACACCTGTTCCTGAGCTGTGCAATGATGTCAGTGTGCCAAGCATGGCAGAGCAGGTTTTTTTTTTATTAGCTCTGATGAGGTCATGCGGCCAGCCAATCACAGTAATGCCACTACCAAGAAGGCTACGGCATTGCAGCAGCTGGCAGGCAATCCCCGCATGTTTATTGGCTGTGTAAAAGGTGCCAAACGTGGGGTAGGGATTTAAGCTTCAAATCAGAGCACCTGCCAATGCTCATCGAGTGCTGTGCACATCTGAGCATCCAGATATCCGAGTATCACTGAGCACGTTCGCTCATCACTAGCATGAAAGCCTAGTTGGAGCCAAAAGTTCTGGTGAAGAATGAATAGAAGACCAGAGTCAGAGCTTAGGGAGCCAGCAGTGGACAGGAGAGGAGTTGCTGCTGCTGCACGGACAGGTGAGAAGAGAGGTGAGTATATTTTCATTTTTAACCCCTTCTAGGCTTATATGAATCATGAATATGGTAGCTGGCTGGCCTCCATTTTTGTGGATTTGCGCAAATTCAATCCCCCAAAATTCGGATTAGCTAAAATCCATGAATTTTGGGATTTTATAAATTAATTTTGTTTAAAATCAATTTGTTTAACTCAATAATTATGTTAGGGAAACTGAATTCTGAGCTAAATATTGAAAAGATAAAGCCTTAAGTCATATAAAATTATAATATTCTGTAACTATTTGAAAGAAAAAAACAGCTGGTAAGACTATATATTGTGGATGGAAGTATGATTGAAATTCAGGTAGTGCCATGATTTCATTTAATTTTGTTGTATAAAAAGTGGTGCAAATTTGAATAAGTGAGTAGAACACATTGCACACGTTTAATTGTTTTTTTTTATCTATTTTATATTAACTTAGGAAAGAAAAGTAAAAAAATATAGATATTTTCAATCTCCTTTTTTACTTTCTGTGTTTCCTCTTCTTGCAGTCTGTGAAATTCATATGATATCTTTACTTATTGATTTGTACTGCTCTCGTTAGAGGGAACCACATTACTAATTTATGACCCGCCTGCGAGACTGCTATGTGTTTTCACTACCTGAATGTCTTGCTACTTCATTAAAATTTCAATGTAAAAGAATTATTCTCCGAAGCACATTTATGAGATCTGTGTTTCTATATTTTAGCAGAATGTTTCATTACTTGATGTATTTTATCATTTTGATCTATGTCATTTACAGTTGAACAAAAAAATTTGATGGACCATGGTCAAGAGGCCATTTTAGTAATCTGTGGGTACTCTGCATACCTGCCAACATCCCCAGTACTTGTTCAGTTTAGCTGCTATGTGTGCTGTTATGATTTGGTAGCTGAGGAGAGCAGGCAAAAAGGAAATACACCAGAGCAGTTGGAAACTATGAGATTGCAGTACCCTGACTAACCACCACAACTAGAGGCAGCCGTGGAGCTTCCTACGTTGGTCCTAGACGCCTCGTCACAGCCTGAGAAACTAACTACACCTGAAGATAGAAAGAGGAAAGCTATCTGCCCCGGAGCAGATCCCCAAAGAACATAGAAAGCCCCCAAACATGTAATGGCGGTTAGACAAGAAGAAATACTGACACAGACAGAAAATAGTATGAGCAAACGTTGGGGCCCAAACTTACTAAATAGAAAAGGATAGGAAGGGCACTTACTGCAATCCCAAAAAACCCTGAAAAGCACCAACTCACTAATTTCAAAAACACCTGAGATCACACGACCTCTACCACCTAAATTAGTTCTCTGGTGTAACCAAAAACAAAACAGCAGCCACTGAAAAAACTGGAAAAAGCAAATGTACAAACATCAGTGGCTGAACTGAACTGAGAGGCAAAAGCCCCCAGAGGGGACCCTGAAGGCCCCCACAGAAGTGCAGGACAAAATGCAAAAATCAAGCACAAAACAAAAAGAAGAAAATGTCTTATCTGTTAGCAGGAGATTCAGACACGAC